>CM034157.1:319433014-320633014 GCA_019776745.2 Taxus chinensis | reverse complement strand
GGAAACTTGCGCCAACACCCTTGTTATGAGTATCACATAGGAGAGGGTTTCCCTTACTTTCCTCCCCACCTTCACACCAGCTTAATGTATGAGGGACTTGATACTACCACTTATTCATCAAACCTAGGGATGTAGACTTTCAACACTGTCAGTGTAATATACACAGTTACAAGTGTTCAAAAGATATAACTAAATGATTTTTGTCACAATAACTGGAAATTACAATGTTGTAACTAAACTAGGTTACACATAAAAATAGATGCTACATCTAATGAATAAAATAGGTAAAAATGACTCATAAGTAAAGAAATGATTTACTACAACTCTAATCTACTCATGCACATAACTTAAAATAAAAAATAAAAAGGAAATGGATTCTATGTTTAGGACATCTACTTCCTTAGGAAAACTACATTCCTAAGGATGGTGAAAGGAAAGATCCCTCATCATGTATAAATAGGTGTTCAGACTCCTTCTAATATTGTTAGTGCTTTTAGTGATGGTATGATGAGCAAACATCATTGTGTATAGGAGAGAGACATGTAAGGATGCTTGCATCAGTTTCATTCCATGGATGTAATCGCCATTTTTGTGTAATGAAATATGTTATGATGGATTTTTTTTGTGGATTTTAAGGATTAGCATGTATGAACATGGTATAATGGGAATCCAATTATTATTGATGATTTTTTATGTGGAACAATTTCCTTATTATCATGTATTACCTTTGTTATGTTATCTTGAATCCTTCATGCATCTTGTAATGGTTGATTAGGATAACATCTTTATAAGCAGTACAAAGGAGGAACATCAATAGGTTGCACGCATTTCAGGTGGGTTCCTACACATCTGTTTAGGTGAAGTGCTTACATGCATGACCTTGTGTAGGGTTGGCTACTAGACTTCAGAAATACCATGAAACATATCAAAATGTAGACCGATAGGTTGACAGTCTTGGCATCTTACATATGATAATGAAATTATATCCCCATCTTGCAGGTTTGAAGTTAAGATTCTTGTTAGGCCTCCCATGCCTAATAATATTCAACATTAACAAGTGTTTGATGATGAATTTCACATCATGAAATTCCTAAGTAACTTCATGATGAATTTGTAAATCAAATGATATATCTTAGATCCCATGGTTGAGGTGTGTGATGGAAAAAACACTCTTTGGAGAAGGAAATAATTGAAATTGAAGGCTAATGTTATCCCAAGAGGATTGGTCATCCTGTATTTTACTTTTAATAGTAACTTTAGATCTTGGTCCTTTATTTTGGTCACATAAATGTATTTATATGATTCCCTTGGTTTGAATTTCCAAAATTGACAACTTTGGAAAGCCAACCCATAAATGAAAAAGATGCCCAAAAGATAAAAAAGACCCAAAAGAAGTGAGTAAGTAAAAAGGGTGCAGGGGCGTTAAAGGGGACAAGGATAAAGGAATCATCCAGCTAGGGCAAGGTGTCTGAAGTCATGGAAGATAAATCAATAAATTTTAGAATGGGTAGTAGGGTGTGTAAGACCAAATAGAAACAGATAAAAACATAAATGAGGCCAAAGACAGTAGACAATTACTAGTTTTCTTGCTTAGGAATCATATAAATGTAAGTATGTTTTTAGGACCAAAAAATATACCCAAGTGCATAATTTTGTGTCTACATGGTTCACAATAAGTAGTTTATGTTGCTAAACAATACATTGATAACTAAAATAGATCAGATCTATGTTTACCTATATATGATATATATAGATATATATATATGATAGCATATATCCGAATATAGACATATTGAAAATATGAAGTATATAAAAATGCAGGATTGATATTCGAAGCTAAGAAAGAAGAAAGGGATGTTGCATTTTTTTGTATACGTCAATGAATTTCATATTGGTTTACCACTTGAGTGCGCAATTATGTGGGGCTACTTATTTTTGTGTATTAAGGACATCCCTGTAAAATAAGATCAAAATATTCAAATCTGTGAATCCAAGAAATTTCCATTAGTATGTAAAAACAGTGAAAATGTTTGTGGTGACATGTGTCTCCCAATAATCTGTTGAAGATTAAAAGGATATAAAGGTCCTAAAAAACCTTGTTGAGAAAGTTCCCATGTGGGTGATCTCATATCCAAGAGAAATGCATAAAGTAATTTTGATCTTAAAAATAATTTTTTTAAGCCAAAGGCATGCCAAGTGGGAGTTTTTTTACATTAATATTCATAGAGAAGTATGTTAAATAGGTATAGTGTTAGGATCTCCTTTCATGGCGAATTCTTCCCCAATTTAACACATTCAAGATGGTGTGATTCATGTTTAGAAGGTTTTTGTGTTTATTTCAAATTGTTCAGATTATAAAAATGAGTGCATATTTATTTTGCATTTGTATTATGAGTACCAGCATGTTAATCCTATGAAATTATGATGAACTGTGCCATGATCTAAGAAAGTAATTGTAATTGAACCCTAGTCATAGTCCCTTAGGAAAGGTCAAGAGCACCTAGGTTCCATTTTCTGGTGCATGCTAAATTGGTGTCTATGTTACAACTTAGACCCAAGTCAACTATTTCCACCACCATGGTAAATAAATTTTTCTTTGTATGTGCAAGCTTAAAGATTATACTGAAGTGGGTTAAAATCTGAAGTTGATGTATGGGGTGACTGATCCATGCCTAATTTATGGTAGAGGCCTCATTTGGTGTACAAGATTACATGGTAGAATAGGAATCATAGGCAATTTGTTGAAATGACCTGAACAATGTTGTTGAAGTGATACCATGGGGGGAAGAATGTATGGTAGAAACCAAGGCACATGAAAAAAAAGTGGATAGAAACATGTGTTAGTAGAAAAAGTGACAAGCATTTTATAAAAGACAATGTAAATAAGAAATAGTGTAGAAAAAGTAGACTACAAAAGGTGGGTTTCAAACATGGGAAGAACTCACAATGTCATGTTAAATCAAGGTATAATTGAGGCCATAAAGCATACAATTGAAATTATCATGATTACATTGGGCATAGCCCACAAACATATGGCATACAATAGAACCACTAATAAGATTTTGAGGGTTGTTATTGGCAACCATGGGAATCACTATTCTTGCAGAATGGTTCCCTAGTTGTACATGTAAGCATGGTTGTTTCTCAAGTGATTAGAAAGGTTCTATAACCATTTCCATTAAACCCATTTTATGTATTAATGTAAATTTTGCTAGTAATGGGGGCTAGGAATTTTATTGGTGAAATAATAGACATCTAGTGATATTAAGAGTTTAAATTTAGATTCTTTAGATTGATGTACCTAGATGGGACAATTAATAGGTCCTAGTGCTTGATGGGAGAGGTTTCTTGCGTATAAGAATATCATAGAAAATATTATGACAATCAAATGTACAAGTAAACATGAATGTGGATATCCTTAAAATGACATATTGAATATTTGGTTAACATAGCCCAGGAAAGATCATCATAACAAAATAATATAAGAACTAAGGAGATGAGTAAGGAATAATGTAACAATACTTTCAGGCAATATAATGTTGTATAATCAGATGGACTGCATATGCGTATTGAGCAAAGGAGTAGTGCGTAAAATTGAATCTTCACGTTATATAAAAGAATCCATGAAACCCATAGCTCACAGACAATAATTGAAATCAACAACTCTATATTATTTTTTATGATTTTTTTTATTAATTTCACTTATTTCATGCATACACTCCATTATATAGGAGAGACCATATTTAACAATCATCACAACAATAATTTGTCTTCATATAATTTATTCCATACACCCATATGGTTTCAACCTCTCACCAATATAATAGGATAAAACAATAGAAATTGTTTTATTACCTTCTAACTTACTAACTTACCACATACTAATTTTACATTTTACATTTACATAGTAAATTTATTTTCACTAATTTACCAACATAATAATTACACATGTAATTATTATTCACCCATACAAATGGAGCACTAATATATATTTCCTAACATTCCCCCCCTTAGTGCGAACATGGGGAAAACTTGCCTTTGTACTTGCACCTACTTTCATGATCTGATGATTTTACAGGATGATCATAAACCTGAACCTCATGGATGGTTTTGTCAAGGGTTGACCAAAAAATGATGGTTTTGCTGAGAATGATGGTTTTGTAACCAACAACCGAAAATGGTTTACCACAAACCAAAAGTGATGGTTTTGCATAGGGTTTACCAACAACCAAGAATGGTGGTTTTACAAATGGTTTACCACAAACCAAAAATGAAGGTTTTTCAAGTGGTTTACCTACAACCACATCATGATATGCCAAGTACTATTCTTAGCCCTCATCACATCTCACTGCAGGGAATAACATAGGAAATTCTACTAAAATGTTGCTCATATATAGAAAATACCAAAATGCTGAAATACTAGAAATGGAATATTGGATCATGTTCCCCCCTCAATGTGAAATTTCCACTTATTCTGCAAACCAAATAGGAACACTACAACCAAACACTCTGTCAGACACACAAAGAAACAATAGGAATACACTGTATAAAAAAAAATAACCATAGCTGATACGGCCCCGTCATTGGTGACTGATGAGAGGTCATTGAATGACCTCCAACCTCCTGTGCCTCCTTCCTCCAGGAACTTCACTTAGTATAGAAATCATGGATTCAGAATTATAGTCAATTTTATCTCATTATTCTTCATCTTCATTGTTTGAGCCTTCTTCAAGTACAATTTTGTTCATTTTCTAGGGGAGATTTCCATCTAGCCATCAGTCTTTAGCTCGATCTCTTAAAAAACTCAGTCTGACCCTTTTTCTTGCATAAAAACATTGGGATTTCAGTGATTTTTGAGAATTTTCTAGCTGGATTTCTTTTTAACATCTAAAGTATCCAATTTCCCCTTCTATGTAGATCTTGAAGTTCCTTTGATCTCTTCTTCAGCTACAGTGATCAACTGAAATCATATCTAATGATGAGAAGACATTTCTCCCTAGAGTAAAGCAACATTATTCATCTTCATTAAACTGTTTAATAATATGCCTACATTAAATTTGATCTGATCATCATATAAAATTTTAGACTTATGCTAGTTGTCTGAAGAAAGATGTTCAAGTTCATTTATATGAGACACATTGTGACTTCTTCATTCATGAAGGTTCAATTTGAATAATTGGGTAAAACTTTAAAGAGAATTTTGCCACCGATTTGAGATAGCCCCAAAATCTTTTGTTTAATACATTGAGATATTTCTGGTAGCCTATTTTTCTAAATCTCATTATGTAATTCCCTAATCTGAAAGACCAAGTCCAATTATTGCTTTGGCATTTTCATAGTTTCCCATTACTACAATTTTGAACTTAAATAATGTAAAACACTAATTTTTCAAGGTTCCATCTAATCTTCCATAAATTTTTATTCATTAACTGCATTTTAGATTTTTATCTCCATGTATGGATAGTTCATGCCTTTCATTAAATTTACCTAATGGTAGTATACCATTTTAATTAATTATATAGTCCATACAAAAAATTGAATGTAGATTTCCTAATTACCTTTGAGCATCTGATTTCTTCAAAAAAAGCAGTGAACCTCAATGTGTTGCCATAGTAACAGGATTACAAATTTCTCCCAAAATACTAAACTGGGTTGTTGCTGAAATTTCTGACATAGCTTATTTTATAACCTAGATAATTTCATGACCTCATTGCTTGGAGAAACCTAGTGGGGTCACAAAATCTAAAGTTACCCATATTTTGTTAAGACATATTTAACTGCTCTGGTAAAAATGTAGAAATTACTCTGATCTAATACATAAGAATACATGAAATAGGAATCTTGGACAGACAATAATTGAAATCAACAACTTTATATTATATTTTTTTAATTAATTCACTATTTCATTACACTCCATTATATAGGAGATGTTTAATAACAATCATCACAACAACATTTGTCTTCATATACAACCATACACCCGTATGGTTTCAACCTCTCACCAATATAATAATAAAACAATACTAATTGTTTTATTATTCTAACTTACTAACTTACCACATTCCCATCATTAGCACCATTTACTATTTACATTTACATAGTAAATTTACTTTCACTAATTTACCATAATAATAATTACACATGTAATTATTATTCACCCATACAAATGGAGCACTAATATATGATTTCCTAACATTGATGCACCCGATGATGAACTCGTGTATGGTTCTCGCATGACTGATGAGTGATATGTGCGCATAATAATACCCCTTAACATGTCATGAATAAACACTATAAATTCTAAGAGCACACTAATCAAATCATGGTCTTGATGACATGCTCTTATCACAATGAAGCATAGAGGGTAAAGAGTGTGAGGGAAGTGATTATGATGTTTATATCAACTCTTAGACATTCACAGTCGAGTATGAACCATGGACTAGAGTGTGTCCCCTAGGTTAATGATAATAACAAAGTGTATCAAGTTTTACATCATCTGTATTTACATGCTCATTTATGAAATATAAATACATTTAAGTATGGAGTTTCAAGTCATGACATGGTAGAAAAATCTACATTATATATATGCAACACTATCTATGATCGCCCCCAAAGTCATTGAGTATCTAGATCTATACATCAAATTGAGAACTTCATTATCAATTCATCAACATTGGAAAACTATTGAAATGCAAATCTTGAGGATCAACACATAAGAACCAGTGCTCGACAAAGAATCAATATAGCACATGTAGGATTGGTAACATTATTCAATAACTTGAAAGGAGATCATCCATGAATTTCTTTATGAGAGGCAATTGTTTAGTTTGAGATGATAATTTCATAGAAGACTTGAGAGGAGGAAGAGTTGGACCTACATTTTTATACAGGAGGTATGCTCAAGATCACTTCACTATCTATAACCAGTAGAAGAGCTTAGTAGAATGAGATGATTCACCAGGATTACGCCACTGAGTCAGGCCCCTTACATCTCTACCTTGGAATAGGTTTGTATAATCGTATTCTTCCTAAAGTGACCCTATAGAAGAAACACAGAAGTACATCATGATGCTCAGCGTACCTCCACCCATAGCTGAATAAGATTCTCACTGGAACTCTTATCGAGATCCCTCTCAGTCGATAAGATGATACAAGTAGCCAACAATTTCCACTGTGTAGAAACTAGAAATGCTCACCCGCCATGAATATTTAAGGTCTAGCATTTTTCATCTAATGAGCATCATAGGCGGGAATCATTGTCACGTCAAGGCTCCATATAATTTGATGATAATTAATGACCAATAATAGATTACCTGTAACATATTTGGAAAATTGATAAGGAGGATAGCAATGAGTAAATGACAAGTTGATCAATTAATGATTAAGAAGCTCATGAACAATGTCATGTTTCTTATCATTCATGCTCAAACTATCGTCGATGTCACTAGTATGGTAAACCATGAAGGTGCCCACTAATCTGAGCACATCCTAGAAGACAGTGGAATTCTCCCATGAGGAGAAGGAAATGTAGAAGGAAAATTAGCATGAGCCTTAGAAGCATCCTAGAGATGTTGAATTTCATATTTAAAAGATATAATCATTGATTCCATATCTTGAATTTTATCTTGAAACAAAGAATACGAAGCTTTAATTGACACTAATATGGGTTGATTGGATGGAGGATCACAAAGGATGGGTTCATCAGAGAGATGATAAAAAATGGCACTTATTTGTATAGGTGGCATATTACGAGGTAGATACTATAACATTCATTTTGTTACTTCTCGTCCAATTTTTTTTTTAACTTTATGCATCTGATTTAAATACCCATATATTTAAATCTACATAAACCTTAGTGTAATCCATTTATGATAACTGTCATGAACCATGTGCGGTTGTATGAGATAATATTGAACTTACTTGTTCTTTCTCAATGCTCTATATGAGCCTATACATCAAATGTATCCTTTTCGTTCTCCTTTAATAGGATATGGTTTATAAGTGAAAACCCCTAAGTGTGTACTTAGATTCCATCTATGAAACCACAGGAATCTCACAGCTTAGATAATGGTGAAATCTTGATAGTGTAATCAGCAGCTTACACCACTTTACGCAAAAATTTTGAGTCATGTATGCCATACTCCATTCCATGATGACACACACGTCACTAGGAAATTATCATTTCACCATAATCACTTATTCAGTTATATGGATTCGGAAATGTAGATGTTGTAAACAGCTACAAGTGTTGAACAAGGTACAAATCTAGTTTAACCCACGTAAATACGTACCTCTATGTCATTCTATGATGCCTATGGGAAAGTAAGTGTCTTTGTAATAATTCACCTTGCTACCAGACTACTTCCCTTCTCAAAGACATCATAAATTCATATAAGGTGTGTACTTGGAAGGTCAAATCTATGTTTGTAACTCTATCAAGGTTTGTACTTATTTCAATTCACTGCTGCAATCTAGACTCTTAAAGAGGAAACTCAACATAACTATTAAGTAGCAGTATCCAAATAATGACAATTTTCCTTACAAGGATACGACTGTGTAGTGGGTGTAGTGAGTTAGCTCACCAAGCATTCCATATTGGAGTAGGGTATCTTTATTTTGTTTTTAACTTAAATTTAAAACCATAACAAGATATTCCATGTCTCGTGACTATTCCTCCTCGAATGAGTCACTCTATGGTCTTATGACTATTCCTCCTCGAATGAGTCACCACCAAGGTCTTACCACGGATAGCTTTAAGAGTATTAAGTTCTTTCAAACTATCTTAATTTCCTTAATAGATTGCAAGCTAGATACATCCATAAATGGAATTGAAGCAATAATTGTTTTAAGTTCATTATTGCCGATTAGTTACTTTCTTTGCTTAACCATTAAGCCTATGTTTCTTACCAAAGTATTTTCATTATATGTAACTGATACGTCTATATCACCTTAGGGAAGCTTTGGTATCATACTTCTATATTCCTTACAAATGTACAAGGTGCAATGACTTATCACTAGAAGTTATAAGGATGTAACATTATTCTATTGAATTCCTCGTACACATGAGGATATCGAGCCTTCCTTCCTAAGTACAATACTTTCTTATTATATGCTTAACTATAATCATTAAATTGAGCATACTTATTATAAATTGTTAGTGATACTTGTGATAAGTTCACAACATGTAAGTATTTCCTTAGGATTCAACACCTAAGACTTACTCGCCCTTAAGGGATTATCCCCTTTATTTTAACTTAAATCATAATATTTCATCTAAGAGATCATCATGGTTCCTTTTAATCCTTTTCCTTAAAAAGAACATGATTTATTTTAATCCTTGATTAGTATTCACTCTTGATTAGGTAACCTTGCATTCCCAAGTTGCCTATGCATGATGAATAAAAAGTCATATGCCCAATAAAATAAGGGCTTACCAAGAAATGAGATACTTTAGATTTTTAGAACATAACAATGTCCTTACCTAGGAATTAAGAATAATAAACATATACACAATGGAAATTCTCATAGTCACATCAGAATAATTTTCCTTTGATCATTATTTGATCCATTAAACTGTATTATTACCAACAGTTAATCAGTAACCATAATAATGAAGTGAACTTCGTTACACATAGTAATCTGACTCATCAATGCTTTGTCACAACAAGAATCATATTAGACATTTAATATGATTTAGTATTTATCACAGTTATATATGTCTTTCTCATTAAATTATATAATATTTCATTTTTCAATTCCACATAGCACAATTTACCACTTATCCTTGCAATACCAATCTCGTATTACAAATATCCTTAAGTCATATTCATTATTATTGAATCGTTCTATTTTACAAATAGATGTATAGTCATGATGCATTTCAATTAGTACTATCACCCTAACTTACTAATTCCTTCATTGAACCCTTATCATGATGACAATAATCAAAGTATCTAAATTATGCATGTTGTAATAACCTTACAAATTAGTGATAAATCAATAGTTTACAGTTCTAGAAGCAGTATTTTTCGGTCATAATGATAAATTTTCAACTTTGGTCTTCCTTCCAACATACGGAACTTCATCTGCAAAACATGTTAGCACCTGTCAGTTCATACGAACTGAGCATGACAAATATTTATCCCATGCCTAGTAGTTAATGCCATTGATCATTTAAGTAAATGAAAAGTTGCATTACATTAATTCATATAATCCACACAAAAGGACAAGTTTGTAATAACACATAACCAATCAATTATTCATTCATCAAACAACTAATAACTCATAGAGGAATAAGAGGATAAAGAACATAATCCATTCACCTTACCCCTTTCCATACATTATTATCTTAGGTATTTGAAGTAACTATGTTTAGCTTTTTATGTTGTTTGAGTAAATCATATAGTTATATTCAAATTCACTTATTTCATAACTTATTCTACATCGAAGTAAGTTATACAATTTTTGATTTCCTTATTTTCTAACTCTCTCTACTAAATTAGTAATCCATACAAGTAAGTTCCTATTTACTTACTTCATAATTTATCCTGTAGTAAAAATAGACCATGAGAGTAGTACAGATTAAATCATGCCACATAATGCTAACCACCAAGGTGCTTGCTACTAACTTACAAACAAATATCCATTATCAGACAAGTACTAAATATCTGACAATTCCAAAAGGTTCTAAAAACCGAGTTAATTAGATTTAGGGATGATTCATATCTGTCGGGTTAGCTGAAAGTATCTCCCTTAATTTTAGCCACAAAACTCTATATGACCAGTTTGGTAACTTCAAAATTCATAATATTATGTTAGATATATGTATCACATAATAATTAAAGATATAGAGAAGGGAAAGAGATTTATCATGCCTAGAAAATGTTATCAATCGATTCAACCAAAAATTTCTAGGCCAAGTGGTTCTTCCAGCAAATTATCTCACAAGCTCTGCACAAAAATGGTGACTGAAATCCACTCACAGCCTCCAAAACGATCCCAAAATACATATTAACACAATTCGATGACCTCATGACAGATTTAAACTTGCATGTAAAAGATTGGAGTTGGAGCTTGAGTCTCCTCTCAAAAATTTACATAGTTTGACTGCAGTTATCCTCATTCTACTTAACGTCTCAAACCAAAAACAAGAATGACCAAATGGAATGCATGTTGTTGGCTTCACCAAGAAGTTTCATCATTCCCAATGAAGTAAATGCACACTAAATGCATTTAATAACATAGTGCATGGTTGGCAGTTTTAAAACTACTCCACCACCGCCAAATTTATCCCCTAAATTTAGTGGGGTTTTTAATATAAAATACTTTCTTTGTTTTGCATGAGAAATCTAATAATACTCAATGCATAGTCAACGTTCAGCATGGAACAAAGGATTTTAAATCAAGTATACTCGCATGATGACTATGTCCTCTTTAACACTTAAGTTTCTACCAATTATTGCATGCTTGAATTCTTTGCAAGGTTGAGGGTTAATTAAAACATAAGCCTTAGTAATGCATGGGTCTAAAATGACCAATTTTAATATTCACATTAATTAATCAAACTTTCCCAAAACTGCATGTCTAATATCCCAAGTAAAGTTCAAGTCCCTGTTTAGAGATTGGAATAATTTCCAAGAATAACAATTCACTTAACGGCCTTGGTTGACCGATGATTTAAATAAGAATAAAATGTTTCCATTTTAGGTTTATCAATATCTAGGCTAACAAAATCGATTGCCAACCCAACTTTCACACAAAGCTATATACCGAAGTATTCATTTATAAATTCATCCTTTCCCAATTTAACGATAGTTGAATGGGTTACCAACATCTTTGAACCACTAGAAAATAATGATAATCCAAGAACAGATGAACCATACATAATATTTTATACTTGATGAACCTGATTACTCATGTAGTATTTACATACAAGGTTTACAGCTTTCATCCCAAGAGCGGTCATCCAATTAGCATTAACCTTGTTTCTTGCTGACATAACACTTTGTTAGCAAAGAGTAATTCTAGTCATCCTTAACCAATCACTACTCATTATAGAATAGAAGTTATCATTGTCAATCATTACAAACAATGATCAATAAAGATATCAATTTACATCAAGTTGTCTTTTACGGTAAGGCAGGTGGCCATTAGCCATTGATGTAAAACCATGTTTACATAAATCAATAAAGTTCAGCAAAGAGATAACAACATCACACTTCCAACTTCATATTTTAATCACGTAAGTATTCTTTACGTTCCTACCAGAAACAAAGGTAAGATGAGAATGTCAAGTTAATTAAGGGTGCTACTTCTAGGCAATAAGCGATGTCAAGTGGTTGTGTGTGTAATTACATGTATGTGTGTATACCCTTCTTAAGGACATACATCCATGCATGCAACTATACACATAGCTATGCAACAAGGCTTATTGTCTCACCCTCGACATTCCTTCAATATCACGACACAATTTCCAAATATGAAAAATAGAAATAAAGGGGTATTACATACCTACCCCCTTAATGAATCATCATCCCGATGATTTCTCCTTAATAGTAAAACTCAAACCGTCATATATAGGTTATATCAATAATCCTTTAAAGAACCATTCATCATTTCCCATTAGAGTTATAATTTCTCAGATATGAAATTCATATGTATTGAATTTTAACAGCCTATTAATAGAAAATTAGTCATTCAGTTAGAATTTAATTCAAAATCCTTATCCTTTACAACCAGTTATATCATTCAACAACAATATACACACCAGAATAAATCAATTTTTTTTTATAATCTGAAATCAACAACAAACTGTTGTTTTTGTTTCGTTACTAACTTGTTTTTCCAGTTTTTTTTTAATCTATCTAATACAATCTTATTGGTCGTATCCACCGTCCAAAGGCAAAAACTATCACACAGTTTCCATATGATACATATATATTACATACATACATATATATATATATATATATGTATATATATATTACAGCCCATCCCCACATGCAATATTGTTTAATATATGTAACACTTAGTCACATCAAGTTGTAAAAGGAAAATTATTCTAGGAAGCATTGTCCTTTTCCAATGTTCCTTTTTCCTTGTGCAATTTTTATTTTCTCGAGTTGCTTCTAGCAATGACTCATAAATCTGGTTTTGTCCCCTTTTTTTTAATATCAGTCAAGAGTCCACTCTATTAAAGAAGAGTCTTTTCTCATCATATCAAATTAAGAAGGTGTAAGAAAAGCATTATCATGTTTTATAATGTATTCATTGGACTATAAGATAGGGAATAGCCATTAATCCATTCAATCACAACTAACTATCATCAATTCAAGAAGATTCAAAACTGTACAAACAATATTATAGCCTTAGAAGACTTTACATATATTGTTGTATCATTATATTCAATCCGTAGAAGTTTATAACCATGACTTCACCAATCTATTTATTCCTGGTTAGTCCATTAATACCCAAACAAGGTATATTCATTTTCATCAAAAACCTTTAAGTTATAAACTGTAATAACTTATATGAATTAAGACAATTATACTTCCTAGCTCAGGATGAAATCTTTGTATAATCTTTAATACAATCTATCATTTGAGTTACTTCTTATTACAATCAGTAGTAATAAGATCCAGATTCAAGTAAGGCCACAACTAATACTTGATCATACTTATAAATATATGTAAGTCCAGACTTTCTTAGCCTTCCATTGTATTTGGCATAAATTGAGCATCCATTATGATATAAGTCATACTCAATTATATCTTCAGAGAGAGAGGATACCTACTTAATCCAACAATTACCTCATAAGGAAGTTATGAGTCCTTTATCTTATTCGAACATCAGAAGCAAAAAGGACTAAGTGTCTACTTCTCAGTCACGTACTTGGATTTGATCACCCGATACTTAAACATTATATTAAAAATGTGCTTTCCTAGATACATACTTCCTACTAAGAGGTCAAGACTTCACAGTATTTAATCTACAATAAAGATACAGTCAATCATTCGTTGAATTATAACTTAGATATTTCATATATCATCTTTCTACCACCTCGACACAACTGTCTCATTCTACCTCAAAGATCTTATTTGATCAAAAACACCATTAAATTGGTTTATCCCAGCATAATGAGCCATCAACATTGTTTATTAAGGAACTCTTAACAAGCACTGGCTCACAAACAAGTATTAATAGATTATTTATCTATCCTTAAGAAAGAGGTCTGGAGGATTGTAGAAGACCGTACAACTTTCTTACCCTTAAACCTTACAAAGTGTCAAGAATAAAGTTCTTTATATTCTATATAACTTTCCAACAACAATATTTTCAGTAGGATGCAAGTAAATTGTTTAAAGATTATTTTAGTGGATAAAATCCACATTTAAGAATAGAAAGACTAAGTTGTAGATTTAAATAAGACTTAATCCTATCTGTGTCTAAGGTCATGCACAAACCTTTATCAATGAATGTCATTCATTTAACCAGAACTTTACTTCCAAATAGACACTTAAAGGGACAATAAATCTGTCACTATTACCTATTCTATCCTCATATTCTATTATTCACGATAGAGAATCAGGTTGAAGAACTCATAATAGGTTCTTATATACGTATAAATTACCATGATTACTCAACAAAGGTGAGATTACTATTCCAACAAGTCTCAGAAAGAAGGCAAAGGAATGCACCTTTTTTTTTAACAACATAATACGTTATGGTATTATTTTAAGTACAGAGACTAAGACAATACCACATATCTTACGGGTTTTTCCAAGGCCCAATCTCACCATAAATATAATTGACACATCCGCTGCATCAAGAAGGAGAATTAGCAATCTGAAATTACTCAAGAAATCCCCAATGAGCTGAAAGATCAAACTTTCATCCATCCCTAATACCATGGAATTGACACAAAATGGTCTGACTAGGTAATACCTTACAAAGGAAAGAAATCAACCTCACAAATCCTCATCAAGTATTTGACCCCGAGGTTGTAATTTTGTAAAAACAAAACTAAGTTGACTGGGTGATACCCACCGAATTACATATACTCTCAAGAGTATCAACGTGCATATACTTTTGTATAAAATAGAAGAACATGACTACTAACTCACAAAGTAGTTATTCATATATGAATTACTATAATCAATCTTTTGCAAGCTATATAATGATCAACCATACTCATTACTTAACCGACAACTAAATAACATTATTCAAACAAGAGGGTTCCACTCATGCCAATAACTTAGATGCCCATATTTTTAATGGGTGATCACAGAATGAGAATGCAGATCCCCATCATCATTCATTTTAAGAATATTTATACGAGGTTGCCAACCTAATAATGATAGTAATTTTTTTCACACATGAACAAAATGAAATAAGTAGCAAGAAGGAAAAGAGACAATCCATGCATACTTCTTAGTTCAAATGATTACCAACCTGTAATTCATGATTATCGAGAATTGGGATGAGAAAACTTAAACATACTTGCAATATATCAAGTATTCACATGAAATGGTCTCAACTCCTCCTTTTATCCTAAGAATACAAATCTTACACTCGGTATCCATTTCTTCTTTTCTTATCTCCCATAAGGTACACAAAGTGCATGGAGGACTAAAATAATATAGATTATATTTTCCTATTCATAGAAGATAATATCCTTGAGTTGGTATTCATCTTTTAATGACCTAAAGCATTCACTATTTCTTGACCAAGTAGGTCACTGAAAAGGTTTTCTCCTAGAAACATATCCAAGGCTCCAGAAACCTTTTAATGCTCACTAACAATTTTCTTCAACTCATTAGAATTTTAGTGCAAAATTTCTAGATTTATTTGACCTTAATGACCCAAAATTACATATATTACCAGATCATTCCAAAAATCAGTCTGTTAAAGTGTAGGTTTCATTTAAGAAGGTTTTCCCCTTTCCTTTTGTTTACTGCTACTTCTGTAGATAATTATTTCTTATCTACTTCATTCTACCCTAAGCGGGTTTATAAGTCATTTTAGACTTAAGTTTTGAATCTGTCATTGAGACAGTTCATTCCATCAAGTGGATCCTCTGATGGTTGCTATCATTCAGCTTTATTTATTTATCTTAGCTGATCCAATTCACACTTATCAGCTGCTCCACGCATCTATCTGAGTTAGTGTGCAATGAAGGATTGTTAGTTTTTTTAAAGAACTAACCTACCATCAAACCTAGAACATTCTTTTGGTCTGGTTCATTATCCTTGGTAAATCATTTTATCCTTCATTTTATTTTACTAATAAATATCAGAATTTAGTAAGCGTAAGGACCTAATAGGTCCAAGAGCTGCAACCTTCAGCTCTGATACCAAAATGTAACATCCTCTTTGTTACTTCACATCTAGATTTTTTTTTACTTTATGCATCTGATTTAAATACCCATATATTTAAATCTACATAAACCTTAGTGCAATCCATTTCTGATAACTATCATGAACCATGTGCAGCTGTATGAGAGAATACTGAACTTACTCATTCTCCCTCAATGCTCTGTACGAGCCTATACATCAAATGTATCCTTTTGGTTCTCCTTTAACAGGATATGATATATAAGTGAATACTCCTAAGTGTGTACCTGGGTTCCACCTATGAATTCCACAGGTATCTCACAACTTAGATAATGGTGAAATCTTGACAATGTAATCAACAGTTACACTACTTTGTGTAAAGTTTCTGAGTCATGTATGCCATGCTCAATTCCATGATGGCACACTCGTCATTAGGAAATTTTTCATTTCACCTTAATCACTTATTCAGTTATATGGATTCAAAAAAATAGATGTTGTAAATAGCTACAAGTCTTGAACAAGGTACAAATCTAGTTTAACCCACACAAATATATACCTCTATGTCATTCTATGATGCCTATGGGAAAGTAAGTGTCTTCATAACAATTCACCTTGCTACCAGACCACTTCCCCTCCCGTAGCCATCATAATTTGATATAAGGTGCATACTTGGAAGGTCAAATCTGTGTTTGTAACTCTATCAAGGTTTGTACTTATTTCAATTCCCTGCTACAATCTAGACTCTTGAAGAGGCAACTCCACACAACTACTAAGCAGCAGTATCCAAATAATGACAGTTGTCCTTACAAGGATACGACTGTGTAGTGGATGTAGTGAGTTATCTCACCAAATGTTCCATATTGGAGCAGGGTATCTTTCTTTTGTTTTTAACATAAATTTAAAACCATAACAAGATAGTCCATGTCTCGTGACTATTCCTCCTCGAATGAGTCACTCTATGGTCTTGTGACTATTCCTCCTCGAATGAGTCACCACCAAGGTCTTACCACAGTTAGCTTTAAGAGTATTAAGTTCTTTCAAACTATCTTAATTACCTTAATAGATTGCAAGCTAGAGACAACCATAAATGGAATCGAAGCAATAATTGTTTTAAGCTCATTATTGTCCATTAGTTACTTTCTTTGCTTAACCAATAAGCCTATGTTTCTTACCAAAGTATTTTCATTATATGTAACTGATATATCTATATCACCTTAGGGAAGCTTTGGTATCATACTTCTATATTCCTTACAAATGTAGAAGGTGCAATCACTTATCGCTGGAAGGTATAAGGACGTATCATCCTTCTATTGAATTCCTCATACACATGAGGATATCTAACCTTCCTTCCTAAGTACAACATCTTTCTTATTTTATGCTTAACTGTAATCATTCAATTGAGCATACTTATTATAAATTGTTTATTGATACTTGTGATAAGTTCATAGCATGTAAGTATTTCCTTAGGATTCAACACCTAAGACTTACCCACCCTTAAGGGATTCTCCCCTTTATTTTAACTTAAATCATAAGATTTCATCTAAGATATCATCATGGTTCCTTTTAATCCTTGTCCTTAAAAAGAACCTGATTTATTTTAATCCTTGATTAGTATTCACTCTTGATTAGGTAACCTTGCATTCCCAAGTTACCTATGCATGATGAATCAAAAGTCATATGCCCAATAAAATAAGGGCTTACAAAGAAATGAGATACTTAAGATTTTTAGAACATAACAGTGTCCTTACCTAGGAATTAAGAAGAATAAACATATATACGATGGACATCCTCATAATCACATCAGAATACTTTTCCTTTGATCATTATCTGATCCATTAAACTGTAGTATTACCAACAGTTAATCAGTAACCATAATAATGAAGTAAACTTCGTTACACATAGCAATCTTGACTCATCGATGATTTGTCACAACATGAATCATATTAGACCTAGAATATGATTTTAATATCTATCTCAAGTATATACATCTTTCTCATTAAGGATATAATATTTCGTTTATCAATTCCACATAGGGAAATTTACCACTTATCATGGCAATAGAAATCTTGTATTACTAATATCCTCAAGTCATATTCATTATTATTGAACCATTCTAATTTATAGACAGATGTACAGTCATGATGCAGACCAATTAGTACTATCACCCTGACTAACTAATTCATTCATTGAACCCTCATCATGATGACAACAATCGAAATTACAGTAAACACTCCTTCCTTTGAATTCCTTCATTAACTTGTTAACCTTGTTATTTCATTCATTTACTTAGCATAAAAACAAGACTTAGTAGAGATCAAAACATTCATCTTTCATTGATTACCATCATTACAATTACAACCAAGTATCTAAATCATGTCTGTTGTGATAACATGACAAATCAATAATAAATCCATAGTTTACATTTATAGAAGCAATATTTTTCAGTCATAATGATAACTTTTCAACTTTGGTCTTCCTTCCAACTTACGGAGCTTCATCTACAAAACATGTTAGCACCTGTCAGTTCATATGAACTGAGCATGAAAAATATTTATCCCATGCCTAATAGTTTATGCCATTGATCATTTAAGTAAATGAAAAGCTGCATTACAATAATTCATATAATCCACACAAAAGGACAAGTTAGTAATAACAACATAACCAATCAATTATTCATTCATCAAACAACTAATAACTCATATAGGAATAAGAGGATAAAACACAAAATCCATTCAGCTTACCCCTTTCCATACTTTATTAGCTTAGGTCTTTGAAGTAACTATGTTTACCTTTTTATGTTGTTTGAGTAAATCATATAGTTATATTCAAATTCACTTATTTCATAACTTACCCTACATCCAAGTAAGTTATATTACATAACTTATTACTATATTACTATTGATTTCCTTATTTTACATAACTCTCTCTACTAAGAATTAGTACTCCATACAAGTTCTTATTTACTTACTTCATAACTTATCCTGTAGTACAAGTAGACCATGAGAGTAGTACAGATTTAATCAGGCCACATGTTGCTAACCACCCAGGTGCTTGCTACTAATTTACAAAAATAACCATTATCAGACAAGTACTAAATATCTGACAATTCCAGAAGGTTCTGAAAACTGAGTTAATTAGATTTAGGGATGATTCATATACTTAGATCAGCTGAAAGTAGCTCCCTTACTTTTAGCCACAAAACTCTATATGACCAGTTTGGTAACTTCAAAAGTCATAATATTATGTTAGATATATGTATCACATAATAATTAAAGATAAACACAAAATCAGGAACTAACTCCCCATATCCATATTACACAATTCTTTAGCACAGTATGATATTATGGTAGAATAGGGATTTACTTAGTTTCCCATTAACCCCAAGACATTTGTGAACTTCCTCTTCCAAGGGAGGGAAAAATACTCGTTATCCCTTAGGGTTCTCAAACCCAGTAAAAATTTACGAGAGCATGTTTTCCAAACACTTCTCACGTCACAATGAATGGTGAGTAGGACCCCTTTTTTTCATTATAACCTACTTCCCACCGAAAGAGACAACTATCTCTATGGTCAGTTTAAGGACATCAAAGATCACAAAATTACAAAACAAGGCTCAGGATGCCAAGCTCCTAATCAATTCATAATCAAATCATGGTTTCAGTTTCTTAAAATCTTATCAACATATTTTTAAACACTTTAAATCATAGTACGACCATAGCCATGATCCATATGGTAAGTCATTGTAGGAGTTCCTTCCCTCTCCAAACACTTATCAAACAATCTTCGATAAAGACCCAGGATCAGGAATTCAACATATTCCCTTACCAAAGAATTATTTTAACCATAAAATCGTAAATAGATACCCATCCATGTACTAGATATAAAATTATTTACAATAATGGAAATAAATCATTAACTCACATTACCAAGGTGTATTCACTGGTGGAAAACAATTTAGCTACAACTTGTTTATTAATATCCATTGTAACTCTATTTCATATCCTCGACACTAAAATCTCAGTAAATCAATAACCGAGGTTCCACATATATTTCATTCCAGAGTTTCATTCGCCATCATACATTAATCAGGCTATTGATGGTAATACCTAGATTCAGGTATTTGCCATGTTTCCCAATAGGGTTCTGTTGGCCATCCAAAACGTACACACCCTACATACCCAAATACTACCTTTTAATTATAAGCAGTTACATGAGAATTCAAGGTTTTTTCTTGACCGTTACAGTAGTCATAGCAACAGATCTAATTAGCTATAACTAGAGCTAATAATACAAGAATTCACATGACCAAGGGTGAATACGCAAAAGGATTTCTGTAAGCTATAACATGTTTAATATTATCAGGTAACTCCATTACATACCTGACATAACTATTGCAATAACTTAGCAACCCGAAAACCCAAATCGTTTTAACTTTCAAAACTTATGCAAGGAATTTCATTTACATAAATTTACAATGGAATAAACTACTAGAGAAGGGAAAGAGATTTATCATGCCTGGAAAATGTTATCAATAGATTCCCCAAAATGTTCTAGGCCAAGACAACACTTCCAGCGAATCATCTCACAAGCTTTGCACAAAAATGGTGACTGAAATCTACTCACAGCCCCAAAACGATCCCAAAATATGTATTTAACACAAGTTGATGACCTCATAATAGATTTAAACTTGCATGTAAAAGACTGGAGTTGGAGCTTGAGTCTCCTCTCAAAAATTTCCAGAGTTCAACTGCAGTTATCCTCATTTCCACTTAACCTCTCAAACCAAAAACAAGAATGACCAAATGGAATGCATGTTGTTGGCTTCACCAAGAAGTTTCATCATTCCCAATGAAGTAAATGCACACTTAATGCATTTAAGAATGTAGTGCCTTGTTGGTAGTTTTAAAACTACTCCTTGCACCACCAATGCTATCCCTCTAAATTAGTGGGGTTTTTAATATAAAATACTTCCTCTATTTTGCATGAGAAATCTAATAATACTCAATGCATAGTCAACGTTCTGCATGGAGCTAAGGATTTTAAATCAAATATACTTAGCATGATGACTATGTCCTCCACTTAACACTTAAGTTTCTACCAATTATGCATGCATGAATTCTTTGCAAGGTCAAGGCTTAATTGAAACATAAGTTTTAGTAATGCATGGGTCTAAAATGACCAATTTTATTTACATTAATCGATCAAACTTACCCAAAACTGCATGTCTTATATCCCAAGTAAAGTTCAAGTCCCTGTTCCGAGATTGGAATAATTCCAAGAATAAAAATTCACTTAACAACTTGGTTGACCGATGATTTAAATAAGAATAAAATGTTTCCATTTTAGGTTTATCAATATTTAGGCTAACAAAATATCGATTGCCACCCAACTTTCACACAATAGCTATATACCGAAGTATTCGTTTATAAATTCATTCTTTCCCAATTTAATGATAGTTGAATGGGTTGCAACATCATTAAACCACTAGAAAATAATGATAATCCAAGACAGATGAACCATACACAATATTTTATACTTGATGAACCCGATTACTCATGTAGTATTTACATATAAGGGCTGCAACTTTCCTCCCGAGAGTGGTCATCCAATTAGCATTAACCTTGTTTCTTGCTGACATAACACTTTGTTAGCAAAGATTAATTCTATTCATCCTTAACCAATCACTACTCATTAAGAATAGAAGTTATCATTTTCAATCATCACAAACAATGATCAATAAAGATATCAATTTACATCAAGTTGTCTTGTATGACAAGGTAGGTGTCCATTAGCCATTGATGAAAAACCATGTTTACATAAATCAATAAAGTTCAACAAAGAGATAACAACATCACTACCAACTTCATATTTTTATCAATGTAAGTATTCTTTACGTTCCTACCAGAAACAAAGGTAAGATGAGAATGTCAAGTTAATTAAGGGTGCTACTGCTAGGCAATAAGCGATGTCAAGTGGTTGCATGTGTAATTACATGTATGTGTGTATACCCTTCTAAGGACATACATCCATGCATGCAACTATACACATAGCTATGCAACGAGGCTTATTGTCTCACCCTTGCCACTCCTTCAATATCATGACACAATTTCCAAACATGAATAATATTGGATAGAAGAATTAAAATGAAGATCCCAGATTGTTTGAATGAGTGGGTTTCACTAAATGATTTAACAAAAATAATTGTTTGTATAAACCCTAATATTGTAGAGTCGTGTATGATAAATAAATGCTAAGAAACTTTTGGAATAGAGAATGACACAAGAAATAAGCTAGATAACTATAAAACCCTAAGTAAAAGAGAGGGAAATAATGACTTAGTTGATTCACGCTTTATCTTGGATTGTGCAAACTGAAAAAATTGATAAACATGAAGGGGCATATTGTTGCAAGTATGTTCGATAAATTCTAGATTTTTTAGATAATCCTAGACTAGGGAAATGGCACCTAGGTTCCAAAGACCTACATTGGGAAATTATGACCACACAGGATCTCGAAAACTAGTTTTTCTAGTGTCATAAGATGATTGATAATTGTCATTATTAGCCACATGTATGTCACACCTTGATCACAAAATTCTCATGTAACCTACAAAGAAGTGATGACCTACAAAACCCTCAAACACATCAAATCCCAAAAATAAAAGATGAAATATGGGGAGTGAGACTGACCTTAGTGAGCACCCAACTAAGTGAACTTACGACCAAGTGATGTAGTACATCTCAGAATCCATGTAGTTCTTGTGTGGGTGCGATAGAATTATTCCCTAGGAATCCCTTATGCAAGTGCACATGATAGTGGGAAATAGCTATATGTACCAATATAAATAGATGTATGGATGGAAACATTAACTTCCCCTCCTATGCGTGTATGCAGAAAATGTTGTCCCTTATCTTTTGTGTGAGTGTTATATGGATTCCTTTGATGCTCTTAGATGCCTTTGGATGCAACCTTAGCTGATGATAATAGATGGTTAGAGTTTCGTCCTTTATTTTGGTCACATAGCTTTATATTTATATGATTTCCTTAGTTGAATTATGTAATTGACAACTGGAATTCCAACCCATAATAAAATAAGATAGCTAAAATATAAAAGAGGCCCAAAAAGAGTGAGTAAGATAGAAAGAGGTTGAGGGCACCCAAAGGGGATGAGGGTGCCTGGGCATTGGTGTCTTAGTTGGGTATTGGTGTGCAAAGTCATGAAAGATAAAGCAATAAAGTTTGTACTAGGTTGTAGGGTGTGTAAGACCAAAGTGAAAGAAAGAAGATAGAAAATAGGCCAAAAAAAGTAGTCAAGTACTATTTTTTTCGCTTACGAATCATATAAATGTAAGTATGTTATTAGGAACTATAAATGTACCCAAGTTCATGATTTTGTGTCTACACATAGCTGAGACATGTTATATCTCACAATTATTGTGTAAGGTACATTCTATATTACGTAGTTAGCTTATTATTTTGTTGTCAAGAGACACAAGGGAACTCTAAAGCGGTTGATTAGCTATACAAACTTGCACAATGAACTAGGAGAACTACATGAAGTTTTATCTATGCAATAATGATGTGTTGTGAATTACTTGGATTGGTTCAGTAGTTGAGATTCTAACTGTTAAGGGTGGTTTAAACACACACATGTTTTTCTCCTTTTATTTTTTAATGCTATGATAAAGGGTTTTTCATGTTGCTATGTTTTTTACTTTATTCCAGGTCATCACAAGTCATCTCGAGGTTGTATGATCAAGAGTGAAAATCATCAAGAACCATTTCTAGACAAGTGAAACACACAAGAAATTATAGACCCATAATGTCACAGAGTCTAAAACCATATAGATCCTATCCTAGACCATACAATATTCATAAGGTCTTGAGCCTAGTCATTTTCCAATTCTGGAACCTCCAATGAAGAATCCAGAGCATCATATCTTCATGTTCAGCTACCCAAATCACTCAAGAATCATCTTGAATAGATAATCTTATCTCTTCTCTCTTGTATTGAACTAGTTGTTTATCATTTCACTCATTTCAAGTTTGAATACATTATTTTTGTCACGTATAATTGATGTTGGAATTTAATTAGATCATAATAGTCTACATTTTTTTCACCCTTACATTATTCTTAGTTGTTATAAAATAACATTCTAAAATATAACTAGATGATGTAAACAGTTCTAGGAAAAGTTGTATCATCTTGCACAAGAATATTTTCCAAATCTAATTTCAAATATGAAGCACTTTCAGAACTAAAACATCTATGTTACCTAGTATTCACACCTGAATCATATTTTTACCATTCTACAAATTAATTATTTATTCATGTATGTGTTTTAATAAATCTTTATAACATTTTAGCATAGTTACAAGTATGAATGCTTTATTTTGAATGCACGTGATTTTTTTATTAATTAATTCCAAATAATCATCTTGTAACATTCTTTAATATTTTTCTAATTCACTCTTATCACACTTAAATCATTAGGAATCAATTAAAAAAATTGTTGAACTTAAATTTTGTTCAAACCTATCACCCAAACCTTAGTTAACATAGGGTTTCATGATCCTTCTCTTAGCTCTAGGATTTATTTTTTTATATATCACTATGAATTAAATTCCCCTTCCTATGTTGTGCATGCAAAGTATACATACCTTTTCTTTTGAAACGATGTTAGATGGATGCCTTAGAGTGCCTTAGATTCCTTTTGAATTTAATCTTAGGTGATAATAGTAATGATAAGTGATTAAACTAAAATGTGATATCCTAGTCTAATTTGATGTTATGTAAAACAATAAATAACAACTAAATAAAGGAAATGACCATAGGAACTAAGTAAATAGAAATTTAAAACCCCTAATTTTGAAAAAAAGTTTTAAGAATTCCTTAGTTGATTGGATGAAGGTGTTAGACTGTGTCACAATACAAACTAGGTGAATAGGAGGAGGAAAACAACCACACAGAATCTTGAGAAAGTACAAATCCGAGATCTATCTGACTGGATTAAGGAACCTAAAAAGAGGATATGGGTGAAACTATGAGTACCCTATGGTTTGAGATTATGGGTGCCTTGGTCTATAGTAAATGGCTCTAAAAACCCTCCTCTAAGGTGTTTCGTAAGATGTTCTGCCTATGCCTTCACTTCCTATTTCACTGAATATCACTATACGTTCGCCAGATGTCACCATGTAAATTGTACAAATGAAGAAAGCACCCATAAAACCCCCCAAGACAAAGCATCAAAACTGTAAAAACAATAAGATGCGTATGAAGGGGTTGAAATTTTATTAACTACCAAATTGATGGACTTATACCATTGAGCGATTGCACTACATCTAAGACCCAATGTAGTTCTAGGTATGTGTGTGTGTGTGTGTGTGTGTGTGCCTGTAAGTGTGTGTCTGTGTGTGTGTGTGTGTGTGTGTGTGTGTGTGTGATTATTCCCTAGGTTTCTCTTGTGTAAGTCACACTTTGTGAAGTATCAAGAAAGTAACTAGATGTAGAATGTAATAAATGTGTACATGGAAACAATAGAATCCCCTCCTATGAAGTGTGATGCAGTATGAACAAACATTGTGTTCCTTATGATGGAGCTAGATGGATGTAAATGTACATTTAGGATGCCTTTGATGGATGCAACCTTAGGTGGTGATAGCTAGTTCTTAGTGTTTGGTCCCTCATTATGGTCACATAACTTTATATTTATATGGTTCTCTTGCTTTAATTTTGTAACTAACCCCAAAAATGTCAACCATCAAAAATATAAGAATCTAAAATGGCTATAAAGTGCCCAAAATAGTGAGAGTAAAGTGTAAATAGGATCAGGGTGCCTATAGGGGACTAGGGCACCTGAGACACCCCAGTCCCATCTGGACGTCCTAGTCAAAAATAGGGAAAATACAATATGAAGGTACAGATTGCGAAAGTATGAGTGCAAGATTGAAAGTAGAAACAGAAAAAATGTAGAATGGCCAAAGACATGGATTAATTATTAATCTTTTCACTTAACAAACATATGAATAGTACTATGAGACCAAGAATAAATACTTACCCAAATTGTGTGATTTAGAGTCTATGCCTATATGTTGATGGACTTCTAGCTCAATCCATAATAGCTACTTCCATTGGTTTTGAGGACTATGATGAACATCAAGATCCTATGGTTTATAATATTCGTTACCACACATACTCTTCTGCCAATATTTTTCTTACACTACCTTTACTATCTTCTTGAGCATCCTCAAGGTGAAGGCTCCCATCTCAATTTTAATTCTCATACCCAAAGTCTTCTCAAGATTAAGATCTCCATTTCAAGTTCTTTTTTAAGATAATCCTCATTATATTGATTCTCTTTTATATGTTTCTCAAGATTAATTTAATCATACCTCAGTATCCTCGACTCGTAAGTCTATTATTACATCTTATCATATGGTTGTATCTAGTATCCATACATCTACAACGCTTAATGCCCTACTTCACATTATTACTATGTCTATTTATATGTCCACATCTATTCCTACATCTTTGATAAATACCTATAATGGTTCACATGCTTCTTGTTTTGTCACACAAGCTCTTAAAATCCTTGTTCATAGTTTTTCATCTCAAAGATTTCAATTACAACAAGGTTCCTCTACTTCTTCTCATAGCATAGATTCTACTCAATTACTTCATAACCCACTTACACATGAAGTGGGTTTGTATACCTTGTCTATGGGTTTTTTTTTTCCTAAGCTTCTGATGTTTTATGGAAAAGGTGATCCTAAAGAGCACCTTAATGATTTTCATGTTTCGTACTTGGATTATTCTCACACTAACACACTACTTACCAAGATCTATTGTATAAGTCTTGAGGAATTTACATTACAATGATTTTACTATCCTCCCATTCATTTAGTTTGGGATTTTACCCTTTTAGATAGTTAATTACTTACACAAAATCTATCAATATTGGGGATAATATTTATTATGCTTAAATTTCTAAAATGTCAAAAGGTTCTAATAAGCACTTAGTGATTATTTTCTACATTAGAAGTCCATGCTTACAAATATGAATGATATTATATTAGATAGTGAGCTTTAATATTTATTCACACATTTTTTCCACTTTCCAAATATAATAAATCTTAAAGCTCACTGATAAATCTGAAACTCTTCAATGATCCACTTTCTGCTAATAACATTTTTAGATCAAATTTGGAAGTGCACCATGCTCATTATGTTGTATCCATGTTCATATGATCATAAATTTGGTGTTATGAGTGGTACTATGTCATTTGTAATGAATTTTTATGATACTTATATGGCTCATGTTCTTATTTTTATATATTATACATTCATGCTTTTATTGGTCAACATTTTATACATAGTTTTCTAATTGTAGTATTAGATATAATGTGTGCACTTTGAAGTTGTTTGGTTCTCTTAGGTACAATAAAATACAAGTCACTTTTGATACTAATACAAATCTTGAACATGTTATGATACCTCTTACATTTTTTTCTACTACTATGGTTATTCCCCTTTTAGCTTCTTCCTACCTTGGATTGTGTGATATGTGTCTAAGTCGCCCTTGGATACATATTTTTAAGGTTCTACCATCTATCATGCATCAATTTGTTGAGTTCATTCACAATCAACAAGTTTTTATGGTAAAGGGTATCCCATATGAGGCCCCAATCCATAATTTACTTAGTTAGCAAGTTAATGTCTCTCCTTCTACATATATTACTTCCACACCTACTTCTACTAGTGGTTATATATTGTTGTAGACAATAAAATTTGGTAACTTGTCATTAGGCAATGACAAGTTTGACATTGTATCCTTGTTAAGAAAAATACTCACATTTAGAATCCAATCTCATCATCTCTCTACCATTCTACAACTTGTTTAATCTTTAGACCATGCTCTAGTCGATAAATCTATGGAAATATTATTCAATCAAAGAGGCATAAAAACATATTAATATTCATTGCATGAACTTTTAGTTTAGGGGGTTCTCTCTCTTATCCAAAACCATACAGGAAGCGTCGGGATGTGTGAGTCTGAGCCTTGGCCAACTTGTACAATCTTCCCCCCTCTTAATCACCATGACTTTGCTTTCGATGTTAAATCATTCATTTGGATCATTTCATCTTTGGGTAAATTTGGCCTTATCATAATATGTCACCTGTGAGAAGACTATACAAGCAAGCCATTATCATATTCTAACTGCACATGGTATTCTTACAAGATCCTACTGAAAACATTCATTCCAAAATCACTCAAAGGGTTACATCAATCTACTCAAATCATAGTTGCACATCATCTAGGATAAGTCTCTACAACAAGATTAAATCACTCAGCCAAGTGAAAGAATCTTAGCTTTGCATTCATCTACAAGCATGCAAAGATCACAAAGCCATGCCCTAAGAAAGAGAAAAATCACTCTAAGCATTGTCATAAGGCTTTCAATCAACATAAGGGTTATGCTCACATAGTTGATTCACACCTACATCTCACTACTACCACGATTGGTTAAATTATTATACTGTGTAGTTAATCATGTTATATTAGTGTCAGGAAGACACAAGGTAACCCCTATAGGGAGTTGATTAGTCTATCACACACTTACACGAGACACCTAGGATAACTACATGAGACTTGGTTTTAGCATTGATGGATATGTAGTGCAACACTGGGATTGGTTTAGTAACTCAGAAGTCTGCCTGCCCAGTGTGTAGTCCAACCTTAAACACACACACACATACACACACACACATGTTTTTATCCTTTGGTTTTTTAATACTTTGATGATGGATTTTACAAGTTGTTAAGGTTTATATTTTGTTGTAGATCATTACAACTCATCCCAAGGTTATACGAAGAAGAGTTACACACAACTAACATAATTTTTAGATTAAAATAGCACTCAGAAATATTGCAATATCTCCACTATCTTTAAGTCCAAGAGCGTAGAGTCCTTGTCTTAGGACCGTATAACTCCCTACATAGACCGTATACAAATCATGTACAATCTTGAACCCTGCAAGTTCTTCTAGTTCCATAATCTTCTATGTGATAGCATCCTGACTTCCAGATTTTTCCTATTCCACTACTTGATGCACATTTCAGATTATTCCAGAATCTTTATAAACAAGCTAAGTCTATCTCCCCTTTTGTAAATTTGAACAAGTTACTTATTGTTTATCAATCTGTTTAGTTCATTTCAAGTTGGAAAGTATTATTTTGGTCATGTATAATTAATGTTGGAAGTTAATTACATTAGAATAGTCTATGTGTTACATATTCTTACATCATTCTTCATTAGTAAATCTAATTAGGGTGTAAACATTTGGTGAGACCTCCTCTTGAACAAAATTTAGAACTTAAACTCTAAGTTACCTTACACAAATTATTCTATTAAACTCTCCTAACTCATGGATCCTTCTCGAGGCCTTATGAAATCTTTTCATAAATATATTCGTACTCACCCTAAATGTCAGTAGCTTCTTTTCCAAGTCCTACAAACTAAGAAATTTCATCTTAATGACACATGTGAATATGTAATTTTTATGTTAATCGTTATAAATCGTGTTAAAAAGACCATATCCTTCAGCCACGAAGAGATCCCCCTATATGATATCATTAGTCAATATCTCCCATTATATATTCAAGTCAGCATGTCTAATGTATTGATCAAGTGGGATCTTATGAGAAATGGTTCAGGCCTTAAAATTTATATCATTAATTTCACCTTTTTAGGATAATTTTAATTAACTTCCAACATTAATTGCACAAATCATGAATAACACTTTTCAAAAGTGACTATTAATCTAACAAATTTCAAAACAAAAGGAAGAGAGTGCACTTAACTGATTCTTGTAGCTGGATCTAGAAGAGTATGGGTGGTCTGAGTGCAGAATAGGAAGATTTGAACTAGAAATGCTTTGTTATGTGAAACTAGTAACCTGAAATTGAGCTTAGTCAAAACTATACAAATTTAGTCAATAGCATTTGTATGATCCTGACCCTTCTGTATGGTCTTGGACCTACTTGGAATTTGGGTTTGTAACTTCTTGAGTGATTTTCCTTGTCTTTGAAATGTATGTCGTTGTATGTCAGGTTTTCTTCACTCACCTTCATAATGGCTCTTTAAACTCTACTCAAACCCTCAAAACCCTTGTAGTGCAAGGAGTTCCTACAAAACAAAGTTAGGTGTGTTGTGGGCACCCTTGTGCACCATATGATGTCACCACTACTCCAAAGAGGGCTCAAACCACATGTCATTATCCTAGATATGATATCTACCATAGTGCAATCATAATTTGATAATTTTGTTTTGACAATGTTTGCTTGAGTTTCACACTTACTCAAATGCTTGGGAAGGGTCACTTTTCTTTATTGTAGGATGAATAATGGAGACTCCTAGACCTAGGAGGAGACTTCAAACACAGTAGAGGGTGACCATAATGGATGTGCATGAAGTTATTTCATATTTAGGGAGCTTTGGGTTCCTTTAGTGCTTATTTTTGTATGAGGAGTTCATAAAGTGTAGGTATCCTTAAATGAGGTATGATTTACTTGCTTATATATGCTTTTAAATGTTGTTATGTCATTAAAGTTCAACCAAAGGGATATATTTATTCATAATAATGTGATGGAATTGAAATAATTAGCTGCACAAACATGTCGGTCAAAAACCATACAATAGGGTTGGTATGTAATTGTAAATCCTGACCAAAACCAGAGTTTTTGGATATGAGGGATAAAAGATCATTTTGAATTTATGGGCCTAAGCATGGATGTTTCTAGATGTATTTTATGTAATTAAATTCAAAAACTGATGATGGATAGAGGTGTGAAAAGATAAAAAAGTACATGAAGTGTTATTAGGGTGTGTTAAGCAAGAGTGAGGAGAGTGCATTTGTCCATACAAGTGTGCAATGTTAAGATCAATGTTGTCAAAGGATAGATTTGTAAATTTGAGTGTCTACATTTTCCCCCCTTTAAGTATGAAATTTAAAATTACATGCTTAAAAGGAAAATATATACCCAGTTTGTAGACACACTTTGTCTTCACTCTTAATAACTTTGTTTTGCAGTATCTCATTATGTTGGTGTTGGCATGCTCTAAAATGAAACTGTAACAAATGAGTGTAGTCAATGCCCAAGATAGGAAATTGAACCATAACTCAAAATGTAATTAAATTAATGTAAATAAATGTGTAACAATAAATTCCAAAAGATATGTAAAACATGGAAGGAATACACATGTTTATTTTGTAGAGGGAATGTGATCCTATTCTTGTGCCTTAGAGATTCTAGATTTGTTGAATTCTGATGGAGAATTAGGGGTGATTAATCCCAATTATTCTGAGGAGAGGTTCGATGCATTAGGTGTACTAACCCAAAACATGAATGTCAAAGAGAAGTACCAAAAAGATGAGGAGACAAAGTACCCTGTAAAGGAAGAATACCATGTTTCAAATTTATTCAACAACCCTAATATCTTCCCCTTAAATGCCAAAGGATAGGAAATTTTTCCTACAAAAAACTTAGTATGATTCAATACCTTCCATAACCCCACATACCATACCACTGCAGACAGATATAAGCCCAATTTTGTAAATTAGGACATTAGGAGTAGAAAAGAGAATAAATTCCCCATACCCTTCCCATATTCCACACAACTGAGTAGAAAATGAGTAGAACTAATGCATGTTGATATATGACCAAATAAAGGAAACCCATGCCCCAATGTGTCCAAAAATGAAAATGAAAATGAGTACTATGGAGAGAGAGAGAATGAAATACTTCATGCCCCCTAAATACTATGTCAAATGGAGTTAATTTGAGTATAAAACCATATAAAAATGTTGTATCAGTGATGAAAAACCTAAAACTATTGAAATATCTGGATAAAATTCCCAAAAGGTAAAACCATATAATAGGGTCAAAAACATCCATACGGTCCTGACTAGGTTGTATGTTTTTGACCCTTTGTCGATTTTGTTGAATTTTGTTTCTGAGTCCAATTCTGAGCATTTTTTTCTACCTTCTGCATATGTTTATGCCCAGAAAAATGTTTGTGTTTGTTGGAAATGTAGAATAAACCCTATATGTTTCCCCCCTCTTTTGAGGTGTGTGCAATGAATAATTTGAGTGCATGGATCAAAATAAAATATGTATACCCATGTATGAGAATATTGATAACTTATGGTATAACCTCTAAAATACAGATATGGTGGCCACTAAGAAGAAGTTATATTTGCAAGGTGGGTGTGAATGGTAGAAACCATGGTGTAAAACAAGAGCAACAAAAACAAGAAGCATGATAACATGACAATGTTAATGCAAACAAAATAGTCAGAACTATTATAGAAAACCATGTGTTAGCAGAAAACAAGTGCATAAAGTGTAGAAACAAGTGAAATTATATCAAACAATGTCACACAAAAGGTGAAATTCCTACAAACATGTGACACTCACGGTGTCACAAGAAAATCAAGGCCCTTAGGCCAATAAATAAGAGATGTAAAACCACACATAAGGCATAGTTATGCCTCAAACATGAGACACCCATGGTGTTGCAAGAAAATCAAGGCCCTTAGGTCACAATTAGAGTAGCAAACAAGCATACACACACAACTATAAAAAATTGCAATAAATGTATGAAAAGTAAGTGTATCCAAAGGTGATGAAAAGTACATAATTATATGATATAAAAGATCTAACAATAATTATAAGTGTTACACAAGAACACATGTGTTAGTCTTGTTATATCCAAAAGATAGAATATACATATATATATATGTAACCAAACATAATGAGGAAAGAAAGGAACTATAACTGAAATATATCACTTGGATATAGTATGTGAAAGTAGATGCCCCCAGAGATTAGCAGTTTAGGTAAAGGGTTGGTCAACACCTATACTCGTGTATCACTTTATGTATGTCCTACATCATGTTCGATATACCACATGAATGCATGTTTGTAAAGGAAGAAATTATATCTATCAAACCAAAGCAATAAACAACATGTATAATGTAAAGTGTAAATCAATGTATGCCATAGAAACAAGTCTTGATTTTGTATTTTTTAGTGTGTGTGTGTGTGTGTGTGTGTATAAAAAGTGAGTTTTGGGTGTAAAAACACGCCCTCAATAATTAAGTTTAACCTAGAAATATAGTACATCATTGGTAAATGAAGGATGAATAGCATGAGAGATAGCACAAGAGAACCCTACAAGTAGGTGAAACAACTACCAAATATGAGGGAGGGGCAAGCCTCAAATATGTTATAGAATGTGAATCAAGTGCAAATATAATCATGGTGGTAATATGTGTCAAGAAATTCCTATGAGGAAAACCAGAAATAGTATGGCACTGAGTAGAATGTGGTGTGTTATACCTATGGGGTGGACTAGAAGTACGAGGAATTTGTACGCACTTAATAATTACATGGTACAACATGGAAAGTATAATGACAAAGGGATGAAGGAGGAATAGCTAGATTGAATCCATGAACATCAAGGATTTTCACTCAACCGAGATGAATTAGATTCAAGATTTGAAATAAGTACTCAATCATGAAATAAATGTGCAGGAATTTAGGGAAACAAGACTCAATACTCCATGCTCATAGATCAAGAAGAAAGGTACACGTATAGGGTTGTTCTGAGTAACTTCCATGCAAAGATAATGATTCCTCCATGATGGAGAAGATTATTTACTTTACGAAGGGGGGATGTAACTCATATGACACACACTTACACATATGACATATTTCATGATGGAATCATTCATAACTAATATGACACCTATGATCTATGATTACGCCTAAGCTAGATGAATCACCTAGTGAGGTGGAAATACATCTAATAAATGAATAAAATATGCAAAATTACCACTCTCACTAACACCCCCCTTCATCATAACTTAGGATGAGGTAAGGAAAATCAAAAAAACACGTAGAGAATGAAAAATAGGTGCTAGAAACTAAGCTTGATGAGGTACCCATGTACAAGAAACTCTCAAAAAGTAGAGTGAAAGGAGAAAATGCAGTGGGTAAAAAACTCCCCCCTAAAAAGAGAGAAAAATTCACTTAAGGAAACTAAAGAAGAAGGAGAAGAAATGGGTCCCAGAAACATGGCCTATTAAGGTACAAAAATACAATCATAATCCAAGGTAGAGAGAGAAAGAAGAGAGGACAAGAATTTCTTTTAAGAAGTTTTTCGGTGATGTGGTCCTCCATGCCAAGACTGAAGAGAATCTGCCTACATCGAATAATATTCATGCCCTTAGGAAGGATAGAAAAGGGAGAACTAGAATTTATCCCACTCCATGAATGAAGAAGAAGCTTGTAGTACTCTAAAATTTGACTCTGATCTACAACTAAAAGGTGACATAGATCTAACAAAAGAGTGCAAATGATATAAAGGTAATGTCACAAGCATAGAACTATAAAAGTGTGAGAGAGGAACATCTACTGAAAGGATGCCCAAGTAATGTGAAGGAAATGTAATAACCCCCACAATAGAAAGGGTATCCATAAGCAAGGGTGGATCAGTGATGATCTCCTAAAAATTGGAAGTGATAAGAATCCAAAAATGGGCACTCCTAAAAATGGAGATGAAGAAATCCTATGAAAAACTTCTAAAAGGATGAAGAATTTGTATTGCATCATAAGTAGACACTATGAAGAGATGAAAACGTTATGGAAAATACTCGTACCAAGAAGGGGGCTCGATAAAAAAAGATAAATTTCTTATCAGTATGAATCATCACATGAAGGTAGAGAAGTGGAATGGGAATCACACACTGGAAGTGGAAAGGAGGTGGATGCAATGACTGTATGAGGCTGAGAATGGAACTATTTGATTTCTGATGGTAAGGGATGAGTGTTATCATACTCTAGAAAGGTGAGAAATTGAGGAGAGGAGTCCTCGGTAGCACTCTCATCATCAAAACTAGAAGCAAAATCCTCATCATCAAGGATAAAAACAAGTGAGTTTGTGTCAACAAAATGGTCTTCACATGAAGTGGGAGGAGAATAATACTATAGAGAGCTAATGGAATGCCAAGGTCAAGTAATATATCAATCAATGGAAGAAACAAGTGTAGGGATAGTGTCGTCAACTGAGAAATCAAGATGTGAGAGATCACAAGGGGAAATGGTCACATCTATCTTAGAGAAAGGGTCTCTAATGGAACACGAGTGTGAAGAGTGAATGGAAGAATGAACATGGTCAACAATGAGCTTATGTAGTGGTAATAGTAGTGTGAGTTAGTCTCAAAAGCAAGGTCCTGATGTGGTGCGGTCAACAAGGGACTCATAGGAAGCAACAAGAATAAAGGAACACTTAGCAGTAATGGAAGGGATGTGAGAAGGGGGAGAATACTATGGCTGACACAAGAGTGGTCTAGGGAAGTATCTCTCTCAGATGGTGAAGTAGTATCGCCATACAACTGTCAGATAATGGACCAGGAAGTGAAAGGGAACTTAGTGTGCTCAAACAAATGTTGGATATCCCTAGAAACAGTAAGACTAGAGAAGGTCATATACCTCATCAACGTACAGTTAAACCACTCATCCTTCTGTAAAGGCTTCGAGAGGCTTAGGAATGAGACCATGGAGGTAGGGAAACAAACCATGCATAGTGTAGTGTCTGATGATGCCTTCCTTCCATGTTAAATAGTTCTCATAATCATTCAAAACAATAGAATGATGGAAATCCATAGTGTGGATAAACCCCCAAAAAGATCCCAGATGGCACTTTATAACTTAATGTGAAAAATTACAAGCCCAAACAAGCAGTGCAATGACCCCCCATAATGTGGCACTTTATAATGTAGTGTGTTTACAAAAATGAAAATCCCATCATGTAACGTGCGAAAAATCATGTAATTTTGACTAAAGAAGCACTCAAAACCGAGCAACTGGTACAAAGTTATAGCCAAAAAACGGTTCACACAACTAATGGAAAAATCCAATAAACCCTACAAAAAAATTAAAAATGCTCGAAACACATGCAAAGGGGGTCATATTTATACTTGTTAGAAATGAAATCAAATTTCAAATAGGGTTTTTTTTGCTTACAAGGGGGATTTTCCTCCTACCAACCCCATGGACCTCTCCCTCCATCTTTGACACTCATAGGAAGGACATACATTAACAAACAAAATGAATCCAAAATTGTTACAATGTTGAGAAAGAAATTTTTTTCACCTTAAAACATTAAAAGCTATTATTTTCACCTCCAAACAATACTAAAAGGAACTTGTTAGCGTTAACCCGAGTTGGGATGATGCATTAGAGAACATGTCCTAAGTCAATGGATCGGCGAGTTGAGAGCTTTTAGTGAACACAGTCCAGGTCGGGCTATGAAATACTGTTCGAACAGTGATCGAGTTGAGGTGTCAAGTCAGGCAGTGTAGCCATATGTGTACCACGTATGCTACAGTGTTGAGGGAAATGAGTTGGATGCCACCGATGTGTTAAGGGATAAGGTGGCATCAGATTTGAATGAAAGTGTAACCATGTGTCAAGTTACTGATGCTAGTAGGGCTTACAGTGGTCATCGTACACCGAGAACCATTTTAACGTGAATAGAGCCTCATAGGTACTGAAAATGATGTATAGGAACAGATAGCATAACAATGAGTTATCAACCGCTAGGCATGAGAATAGACCACTTGTCCATAACACGTAGGCTGACTGATTAGATCGTAGAGGCACAAACAATACTAGTTAACCAAGAAGTTACTCAATCCAGAAGAAGAAAAGTGGTTGAATGGATGCAAGGCGATCTCAAGCGCGAGATCTGGAAAAGTGGATGGCCATGTACAGTGAAGTGCTAAGTTGAATGCACAACCACATCGTTGACTAAGTGATAATGCAGACCAGAACCAGCACTTCCAGATGAATCCACTTCAGTAGGAATGATTTGAAATTCTAATGCACAAGAGCTCATGAATCGGATGTAAAAATGACCAAAAAAATCAAGTGCAAGTAGGCAATTGACGCAAAAAGAATTGCTGCAGACTGAAACCCATGAGTGCCAAAAATAGGAGCTAGGAAGGGTTTTGAATGGCCAAAAAGTGGAGTCGAAAGGAAGCATAGAGCATGAGCCTAAAAACTAATGCATAAATGTCCAAATAAGTTCTAGACAAGAACAAGTTCAAATATATCCAATGTTAGAACAAAATGCATGAGTCATGACAGATAAAGAACTGATTTCAAAGAAAACCGTAGGCATTATGAACAAATAGAGCAAAACAAAAGGTGAATATTGTTAATGAAAAATGCAGACCGAGGCTTAGGAAAATAATGGAAAAACCGAGTCAATCAAAAATGCATGAGTACAAGTCGATGCAATGCAATGAAATGTTGAGTAAACGTTGTTAAGTAAAGTGCCATGAGAAATGTAATGCGAGTTGAGGGACATCTTGGTTCCCATCTCGGTGACGAGCTGGGGCCAAGTTGGTCCTTAAGAATAAATGCACTTATAACCTTTCAAAACTTAAAAAAAACACCTTGCGCTTCAACTTGTAATTTTTCCTGAAGAACCTGAGAACACATCAAAATACTAGTAAGGAAATAGACCAGCACAAAACCAAGTACAAGACCCTTCAAAAATGCAACTAGAGCACAAGGAAATAGTTGAGAGCTTGGACATAAAACTACAAGGTGGAGAGTGGTAACAAAACCTTGCAATGAGAAACATGATTCTAATTTGTGAGCTCTGATACTATGAAAGAGGGAGGAAGGAAGGATGAGTACCTGGAGGGAATCCATGTACACATCAAAGATTTGTCACTCAACCTTGAGATGGAGTAGCTTTAATATTTGAAACAAGTAAAACCTCAACCATGAGAGCAATGTGCATTGCAACAAGGGAAAACAAGAATCAATCCTCCATGCTCATAGATCAAGAAGTGAGGTGTACATATATGGGAGTGTTGAGTAAATTCTCATGCAAAGATAATGATGGCTCCACGATGGAGAAGAGGAGTTACTTTCTGAAAGGGGAATGTATTTTCTATGACACATACTTATACGTATGGCATAGATTCCATGACATGGAATTTTTCATAACTAACATGACACCTATGATCCATGCTCACACCTAAGAGAGATGAATCACCTAGTGAGGTGGTAATATATCTAATAAGTGAATAAAATATGGAAAATTACCACTCTCACCAACACATGACACATATCTAGTGATGGTAAAAAAATCCTTCCAAGATAAAAATGAGATCCATGTCCCTCCATCTCTCATTTTTATCCCTCGTTTGACTCAAATCAACCCCTCTACTTTGTTCTTGGACTTCATTTTTTCCCACAAGACCACTTTTTAGATTTTGGCATTATTTTTTAGTGGCATTCACACAACTACCCCTTGTGTAAAATGGTATATAAAAAAAACTTGATTGACATGTGTTCTTGACATCTTCTCCTCCAGTAGCTTATAAAAATGGCAGTTTTATTTGTATCATGGGTTGGGAATTGGTAATTTTTTTAAGTCTTATGTTGTCATATTTTGGAGAGGGTCTACATAGATAGTCAATTCTCTAATCTATTTCCCTACTGATCACATTCCATCCACCTTCCCTGCACTAATCCAACCACTTTTTTCTTGATTTCTTCCTAATATCAATTGTTTTGCCTTCCTGAATCAATTGGAGCGCATATTTTAGAAGGATAATGAATATGAGGAGATAGTGGATGCATCACATCAATGGATCAAATTACCATAGTACTGTAGTTACCATGTTGGAGTTATATTCAATTATTTGAATTTTCTAATAAAATCATATTTTTTTAGAATTTAAAGAAGTAATTTATTTATTTTGTTAAAAGTTGAAGATTTCATCACTTCTTGTACAAGTTTTAATTCCATTATTTTCTTTCAAAATATATCTTACGTAAATATTCTTCCTTTGATAACTTCTTCCTGACTTATCCTTGTGGATATGCTTAGGAAATTGGTTGGAGGAAGAAGTGAGGAAATCCTCACATTTATTTTATTTTTATTTCTTTCAATTAGCTTAAAATACAATCATATCAGGGAAAGTTTTTCTCATAAAGAGGAAATTACTTCTGAGAAGTTTTCCTTCCAAGAAGACCTTAGGCAGGATATTTTTTACATGAAGCTACATTTTACCAAAGTAATAACATTTTGAGTACTTCCTCATTAGAGTAATATTATGAAGCAACCCTACAATAGATGAATAACGACATCTGGTTATTCTATGTTCTAGTTTATTTTAATAATAAAAAAATAGTTTTAGTTTAAATCATTTCCTTGTGTCTGTAGAAGTAGATTTAATTTCTTTTAAATAATTCAAAAAAATTAAAAATGTTATTTAATTAGTTTCTTTTAATTTCATTTCTTTTAAAATCTTGTTAAAATACAAAAAGGATAGAATAGTATAGTATTTATTTTATTTAATTAATTGGTAAGGAATTTAGTTAATTAAAAGATTAAATTAATTTGTCTTTTATTTAACTATATTTATTTCCATTATTTATTTAAATTATAGATTTAGAGTAGTTTAAAGATTCTGAATCAAAACAACAAACATAGTCATTAGGAATTCACGCTACCCATTCATAGCCTCTAATTATCCTTTGACCAACTTAGTTATTAGGAATTCATGCTACCACTTCATAGCCTCTGATTATCCTTTGACTACATATCCATACCCATCTCATCTTCCAAATTTCAGTTGTCTCGACACGACCTCTGAAAGTCGAGTGCATAGGGAATCCCGTGTCATTTTTCTTGTGTACAAATTCTGGTGAACCCAACGTGAAGGACTAGTTTCTTCTCATTTCCATTTTAGTATCTTTTTTTTTGTTCCACCTTCTCCCTCTCCCATTATTTTGTGGGTGTTCATACACCCCCGATTATTTTGGGTCAAGATTATAGCATTCCCATTTTAGGCCTTGAAGCTTATTATACTCATGTGAACTCAACGATCACCCTCATTTTCTAGGATGGGCTGATAATTACACCCAAAACTAACCTTCACCAGTGTCCTCTTCTATCCAAATCTCAAATCCTTCCTCTAGTGTGAGGATTGAAGAGATTGATCAACCCCAAATATCAAGGCCCACAAGTTGAATTTCTAGCTCCAACAACATGACATTTTATAGGGTGAAGGGTCTACCCATAGAGTCTTATCAAGGCCACATATTAGCATGTAATATGATTCTACCCCATCTTATTTGTGACCTGATGAGGATCTTTTAGCATGGTTTGGACAAAGAAGTAACTTACTTAAAAACATAGATGGGTCTTTAGATAGGTTGCAGGCTTATGAGATACCCTTAAAAATAATGTTTCTTCTACTACAAAGTTAGAAAATGTGCCTCAAAAATAAGAAACAATGTTGAATAATTCATAAATGGGTATCATACATCCCCTTTGTATAACCATATGCATTACAAACCCAAACAAGGGGATCAATCCTCATAAAATGATGCCATTTCCACACTACTAGGAAGGATTAGAGATTTAGAGAGTTCCCAAAATCCACAACCAACTTGTGCAATGGTGAAAATCATGGGGTATCCCATAGATAACAAAGGTTACACTCCCTTTACCAACACATAATAGATGGAACAACCCTTGCAACAAGGTTACCTGATCCATTCTAACCCAGGTGATCTTCTCACTGAATCTGGCACATTAGGGATGGGTTCTCACCCATCTTATGCTTACCCTACACAAGGATTAGTTGGAAATTTTTTCCCATACACTACTCCCAACAATTCAGGATTTCATAACCAGACACCCGTGAATGCATTCTCTAATGTTATTCCTCCTTACATGCATATGTACTCAAATTCCCCACAACTAAACATGTATCAGTTCCCTAGCTCATTCACATCATTCCAAGGAACCCCATATGCCCCCAAGCTAATGCCTATGCCACAACTTATCAAACACCTCCTCCTCCACCTTTTCATCAGGGAAACTCAATGGTAGAATCCTATGCAATGGAAACTTTTGCTGAAGACTTGAAAGAACCCCTTGCTTCACTATACGGGGTGTAATGCTTCCTCGCCCATTTCCATAGATCTTCCCTAAATTTAAAGGAGAAGGAGACCTAATGCCCATATCAAGGCCTATGCCACTGAATTAGGGAATTACTTCCATGGGATGTGGTAGTGGCTAAGATACCCCAAAGACCCTTGAAGGGATTCTTTTAGATTAGTATTATCGTATCCTTGAATCTTCTATACATTCCTTCAAATAACTCGTGTTTGAATTCATCAAATCCTTTAAAATGAACAAAGTTGTATGAATGGAATCAGGGAGTTCTTACACATTAAACAGGAACAAAATGAATTTGTTTCCTGCTTCATAAAGATATGGCATCATGTCCTTTATTATTCCGTGGGTACACCTAATATGGATCAAATGGAACTCTATGACCTCTTCCTTCACTCACTTAACCATGAAACCAAGGAAGAGGTGTAGAAGTTTCCTTTTCATAGCTATGAAGAATTATTAGAATGTTCCCTTCACATTGATCAATTGGTTATTAACAGAGGATGTAAGACATACGGTCTTAATAGGAAGTTGGTATTTCCTAATCGAAACAACACAAATTATCAAAACAATGGAACCAACAACCAAGGGCCTAAAGTATTAAATTGAAATCATGGTGTTACCACAGATGGTGTTACCAACCAACCAAAGAATCCTAATGTTACAAACACTGGTAATACTAAAAATAACAATAATAACATGGGGAACCAAAGAAATCTGAATTTTATCCCCTCTACCAATGCAGTTGATTTCAATCATCCTCCCCCTCAGCAAAACTAATCCCAAGGTAAAAACCAATCCCAAAACTCTAGATAAGGGGCACCAAATTACAACCTATAATAATCAACCCTCTAACAAAAACAAGGGTTTAACCAACAACAAAACCCAAACCAAAGAACAAGGGATTACAATCCCAATTTATATTGTGGCCTTTCACTGTGTTATTGGTCATGATTCATGCACTTATAGGGATTATAATAAATTCATTCAAATAATCCTGTAAGAATCAAATACAATTATTCATAGATATGTTCCTAGAAAAACCTAAGGGGTCCCCACAATCTAGTTATACGGGGCCTATTGCACCTCAAAATGTAAACTTGGGAATCTATCGGGATCCAATCCCTAAGTGTCCCAAAGATGAGAAGGTAAATCCTCAAAAATGAACAAGGTATTCATATTGGAACCCATGATAATGAAGCTTCAACTTCTTAGAATTCTCGGGTTGCCCCTAACCTAGACCAAAGAAACAAGACAAAGATTGTGGGACTTGTTGAATTAGAAACTAAGTTAGAAAACAACACAATGACTCAGATAATAGAGTATATTTCACAATATCTCCCCATTCACTCCTTTTTTTAATATTATACTCCTACAATCCCCAATCCCGTAGGAGGATATGACTTGATTATAGACCTCAACAAGACCTTTTCTCACATTTCATTTCTAGATTTGTTGAAGAATTATCTAGCACATTGTTCTAATCTAATATATGCATTGGGGCTTGGTCCTCTAATCCATGTTACACCTCCACTGAGGCTCAAATCAATCATATTGATTTTGACATACATCCTCTAGGGACAAAATGATAGGGATACTGGGTTTGTGTTTGACATAAGTAAGATGCCCTTTGATGCTGAGATAGCCTCGAAGAGGAGATCCCATTATACTTACAAGTGTGGGTCTATAATAATTATTAAGAGAGCCATGATTGATGATGGGGATGATGTGAATGTAGTCCCCTTTCTTCTTGTAAAACTTAGGATATGATGAAACCAACTACTCTTCACCTAGGAACACATTGCAAGGCTATGATAGTATTAAAGACACCTCAATTGGAACCATAGTCATTCTAGTTTCTCTCGGACTGAAAACCATTCTAAATGAATTATACATTATAGATAGGGAAAAAAACTATAACATGCTCTTAGGAAGACCATGGATTCACAGGATGAAGGTCATTCCTTCCACTTTATTCCAAGAGATTAGATTCCTCCATTTGGGTAAGGTCTTCGTCACTCAAGGGGATCCTAAACCCTTTGACTTAGAAAACCTCAAGAACAAACCCATAGTTCATTCTGAATATCAACTTCATGTGAACCAATTAAAAATTTACCTCCTTCAAAGTATTTGGTTGTGACCAAAAAGTGGGTTCCAAAATCTGAAGCTAATAAAACAAAAACAATCAAGGTTGTAGAAAAGGGTGATATTAAGATCTTTGTGGTAGAAACTATGTCCACAAAAACAACAACAGAAATTGTAAATCTCTTAGAGAATGACTCACCCATCACTCTCCCCTTTGATCCACAAGGAATTGAAAATATTCTTGGTCTAGTCTTTTTCTTGTTGATGATCTTGTAGATATATGCATGGTAGAAGTGTAAGAGATGCAAGAGGAACCTTCCAAAGACACTTTAGGCTCTATTTTCTCCATTAATCATTAGACACTCCACTATGATGGAGCCAAATTTTGGTATAGTGTGGGTTTAGGGGTGATCTTAACTTCTTCTAAAGGGAAGATCATCCCCTTTTATTTCAAATTAAACTTTGAATGCACCAATAATGGGGCAAAGTATGAATATTTTCTTATCAGTATCATTGTCACTAAGAGGATGGGATTAAAAACATTAAAGTCTTAAGGGATTCGAAATCAGTAGCCAATCAAGTTTTCATAAGTTTATGAAACCAGGGTGAATCCTAACACCTCCAAATTTACAAGAACAAAGATTTTGTATGCTGAGATGAGAGGAAAATTTTTTAAAGATATATTCAACTTTATATCTATTGAAGTCATTCCTAGGAAGAGAAACTAGTTACCTAACTCTATGCCTTCCTCCTCTTCCCACTTTTTCCCAAATGAAATTTAATCAAAAAATAAGTTTGTTGTATTATGAGAGTTGAACCCTTAGTACAGAATAATCCATCAGGTGATTACATTGTGTTCCCTATATTTGAGTAATATGAAGACCAGGTATGTAGAATTAAACAAAAATTATGAAATGCCGTTCATGTGGGTGACAACATTGTGCTAATAAAAATATGTCGACAACATAATAAAAGATAGGTCATGGGTGACCTTGTGTTATAATCGCAATAAGGTGAAGGTCATAAATTTAGACCAAAGTGGCTAGGCCCTTACTAAGTAACTAAAGATTTCAAGAATGGAACCTACCATTTGTGTACTTCAAAGGGTGAGGAGTTAGTTGAATCCATCAACTCACTTCACCTAAAACATTTATATATATAAAATTACATCTCCACATTGTCTTTATTGCATTTTCACCCTCTGTGTCATTTACATTATCATATTGTTTAGATTGTACTATATATCTACTTATTTTTCAAGAGATTTTAAACTTTCATACATTGACAGATGTTTCAAGAATGATATCTCTATAATTTATTCACAATTTTAAAATTATACAATCCACATTATCAACTTAAATCATGAGACAAGATTTAACATTGATCATATAAGGTCTTGTATGCTTCATCCCTCTTACAGTTTTTCCCAATTTGGATGTTTTCACCTATGGTCTTGTATAGAATATTACTGATGGAAAATCCTCCTAACAAAAATAAGTTCTCTCCATAACAAAAAAGCTCTAAATTCTTCACCCGGATCCTATGTCCACGCATCTCAATCTTCGGTGATGAGCCCTGAAATCTTACTAGTTGTGTGGGGCTGAGATTAGGGAACAAATGTTCCCTCCCAACAAGCACAATACAAGAACAAGAAGAAATAAAACAAAATATATATTACAAATAACTACACATTTCATCCTTCCCACTTTTTGGTGATGAGCCCACACTTCTTACTGGTAGCATGAGGCTGGGAAAGGAGAAAGGTGCCCTTACTCACCTATGTTTTTCCTTTGGTGATGAGCCCATGCTTCTTACTAGTAGCATGGGGCAAAATGTAGGGGGTCATTTCAAAAAATAAAAGAAAAGAAAAAGAAGCCCTAAATCAATGTGGGATGAAAGTGCTTGAATGTTAAAATCCCAAATGGATAATTTAGATGCCTATGTTAGGAGAGACAATTATTCCCTAACCAGATTTTTCCAATCAGTAGGCCACCCATGGGTCTAAGTCTAGTCAAGGCTTATAAAGTGTAAATCATCTTGAATTTGGTTAGATAATCTTGATTGGAAATGAACCACAAGTTCCCAAGTGGGTCATTTTAAAAATTCATGTCTTCTTCCTCATCATTCTCATCTATACATTATTCATTCATATATCTCATGTCCTTCTTGGCTCTTGGTGTTGATCCCTCACATCTTACTAGTTGTGTGGGGTCAAGAGTGGAGTGAGACATCTCATCATTACATCATCTACAACATATTTTTCCAATGGAATGGAACATTTAAGAATTATTTGAAAAATAAGTTTCCTAAGTATGACCTACAACTGTGTGTTTCCATATCTCATTTTGTTTACCATAATACACTATCATCCATAGCATTCATTTAAAAAATATAAAAAACATCGAACATTCCTAACTATCTAAAGTGCACAAATGAAGTAGAGTGTAAAGAAACAAATGTACAAAGGAGTGTCACCAAAAAGATAGTTATATACATATGTATATATACTCCAAATGTTTTAGTATAATGCCATCACACTAATAGACAAGTGTGGTCAAAACACTCAATCATGAGCCAAAAATCCAAAAAAAATGATATATACACAAAAATGAGACTAAGCAATAAAGTCACTCTTCCTATCCATCCCTTTGAGACCCCCTAACAATCGATTTGGCTATAAATTTCCTAGAAATCCCCCTAGAGCTCATTTCAAAAGAAAAATCTAAACCTACAACAAAAAGACCAAATTACTCATAACTAATATGTTCTTGAGCCCCATCTACTACCATTGGACCCACTGTCATCATGTCTGAATCCTTGTCAACTCAACTATGCTCATGCGCAAAATGGTTACCAGAAATCCAGAGCCCAAAAAAATAGCAAAGATGTATATGAAAAATGATTTCTAAAAATAGTAAAATGTGATATATATATATATATATATATATATTTTATTTTATATATAATATATATTATATATATATATAGTATTTTTATAATACCATTTTGGGAAAGATTTTATAGCGCTAGCAATAGTGGAGCGGGTAGATTTTTGACCCCCTCACAAATGGTGAATAATTTTGTCTTTATATTTCAAATTTTTTCCAAACTTTGTTTATTATTACACTTGAATCCCATTTCTATTTTGTAGGTGATGGGAAGTCTCAGTTGGATTTGGACTAACACATAGTTAGATAAGGTGATCTTCTAACTCTCCCATTTTTAGAAGTGTCATTCTCAAAAATCATGTTTTAGCCCATTCATGGCTAAAACAATCTTCCAAGGGGGAAATATGTACACACCCAAAAATTACATGGTGCAACATTGAAAAAGTGCAACATGTCTCTGGTGATGAAAAAAACCTTCTAAGATAAAAATGAGATCCATATCCCTCCCTCTCTCCTTTACATCCCTCCTTTTACTCAAACATTCTTTCCCCCTAAGTTTTGTTTCGGGACTTCATTTTTTCCCACAAGACCACTTTTTAGCTTTTGGCATTATTTTTTAGTGGTGGTTGCACAACAACCCCTTGTTGAAAGAGAGTAAGTTGTGAAGCCACCCCTCTAGCAACATGGATGGTTTTGTCACCATGTATACTAAGATTAAAACACATTTTTGAACATGTGTTTTGATTTTGACTTGATTTTGTCTCATGTTTCTTGGTCAAATTGGCTAAAAATAGGCTTGTTGGATTTGTCTTGAGTTCCTCTTCCCTTCTTGCTAAATATAGTATGTTGAATTCGTCTGCTCAAGTTGAGTCACTATTTCTTGATCTACATGTGTTCTTGACATCTTCTCCTCTAACAACTTATAAAAATGGCACTTTTATTCATATCATGGGTTAGATAATTGGTAATTTTGTAAAGTGTTATGCTATTAGATTTTGGAGAGTCTACATTAGCTAGTTATCTATTTTATTTCCCTACTAGTCACATTCTAGCTACCTTCCTTGCACTAATTCAGCCATTGATTTCTTGTTGATATTTATTAATTTTCCTTTGTAGATCAATTAGAGCTCATATTTTGGAAGGATATTGAAGCTAAGGAGACATTGGATGAATCATATCACTGGAAAAAACTACCACAATATTGTAGTGACCAAGTTGGAGTTGTATTCAATTATTTGAAGTTTCTAATACAAAAATAGTTAATTAAAATTTAAAGAAGAAAATTCTTTATTTAGTTAAAAGCATAATATTTCATCACTTCACGTATAATTTTCAATTCTAGTTTTTCCTTTCAAAATATATCTTACATAAATATTCTTCTTTTGATAACTTCTTCCCAGATTATCCCTATGGATATGCTCAAGAAATTGGCTACAGGAAAAAGTGAGGAAATCCTTACATTTATTTTATTTTTATTTCTTTCAATTATCTAAAATATAATTGTGTCGAGGAAATTTTGTCTGGTAAAGAGGAAATTACTTCTAAAAAGATTTCCTTCCAGGTAGACTTAAAGCGAGATTTTTGTTACAGGAAGCTACATTTTACCAAAGTAATAACATTTTGAGTACTTCCTCATTAGAGTACTATTGTGAAGTAACCCTACAACAATAGAATAACCACATTTAGTTATTCTTTGTTTTAGTTTATTTTAATTATAAAAGGTAGTATTTTTAGTTTAAATCATTTCCCTATGTCTGTAGAAGTAGATTTAATTTCTTTTAAATAATTCAGAAAATACAAAAATGTTATTTAAGTGGTTTCTTTCGATTTCATTTTTTTAAAGCTTGTTAAAATAAAAATAGGATAGAATAGATGGTTTAACTTCTTTATTTAATTAACATTAAAGCAATTTTGTTAATTATAAGGTTAAATTAATTTTTCTTTTATTTTAACTAGTTTGTTTTCTGTTATTTAAATATTAAAATTCAAAGTAGCTTAGAGAACCAAACCAAAACATTAAACCTAGTAATTAGGAATTCACGCTACTAGTTCATAGCCTCTTATTGTCCTTTTACCAATTTAATTATTAGGAATTCATGTTATCCGTCCATAGCCTCTTATTTTCCTTTTATCACCTATCCACTTCTATCATATCTCCCACATTTTAGATGTCTTAGCGTGACCTTAGGAAGTTAAGTGCATAGGGAATCCCATGTCTTTTTTCCTATGTACAAAATCCTAGATGATCTATGAGAAATTATAGAGTGATTCATAAAGATATAAGAAATGTGTAAAAAACAATGATTTTGTGAGACACTATAGATAATTTGTGTAAAAAAAGACCTAGGAGGATTCTTAGAGGCCCTATAACTATGTGGTACAATGTGTGCAACTAAATGCCTATCAAGAGACTGAGAACTATGTAAATTCACATGTGCATCCAAAGGCCTATCACGAGACCGAAGAGGACTAGTTTTATGTGAATTAATGTGTAAAATAATATACATAAACGTAGATGCACTAGTGAGAGGGATATAAACTATCGAATAACTAGGCACACTATGAGAGAAATCCCTAAAAGGAATACCTTAAAGAATGAAGACTTGTTTATGATGAATAAACTTTATACATTGATGAACTATGGATGGAACATCCTAAATAACACATAGCCAAGGGAGACCTAGCTGTAATACTCAAGTAAAAATAGATTTAGAAAGCAAAAATGAAGTCTTTTTAGTGATAGACCCAAATGTAATTGGAAGAATAATGCATCAAAAGTGTATATCAAAATCAAATGCAAGACTCTCAAAAGGGATGCCAAGATACTAAATTAATGATCATGCACAAATATTATCCTTATTATTTGGAATAACCAAAACACCCTGAATAGGAATATGATGAATAAATATTGGAATAGATAATGTTTTAGAGATAAGTGATTCATCTATATCATAACCATTAAAAGAAATTATTAGTTTATAAGATGATGTGTGAGTGATAGTGCCAAACATAGCATCAAGTGGATGATCATAAGAAGGTGGTGGTGGCACAACATGATGAGTGTTATGAAATTTCAAAGTATATGCATCTTTAGTATGCCTAGGAAGTGGATTATTGAATATTTTAAACTTAGCATTGTTATTAGTAGGCTTAGAAGATTTGGTGGGCTCATATCATTCAATTGTATTAGAATCAATCATATCTTTAATGATGTGGCACAACTTAAGACATATATCTATGGGGTAACCCATAAATCTATGATAATATTAATAAGCATTAGCATCAAATATCTTACTTTGAGGCTTAATCATATCGACCTCAAAGGTTGGAGGGAGAGACACAATATTGTACTCAAGTAATTGCCTTAGAAAAATGTACGGAAGATAAGGTAACCATATAAATTATTGTCTTGTAGGTTATAATTGTAGCTTAGTAGGTTGAGAAACAAAATTTATAGTGTCTTTAAAAGTAACCTTAGGTTCATTATATTTTCCTTTGAAATTATATTTTCTTTTAAACTTGTCCATTTATGTATTAGAGGTGCTAGCAACATAATTGAGCTATTTCATGTGTAATAGCTTAGTTTCACATTCTTTCACTTTATGACATAGATGGTCAAAAGATCTAAAATTATAAAACATGATTGATTCTTGTAATGGAGGAATAAAAATATAAACAAAAAGGTCTTGTAACTCATTTTCAGCAAATATGTAATTCATCTTAGTAAGCATTGTCCTATAACACAAGCCATAATCATTGATATGTTCATCAAATCCTTATTTGAGTTTGGTCATTTACACATAAGATATCTTATACCCAATATTGATTGAAAATTATGTTAAAAATTGATTTACTAATGTAGTAAAAGAGTGCACAGAATGTGTGCGGAGGTCATAAAACTATTACAAAACAAATTCCTTAAGAATTCTAGGAAATATCTTAGTAAGCAATATATCATTAGATGTATATTCAAAACAAGCAACGTATAATGATCTAAGATGCTCTTGGGAATTACCCTTGTCATCATGGATAGGAATCTTAGGTACAACAAAACCAATATGTAAAGGATATGAGATAACTTTAGCTACATGATTTGTATTAATACTCAAACTAGTATCTATAAATATATCATCATGCACTTGGGCATAAGAGAGAGTAAGGGTGGTACCAAAACCAAAAGATGTTGGAAACCTAGATAGATATTGATAATGATCCCTAAGAGTCGACATTGTGAATCGTAAGACACAAACACAATAAAATACCCTATGATAGATAGGTAAAATGTTTAATTCAAGAGTTGGGATCACTAAATGATTTCACCTTTTTAAGAGAATCTCACCCTTTTTGTTTTAATAATGTTTTAACTAACATACATAAAAGGATGGATAATATTACATATTTATATTCGAATTTAATTAACTTCCAACATTAACTACAAAAATCAGAATAATACTTTTCAAAGTGACTATTGATCTACAAACTATCAAAGTGAAAGGAAAAGAATGCACTTAGCTGATTTGGTGTAGATCTAGAAGAGTCTTGGTGGGTTGAGTACTAGAACAGGAAGATTTAGAACTAGAAAGGCTTCGTTAATGAAAATGTAACCTAAAATTGAGCTTGGTTGTAATCTTTATTTTTGTACTTAGAAGCCTAGGAAAGTTAGCACATCACTCAGACAAATCTAAGTGCTCACCCAAAGCACAAAAAGCTACCAAGTCCCTCTTTGTTATTTTCTTTCCAATGTGTTAGCATGCATGAAAATATATTCCATAACCATAACCTGTAAACAAGTGGAAAAATAATATATTTAGATAACAACCATGGTGCATAATAAACTAAACAAGGATCAAGATCAGATCTACCATACAATAATCATGAATAGAGACATCAAAAATCAATATCCATCCAAAAATATCCATTATATTAACTCATCACAAAACACATAATCTGAATACACCATAAGTATCATCACAAAGTCATGCACACAAACATACCAGCAACATAAATCTGTTACAATCCAGATCTCAGCCCCCCAAAATATTACAAATCAATACATGTAGATAGGGGTGGGGACTTATCCTTCACCACCCATACACTCTCAAAATATTTCACATGCTAAAAATATTCATGCGTTGCTTACAAATATAACTAAAGAAGCATGCAAGCTTCACCTAATAATAGATTATCTATAATTAACTCCAGATCCAATCCTATTATTAGCTCTACCACTACATGTCTCTTGATCTTCCACTTGCTCCAAAAATAAATTTTCCTTCGCTGAGAAGTCTTCTTATTCTTATCCTTGTTTGGTCTGCACTCCATCTTATTTTTAGCCCATATATGTCAAAATGGCTAAGTCTCAAACTTTATCCTTCTTGGGCATGAAACCTCTGGGTGAAAATATATCAACCTTCCATGCCTATCCATGCTCCCACTTATTATGCACCACTATCATATGTGCCTTTAATACATAGGTAATATTTTACCAGGCCAACCTTACCCCACACTAATTTTTCATTAATGGGTACTCATACCTTATCTCTCCAAAGAATAAAGAATAACGAAGTAAAGAATGACTGTACATAAATAAAATGAAAGGATGTAAGAATACTTCAAAAACTTGGGCACTATTCTTCTTTAGGAAACAAAAATTCCAGGTACTCATTCTTAATGTCTGCTTCTAACTCATTCCAATCACTGAGTCCCTTCTTTCCTTTTCTGGGATCTCCTATAGCACATCTTACATCTCATCCATTATCACATTGTCACCCTTTTGATTCAACACTTTGATAAAATTTGACAAACTTGAATTCATGTCATCCATCACATCCATTCTTCATGTTATAAATTTCTCAAGTTCTTTTATTTTCTCCTTGTGAGGATCTCGGGTTGTTGTGAGTGCATCGTGCTTCTCTACTAGCAATTTTATCCTCTCCTCATGTCCTAAAGTCTCATTTTTCTTTGCGACAAGGACTTCATTCTCTTCAACCAATTTTCTTTTTTTAATCATCGGCTTTGGATCTTCACACATATTCAGTGCCAAGTCTTCCTTCTTCAATTTTTCCTTAATTATTTGTAGTAGGGCATCATATTCAACTATCTTGCGTGTTATTTTTTTCTTCACTCTATATTTTTCAATTTCAGCCTCTTTCTCTTTATTTGAAGTTATTTCTTATATACTTAGGCCACACATTTTGGCTCCCTCATCCAACAGCAAGTGCACTAAATTTCATAAATAATGCAGGGATGATGGAAAGTTGACTCTTACATATTTCTCATACTATGGCCATGCCTTCAGAATTTCCTCTCCAATATCCTTGGCCATCTCAATGCAAGTCTCTGCTATATTCTCTGACTTATCATTTACTTTCTTCAGGCTCTCTATTTCCTCTTTCTTATCATTTTTATCCTCAAGAAAAGTTCTCAAGGTAGCCACCTTATCAACATTCTGGTGTGTGACCTTTATAGTTATCTTTGTTAATGCATTACTCACCTATTCATCAAATAACTTTATGGGCTTGATTGTCACATGCTTAGAATGTGGATCCTTCTTCATTCATCTAGTGGCAGATGACTCCTCATACACATAAAACTTAAGCTCATCCATGTGAGTTTGCATATTCCAGGACAATTGTTTCCTTGTGCATGTTTTCCATCTCAGGGTCCATTAGCTCCCATCCATATAATTTTTCTAGGGAAAGAGTTCCATGGAACCTAGCATGTATAATCTTCATTGGGTTGTTGTTGTACCTAAGGTTTAGGTGTCTACAACATCTCCTCCCTAATTATTCCCACTAGCGTGCTCATGTGTATGTTTTCTTGTGTTCCAATGCCTTCTCTATTCTCCTCTCCAATTCCACCCGTTGGTCCACAAATCGGTTGTTCAACACTATATTCCTTCTTTTTATCCCCTCCAGCATATCTTTCTTCTACATGCTCATATATACTCACATTAGGGATGTCTATATCAAACTATAGTTTCTCATCACTGATCTTGTCATCTTATTTAACTTCAAGACTAGTTTTGGAAACATCATTGTGCTCGGTCCCATGTGATGACTTCTCCTCATCACTATCTTTTATAGGAACATACTTGTGCCTTTTCTTTCTCTCTTCTTCAGCATTCTTCACAGGAGTTATGCGTGGTGACCTCCTCATAGGATGTGAAGTACCATTTCTCACATTTTCATTCGCGTGCCTTCTGTGTAGTTTTCATCTGCCATGTTCCAATGCAATACTATCTTCTTTCAATTCTTCTCTCTCGAGGAAATTTTATAAGTCCACCTTTTCCTTCCTTGGGGGTGCATCCTCAATTTTTATCCTCGTGCCCACAGTCAGTTTATTCTTTGGAGTACCTAGGAGTGAAACTTCCTCACCAGCAATGTACTTTCCATCCTTAAACCTTGGCCTTAGATATATATACACACATGCAAGTTCTATCTATCCCATAGCCATGAGCTCTAGAGTGATATCTATATTATCAACTTCATTGTCCCTATATATGTTTCCTTGTTATGGTAGACATATGTCTTGTGCAGAATGTGAATGTCTACATCTACCTTGTCAATCTCAACTATGAATTCCACACATTATTTAGTTGGTTCACTGAATCTATAAAATAATGAGCAGTAAACGTAAAAGGTAACTTACATCAGGGGATTTTCTCACTTGTTTTCATGAAAAAACACCCCAAATAGAAGTTTTGATATGTCACGAACTCTTCTTGACCCTTAAAAATGCTAGGTAATTCTCTATGGATGTGTCACTGCACTTAAATTCATCGTGCATTATTTTATACCACTTCTTTATGTGTTTCTTATATGTCCCTTTTATAGTTCCTTGACATGTGAGGCTTGTGAACTTCTTCACAGATGAATTATTTTCTAAGGGATATACCCACATCTTACCCTTTGGCCCATCAAGAAATCCAATTTTACTTAACACAATCAATAGTAAAATAGAACCCCAAGTTATTTTCTCACCTTTATCTTCTTGTATGTGTGTTTCTTCCTTTATGCCTTCTGCAACGTAGCTCGTAATTTTATAATAGGTTTTATTAACCATTTTATGTGTTATTTATAGCTAGCACTTTTTCAGCTCCTTCCACCTCTTTGAGGCACCCAGCTTACAGCTAACTAGACATGCAACTACCCTTATATCTTTTTCCTCTATGTTTTTCATGTTAAAATCTTGGCCTCCTTTATGATACTTGAACGCAATGGTCATCCTCTACTCCATCATCATCAGAAAGGTATCCTATAATTTCCTCACCAAAGTCACATAAAATTGTAACCTTCCCTATCAAATTTTTCATAATTCTCATTCTCCTTCCCACAAAATAGAAGTAATCTTCGTGTACACATGATACAGGCCACTAATACAAACAATCGAGACTGCTAAATAATTGAAACTCAAACTATTTCATAACCCCAACACTTTCTAATATATTATAAATGTTATTTTCATACACCCTTTATCCTTCTTCGGTTCGCATGTTTTTCTTTAACACCATATCTTCCTTTATATCCTTCCAGGTCTGCTCTGTCTGATGAATGAAGTCACTAATTTTGTATTTTTTTAACTGTGAAGTCCACAATCTCCCTTTGATAACCTCCTTTTGGTATTTCATTTCTATAAACCACTCATGTGGTTATTCCTCAGTATCCTTCACAATGTTCAGAGCTCTCTTTGGTGCAATTGTTTTTCTTAAGTAAAAATGTACTCTAAAAATTACAAATGTTTCAACGTCTTACCCTTGTACCTTCATTTTCCTTTGTTTCCTCACAATATCACATGCCCTCATGTGCCCTAGATATAAATTTTATATCTTCCAAACCCTAAAAACACAAATCTTTCCTTCTACACACGCCCATCTCACTCAAATACTTTTTCCATGTGGAGCTCTAGTATTGTCAAGTATTGAAATCACCTAGTTCCCCATTCAAATGATTTATCTTTACACTTCAAAATTTATCACATTTATTAGCTCAAAAACACAAAGGATGCAAGGTAAAAATAACATTGCAATATTATTATTTTATAGATCCATTAAAACCCTCTACATTAATTACTCCTCAACCACCACCGTACGCAACATTAATTCTACCCTTTCACTCTTTCATGCATTGCATCATATTCTTTTGTACTTCTAGTCATAACCTTTTGTCACACCCACTACTTCTCGACCAAATATCTTGAAATATTGTTTGTGAGAATCGATACAGAAACTATGCACCACAATGATGTTACACTTCAACGATAGGATTCGATAAAAAATGGAAAGTCATGCAACAGAATAACAAATAAGCTCATGTAGAGAAATACAATGGAGTGTTTTGGCATGCTCATAAATCAGAATGAAAGAGTAAATATAGGAATTTTTTGTAACTCCTTTACATGACACATGTACGCTAGCTGTATGACCTATTCAACTATGACCAAATTGACCATGACCTATTCTCACTAAGTGAGATGACTAACCAACTGGATGGACAATATTTTGAATGATGAAAAGTCTAGTCATATACAACAACAACCCCCTTTATCAAAGATGAGGTATAGGTAATGAAAAGTTAGAACTGAAAGAAAACTCTCCTAGACAAATAAGAAAGATGTGTCAATGGGGCCTAACTACTAAGCATGATAAGGTACCCATGTACAAGCACCATCTTCCTAGAAGAATAATAAGATAAAAATGGGTCCTGGAAACTAGGCCTGATGAGTAACCCATGTACAATATATCTTAAGTAATGGAGGTAAATTCCTTAAGGGAAAACATCCACTTACAAGAGATAAAACACTCCCTAAAAAACCTAAGAAAGATACATCAAATGAGTCCTGACAACTAAAGACCTAATAAGGTAGTCATGTATAAACAACAATCTTTCTAGAAGAAGAAAAGAGAACTAGAAACCTTGAAGAATATGGGTTGTTGCAGAAGATCTTACCTCAATAATATACCGTAAGTGAAGATACTTTTACTCACTAAAGGGTTTAGTAAAAAATTATGTAACCATATCAGATGTCTAACATTACTGTAAATCGATATTGTCATCATGGATCGACTCCCGAATGAAATACATGTGTATCTTGATGTGCTTCATCCTTTGATGTTGAAATGGATTTTGGAAAATGTATATGGTGCTCATGTTGTCACGGTAGATGATAGTAGGTTGTCGATAGTGAATACCAAACTTTTTCAAGATACATTGTTACCAAACAGCTTTTGTGGCATCCTTAACTAATTCTTTGTACTCTACCTCTAAAGAAGATATCACAATTGTGTTCAACTTCTTGCTAGACCAGATTACAAGACCCAAACCAAGAGAAAACTTGTAGCCTGAGTTAGATTTTTGATGATCTAAATCATCGTCCCAATCAAAATTAGTAAACCCAAAATATTCAATATCCACTCCTCCAAGATAGTGAATTCCATCTATGTAGGTGCCATGAACATAATGAAGGATCTGTTTAGTTACTTTTTAACATTCCCATTTTAAGACTTTAGAAACAAGGGAAAATTTTATTTTTACTTTTTTACTTAATGTTCACTGTTCTAAATAAAACTTTATTTAGAACACACATTCAATGCCAATCAATCTCATAACAGATAACCATATGCAGATGTAAATGACTCAGTGATACACCAATATATTCATTCCATGACTCGATTACCTACCAATATATTCATGTTTCACTTTAAGTATTGAATACTTATCGTATACTACATATACTTGGTTTTCACCCTAAATGGTGTACTGAGTGATCTTGTTTAAAGAACATACCTAAATATTTGTTACCAATATTCATCTGATATCACGTGGCTTTAAACTAGGTGACATAGGACAATGCAACCAGCAACTTGTGATACTTTGGCCAAAGATTTACAACATACTGTGTATGTCACTATTCCTAGATGACATACTCATCATTTTGGAATACGTCCTTCACCTCACTCCTCTGTTATCTAGAATGGTCTTTACTGACTACCGCCAGTCCACTTGCCCAAGGTTTAACCCTAGCCCAGTTAGGAACATAGTCTATTATAGGAAGACACTCTCGATGACTTAGGGTAAAAGGGCATACTCGGTTGACCTAAGTCAACTGGATGTGCCAAAGTACCCTGAGTTATTGAAAGTTACTCCCTATCCTAAACATGTTACTAACTTGACCTAGAGAAAAACTAAGTTCAAGTCCTTATTGTGTGTAGATCTAGATGATCAATGCAGAAGGGTGTTGCCACATGTCAACTGCAACGTTGTATCCTCGAGAAGACCCAAGTCTTCTCGAAGGTACAGTCCTGCAGTTGGCGTGTGCCAGCATCCTACAGAAACTACCTCATCATGATGTACATACCCCAAGGAGGTTATTAATGTTAAATTAATTTGGATTATAAAACAGATTACAACATCTATGTTAAACCCTAATCCAACACTCCTTAAGTCCTTGTTCTATACTTGAATCCATTAAGCATTAAAGAACTTCCTTTAACTCATGATTGCTTTTAATGTTCATTTATTTAGTTTAACAACAGTTAACCAAAATAGGACAACAATATCATAAGTTCCATTAAATATATCTTAATCATTCAAAGAAGGTGTAGCAACCAAATAGGTTCAACTAAGGTAGACTTTATAAGAAATGAAGTCTAACTGTTAACGATCATATCACCCTTCTTTGGGTTACATTTCATTTAGTGAGGAAGAACCTTCCCCTATTTGATTAAGTGTTAGGGTTTGTCAAACCCTTCTTATTTTTCACAAACTCTAAAGTTCCATCACATATTCATAACACATTCAATACTATATTAGAGTTGTTTTAGATAAGATTGTTAACTTATGCAACTTAACAAGCTGCATCTTATTAAGGGAGATTAAACTAATTCCCTTTTATCTAACTTATCAAGTTTATCCGAATTAAACCTATAAAAAAATATGAATAGTATCATCCAGATAGGAATTCCATCTTCTTCATAAATATAAGATAGTTTACACAACAAATACAAGTAAATCCCCAAAATTCAATTCCTCATTATAAACTTATTCATTTACAAGACTATGTATTTCAAGCATGTTGTGTAAAAAATAGCCTCCATTCCAAAAGAATACAACTTTTCTTTTTCAATACAATTCAAGAATGAATCAAAACTCTTTACATAAGGTTCAAAATTAAATAACCCAATACAACATGAAATTTTATGTCTTCTTTAATCACTTACGATGTCCATCTGTAAAATTTCTAGCACGGGTTAGTTCAATGAACTAAGCATGATAAGCACTAAGCATTAAAGTAAAGTGCATTCCACTAATTGCTTCATTAAACAACTTTGCTTTCATGAAACAAAATAAAAACATCATGTAGATAATCATAAGTAAAACATCAAGAAAGAAGTACAATTAAGAAATCTGGATTTACTTTTAAGAAAGGAACATTTTATAATCTGCAACTTCAGGATTATACCACAAGACTTAATTGATCCTATCAATAACTTTTAATCAGTCAACAAGTCTTATTAATAAATTATTTCATAATTCATAAAGATAGAAGGACACACTTAACTTTTTCCCAATCTGCAAGGGTTAGTTACAACATAACTGATATTAGTAAGTTTCATCCCTCCATAAAGACAAAGAAGAGGATGAATAAAGAGAAGTTCAATCCATAAACTTATCAGTCAACAGAAAAAGGATCACATACCCACAAGGACCCAAACCATATTTCATTTCATTTATACTATGAAATGAAATCCAACATCTAATACAACTTAGAAATTCTTAAGTTAGTTTCCAAAAGAGAACTCAAAACTGAATACACAGTCAAGCCCGTATACTTCCAATTTCCATACAACCTTTCCAGGAAGACCTATTCTCATTCACCTAGCTCAAATCCATATCAAATCTCAGAAGAAATACACAGTACAGTCCCAAACTGTAGAATGCCCCCATGAGAGTATAATTCTTTCTCTTAATACATGGTGGTTCTACAAGGATATAATAGTGGAGTAAAATTCCTCCAATCAAAAAAGATTGGAAAGTCACAACAACTCTCAACTCGAAGACCGAATCCCCATTACAAAAATTAACAACAAACTACAAATGAGAAGACAGTTTTCAAAATTCCAAGCAAGAGCCACATTACCAACATCCATATGATAAGTGATACAGGGTTAACTTTTCAAACCACAAACAGAATAACAGGTTTGAATTTAGCACAACAAAAAAACCCACTACTCAGATGGAAGTAATAGTTAAGTGATTCAATAAGACAAGTTATGTCCTACCTTCTTCCAACTCATCTGAACAAAATAACCACAAACCTCTCTAGTTCCTTATAAATCATATGATAGGTAGGGTTTGTTCAACATAAAAGACATAAAGGAAGAAGTAACTCATTCCATTAACCTCTACAATTGATATGACTATTCCATAATAGAACATAGTTCCAGTTCCAAATATTTCCAAGAACAAAGCAGTCAAGATTTCCTACAAGACACGGGTACACTCAGAGAATATATGAAAGTAATACACTCTTAATTCATATGCCTCCATCAATTTTGAAAACACAGTGCAGTCTAAAAGGTAGAAGTATAACAACCATTCCTTCTCAAAAATCAAAACAAAGGAGGTCTCAAAGAAGTTACACAGTCTAACTTCAACCAAACAAAACTCACAAGACCCCTTCCATCAGGCAGTAATAAAAGAGATTGAAGATTTCAATTTAAAATACCTGAAATTATACAACTCGTCGCTTCCAAATAAAGAATCAAAACAACCACCAAGGAATACTTGTGTTGTGTTAAATACGTGCATCGGTCACAAGTTCAAACAACACAAACTCAAATACAAATTTAAAATGGAATCACATGGCTCTAATAAAAGCTCAAAATAACACCAACACCCTATTACGGGTTCAAGCCTTCCATTTTCCTAAGGAAGAATAAAACCTCAGTTAAGAACTTAAGTACAGAGCACAACACAACAACTCAACAACGAATTTAGTATTCATAAGAACTAAATAGAAGTTCCAAGGTTCAAAAATTCAATAAGTTCAACACATTACAAACAACACATAGTCCCAATAAAGCTAAACATATCTCGAACTTCAATACAAGTTTAGAATATTCATGGAGTTCTATTACAACTACCCAACACAAACTTAAATAGAGATACAAATTCATCCAAACAATACTGTCAGTTCAAAACAGCCAAGGAGCTTCTACTTCAAACTCAATAGCTTAAGTACAGGTCAGAAGAACCCAACAATGAATAACCCAGCTCTTTCCACATTATTTTCAAATGCAAGAAAAAAAAGCTTCAGATACAAGCTACAAGCTTCAAATACAAATAACAAAACTACAAGTTCAAGTTACAGAGTTCAATAAGCTTCAAGTACAGGTTACAAAGTTCCATAAAAAATCGCATGCAAACCTCTAACAACCAGTACATAGAGAAGTTCCCAAAACTATCAATAACAAAAAAGGATTCACATTCCAAAAACCCACAAATTTCCAAGAATACATGCAAGTGAACAAACCACATACATCATGCAAATATAAAATTTCAGTGAGCATAATTGTTTTAATGAATCATTTAGAAGAAAGCAAGAAATCTTAATGGGTAGAGCCTATCATGCTTAATAGTGCCTCTACCGATTCGAAGAAGATGTCCTTCTAAGTTTCCAAGACCTATTCTTCTCCAAGCAAGATCAAACAACAATAATCTTTTTCCACAATTCCACTTATACATTCCTCGAACCAAAAATAGCTCAAAGAGTTCAAAAATAACCACAAAGTGGAGATCAAACTGTTGGTTCGAAGAACCAGATAGCTCCATGCAGAGAAAAAATCATGAAGCATGCAAATCAAAACAACCCCCAAAAAATCCACCAGCATGCCTTCCAAGACGGCTTGCTCGCCAAACCCAAGGCACATTAATGCCATTAAATCCAATTTTCCCACTTATCTTTCCTTGCCACCACCATTCATAGTTGGCGAGACCTAATTGCATTTCATAATGCATTTCCAAACTTAGAGATGCCTCCACGTAGGTTCCTCTAACTTTCACTAACCCCTGCCACACTGGTAGTACTTTCATGCATTTAAAACCAAATCAAAATCAAATCCCAATAAAAGCTTAGGAACCACCGCTTAGTTTCCCCCACTTGCCAATGTCCCTTAGGTCCCCTTTCATATCCCATTAGTTTAGGATAGATAGAATTCTTCTTAGGTTAGATCTTAGGTTAGTTTAAATATATATAACCTTAGGATATAACCCCCAACAATAAATTGCCACCTAGGATAGGATGTAGATTTATACCAAAAATAATAGGTTTAGAAATAACTTAGCATCCCCTAGGTTATTTCCTTTCAAGCTAACAACTTAGGTTAGAATGTCATCCCACATAAAGTGGTGTAGTAATAGTTAGGTAAATTACCTGAGTCCCATATCTATTAGGGTAGACCGTATAGATAAAAGGGTACATAATGATTTCTTTTTCTCAAGAATCTGGAAGCAGGGTTCCTATTTCCCCTTAACACCATTAAGCACCCTGTAAGGGTCGATCAAGAAGAGCCAAGCACCACACAAAAAAGAATGCAAGTACTATTTCCAAGATGATAAAGAATTTTTAATAACCACAAGTTCAGTCTGTTAAGTATTTCAATCAATGAATGTCAGTTTTTCATTTAGTTTTGATAAGAATATTTAAAACATTCCTTGGATCAATGGAATTGATCCAAGATGATTCCAATAGTGAAAGGTAAGTTTCAAATCTTAAAACCAGATTGCAGCTTATCCAAAGAGAAGTGAAATAGATTATTGCAAGCAACAAAATACCAGCCCTTTAATCAAAGAGCATAAATGATTTATCCATTTCAAGCATGATCTTCAGCAATCAAAAGAACACATCTTTATCAAGAAAATCACATGTCAACACTTGAAATGCAAAGGAGGAATATAACCATTTCCGAGGGTGTTACATGCTTCCCTCCTAAAAAGAATCATCATCCCGATGATTACCTCATTTTAGTCATTGCATTTAGGATAATCAATTTTTTTTATTCACTTTCTTAACATATGTTTGCAACAGTATCAGAATTTTAAATTCCATAAATCAGCATTAATTAGCTGTTTATTCAAACAAATAAATATCTGCCCAAACTGGCATACTTATTGTATTATAAAGATAAAATCACAATTTTTTTATTTTTTATCAGTCAACAAAATCAATTTTGTTCAAAAAGATATGGAAAAGTAGTTTTCATATCATCCAGGTTTTCCCAGGTTGCACTTTCTTCGTTAAACTGGTCCCATTGGACCTTGCATTGACTTATCTCACGATTTCTCAAATGCAACTGGCGAGTTTCCAGTACTCATATGGGTTTAACCACAATTATTCTTGGGTCTTGGACCTGTAAGGAATTCCAATTTAACACATGTGATAAATCTGAAATGTATTTCTTAAGAAAAGAAATATGGAAAACATCATGCATTCATGATAAAGTAGGAGGTAATGCTAAGCAGTAAGCTACAGGGTTGATTACTTCAACTATCTCAAAAGGTCCCACATAACAAGGTGATAACTTGGCAGCCTTGCCAAAAGTTATAGAGCTATTTTTCAGTTTGACTTGAAGAAAGACTTTCTCACCAAGTTCAAATTCCCTGTCTACCCACTTCAAATCAGCATAACTCTTTTGTCTATCTGATGCTTCTTTCAAGTGTTCACAAATCAATTTAACTTCTTGTTCCATTTCAGTAAGGATTTCAGGTCCAATTACCTCTCTATCCTCCATGTTGTCCCAACTAACAGGGGTTCTGCATTTTCTTCCGTATAATGCTTCAAAAGGTGCCATCTTAAGAACAGGCATGATATGTATTATTATATGCAAACTCAACTAGTGGAAGGTACTCTTCCCAGTTATATTACTGATCCATACAATACATTCGTAACATATCCTCTAAAACGTGATTAACTCTTTCAGTCTATCCATCCATTTCTAAATGATACGTAGAACTGAAATTCAGCTTAGTTCCTAAAGTTTGCATTAAGTGTTTGCAAAATCTTGACGTCATTCTAGGATCTCTATCTGAAATGATTAATTCAGGTACTCCATGTAATCTAAAAATTTCATGTACAAATCTTTTAGCTAACACAGGAGAATCATCCTTCAGATTTCCAACAATAAAATGTGCTACCTTTGTTAGTTTATCCACAACTACTAAAATAACATCATGTTTATTTCTTGACATAGGCAACCCTTGTACAAAGTCCATGCTTATCACTTGCCATTTGTACTGCGGTATGCTATGAGGATACAACAAACTGGTTGGGTGCATATGTTCCACTTTAACACATTGACATTCAAGGCAATGTGTCACAAAGTCTATTACATCCTTTTTGATTCCCTTCTAGAAATATTGTTGTTTTATATCAGCAAGTATTTTTGTAATACCAGAGTGTCCTAAAAAAGGTGAATTGTGGAATTCTGCTAACAATTTCTTTCTTAAATCATTTATCGAAGGTACATATACTCTATTTTCAAATCATAAGATTCCTTCATTATCAAAGTGAAAACCTTTATATCTCAAATCACTAGAATCTGCAGCAAGCGTTGTCTTTACTTGCTGAAAATAAGAATCATATTCCATAACACTTTTTACTTCATCCTTAAATTGAGTTCTCAATGTTATAAGAGTAGAAATGTGCTTCCTATGACTTAGAGCATCAGCCACTCTATTTTCTTTACCCTTGATATAATTGATGTCAAAATCATATTGAGACAAAAACTCTAACCACCTTTGTTGTCTTGCATTAAGGTTTGGCTGAGTGAAAATATACTTCAGACCAAGATGATTAGTTTTCAATTCAAAAGGTTTACCAAGCAGGTAATTCCTCCAAACTTGCAATGCATGTACAAGGTCAGTAAGCTCTAAATCATGTGGAGCATAATTCAACTCATGTAACTTAAGTTTTCTACTTTCGTAAGCTATGACATGACCATTTTGTAACAAAATACCTCCCAAACCATCACCAGATGTATCAGTTACCACCATAAAATCTCCATTAGGATCTAGTACTATCAGAATAGGTGCTAAAGTTAACTGTTCCTTCAAAGTTTTGAATGCAATTTCACATTTCTCATTCCAAACTTAAAAAAACTTTTTATCATTTTTCTGTAAAGAAGTTATTGGTGCGGCCACCTTAAAGAAGTCTTTTATTGTCCTATAGTAGCCAACAAGTCCCATGAATCTTATAACTTCATGTACACTCTTTAGTGCAACCACTCAGTTATAACTACAATTTTAGAAGGATCTACAACAATTCCATTCTCACTTATTACAATTTTAGATGAATCTTATAATTTCCTAAGTAACAACAAGTCCCATGAATCTTGATAACTTCATGTACATTCTTTAGTGTAGACCACTCAGTTATAACTACAATTTTAGAAGGATCTACAACAATTCCATTCTCACTTATTACATGTCCCAAATAGTGTACTTCTGTGTCATAGAAAGAACATTTAGACAGCTTACCAAATAACCGTCTCTTTCTTAATATTTCCAAAACTATCTTCAAATGTTCATGGTGTTCCTCAATACTTTTGGAATCTATGAGAATGTCGTCCAAGAATACGAGCACAAATTTCTCCAAGTATTCTTGAAAGATATTATTCATTAAATTCATAAATGTTACAGGGGCATTTCTTAATCCAAAAGGTAAAACTCTAAACTCATAATGTCCATACCTTGTCCTAAAGGTTGTTTTATGAATATCCTCATCCTTAATCCACAATTGATGATATCTAGATCGAATATCTATCTTAGAATATACCGATGCTCCACGCATCTGATCAAATAAATCATCAATCCTAGGGAGTGGTTCCATGTTCTTGATTGTAGCCTTGTTTAACATTTTGTAATCAATGCATAATCTAAGTGTTTCATCCTTATTTTTCACAAAGATTACAGGTGCTCCCCAAGGTGAAACACTTGGTCTGATCAAACCTTTAGACAAAAGTTCTTACCACTAAGCCTTAAGCTCTACTAATTCTGTAGTAGTCATTCGATATGGTGCTTTAGAAATAGGTTCAGTTCCAGGCTTGATCTCAATCATGAAATCAAACTCCCAGTTTTGGGTGGAAGTTCTAGAAATTAGCTGGACAATACGTCACTGAAGTCTTGTAATAGTGGATATCGTTCCATAACATCGATGTTCTCTTCAATTGCTTCAGCAATATTTACTACATATAAGGTACAACCCTTGTTTTTGGCCTTTTTTAAGTTACATAGCTGATAGTTTTCTAACAGAAATTTCACGTTTCACACCCTAAATCTCTACTATTTTCTACAGTTCATCTACACAGCTATTCCATTGGTCACTTATTACAATTTTAGATGAATCTTATAATTTCCTATAGTAACCAACAAGTCCCATGAATCTTATAACTTCATGTACACTCTTTAGTGCAGACCACTCAGTTATAACTAAAATTTTAGAAGGATCTACAACAATTCCATTCTCTCTTATTACATGTCCCAAATAGTGTACTTCTATGTCATAGAAAGAACATTTAGACAGCTTACCAAATAACCGTCTCTTTCTTAATATTTCCAAAACTATCTTCAAATGTTCATGGTGTTCCTCAATACTTTTGGAATCTATGAGAATGTCGTCCAAGAATACGAGCACAAATTTCTCCAAGTATTCTTGAAAGATATTATTCATTAAATTCATAAATTTTATAGGGGCATTTCTTAATCCAAAAGGTAAAACTCTAAACTCATAATGTCCATACCTTGTCCTAAAGGTTGTTTTATGAATATCCTCATCCTTAATCCACAATTGATGATATCTAGATTGAAGATCTATCTTAGAATATATCGATGCTCCACGCATCTGATCAAATAAATTATCAATCTTAGGGAGTGGGTATCTATGTTCTTGATTGTAGCCTTGTTTAACATTTTGTAATCAATGCATAATCTAAGTGTTCCATCCTTATTTTTCACAAAGATTACAGGTGCTCCCCAAGGTGAAACACTTGGTCTGATCAAACCTTTAGACAAAAGTTCTTGTCACTAAGCCTTAAGCTCTACTAATTCTGTAGTATTCATTCGATATGGTGCTTTAGAAATAGGTTCAGTTCCAGGCTTGATCTCAATCATGAAATCAAACTCCCTTTTGGGTGGAAGTTCTAGAAATTATTCTGGAAATATGTCACTGAAGTCTTGTAACAGTGGATATCGTTCCATAACATCGATGTTCTCTTCAGTTGCTTCAGCAATATTTACTACATATAAGGTACAACCCTTGTTTTTGGCCTTTTTTAAGTTACATAGCTGACAGTTTTCTAACAGAAATTTCACGTTTCACACCTTGAATCTCTACTATTTTCTACAGTTCATCTACACAACTAATGTATTTTTCAAAACAATCCACTTTAGCCTTATGTTCTGATAACCAATTAACACCTATGATTACATCATAAGACCCCAAAGGTGCAACATAAAGATCAACTTCAGTGGAAAAGTTAGGTAAATCAAGGACTGCTCTAAAAAGACACATACTAACTGTATGAATAACATTATTTCCATAATGTACAGTCCATGTTTTATCCATGTTTCCATCTTTTCTTTTTAATTTTGATGCTAATTTATTAGAAATAAAGCATTCAGTAGCTCCAGTATCAAAAATAATAGTTATAGGTAAACCAAATAACTTACCCAAAACTTCTATTGGCATGGCCTATTTCTCAGCCTATTTGTCAACTACTGCAGTGTGTAACTTGTGTTGCTGATTATGATCATCCATTTTCAAAGGGCACTGATTTGCATAATGATCTTTTCCATAGTTATAGTAGCCTCCTACAGGTCCCTTCCTAGGCTTGGGTTTATTTCCATCCTTAGAGTTATCATTATGACCCCCATAGGACTTCTGTCTGTTATTATTGTTCTTAGCAAAGTTGTTCCATGCATTACCAATAAACTTGTTTGTTGCTACTTTCTTATTAGTATCAGATGAAAACTTACTTTTCATTCCAAATTTCTTCCATGGTCCTTTCCTAGGTGCAAGAGATGATGAAGAGGATTTGGGATTTTTCTTCCTTACTTTCTCCTTGTGAGCATAAATTACCTTTAATTTTTGTTCCTACCTTATGGCCTTTTCAACAACCCTTTGCATTATGGTTGGGTTGTGAACATCCACCTCCCCTCCTATAACGGGATTCAATCCCATGATGAATTTTTATATCCTGAACTTCTCATCTATTTGGTACTGAGGTACATACTTAAGGAGTTTTGTAAATCATTCCCAGTACTCAGTTACAGTTAGCTTCCCTTGAGCTAAGTTCTGAAATTCAGTCATTTTATAATCATAGTAAAGTTGCGGCAAACAACGTTGCCTAAATTAACCTTTAAATTGATCCCAGGTGATGTTAGTTTCATCAATGTTTAACTCAGCCTTACGGCTGTCCCACCATGAAGATGCTTTGTGAGAAATTTGATATGCTCCCCATATTGCCTTTGTTTCTTCTGAGAAATTCCTTATTGCAAAGTATTTCTCCATTTCACTGAGCTAGTTCTCATCTCCATCTCCTAATGTGGTGCCATCAAACTTAAGTGGACTTATCCTTTTTATATCATTAGTGAGTTCAGCTGCTAGCCTAGCCTTTTTGTTTTCAGGCTAAACAGGTATGTTCACATTGTTATTATCAACACCTACATTAACGTTATCCGCATGAGGTGGCTGATTGTTGTTATCAGCATCATCTTCCTCCTCATTTCCCATTACTTGTGGTTCAAGTACAGCCAGATGATCTCTTATGTCTAATAAGGCAGCAAGGATCTCATCAAGTTTCTGGGTAGTTTCTGCTCCTTCCTCAAGTGGAGGGTTATTTGCAACATTTCCTCTTGTTCTAACCATTTTTTATTACAAGAAAATTTAAGTTTCATCAGATTATGGACACAATAGGTCCAAGAGCTACAACCTTCATCTCTGATACCAAGATGTAACATTCCCATTTTAAGACTTTAGAAACAAGGGAAAATTTTATTTTTATTTTTTTACTTAATGTTCACTATTCTAAATAAAACTTTATTTAGAACACACATTCAATGCCAATCAATCTCATAACAGATAACCATATGCAGCTGTAAATGACTCGTTGATACACTGATCTATTCATTCCATGACTCAGTTACCTACCGATCTATTCATGTTTCCCTTTAAGTATTGAATACTTATCATATACTACGTATACTTGGTTTTCACCCTAAACGGGGTATTAAGTGATCTTGTTTAAAGAACATACTTAAATATTTGTTACCAATATTCATCTGATATCACATGGCTTTAAACTAGGTGACATAAGACAACGCAACTAGCAGCTTGCGATACTTTAGCCAAATATTTACAACATACTATGTATGTCGTTATTCCTATGATCCTCTATTATTTTCCCATCTTTCCCCTTTGTTCTACATGCTCAAAAAACATTTTTCTTTGAGTTTGGTGGTCTGCAAGTTTCCCCATCTAGATTGAATGCTTTAAATGGCTCATAAACTTATTATTTTTCCCCAACTTGAAAGAAAAATACATGCAGGCTCTATTTTATGCCCTAAATTTCCAAATCCATGGGCCTCTATCATTTTTTCCATTTTTTCCCAGCCTGTGGAGCTCGAATTTGCTCTTTTGTACTTATTTTCCCTCAAAAATCCTTCCCCATGGTCAAAAATTACTTGAAACCACTTCCCATATGTTTTTTGACCAAAAAATCCTTCACCCACGAAGAAAAAAATGAATTCAGGGTCCTTAGCAAATTCTATGTGTTTTTTTACGGTCGTACAGGTGTCATTTGACCGTCAAAATTAAGCTCAAATGATGTCTCCTATGTGGCCACTTCTGGTTGGACAAGGATCGGTGGGGTTTCTTTGAAAAACTTAGCATTTTTTGGCTTTGGGAAAAAATTCAACATTACCCCCGCAACTCCGCAGGAGGACACGTGTCATGTTCTTATGCCAAGGTGGGATGGAAGGCGGGCGGGGAACTTAGGAAATTTTTGCCTTTTTGGCAAAAAAGGGAAAAAGGTGTGAAAAAGGCCCACGGGTCCACAATGGAGCAAGGGGTGGACATGTGGTGGCAGGGTAGAAGGAAGTGCGGGCCGGCGGGGGAAAAGGGGAAATTTTTCCCTTTTTGGTCAAAAAGACTTAGAGAAAAAAATTAAGCCACGGGTCCGAATGAAGCCACAGGGAGACACGTGGCAGGCTGAGCGGGTTGGCGGGCCAGCGGAGGTAAAAGGGAATTTTTTTCCCTTTTGAAAAAATACTTAGAATGGAAATTTGAGGCGTGGCTCCATGAAAAATCAGAAGGAGACACGTGGCAAGGACATAATCGGAGGCGCGGGCCCGTGGGGAGAAATGAGAAAATTTTCCCTTGGCGAAAAAAGGGTTAAAACATGAAATAAGCCCACAGATTTTTAGCGATAGAGAGGATGACACATGTCAAGGACAGAGGCAGAGGTGCGGGCCCATGGGGAAAAAAGTGAAAAATTTCCAAATTCCAAAAAAGGGTCAAAATGCGTAGAATTGAGCCACGATCCCAATGGGACCCACCATATGCCACGTGTCATCACCAAATTTCAAGGGCGGAGGGGCGGAGAAAAAAGTCAATTTTTTCCATTTTTCCAAAAATGTTAAAAAGTCAAAAAGTGAGCCCGAATTCATTCCCAATCATATTTTGACACGTGGAGGGCCCAGATTGAAGGAGAAAGAGAAAATCAAGGGTAACTGTACATTTTCATTTTTGGCCACCATTTTTGCTCTAGGAAGTGTGGAAATGTGAATTTTGCATCATTTTTCATCAAATTTTTGGTGAATTCATGTCCTTTGTGCCTGCAAAGATCAATGCAAGTGGTTTTAGGGATTAATTTGTAGATTTGAGGTGTTTTTGAAATAAATTTTTACTCAGGCCCGTGTAAAACGTGAAATATCAAATTATAAAGTTGCAGAATCAAATTTTGGAATGATAAGGATGAAATGATGAAATGAAAGGGGTCTGCATGCTTGGAGAATGAAAAACATGCCTCCACAATGGATAATGATGAAGGATTTGTAATGATTCACCATTTTAGAAACACCTGGCAACTTTTGTTGCAAATTTGTTAAATGTCCCTATCTGCGAATCATGTTGGAATTTTGTAACAAACTTGATGTTGGGCATATTCTTTTCTTGGGAAAGAAGGATCAAATGTAATTGAAAGTTATATAATGCATGTTTTGAGACATGCAAAAGGTCAGAGAAACTTAGAATTTCATGGGAAAATCTGGGAAGAAGCCCATTCTCTGAGAAACCACCTGAGAACCATTTCTAATTCCTTTTTGCATCAGATTTGTATCATGTTGAGTTGGTTTCAGTTGTAAAGCCATCAACAAGCTCTGAGATTGTTCTTATAACATTCCCCTGCTGATAAATTTGGTCATTCTGGATTATTTTGTGTTGTCTCTTGGCAAAATTTGCATGCACTTATGTTTCAGAATGTTTTCAATTTGTGTTTCTTGCTCCTGTTGCAGTCTTGTGTTTAAAATCTCTCTTGATCATACATGGTCTCATTTCTTGTTGATAGTTTAGTGGCATCTGCAGTCTCACATTCAGAAGAGCTTTCATCTGATAAAGAGATAAACAGATTTAAAATCACTTTACCTTCCTTGAATTCTGAGATTGTTTGTAAACCTTTGGGTGCACCTTAGGTCATGATAAAATAGAGATTTCTGGATACTTTGTTGGTTCATCTGCTTCAAGATTTTGTGGCAGGTTGTCAAATATTGTGTGGAAGAGTGTAGATCTGGGCCTCCATTTGGTGCACATATCCTGGTTGAAGGAGTACCTTAACCCCTTTGAAGCATTCTGTTGTTTAGGTGTTACAAATTTCTTGCAAAGGTCCTCAAAGAATTTGGAAAATTCTGGTTAGTCTTGTCTAAAATCTCCCACCAAAAATTCATTCAGAATAACTAATCCTACCCCATACTACCCCTGCATTGCATTGTGTGTCAACAAAAGAATACAATCCATTTACAAAAATGCACAAAGCAAATCAGGATCATACCATGTCTCTAGCAGCCTCAGCCTTGTCTTGAAAGCATTTCCATCATTTAGTAGTGACAACTCTGTTGAGTTTGAATAATGGAAAATTGATCATGTTTTCCCAAGGCCATCTCCATACAATATGCACAGTATAAGGATATCTCCACCTCCTTCACAAAACAGAGGCTGCAATATAGGTTCTCTTACCTTGGTTGAAAGGCACAACCTAAAATAGTGAGGATTAGATCAAAATCCTTTCAAGGTGCTACCCACTTCTTCAAATCCTGAGTGCTAACAAGTTAGATAAATTGCTTCCCCAGCTACAAAATGACATATAAATCATTTATCTACCTCTGAGTGTCTTGTAAAATCCATGATGCTGCTCAAGTTGTGAAGGAGATTAAATTTGGGTACCAACACCTTTCTGGCATGGTGCCTGTTTCCTGGGACTTATTTTGAATTCCTGGGAAATAATTTGCATTGTGAGATTGATTTGCTGATTCATTTGCTCATCCATGATCTATTTATCCCATCAACAACACCTTTCTGGCATTCAGTATTTCAGTATCAATCTGATCCATGTGCAATTATTTCTTCTGACATTATTTGCATAGATATTTCAGTATTTCAAATCCCTGGTAATACTTCTTCTGTGATTTATGTGCAATTACAAATTGAAGTCATCATTTTATAATCAGATTTGTAAGGATTAAGTGAAGATATAAGTTCTGCCTACAAATTTTATCAGTTTCCAGTAGTAGTTGCACTTCATTTGCATTTGTGATTGATAAATTCAAAGAAAGGAAGGTCTGATCTATAAAGTTTGGCAAGATTTTCAGTGCTGATAGATATTTGACAGAGTATTTTAGTGCATTTGCACAACTAGGGTGAAATTCCTTAGTGGCGACTCCATGTTGTTCTGATCTTGATAAGTACCAGTGTCTTAACCTTTCTGTCATTTACTTTGGTGTTGCTAATCTCTACAAAACTGGAAGGAAGAAGATCTCTCTTCATTAGAGACTCTGCTAAGAAGTTGTTTACAGATTCAAGAAACTCAGAGTTGGAAGGGAGAAGAGTTTGGAAGGTTGTTAAAGGTCAGACATTAGACAAAGATATATCCATTGGTGAGAGAGATCAGCCTTTGGTAGAGGATTATCACTCTTCTTCAAGTGATTCTGATTCAAGCAATCCTCTCATAAACTTGTTTGCCTCAGCTAGTGAAGGTCCTTCTGCTGTACCGGGTAAGTTCCTTCTCCAATCTGCACCTCTGTGTTTCAATTCAAATAGAACTTTCCAAGAAAATCAGCACTTAGAGAATACCAGTCTTGTGAATCACATTCTTGAGCCCCAAAGACCTTGCACTCCTCATCAGCTTGTGTCACCCCCAAGATCACCTCCACCAAACAATATGGCTCAGCCTAGACCTCCATTTGTTGTTAACACCTTTGGTCCTATAGACTTTAGAGGAATGGATGGTTACCCAAATGTTGTCCCACAAGATGTCAGAAATAGATTGCCAAAATTCCAAGGTAACAATGCAATAACTGGTGATCAGCATCTCAAACTTTTTGTTAACATGATGGAAGATTTTGAGATAGAGTTTGAAGATGTGTATATTAAATTGTTCATTCATACACTAGAAGAGGATGCTAGGGATTGGTACAAGGCTCTGCCTGATAATTCAATTGATTCTTGGACTGAGATGAAGAATGCATTTAGGTTGCAATATGGTGACAAGACTGATCCTAGATTTCTCTTGTCTGAGTTTGAGAATATCAAGAAGAACCCCAATGAATCAGTCCATGACTTTAACACAAGGTTTAACAAAACTTTGAGAAGGCTTCCTGTTAGTCTGAGGCCTTGTGATGAGTCTTGTTTAATCAAATATGCAGATGCATTTGATAAAAAGGCAGCCTATTACCTAAGAGACAAGAACCCTACCAATCTAAGACAAGCTTTCACCATGGCACTTCAAATTGAAAACAATATCAAAGCAATTGGGAAACCTCTCAAGAGAGATGGTGTAAAGTTGATAAACCCTGAAAAACCTCAAGCTAGCAAGGGTGCTGATTTAGAGGAGGTTGTGAAAACTTTGGCAGGGGCAGTCAAAGAAATCTCATATAAGTTGGCAAGAGCTGAGAAAGGAATTGGGAAAACTTCACAAGGTCAGCCAAGAGCACAAAACCATGACAGATTTTCCAATCATCCTAGAGGTGATCAAAGGGCAGATGATAGAGGAAAAGGACCCATGGGGTCTGCAAATAGACATCCTCAAGCACGTGAAGGAAGAGTGTTACCTGATCCCCTAACTGCTAGGGTTGCTACTTGTTGAAGAAGTTGTTGATATTGATTGGTGTGATAGGTGTTTTTTACCCCATCCTTAATGTGAAGTGGACTAGAAATATGGTGAAGATAATAATGATGATGGTACTGATGATGATATTTGCATGGTGGGTTGTTCTTCAAGTCCACAAGGAGGAGCAACATCTACTGAAGTGATAAGTGCAAGGACAGCTGCAACCTTTTGGGATTGCATCAAATGGGTACAAGTTTTCCTTCCCCCTCATACTCTTGAAGTTGATGTAGTGCAAGCTTTTGAAATTCCTAACAATGACTTTGAATACTTAAGAGCTTTGATGATTAAGAAGTATGATGGTGGTATTCCTTCGGAGGAAGATAGACAATTGTTGATGAATGTTGTTGTAGCTCAAGAGAAAGATTATAACACTAGAAGAAAAGTTGTTAAAGGAGTTGGGCCTCAAGCCAAACCTAAAACACCCTTGCTCACAAGCATTCCAAAAGAAGCTCCTAGGAGAGAAACACTTGCCAAAAGCTCTGTTGTCCCAAGAAAAAATTACAGTCCTCCTCATGCCCAAGCTGCCAAGAATCCCATGCCATCTGATGAATCTTCTTGTCTCCCTTCCAATGTTGTTTTGCCAAAGAGTGTTCCTTATGACATAGCCCAAGTATTGAGCCAAATCAAAGTGAGTGTTCCAATCATTGAGTTGCTAAGAATTCCTGAGCATAAGAAAAGAGCATTTGAGTACTTGGGATTAAAGGAGGAGAAGACTACTCCGAGCAGAAATATAAATATTATTGAAACTCCTCCTCAGATCATTGTTGACCTTGAAACACCACCAGCAGTAGAGGATCTTGGAGAGACACCTGAGGTATATTTGGGGACATCCTTGGTTGATTCCCAATTGAATGTTGATCCATTCTTCACAACTTTGATCATAAAGGATAGGCTACTTCACAATTGTATGTTTGATTCCAGTGCATCATGTAATGTCATGCCTCTAGAAGTCATGAATGAGTTGGATATCAAAGTGACAACAGCCTATGGAAAATGTACTACCATGGACTCAAGAGAAGTGTCAGTTGTTGGTTGTGTGAAGGGTTTGGTAGTGCAGCTTGCATCTTATCCCGGGAGGAATTTAAAATTGGATGTTGTGATTGTTGATTGCCCTGCCAAATGGGGTATGTTATTGTCAAGAAAGTGGGCTGCAAGTGTTGGAGGGAGTGTCCAAATGGATATGTCTTTTTCCACCATTCCCATTGAGGGAAGCCTTGTCAAGCTCTATGGAGAAAAGAAAATGTTGCATCTAATTGAGGACCCAAACAATGCTTCTTATGAAGTATTATTTGCTGATGTTGATGCTGATAATTTTATTGGTTTTGCTGATGGAAAAGAACACAAAATGGATCAGTCAAAGTTCCTTGAATAGGTATGTTCTCCTTGGACCTTGCTATTTGATGGAGCTTGCTCCAAATTTGGAAATGGTGCTGGTGTAATTCTGATTTCTCCTAGCTTGGAAGAATTTGTTTTTTCCTTCAAGCTTAATTTTGAATGTACTAACAACATTGCTGAGTATGAAGCCTTGTTGTTGGGTCTGAGAATTGCATGGAAGTATGGTGTCAAGGACATCATTGCAAAGGGAGATTCAGAGCTAGTTGTCAAACAAATAAGAAAATTGTATGCTACAAAAAATCAGTGGATGAAGCAGTATAAGCATGCAGTTTGGGATCTAATTGAGATGTTTGATTCCTTCAATATTGTGCACCATGACAGAAGTTTGAATGTTGTTGCTGACAAGTTGGCAGTGTTGGGGTCAAGATTTGGAGATTGCACCATTTCACCTTATTGTGAGTACAATGTTGAAGTGTTAACTAGGCCAGCTGTCCCTGACAACATCAAACATTGGCAAGTGTTTAATGATGATGCTCAAGTGCAAAGGTTCTTACAAAATCAAGGTGAGTTTGTAGATCAGCATATTGATTGGGAACCAATGGTATGTGTGACTGAAGGAAGAGAGACTTTGTTTGGAAAGGATATTATCCAATTGAAAACTAACACCATTCCTAGAGGTCTTGTTGCTCTTGAGTCAAATTTTAGCAATGTTGATTGCATCATCAATAGAAACATATCTGCCTCAAGGGATGTGGAAGAGCATGACTTGGGAACAAAGGAAAAACCAAGAAAAGTTTGGTTGGGCAGTAGTTTAAACAAAGAAGAAAAATAGTCCTACCTCCAATTGTTGAAACAATATCAAGACTGCCTTGCCTGGTCATATTCAGAGCTGAAAGCATATAGAGAAGACTTGTTTCAGCATGAGATCCCTCTTGAAAAAATTCCAAACCATTCAGATAGAAGAAAAGGCCAATTAATCCACTCCTCTCCATGAAAATGCAAGATGAATTGAAGAAACTGAAGGAGGGAGGGATCATTCAGCCCACAAGGTATTCATCTTGGGTTGCAAACCTTGTGCCAGTCAGAAAGAAGAATGGAGATATCAGACTTTGTGTAGACTTTAGAAATCTGAATAGAGCTTCATTGAAAGACAATTATCCTTTTCCAAACATGGAGAACATGCTGCAGTTAGTGACTGGATCTGAATTGTTGTCCACCTTGGATGGTTTCTTTGGCTACAATCAGGTTGTTGTCAAGGAGTCAGAAAGATTTAAAACTACCTTTACCACTCCTTGGGGAACATATGTTTATGTGAGAATGCCTTTTGGTCTCATGAATGCTGGAGCTACCTTCCAAAGAGCAATGGATGTTGCTTTTTCTGGTTATATAAATGACTTCATTGCAGTTTATCAGGATGATGTGACTGTATTTTCAAGGAGCAGAAAAGATCACTTACATCATTTGGAAAGAATGTTGATCAGATGTGGACAATTTGGAATCTCTCTCAATCCAAAGAAGTGTCACTTTGGGGTGCAAAAGGCCAAGCTTGCTTGGTCATATTGTTTCAAAGGCTGGTGTCATGATTGATCCTGAGAGAGTAGAAGCAATCAGCAAGGTGCCAATTCCAAGAACAAAGAAGGGCATCCAATATTTCTTTGGGCAAATCAATTTCATCAGAAGGTTTGTGTCCAATTTTGTTGAGTTGACTCTTCCTATCACATGCATGTTAAAGAAAGATCAAGTTATCAAATGGGAGGAGGCTGCTATTCAGGATTTTGAAGGAATCAAGGAAGCACTTAAACATGCACCTGTCTTGGCAGCTCCGAATTACAAGAAGCCTTTCCAAATCTTCTCCTTTGCTTCTGAAAATACTATTGCATCTGTTTTTCTCCAAAAGGATGAAGATGGGGCTGAGAGGCCTATTGCCTTCTTTAGCAAGGCTTTACAAGCTGCTGAGTTAAAATATACAATCATGGAAAAACAAGCATTTGCCTTGGTGAAAGCAACAAAGGTTTTCAGGCCTTATATTTTAAGTTCAAAAGTTGTTGCTTATGTTCCCCACACCATGGTAAAAGACATCTTATCAGAGATGGAGATCTCAAGTAAAATATGTAGATGGGTGAACAAACTGCAGGAGTATGATATGGACATCCAAACCACAAAGTTGGTAAGAGGTTTGGGTCTTGCTAAGCTCATGGCTGAGAGCAACTTGCAGACTGTGGAAGTGAATGAAGTAGAGGAAGAAAGGGTAGATGTTCTTGGGAAATTGGTAAGTTCTGAGTGGTACAAGGATATAATATTTTACCTCAGACACCTATGTTGTCCTGATCATTTAAATAAAAATCAGAAAAGAGCCCTCAAGCTGGCTTCTCAAAAATACATCATCACTGACTTTGGGCTGGCTTGGAAGAACCCTGAAGGTGTCCTCTTGAAGTGTGTAACTGAAGATGAAGCTCCCAAAGTGATTGCTGATTTCCATGGGGGAGTTTGTGGAGGACACTTTGCTGGAAGGGTTACAACACACAAGGTTTTGAGAGCTGGTTATTGGTGGCCTACTCTCTTCAAAGATGCAACCATGCTGATTAGAAAATGTGAAAGCTGCCAGCATTTCTCTGGAAGAATGAAAGCTTCAGGCTCCCTTCCTTTGCAGCCTGTGTCAATTGAAGCTCCTTTCAAATAGTGGGGGATGGACTTCATTGGTGAGATTTCAGACCCTTCTAGTGCTGGACATAAATGGATCCTTGTAGCCACAGATTACTTCACCAAGTGGGTAGAGGAAATCCCCACCAAGAAAGCAACACACCAAGTTGTTATGGACTTCTTGTTGAATAATATCATATGCAGATTTGGTGTGCCAGTCAAGATTGTGGCTGATAATGCCATGTGTTTCAGAGCTAAACCTTTGATGGCAATGTGCAAGGAGTATGGAACCAATCTGACTTATTCTTCAAACTATAACCCCCAAGGGAATGGACAAGCTGAGTCCAGCAATAAGAACTTATTGAAGATCATTAGGAGGACCTTGGAGTTGAACAAGAGAAAATGGGGTGAACAACTGAAATTTGTAGTTTGGGCTGATAGAATCACTGCCAAGAGAGCTACTGGTAAGAGCCCATTTGAGTTGGTGTATGGAACTCAAGCTCTGCTGCCCTTACATCTGTAATTATCTTCATTTCAGTTTGTTCAACAACTTGAGGATCAAGAGGTCAGTCCATATGAAGCAAGGATTAATCAGATTGTGGAGCTAGATGAAGAGAGAAGAGCATCCCACCAGAGGCATGTCAGATTTAGAGAGAAGTTGAAAAGATTGTTTGACAAGAAGGTCACTCCTAGGGCCTTCAATATTGGAGATCTGGTTTTGTTATGGGATAGTAGAAATGAAGATAAGGGAAAACATGGAAAATTTGATGCATTATGGATGGGCCCTTACTCCATTGATATCAGAATTGGTGAGAATACCTTTTTTCTCAAAGATTTAGATGGGGAATTGCTTGAACTACCTGTTAATGGTAGGCATCTGAAGCATTTCTTGGATTAATCCCCAAATTTGAGGTATGCACCACTTATACAGTGTATAGTGTTTGGTTTTTCACTCTGTTTTTGGTGTTTTGTCAGTTTGTGGTTTGCCTTGGTGTGTGGCAGCCATTTTTGTCAGGTTCTCAGCTAGTTTTTGGTGGTTTTGGCTCATGACTCCTTTTCCCAATGGATTATTTTGGCACTTGGTCTACTTATTGTTCTTGTGGCACTCACTGGGAGTGCCCATCCCCGAGCAGGAGCCAATGTTGGTGTCCATTTTGATCCTCTGTTATTTTCCCATCTTTCCCCTTTGTTCTACATGCTCAAAAAATGTTTTTCTTCAAGTTTGGTGGTCTGCAAGTTTCCCCATCTAGATTGAATGCTTTAAATGGCTCATAAACTTATTATTTTTCCCCAAATTGAAAGAAAAATACATGCAGGCTCTATTTTATGCCCTAAATTTCCAAATCCATGGGCCTATGTCATTTTTTCCATTTTTTCAGCCTTTGGAGCTCAAAGTTGCTCATTTTTTACTTATTTTCCCTCAAAAATCCTTCCCCATGGTCAAAAATTACTTGAAACCACTTCCCATATGTTTTTTGACCAAAAAATCCTTTACCCACAAGAAAAAAATTGAATTCAGGTCCTTAGAAAATTTTGTGTTTTTTGACGGTCGTACGGGTGTCATTTGACCGTCAAAATTAAGCTCAAATGACATCTCCTACGTGGCTGCTTCTGGTTGGACAAGGATCGGTGGGGTTTCTTTGAAAAACTTAGCATTTTTTGGCTTTGGGAAAAAATTCAACATTACCCCCGCAACTCCGCAGGAGGACACGTGTCATGTTCTTATGCCAAGGTGGGATGGAAGGCGGGCGGGGAACTTAGGCAATTTTTGCCTTTTTGGTGAAAAGGGAGAAAAGTAGAAGAAAGGCCCATGGGTCCACAATGGAGCAAGGGGTGGACATGTGGCGGGCATAGAAGGAAGTGTGGGCCAGTGGAAGAAAAGGGGAAATTTTCCCTTTTGTTCAAAAATACTTAGAGCAAAAAATTAAGCCATAGTCCAAATGAAGCCAGAGGAGACACGTGGCGAAGGCAGAGCAGGTCGGGGCTGGCAGAGGTAAAAGGGAATTTTTTCCCTTTTGTAAAAAAAAATGACTTAGAATGGAAATTTGAGGCATGGCTCCACGAACAAATCAGAGGGGACATGTGGCAAGGACAAAATCGGAGGCACGGGCCCGTGGGGAAAATGAGAAAATTTTCCCTTGGCGAAAAAAGGGGTTAAAACATGAAATAAGCCCGCAGATTTTTAGCGATAGAGAGGATGACACGTGTCAAGGACAGAGGCGGAGGTGCGGGCCCGCGGGGAAAAAAGTGAAAAATTTCCAAATTCCAAAAAAGGGTCAAAATGCGCAGAATTGAGCCGCAATCCCAATGGGACACACCATATGCCACGTGTCATCACCAAATTTCAAGGGCGGAGGGGTGGAGAAAAAAGTCAATTTTTTCCATTTTTCCAAAAATGTTTAAAAGTCAAAAAGTGAGCCCGAATTCATTCCCAATCATATTTTGACACGTGGAGGGCCCATATTGAAGGAGAAAGAGCAAATCAAGGGTAATTGTACATTTTCAGTTTTGGTCACCCATTTTTGCTCCAGGAAGTGTGGAAATGTGAATTTTGCATCATTTTTCATCAAATTTTTGGTGAATTTGTGTCCTTTGTGCCTGCAAAGATCAATGCAAGTGGTTTTAGGGATTAATTTGTAGATTTGAGGTGTTTTTGAAATAAATTTTTACTCAGGCCCGTGTAAAACATGAAATATCAAATTATAAAGTTACAGAATCAAATTTTGGAATGATAAGGATGAAATGATGAAATGAAAGGGGTCTGCATGCTTGGAGAATGAAAAATGTGCCTCCACAATGGATAATGATGAAGGATTTGTAATGATTCACCATTTTAGAAACACCTGGCAACTTTTGTTGCAAATTTGTTAAATGTCCCTATCTGCGAATCATGTTGGAATTTTGTAACAAACTTGATGCTGGGCATATTATTTTCTTGGGAAAGAAGGATCAAATGTAATTGAAAGTTATATAATGCATGTTTTGAGACATGCAAAAGGTCATAGAAACTTAGAATTTCACGGGAAAATCTGGGAAGAAGCCCATTCTCTGAGAAACCACCTGAGAACCATTTCTAATTCCTTTTTACATCAGATTTGTATCATGTTGAGTTGGTTTCAGTTGTAAAGCCATCAACAAGCTCTGAGATTGTTCTTATAACATTCCCCTGCTGATAAATTTGGTCATTCTAGATTATTTTGTGTTGTCTCTTGGCAAAGTTTGCATACACTTATGTTTCAGAATGTTTTCAATTTGTGTTTCTTGCTCCTGTTGCAGTCTTGTGTTTAAAATCTCTCTTGATCATACATGGTCTCATTTCTTGTTGATAGTTTAATGGCATCTCCAATCTCACATTCAGAAGAGCTTTCATCTGATAAAGAGATAAACAGATTTAAAATCACTTTACCTTCCTTAAATTCTGAGATTGTTTGTAAACCTTTGGGTGCACCTTAGGTCATGATAAAATAGAGATTTCTGGATACTTTGTTGGTTCATCTGCTTCAAGATTTTGTGGCAAGGTTGTCAAAGATTGTGTGGAAGAGTGCAGATCTGGGCCTCCATTTGGTGCACATATCCTGGTTGAAGGAGTACCTTAACCCCTTTGAAGCATCCTGTTTTTTAGGTGTTACAAATTTTCTGTAAATGTCCTCAAAGAATTTGGTAAATTCTGGTTAGTCTTGTCTAAAATCTCCCACCAAAAATTTCATTCATAATAAATAATCCTACCCCATACTACCCCTACATTACACCGTGTGTCAACAAAAGAATACAATCCATTTACAAAAATGCACAAAGCAAATCAGGATCATACCATGTCTCTAGCAGCCTCAGCCTTGTCTTGAAAGCATTTCCATCATTTAGTAGTGACAACTCTGTTGAGTTTGAATAATGGAAAATTGATCATGTTTTCCCAAGGCCATCTCCATACAATATGCACAGTATAAGGATATCTCCACCTCCTTCACAAAACAGAGGCTGCAATATAGGTTCTCTTACCTCGGTCGAAAGGCACAACCTAAAATAGTGAGGGTTAGATTAAATCCTTTGAATGTGCTATCCATCTTTCCACAAATCTGAGTGCCAGTTAGATCACATCCCCAGCTACAAAACGACACACATCATGATCTATCTGACTTCAAGCTTCATGTCATATCTTTGATGCTGCTCAGACTGAAAAGGAGATCAAAATTGGGTACCAAAAGTGTGTAGATCTAGATGATCAATGCATAAGGGTGTATCCACATGTCAACTACAACGTTGTATCCTCAAGAAAACCCAAGTCTTCTCAAAGGTACAGTCCTGCAATTGGCATGTGCCAGCTTCTTATAGATACTTCCTCATCACAATGTACATACCCCAAGGAGGTTATTAATGTTAAATTACTTTGGATTATAAAATAGATTACGGTGTCTATGTTAAACCCTAATCCAACACTCCTTAAGTCCTTGTTCTATACTTGAATCCATTAAGCAATAAAGAACTTCCTTTAACTCATGATTTCTTTTAATGTTTGTTTATATAGTTTAACATCAGTTAACCAAAATAGGATAGAAATATCATAAGTTCCATTAAATATATCTTAATCATTCAAAGAAGGTGTAACAAACAATAGGTTCAACTAGGGTAGACTTTATAAGCAATGAAGTCTAACGTTTAATGCTCATATCACCCTTCTTTGGGTTACATTTCATTTAGCGAGGAAGAACCTTCCCCTATTTGATTAAGTGTTAGGTTTTTTCAAACCCTTCTTATTTTTCACAAACTCTAAATTTCCATCACATATTCATAACACATTCAATACTATATCCAAGTTGTTTTAGATAAGATTGATAACTTATGTAACTTAAAAAGCCGCATCTTATTAAGGAAGATTAAAATAATTCCCTTTTATCTAATCTATCAAGTTTATCTGAATTAAACATATGACAGATATGAATAATACCATCAAGATAGGAATTCCATCTTCATCTTAAATATTAGATAGTTTACACAATAAATACAAGTAAATCCCAAACATTCAATTCCTCATTAAAAACTTATTCATTTACAAGACTATGTATTTCAAGCATCTTGTATAACAACCAGCTTTCATTTCAAAAGAATACAACTTTTCTTTTTTCAATGAAATTCAAGAATGAATCAAAACTCTTTACATAAGGTTCAAAATTAAATAACCCAATACAACATGAAAATTCATGTCTTCTTTAATCACTTACGATGTCCATCTACAAAATTTCTAGCATGGGTATGTTCAAGGAACTGAGCATCATAAGCACTAAGCATTAAAGTAAAGTGCATTCCACTAATTGCTTCATTAAACAACTTTGCTACCATGAAAAAAAAGAAAAACCTCATGTAGATAATCATAAGTTAAACATCAAGAAAGAAGTACAATTAAGAAATCTGGATTTACTTTTAAGAAAGGAACATTTTATAATTTGAAACTTCATGATTATACCACAAGACTTAATTGATCCTATAAACTACTTTTAAATCAGTCATTAAGTCTTATTAATAAATTATTACATAATTCATAAAGATAGAAGGACACACTTAAATTTTCTCAATCTGCAAAAGGGTTAGTTACAACATAACTGATATTAGTAAGTTTCATCCCTCAATAAAGACAAAGAAGAGAACGAATAATGAGAATTTCAATCCATAAACTTATCAGTCAACAAAAAAAGGATCACATACCCACAAGGACCCAAACCATATTTCAGAGTCATTTATACTAAGAAATGAAATCCAACATCTAATACAACTTAGAAATTCCTAAGTTAGTTTCCAAAAGAGAATTCAAAACCGAATACACAGTCAAACCCGTATACTTCCAATTTCCATACAACCTTTCCAGGAAGACCTATTCTTATTCACCTAGCTCAAATCCATATCAAATCTAAGAATAAATACACAGTACATTTTGAAACTATAGAATGAATGAACATGAGAGAATAATTCTTTCACTTTAATACATGGTGGATTCTACAAGGATATAACAGTGTCTGTAAAATTCCTACAATCAAAAAAGATTGGGAAGTCACAACAACTCTCAACTCGAAGACTGACTCCTCATTACAGACAATAACAACAAACAACAAATGAGAAGAAAGTTTGAAATTCCAAGCAAGAGCCACATTACCAACATCCATTTAAGTGAAACTATGACTTTATGGACCACAAACAGAATAATAGGTTTAAATTTAGCATTCTACAAAAACCCACAACTCAGATGGAAGTAATAGTTAAATGATTCGATAAGACAAGTTTTTTCCTACCTACTTCCAACTCGTCAGAAAAAAAATAACCACAAACCTCTCTATTTCCTTATAAATCATACGACATGTAGGGTTTTTCCAACATAAAAGACAGAACGAAAGAAGTAACTCATTCCATGAAACTCTACAAATGATATGACTATTCCATAATAGAACACAGTTCCAATTCCAAATATTTCTAAAAACATAGCAGTTAAGTTTTCCCACAAGATATGGATACATTTAGAGCATATATGAACAACATACACTCTAAAATTCATACGCCCCGTCAAGTTTGAAAACACAGTGCAGGCTAAAAGATAGAAGTATAATAGCCATTCCTTCTCAAATTCAAAACAAAGTAGACCATAAAGAATTTATACAGTCTACTTTGACCAAACAAGTCATAATTCCCCATCCATCAGACAGTAATAAAAGAGACTAAATTTTTCAATTTAAAATACCTGAAAGTATAAAACTCATTGCTTCCAATTACAGAATCAAAACAACCAACAAGGAATACTTGTGTTGCGTTAAATACATGCATCGGTCACAAGTTCAAACAACACAAGCTCAAATATGAATTTCAAACGGAATCACAAGATTTGTGCTTGAATAAAAGCTCAGAATAACACCAACACCCTATTATGGGTTCAAGCCTTCCATTTTCCTAAGGAAGAATAAAACCTTAGTTAAGAACTAAAGTACAGAGCACAATGCAGCAACTCAAAAACAAATTATTTATTCATATGAACTGTAAACAAGTTCTAAGGTTCAAAACTTCAATAAGTTCAACACAGTCCAAGCAACCACATGGTCCCAATAAAGCTAAAACAAATGTCAGCTGTAATACAAGTTTATAATATTCATGGATTTCTATTACAACTACCAGAACACAAACTTTAACAGAGATACAAAGCCATCCAACAATACTGTCAATTCAAAACAGCCAATGAGCTTCTACTTCAAACTCGGTGAGCTTAAGTATAGTTCAAAACATGAAAACCCAAAAAAAATTCAGAACCCAACAATGAATAATCCATCTCTTTCCACATTATTATCTAATGTAAGAAACAAAGTTTCGAATACAAACTACAAGCTTCGAATACAAATAACAAAACTATAAGTTCAAGTTACGGAGTTCAATAAGCTTCAAGTACATGTTACAGAGTTCCATAACAAATAGCATATAAACCTTTAACAACCAATACATAGAAAGTTCCCAAAAATGTCAATAACAAAAATAATTCACATTCCAAAAACCCATAAATTTCCAAGAATACATGCAATTGAAAAACCACATACATCATGCAAATATAAAATTTCCAGTGAGTAGAATTCTTTTAATGAATCATTTAGAAGAAAGAAAGAAATCTTAATGGGTAGAGCCTATCATGCCTGATAGTGCCTCTATCAATTCGAAGAAGACTTCCAGCTGAGTTTCCAAGACCTCTTCTTCTCCAAGCAAGATCAAACAACAATAATCTTTTTCCACAATTCCACTTATACATTCTTCAAACTGAAAATAGCTCAGAGAGTTTTAAAATAACCACAAAGTGGAGATAAAATTGTTAGTTCGTAGAACCAAATAGCTTCATGTGGAGAAAAATGATGAAGCATACCAAGCAAAACAACCACCAACAAATCCACCAGAATGCCTTCCAAGACGTCTTGCTCACCAAACCCAAGGCACATTAATGCCATTAAATCCAATTTTCCCACTTATCTTTCCTTGTCACCACCATTCATAGTTGGCAAGACCTAATTGTATTTCATAATGCATTTCCAAACTTAGAGATGCCTCCATATAGGTTCCTATAACTTTCACTAACCCCTGCCACACTGGTAGTACTTTCATGCATTAAAAACCAAATCAAAATCAAATCCCAATAAAAGATTAGGAAGCACCGCTAGTTTCCCCCATTTGTTAATGGCCCTTAGGTCCCCTTTCATATCCCATTAGTTTAGGATAGATAGAATTTAACTTAGGTTAGATCTTAGGTTAGTTTAAATATATATAACCTTAAGATATAACCCCCAACAATAAATTGCTACCTTAGGATATGATGTAGATTTAATCAAAAACAATAGGTTTAGGAATAACTTATCATCCCCTAGGTTATTTCCTTTCAAGATAACAACTTAGGTTAGAATTTCATTCCATGTAAAGTGGTGTAGTAATAGTTAGGTAAATTACCTGAGTCCTATATCTATTAGGGTAGACCGTATAGATAAAAGGGTACATAATGATTTCTTTTACACAAGACTCCAGAAGCAGGGTTCCTATTTCCCCTTAACGCCATTAAGCGCTCTACAAGGGTCGATCAAGAAGAGCCAAGCACCACAAAAAATAGAATGCAATTACTATTTCCAAGATGATAAATATTTTGCAATAACAACAATTTCAGTCTGTTAAGTATTTCAATAAACAAATGTTAGTTTTTCTTTTAGTTTTGATAAGAAGATTTAAAACATTCCTTGGATCAATGGAATTGATCTAAGAATGAGTCCAATAGTGAAAGGTAAGTTGCAACTCTTAAAACCAAATTGCATCTTATCCAAAGAGAAGTGAAATAGATTATTGCAAGCAACAATATACCAGCCCTTTAATCAAAGAGCGTAAATGATTTATCCATTTCAATCATGATCTTCAGTAGTCAAAAGAAAACATATTTATCAAGAAAATCACATGTCAACACTTGAAATGAAAAGGAGGAATATAACCATTGCCGAGGGTGTTACAGGTACCATTAACCAATACAGTAGAGTAATCAAAAACTAACTTAACCCCGGAAAGGAAAGTATTAGGAGAAGACTTACAATCAAACATATGGAACCAAGAAATCAAATCAAGAGAATACTTAGGCTATGAAATCACAATACCTGAGTCAGATTGTGAAATATGAATCCCAAGAAAGTAATTATGTAATCCTAAGTTAGTCATGGAAAACTTGTTGGATATGGAAATCTTCATAGAATCAATGATAGAGGAAGAACTACCCATGATCAACAAGTCATCGACATACAAAACAAGGATGATTATGGAGTCATCTTTCCACAAAATATAAGCATTTGGGTTAGAGTGACACTGAATAAACCTTGATGTAAGTAGAAAGGATTCCATCTTGGCATACCAATCCTGAGGGGCTTGTTTAAGGCCATAAAGAGACTTCTTTAACTTACAAATGAGGGAGGTATCAAGCACATAACCCAGAGGTTACTCCATATAGATATATTCATTTAGGTCCCTATGAAGGAAGGAACTTTTCACATCCATTTGATGTACTTCCCGTTTTTTATCTACAGTGATGGCGAGGGTCATCCGAATATAATTCATCTTTGGAGCTAGATTAAAGGTTTCCGTGTAATCAACCCTAGCTACCTGGGAGAAACCCTTGGCTACTAGTTTCACCTTAAAATTTTTGATATCTCCATCTGCTCTATACTTTTTTTAGAACACCCACTTACACCGAATGATTTTTATTCCTTTCATAAGATGGGTGAGATCCCAAGTATTTTTCTTAATGAGTGATGAATACTCATCATCCATGGCAGAATCCCATTCAAGAATACCATAAGCCTCCCAGAGAGACCGAGGGTCATAAGCGAAGGAAAAAGAGTGAGTTCCATCAAACTATGAGCTATTTTTCCTCCTATCTGAAGGATATCCCATCTGCTCTTCAGCACTCTAGACCAAGAGGATTAGGTTCTAAATCAAAAGATTCTTCACTTGAGTGAGAAGGAACAAGGGTCCACTCAATACTACCATGAGAATCAGAAGAATCTGAAGCATGACTGTTGGGAGGTGAAGGAGGATCAATAGGATAAGAGGCATGCTCAACAACATCATTATCTAAAGATTTGGATTCAAAATCAGAAACCATAAGAACCTCATAAGGTAGAGAAGTATAATTCGAAGAAGACTCGTTGAATTTATTCAAATTTCACACTTCTCTTGATATAAATCTCATGAGTAGTAGGGTTCAAAAATTGATATCCCTTCATGCCATCTGAATACCCAAAAAATATATAAGGTTTTGATTGTCATTCCAAGCCTTGTGTTTCATTTTGGGAATCCTAGCCATAGCCTTGGATACAAAGACTCGAAATTTCTCAACATCAAGCTTGCATCCAAACAAGGATTCAAAAGGTGTCATCCCTCTTAATTTTTTGTGTGGAACATGGTTCTAAATGTAACAAGCACAATTAACTGTTTTGGCCCAATACTATGGAGGAAGGGACTTTGAGTGAGCCATAAAATTGGCCATATCCTTAAGAATTTGGTTCTTTCTTTTCGCAACTCCATTCTGCAAAGGGCTATAAGCAACTATACACTACAAAGCAATCCCTTCAGAAGTAAAAAAAATCCTCAAACCTATTTCTCACATACTCACCTCCATTTTCAATTCAAATAACCTTGATGGACCATTCCTCCTGTTTCTCAACAAAATCCTTGAAGTCCTAAAAAATTCAAAGACTTTAAACTTAAGCTTAAGAAAATATACCCAAGTATATCATGAATAGTCATCAATGAAGGAAAGTATATAAAGAGCTCTAGTAAATGAAGGAGATATAAACATGCTAGAGATGTCACTATGAACAATATCCAAAAGATGAGTAGCTCTCTAGGATTTTCTCTTGTCAAAACTCTTTTCAGGGTGCTTCCCAAGTGCACAACCCTCACAAAGACCCTTAGAAAATATGACACGGGGTAACTTGTTGACCATTTAATATTGGCTCAATTGTTCAAGGTAACAAAAATTTAGATGCTTGAAACATTCATGTCATAGCTTACTATCCTCATTTGCATGAGTGAGCAAGGAAATGGCCATCAAAATAGAAGTAAAGTGGGAAAATTTATACAACCATGAATGGTGATCTACCTTTCCCTCAGCCATTGAAGTATCATTGTGAAGCTCATGTATAATCACTGAGTTATGACCAAATTCCACTCACATTCTTTCACCAAGGTGAGTTATTGTAGTCATTTTTACAACCACAAAAGAATAAGGGAAACCCATTCATGTCGGCCTATCACCCAGCGGGTGTTGGGTTCTCACCTAAAGCATGTGCATGTGTTTAGTCTCTCTTTTATGTGAGTTAAGTGGGAAACATCATCTATGATAGGAACTTTAAAAAGAGTGAGTGGAAACGAGACATACATTTATCATAGAACTCAGAATGGCTTCTAGACAAATGCAGTCATCCCAGACTGAATGGTACTTAACAGATTATAGATAGGAACCAAAACAGAAAGGAAATGCATAAGGATGTATATTTATTCCATAAACATTCATGAATCAGAACTGTAAGCTATAAACATGGACCAGAATCATTAATAATCATATTCAATCAAGTTTGGTAACCTCATTACATTCATTGGATCCATTACAGACTACCACAGCTGTGCAGACCAAAGTCATACATCATAGCTGGATTTATACCCCTCAGTTCTCAAGAGAAAATTTACAATCCCAACCCATTACTACATCCTTTTCCTATATATTCCTACCCAATCCTATAGAGTTCCTTATAGTATATCTACAGAGATTTGTTCTCTACCAATCTATATTTTTTTTATCCACACACCTTCTTCTCTTGTGGTGCTTGTATATATAGGCCTCTTGAATCACCAACTTTCCTTTCTGTGGCTTCAGATCCGTCACCAAGTGTCAAATGTGGTCCTCCATGGGGGCATGCTCCTTCAGGCCCAAGCTCTCCACTCCTTGTAATGATGGTCTTCTAGAAACTTCCATCACAGGGTATATTCCTTCTTAAGCCAACCTGTCACCAGGCTGGCACCTTATCCATTCTGCATGCACAGTCGGGTCACACTTTTCTCATGTTCTTCCTGATGTGTCAAATATGGCTAAGTCTTGAAACCTTTGTTCTACCTTGCACGTGCGTGCCACTTGTTCTATTAAACCCTCCTAGAACCCTGTCCTGCGCACTTTCTCCTTGCACGCCCTTCCTTAACTAGGCCTTGCGCACCCACACACCTTCTTGTACTTATCCAATAAATTAGGGTCCCAACATCACCCCACACTATGCACCTGTTCTCTATCCATGGGAACATGTCCTCAAAGAATAAAGAAAGAGTGAAAAGAATGACAGAAAATGAAGAATATGGGAAGAATGAAAGAATAGGGGAAACTCCAACTACTGCTGCAAGAGGAGAGGGAAGTCCTTCCTTAAGTCTGCTTCCAATTTATCCCAAGTATCCACTTCATTTTGTGCTTGTTGACAAAGGTTGCCAACCAGGGTGCTCACTTCATCAAAACCCAGCTCCTCTCCCTTGGTACTCATAGTTTTGACAACCTCATCTAACTGTTTTCCCATATCCTCAAGCGCGTCCATCCGATGAGTGATCTGTGGATATAATTCTTTAAGCCAGTTTTTAATTGAGCCTCACAAGGTCTCAATAGCCTCTGATTTCTTCTCTACTTTGGCCAGAATTTTATCCCTCTCAGCCCTATTCCCCTTGTTCTTTTCCTGAAATTCTTTGAGCTCTGCCTCATAAGTGGCGACCAGGATACTTGCCACTCTATCTCTATCTATACAGTTGTCATAGGTAGCTTCCGCTACCAGCGTGGTATCCCTTACATTGGTGAGGATCTTGTTGTATTGAGCAATAATTTCCACCACCTTCATTTTATCCTCCTTTTTTTGCGCCAACGCCTCTTCTATAGACTCTAGTGCCAAAGGTTGCCTCTCCATGGTGAGGACGTGAGTTAGATCTTCTAGGCACTGCAGGCTTGATTCATATTTCTGGGTGGTTGGAGTCAAGTCTGGATGCTTCAAGATAATAGCACTTGTGATCATCTCCACCTTCTTGGATACTTCATGTACCCTTTCCTTTTCTTCCTTTAACTCCCACCTTAGCTGAGCACTGACTAATTCTTCATGTTTTAACTCCTTAGTTCTTTCTAGGAGCTCTTCATCCTTCTTCTCCAGCTCTACCTCTAGAACCTTTACTCTTTTGTTCCTCCCAAAGAGTCTAGCTTCAATTTCAACTGAGACTTTGTTTAGCGCATTGCAGACTTACTCGTCAGATAGCTGCTGAGTGTTCACCAAGGGTTTGGTTCCTTTAGACTCAAGTACTTCCATCATTACCCTTTGGCTTACTTCAAATTCAAGCTCGTCGAGGTGGGACTCAAATGCCCATGAAAGCATATTTCTTGTCTATGTGGGTAGGCACCTTCCACATCAAACGATGTCATGGCCAACATTTGTTCTATTGGAACAATTCTTTGGTAATGTGCACGCAACACCTTGTTTGGATCATCAATATAGTCCATTCTTGGTCTCTGGATCTCTGTGCATCTTCCTCCTATGCATGTGCCCTTAGGAATACATACCATCAAACTGGGGCCTCCTCCTGTGCTACCGTGATCTTTTCCCACACTTTCTTCTTTATCTTCATTCATTAGTAATTCAGCGTTGCACTCCAACTCTTGTACTACCAAGGCTTCAATGATTTTCACCACTTCTTTTTCTACCACCTCATTTATCTGCTCCTGCGTGAGGCTTGGAGTCTAATTTTTCATACTCACTTCTTCACTTTCTCCCTTATCTTGGGTGCCTTCCCCCTCCTGGATTCCCTTCCTCCACACAAAGAGATAGTCATTTTTCTCTTCCTCACCTTCTTCCTCTGAATCATGCACCTCAAACATTGGTGGTTCCTGGGCTCCTTCAGGTTCATCTTCTTCATCATCATCCCTCTCACCTCTGTAGGCCTCCAATCTCTCTGTGTCCTCTGAATCAGCCTCCTCCATCACCTTCTGTTTCTTCCTAACTGGGGATTCCAGTATAGGAGATTCTGCTCTTTCTTCTTCCTTCTCTGGTGATTTCTCTTTTTTGATAGGATTTTCTTGTTCTGGCACCTCCTCTCTGACTGGGGACCTCTTCCAATGTGTGTAAGTACTAGTTTTAGCACTTTTCCTTGGGGCACCCACCATTGATGTATCTTAGACGCTGGGTGCCTTTTTCCCTTGCACGTCTTCTCTTCCTTTCTTTGTTGGCATGGGCTTCCTTCTTCCCATGGGGTCTTCAGGAATGGAGACATCACATTCCAGGTATGCACCCTTCTCAAACTTTGGTCTTATGCACAGATATACCCTCGCCGTGGTTCTTCCTGCTATTGCCAAAGTCAGGGGCTTTGTCATTTGAACTTCATGGGAGACATACCTCTCCACGTATGCACACTTCTTGGGGTAAACGAGTTGTCTACGTAGCTCCCTGTGGTCTTGATCCACCTCACTAAGGTCGAACCTTAGTCTTTTGGCCTCTGTAAACTGGTTTACCCCTGCTTGGAAATATAATGCTATGAAAGAAAATGTGAGTTTACACCAGGGGCTCATAGTTTCATCTACCAGCTTGAATCTGCCAATGCAGAAGTGCTGGTACACTACAAATTTAGCTTCTCCATCAACGAGCACTGGAAGCTACTCTGGGATCCTCCACTCTGCCCCAAATGCATCCCTTAAGTGCTTATACCATTTCTCCAGGCATGCCTTCTGAGCAGCCATCATGCTGTCACAAGTGTACTTTGAAAATATTTTCACAGGTGAGGGGTCTTCCTACAGATATTCCCAAACAAACTTATCTGCCACATCTGGCACTCCTATTTTTGAAAACACAATTATCAAGAGGACATTTCCAAAAAGTATCTTGTCTCCTTCCTGCGCGCTACTGATAATTTCATCTGTGATAAAGGAAGACAATTTGTAGATGGTGCCTTCTGATATTTTCCTACACGCATTTAACCAAGCCTTATTTACCTACATCCACCTTTCTTGGTCATTTATCTTTGTCACCAGGCACATAACCATTCTCATGACAGGGTCTGGGATCTTTGTGATATCAAAGTACCATGACCCCTTCTTATAATCATATGTGGTGATGGTTGCTTTGATGGCTTCCTTGTCACTCAGGTCATCATCTATACTCTCTCCTTCACAGATGAGGCATGTGAATTTTGAAATCACCTGAGGAATTATGCACATCTTGCACCCCGCAAAGTAAAAGTGGTCCTCATGTACATGTGACATTAACCATTGATAGAGGCACTCAGGTTTTCCAAAATAAGGCAACTCATAGAGTTGCAACAATCCCACCTTCTCCAACTTTACTTTTACCTCGTCGCTATAGATAGGTAAACCCTCTGGTGTCCTCTTGTTTGTCAGGTGCACTAACTCCAGCACCATTTCCTTTTCTATCATGTTTTTGTGATGGTTGTAATCACTCACCATCATTTTTCTTAAGTGGGACTCCCATTCCTTCCCAAGAAAAACCCCATCCAGGTACTGCATCTCTGTGTACCATTCTTCATTCATGCTTACGAGGGTTTCTGGTTATTTTCCCTTTCCCTTTCCCTTCAGCTTCTTAGGTGATATAGTTGGTTTCTTAGGTGTCATGGTTTAGGTTATCTTAGCACTTCAACTTCTCTTACTTGCTCTACTTTTCTACCCTTTCCAAGCTCAGACCTCAAACTTGTGAAGAAACCCTTTTCAGCCCATGCCCTAGCTGCCAAACCCTAACTGGAATAACCTCTTTCACAAGACGATGCTTCTCCAAAAATTTTCTATGCCCATGAACTTCTTTCCTTCTAGTTTGTAGATCAAATCTAGTCACTCACGCCTTAATTTCTTCACACATATCAACTTTGGAAACCCTAGTCCACAAGAGCTTTCTTTTTTCATATTCGCAATATCAAAAATGAAGTGCCCAACCTCCTATTTATAGTTCTCCATTCTTTTTATCATTAAATTCTACTTCACCTACCACCATACTTCAACACTTATTGCGGATTTTTCCACTAAGACTCTAGCGCCGCCACTCACATGCCCAACCTTACGCAGATAATCCTACAACCTTCTGACATGTAAACAATCTATCTAATAGAAGACTCTTACACACGCATTACTAGCACTGAAGGTACTTCTTCCTCCCTTGTGTGTGGAACCAAGATGTAGTCTTATCGTGACACCAACCATCCTCATTCATAGGGCCATTCAACTAGGCTTTCCAATGCAATCCTTCCTGGTACTTCACATCTTGCACTTTCTTTCACATTATTCCACCCCACACTAAAATGATGTGCGGTCCTCTACACATTCACAACCTTTAAAAAGTAATGAGGTTACCGGTGCCCAAGGCACAACACAAAACAACAACGAGAAAGGGAAACACAAGAAAAGAAAAAATGCATTAAAGGAAATCCTAAACTATCTGGCAATACTACCTTATTACAAACACCAAGAAGACTTATTTATAGTAGGGCTTCAGCCTACTCCCATTGAAGTGTCCTGGAAATCTCATCCCATCCAGCACTTGTAACTGGCACGTGCCTGAATCAAGGATGTACGAGATGATGTAGGGACCCAACCAATGGACTTTTAACTTCCCAGGATGGCGCAGAAACTTGGAATCATATAGTAACACCATCTTCCCAACCTCAAACTTTTTGTTCTTAATGTGACGATCATGCCATGCCTTTTGTTTAGCTTTTTCAGTCTTCTGGCTCCACCTGGCAAGTGATCATCTTTCATCCAATTGCATTAACTTGTCAATTCTTTCTTCCAGTGCTTGTTCATCTACTAAACCTCTTGTGCATGCTATACGCAGTGATGGTAACATGAATTCAACTGGTAGGATAGCCTCCATGCCAAACACCAATTGAAATGGTGTGGCCTTATTTAACCTCTTGTAGGTTGTCCTGTATGCCCAAAGAATGGCTGATACTTTGTCATCCCAATCTTGTCTACCAACGTCACAAATTTTGGTTAGGGTATGACTTAGTATTTTGTTAAATGCCTCTGTGGTTCCATTTGCTTGTGGATGGTAAGGGGTAGTCTTGTGATGAGCCACCATGAATTCTGCTAAATAGAATCCTTACTGTCTCATTTAAGAAATGTGTACCCCTGTCACTAGTCAAACTCAAAGGGCACCCATACCTTGTAATAATGTTTTCCCACAGAAACCTTGCTGCAGTAGTTGTTGTACAATCCTTAGTAGGTGTTGCTTCTACCCACCTTGTCAAGTAATCTGTGCACGTGATTATATAACGTGACCCAGTCCTACGTGTGGCTGGTGCAATAGGGCCTACGAAGTCTATAGCCCACTTTTTGAATGGCTCGGCACTGGGAATAGGGCACAAAGGCATTTCATCTCTTCACCCTAGTTTTCCAATGCACTGACAATGGTCACACACCTTGCAATACTCCTTGCAGTCTTGATACAGGGTCTCCCACCATAATCCAGCCATCAATATCTTGCATGCAGTGGCATCACCTACATAGTGCCCACCTGCACTACCTCCATGTGTGCCTCTTCTATGATGGCTAGGTGCTCATGTTCTAGCACACACCGGCACAGAATCTCATCACATCCTAATTTGTATAAATCCCCACTAATCAACATGTAGGGTGTGGCATGCGTATAGCTAACTACTTTTTATCCAATGCCTTCATTCCTTCCAATGCTACACATGTCTTGAGAAATAATGTAATATCTTCTAAGTCTAAGGGCATGTGCCACAACCTAAATAGTTGTGCATCTGGCATGGTATCCTCAATGCTTTGCATGTCCTCCCCTGAATCAATTCTAGACAAATGATCAGGTCTGGAATTACTTTTTCCTAGTTTGACAACCACCGTGAACTCGAATTCTTGGAACAATAGTACCCACCGACATATGCACCCTTGTAGAATGGGCTTGTTCACTAAATATTTCAATGCCATATGGTCAGTGTAAAATATAAAAGGGGTTTCCAGTAGATACTGTCTGAACTTGTGAAGCACATAGATCATTGATAATGCCTCGCGCTCAGTTGTAGTATAATTCTGCTCCGCTGGTGTCAACTTCCTACTTGCAAAGCACAAAGGATGATCAACAATCCCTTCACCAGGTTGTGCAAGTACTACTCCAATGGTGGTTCCTGAGGCATCCACATGAACATGGAAGGGCTTATCCCAAGAGGGGAATCATAGTATGGGCGCGGTGACAAGCCTATCCTTTAAAGTGTCAAATGCCTTCTGTTGTGCCTCTCCCCAAAGGAAGGCACTCTTGTGTCTAAGTAACTTTTCTAAAGGCACGGTGATCTTGGCATATCCCTTGATGAACTTCCTGTAGTAACCCATGTGTCCAAGGAATCCACACACTGTGCTTTGACTAGTAGGCTCCCCTAATCCCACAATTACTGCAACCTTGGCAGGATCTACTAACAAGCCTTCTTTACATATGATATGTCCCAACAAGGTTCCAAATGGGGTAGCAAAGACACACTTCTTAATGTTGAGGGATATCCTCAATTGCCGACACCTTTCAAACATCAACCTTAAGTTGTCACAATGGTCCTTCACTAACCCATATACTGTCCAATCATCCAGGTAAACTTGAAGAAATTTATGGATGAAGTCCTGAAAATCTTGCACCACAATGCGTGAGAACGCAACAGGTGCATTATTCAACCCAAAAGGCATGACCATATAGGAAAAAATTCCCCACTCAGTGGTGAAATTCATCTTCCTCTGGTCCTCCTTTGCAATCCTTACCTGGTGATAGCCCGAGAATCCATCTGTGAAAGAGTAGACCTCATGTCCTGCCACTCCCTCTAAGATTTCTTCAGTAAATGGGGTTGGGAAAGGATCAATGACACATACTGCATTCAGGTCCCTGTAATCAACACAGATCCTTATCCTCCCATCCTTCTTGATACTAATCACCATTGGACTTATCCATTCTGACTCTTCCACAGCCTCAATGATACCTGATGCTATCATTTTGTCTATTTCCTCCTTGACCTTTACGCATAAATTGGGATTCATCTGGTATGGTCTCTTCCTGATTGGGTGTGCACCTTCCTTCAGCTTTATCCTCATCTCCCCCAAGGAATGGTGGATGCCTTTAAGCTCATGGTACCCACGTGGGAACAAATCTTGGAATTCTCGTAACAGATCAATGATTTTAGAGACTTCTTTCTCTGACCAATAGTCTCCAATGATAGCCTCCTTGGGTTCTGCTTCTGAGCCGATGTTAACCTTTTTCATCTTTAAAGGTTCATGGTAGGCACACACCCATTCATCAGCACTATCTATGACTTCACGCATCCCTACAGAATGGTTAACATCCAAGCTTTCTGCCTCTTCCCCATCAATAACATACACCATCTTCCCTTTTTCTTTTTCCATACATGCACACTCAAGTTGTATCTCTTCTGTTTCTTCTTCCTCAAAGCGCACCTCTAGGCTAGGTTCACCTAGAAATTCTTGTATTTTGTCCTCCACCATAGCACTATCTCCTGTTGTAAGGTGCTTGACAACCTGCAACACCTTATGTACTGATGGATTTGTACTGTGATACTCAAATGTTTGAATGAGATCAGCCACCAATTCTTTCCAATTACCAGTTTGACGACGCATCTCTAAGTGGATATACCATGTGCACGTATAACCTTACAGGGTGGAGTACAACTTGTGAACCCATAATGAAGGTGGCAATGCTTCTGCACTTCCCATCCAGGTTGTCTCACATGCTTGGATATGGAAGGAAGTGGTCTCTTTACCATGGTAGTATTTTATAGCCATGGGCACATTGCTCCTGCAAAACCTTACAGAGAAGGCAATTCTCACCTCACACCATTCCAAGAGGTTATCCCAATGTGTTTCCCACCAGTGCGTAATAGTTCTGAGTAGGTTGTAATTGAGCATTTCTCTTCTTTCCTTTTCATTTCTCCAATGGGCCTCCATTTCTCACAAGAAATCTTCCAGATTAGCCCCTCCCAAGTAACTTGGTAGTTTTCTTCCTCCTAGGTGCCAGACTACACGTGCCTTTGTTACCTTGGTTACCAATCCTCTTAAATGTCATTTGATCAACTCATAGGTCCCATGCACCCAATTATCACATGCTATACTGGTAGTGTCACTTATGGACTGAGCATCCTCAAACTGGATAACTCCCTCTGTGGGATGAATTATCTCAGGATCCCTGATTGAGCACACATATATTCTATCAAGGACTTCTTCCCCCAAGGGTTCGGTATAGGGTGTTGATTTCCCATCAGCCAGGGGTATAATGACCCATTCCTCCTTATTTTCAAAGCTGATGTATCCCTTATTGAACCGTAGGTCAACATTATTTTGGTAGCACTAGGGCACCCAAGCAACACTGGAAAGTTGTCCTACCTCAGTGAGTGCCAAGACCTCAAAGTCCCCAGTAAACTTGGCCCCTTGAATGGTGATAGCCACATCTTTTAAGACACCGATGGGCATTTCCTTCATCTTGTTCACCATATACAACACATTCAAAGATGGTTGTAATGCAGGTCTTCCCATTTGATGCCATGCATCCAAGGTGAGAACATTGACCTCTGCTCCTGTGTCAATGAGGATATTACTAAGGAGCCACCCATCAACGACTGCATTTAAGGTGATCTCCTTATCATAGTCAAGGCTGTGAGGGGGAAGGTTTGCATGCAAGACCTGCCTCTCACTGCTTTGTTCTCCATGCGTGGTACCTTCTCCCAAACCATTCTCCTAGCAAGGGAATAATATTCTCTTGCCTTAGCATCTTACATACTTCCTTGACTTCATCCAGGTCATCCTTTGGGGCCTCGGCATTCCTTCTTTTCTCCTCCTTCCTGGACTGCTCCTTTAGACACTGGATTTCTCCTTGTAAACTCTGAATGACATCCATGGTTTCTTGATATACCTCCTTCTGATGAGCAGGGTCTGGGTACTTCCCATGTACCACTTCTTCTCTTGAAACTAGGTTCCTTTGCTTTGGTATTTCCTTGGCACGTGTGCCACTTCTGCTCGTGTTGTTACCAAAACAGGCTCCAAGCCCTGACTCATGCATTACCCATGGCATCCATTGTGTGTCAGCCTTCTTTATGCTTACCATTGCAGAGCCCTTGTCTTTCTAGTGTTGTTGACTCATGTGCTCAAACAACTCAGGGCACTCCTCATATTTGTGCTTCTTCCCACACCATGAGCACTGCAATAGCTCTGGGCACTCACACTTGTAGTGGTTTGTAGATCCACAATTAAAATAGGTTCCTCAAGGGAACTCACTTCTTCCTCCTCCATGGTTACCATGACCATGGAATCCTCCACAAAACCCCTTCCACATGTGCCTCCATCTGTGTGCTCTTCATAATGGTGGTCATCACCCTTAGAACTACTTGCAAGGCTAGTCTGGTGCACACCAAGATCAATAGCATCATGAATCTGGTCAATTAGCCTATAATCCTTAGTATCATGGGTTGTAGAGGTGTAGATCTTGCAATATAAAGATACATTTTGTGGATTGCACGCTATAGTAGAGGACACCTACTCGCATTATGTTCCCCATGAAAAATTTCACAATCCACTGCTATAGCACGTACTATCTTCTGAGGGAAATTATCCTTGGCATGCCCCTCTACTTCACAATTTGTACACCACATTCCACTGCGAGTCTCATGGGCTGAGTTTGTAGATAAATTTTCCAGCTGCTTAGCCATAGCAGTGATTTGAGCTTCCAGAAATGGACTAACACCAGTATCAATGCTCCCAACAATTTCAGCAAAGAGCAAGCTTCTAACGCCTCACGTGGGTCTGTGAAAGTCTTATGAGATAATGCTCTTCTAAATGGTGTTATCAACCCTCCAACAAACCATTGAGCATGTTGTGAAGGGTGAATGTCATATGACAATTTTGACAGGAGAGTTTTAAACCATGCATCATACTCCCACACACTCTCTGCCATTCCCTGTTGAATCTCCTTTAGAGCATTGATGCTCTTCTGCTCAAACTCAGGGATGTGGAATTCTGCTAGGAAGGTATTTTTCAATGCAGTGTAATCTACCACCATCTGATGGGGGTCATACTTCCTATACCAGCTATGTGCGCACCCTTGCAACGTCATTGTAAATTGACTGGCCTTCCATTCCAGGGTTGTGATCCCCTTCGCGTGCCATAGCAACTCACACTTGTGAACATGCTCTGCAACATCCTCTATGCCTTGGTAGTCTGGCAAGTGTAAAGACATCTCAAAGATTACCTTAGAGGGTGGATGAGGCCCTGTCCTCCTGGCCTAGGTCCTTGGTTTCCTCTGGTGTTTCCTCCACTAGATCCACTAGATCCACCAGGTCACCATCATGTGCCTCCTGATCCACCAGTTCCACCTCCAGACCCTCCTGCAGCCAATAATGGGCCTGAAGCAGTCATGCCTAGTGTCCCCAACGTCCCGATGAACTACGCACCAATGGTCTGTGAGATTGTTCCACTACCAGATGTATGCCCCGCGCCACTCCCTGATGCATTACCCAAACCTTGTGTATTTGCACCTTGTCCAAAAATTCCTCCAAACACTGGAATAGAGTGTGTAGCCATAGAAGTCCCAAATGAGAAATTGTATCTCCTGGGCACAGATCGGTCACCTCCACTGATGCCAACTAGGCTAAAAATACTTCTCCCTTGATCTGGAAAACCAAGTGCCCAAGGTTTGGTTACTAGGTGGGTTCAGATGCATGCCAACGAATCTTCTTTCTCCATATAAAGAACTCTCATCAGAAGCCAAAGGGGTCTCTCTCCCGTGCTTTCCAAGATGGGGTAGCACAGACTTCTCAGGTTCCACATCCTCTGCATGAACCTCAACTCCTTCCCACAACGTCTGCCTCCATAGATCCATCACACTTGTAACCTCACATTGTCTAGCAATCTCCCTCTCACGCGCTTCACTATACTTGAGTCATCTCTCTTCCCTTTCTTTCTCAGTCGCAATGTCTGCCATCTTCCTCCACCCTAGCTTCCTCACCCAACACTCAGAAAGGTTTAGCCAGCCATTGGAAATTCCTCTAAACTCAAGGTAATGATCGAGATCTTCATCGCCAAAGGAACAACATAGAAATGATCCTCTGGGCTCCCACAAAAACTCAAACTCAGAACTTCTAGACAAGAATATGTAGAAATAGTGTACTCCAGAGTGTAGCTAGTCAGTACTCCTTTCCACCAATGGTCCACAACACAAGTCCATGTTAGATCTACATCTTGCAGCCTCTGGTACTCTTCTTGGGTCCACGCACATGATCTATAATACCAGCTTGATCTGGATGCATATGCTGAGAGCCATTCATACAGCTCTACTGGGAAGCAATAGAAGAACGTTTCATACAACTCATGGTAGAGGTTCTCTTCTACCCACCTGCATGCATCAAACTCAGGCCCAGTGTTGAATCTCTAAGAAAATTCTTCCTCCATGCTCTTGAACCATGATTCAACACTTTCCAGAGTTAGACATTTTGTCATCACTCATTGCAAAGATCATGATGTATGCCATTTCCCACTATAACTTCAAAAGAGGTCCCAGAAATGGAACCAAGATGTAGTCATTTTTACACCCACCAAAGAACAAGGGAATCCCATGCACATCAGCCTATCACCCAGCGGGTGTTGGGCCCTCATGTGAGGCACGCGTGGGTGCCGAGTCTCTCTTTTATGTGAGTTAAGTGGGAAACATCATCTATGATAGGAACTTTAAAAGAGTGAGTGGAAATGAGACATACATTTATCATAGAACTCAGAATGGCTTCTAGACAAATGTAGTCATCCCAGACCGAATGGTACTTAACAGATTATAGATAGGAACCAAAACAGAAAGGAAATGCATAAGGATTTATATTTATTCCATAAACATTCATGAATCAGAACTGTAAGCTATAAATATGGACCAAAATCATTAATAATCATATTCAATCAAGTTTGGTAACCTCATTACATTCATTGGATCCATTACAGACTACCACAGTTGTGCAGACCGAAGTCATACATCATAGCTGGATTTATACCCCTCAGTTCTCAAGAGAAAATTTACAATCCCAACCCCTTATTACATCCTTTTCCTATAGATCTCTACCCAACCCTATAGAGTTCCTTGCAGTATATCTGTAGAGCTCCATTCTCTACCAATCTATATCTATTTTATCCACACACCTTCTTCTCTACGGGTGCTTGTATATATAGGCCTCTTGAATCACCAACTTTCCTTTTTGTGGCTTCAGATCCATCACCAAGTGTCAAATGTGGTCCTCCATGGGGGCATGCTCCTTCAGGCGCAAGCTCTCCACTCCTTGCAATGATGGTCTTCTGGAAACTTCCATCGTAGGGTATATTCCTTCTTAAGCCAACCTGTCACCAGGCTGACACCTTATCCATTCCACATGCGCAGTCGGGTCATGCTTTTCTCATGTTCTTCCTGATGTGTCAAATATGGCTAAGTCTTGAAACCTTTGTTCTACCTTATGCATATGCCACTTGTTCTATTAAACCCTCCTAGAATCAAGTAATATGAGTAAGGTGATCAATTTTTTTCCTCATAAATTGATGTTCTTTATGACCATTCTTCTTGCAATAGTAACACTTACACTTTTCTTTCTTCACTTTAGGCTCAAAATTTGAAGCCTTCGTGTTAGATTTGGGTTTGGCTTGATTGGTCTTGGTTTACTTCTTAGATTGATCCTTTTTTCTCTTTCTTCTTTTTAGTCTTCTTTCCCTTGTTAGTACTTTCTACAAGGGTGTGTGACTTGTACTTGAGAGACCCCATTTGAATGAGTTTTTCATGTTCTTGAATGAGTTGGGATGAAAAAATGTCAAAGGAGGGAATCCTCCAAGCACTGCTCAGATCGGATTCTGTAGCATGAAAATTTGACATGAAGACGGAGTATTCGGGACATAACTTAGAGATAATCAACAAGATCAAATAGGAATATTTCTTCTCCACTTTACATTCCTTTAACAAAAATTTAGTGTGGATGAATTTAGAGAAGAATGTCTGTAGGTTTTCAGAGTCACTAGGATTTAGTCCTAGTAGTTTTTTTTCCAACTCATGCACTCTCATGTCATCTTGTTAGCCAAACATACCATCTAAAATTTTCCACGCAGATTTAGGTGTTTCAGATGACTAAATGTGGAAGAGAAAGTCAAGAGAAACAGACATGCAAAGTATACCTAAGGCTTCATCACTATGATTCAACCACTTATATTTTTTAGGCTCATCATTAGGTTCAGTCTCGGCTCCCATGGTGATGTTAAATAACCCTTTACCTCTTATTTTTATTACCATTTTTATCTCCATTCGAAGAATTTGAATAGTGTAAGCAAAGGTTTTGAAAGTGCATCCATAGTGTAGAGAGACAAAAAAGGAATGCAGAAAAAAAAAATGCAACCACCCAGAACAATATTATAGCCCCCCTTCTTTCAACACTTTATAATTTAGTGCATTGTATATAATTTGGTGTAAGTTTACATCATGAAATAGTTGGTCACTCATCTTGTAATTAGCACAATAATGTGCAAGAGATAAGACCATAATTAAGCTTCGTGGAATGCAGTAAATCGACACCATAAATAAGTACAACAAGCTAAAAATAAAGGAAAGGGGCGACATCAAGTCCTATTGTGAGAAAAAAATTCTCATGTTGCACCATAACCCCCTTGCCGCAAGATTGTGGTGGATGTGATCACTAGTGCGCAAACAATAACAAGGGTTATTACAATGCTCAAGACGACTCGAAATGAGTCTAGATGACCTCCAGGATGTAGCAAAGGCTCTCGGAAGGAAAAAAAAATGGCTAGAAATGCTGCAAAACACTCTAGCACATGATTAGAGAACAAAACAACCAATAACGCTAAGAAATTGACCCTTTTTGCGATGTCCAATTTGACTAATCCATACTAGCAAAAAGGGACTAAGAAAGGCCAATAAACATTAAAATTTACTATTTAATTTGATCTACTAATCGAAATAAAAAAGATAATTATTTAATTGGATGCCTAAGTTCAAAAATAATAGATCTCTCTTTAAAATAATTAAATTTATTTAATTACCACATTTAATATAATTAGATCCTAAATTTTAAATTAAAATATAATTATATAAATAAGTCACCTTTATGATAAAATTAGATCTTAAATTAATAAAATCTAACTTAAATATTAAAATTACCTTTATACTAAAAGGCCACAGCATATGTTAAGAAAAAATACCTTTAAATTAAAAAGTTAACTTTTTTAAAAATCCACCATATAATTTAATTTTAAAAAGGCACCTTTTTTAACAAGACCATTATATGGAAAATTCTTCTAAAGCTAATGCATTTTTTAGTGAAATATAGGTGAGAGGAGATAACTTGAAATAGAAAGGAAAGAATAATCAATTAGAGATAAAGCAATATTTTCTTGAAAATGAGGTCATCTTCAAAATCATGGCTAAAAAGAGGAAACACCAAATCTTGCACTTCCTTTCAAGTCTTTGAATAGCTTGAAAAGTCACTATCACAGCTATTTAATTTGTCCTATGTTCACAATTTTGTGGAGCCTAAGGAAAAAAATAGCTATTTTATCTTAGCTTCTACGAGTATCATTGCAGTCCTTATATTTGAATTCTCCCATGTATCGTTATGGGATAAGAGACGAACCTATTGTCTTGAAAAATGGGCAGCGATGACGAGTACATGATCCATTGATACATGCAATGTATATATAGCCATTTGGTAATTATGGAATACATCTTCAACAATACCAAAAAAGCTAGATTCATTAGGTTTGAATGCCTATTGCACCTCTCAATCTAGGACTAAAGAGTTTTTGAGCATAGAGATGCTTGCATATTTAACGATGAGGCTGAGCTTTGCTTATGCTGAAATCAATGAGTGATTTTAGGCTTAGATCCTTAGATTGTTTGGAGGCGTAATGTGTTTTTGTTTTGTTAGGGTAAAAGCCACATGTCATTTTGTTCTTGCGAGTTAGACTATGGTTCAAGCATAAATCTTAGATTAGATAACCTTAAACCTTGAGATTAGTAACAATGTATGTTTCAAAAATAAGATGATGTCATCTGTTCTCAAAATATTAGCATAGAGATACTTCAATCGATATGATCATACCCATTGATTTTTCTATTTAGGTTTAAATACCAGTTTATACAGATTTTGCTATTTATGTCTTATATATTTTGAGTTATTAGGTATCTTGGAGATCAAATAATCTTATTAGAATCATATTTGGTCATGCCTGGGGAAAATGCATTAGGGGAAATGTAGTTGGGTATGCTTCATAAGAAGCTTGTTTATTGTTGATGGGGAGATTTTTCATGTTCCCTACAGCTAAGAAAAACATCTGCTTAGACTACAGTTTATCATAAAATTCAATTTTTTATATTGTCTCATTGTATTGGTCTTGAATTTGAGAAGCTACAAATACCTCTTCCAACTAAGTAATAATGCCAAATAGTTCAAGCAATGGCAATGTTATGGTGGAGAGGAAGAGAGTCATGGAAAATGCCTCATTTGAATTTTGCAGGGTTAACTTGGGAAGAGGGCTCATTGATACAATGCACTGTGGAGGCTCCTCTTCTACTCATCATAAGATAAGAAAATCTATGATTACATCCTAAGAATCCCTAAAGCAATAGCAGAAATGAGGATGCAATGTAGTAAATATGTATTTATACCACAATAATAGTGTCAAAAAGGACAATGATGGTACTCAAATCCATGTTTGTGATGAGGATCAGAGTTTTCATCCTGATAAATGAGCATGAAAATAGTTAAAATAAAATTTTGTCCTTGACCCTAAGATGGTGAAAGTACCAAGGCTAGTGAAGATGATGAATGGAAGAAGCTTGTGGAATTCCTAAGGATTGATTTGAAGGACTTGGAATGCAGGTGGAGGTGTGGGATTGCTATGCAAGATGAAACATCTACATGTAGAGATGACTAGGAAATAGATAACCAGGAGAGAAATATTAAGGCCTTAAATGAGATCTAAGCCATTATACAATTGCTGCAATTTGGTAATGAGAGTGTTTAGATAAAGGTTTCCATTGATATCAGAAGAATTACAAAGGATGATGTTCATGCTTGAGTTAATCTTGTCATGTTGGGTGTAATTATTCCTCTTGGAATTTTGGATGCATCTGAGCCAAATGTGCAAATCTATAACTTATTTGCATTGTTGAATCTGTCCATCGGTAATGATATGTAGGCTTTTCATCTCACCTTATTTCAAACTGATTTTTTTTTTGCACATTTTATAAGGATTCTTGTGGTATTTGTTGCATGCATAACTTCTTTCCTGGAATATAGCTTCAATACATTGTAATGATTTGCATTTTAGAATATTAAATGGAGATCATGAAAATGGCTATAGAAGATTGTTTGAATTTATTTCTATCAATCCTAAGTAGAGGTTGGCTATTATTTAATAGTATTAATCAATAATATCCTCTAACTTATTTTGTGGAATATAGCTTTGTTAATGTTATCAAACATGCATTGTAATGATTGGAATTTCAGAATAAAGGCTCCATCTAATAGAATTAAAGTAATGACAACCAAATTTTAGTTAAAAAAATTAAATACATGTGGCAACCTCTAAATCATAAATAGCAAAATGATTATTTTTTTTGTTCAAGACAATATACATGCCTTCAGTAGGATAATAAACTTTGATATATGTTTTGAAAGCCTAACTTTATTAAAAACTAACAGCTTCTTAAAACACACCTACTTTTAAGAAGTCCCAACCACATATAAAGGAAAATAGTAACATTCATTTAACAAATTGACTCCACTTTACCACCCACTTTATGAAAAACTGACCCACCCATGGTAATTGATTTAAACCCACAGTTTTAAAAAATTATACCCCATGAATTATATAAAATCTGACCAAAAAAATACCCCACATTTAGAAAAAACAAACCAACCACTTTTTTAGGCCACCACACGAATTTTAAATCCACCGATTTTTTTAAGTATTTTAAAAACATGAAAAATATGGGGAAGCATGAGAAATATGGTGGAGAAGGTCTCAGATGAGAGAAAAGAGATGGGTCTCTAACGAGAAGAGCATTGAGGATCAATGCAAGAGTAGAGATCAAGATGCAGCCAACATAGGGATCTCCACGCGCTAGGAAGAGAAAAGATGAGGCTAAGGAAAAACCAAAAATGCAAGGACGGCATAGCTAGTTAAATGCCCGAGAAGGCCATGTTAATGCAACTACCAATGAAACCTAGCATGGAAAAGAATGTAAACCAAGGAAATTTTGAAAGGTAAAGGAAAATAAAACCCAACAACTATAGTTTCAAAAAGATACCAAGCTCATCTAGCCAAGGATGTAGCTCGCTTAAGAAAAAGACCAATGTAACAAACCACTAGAAAGGAAATTCGATTGAGCCAGAAATAGCTCGTCGAGATAGAAAAAACAACTCAGTCTAGGAAATGGAGAGCTCGTCGAGGTGAAAGTAGTAGGGAAAACACAGGAAAGGATAGTTATGTAGAGGATAAAAAGAACAAACAAAATAGGAGGAAGACCCAAATAGGCCAAAAAACACATATTTACAAAAATCACTTTTAAAAAATCCAATAAGAACATGAATGACCAACCTCTTAAAAAATTATTTTCCCACCAAGATGAGACCTCAACCAATGAATTCAGTGGTGAAAAATGCAAGCCTAAACACATGTACAAACCCCAAAATTCACAAAACTCCAAAGAACATCTGTTAAATATAGTTAGCAAGATTCAAAAATCAACCAAAATAAAACTTGCATGAGGAAGGATAAAAAATGAAACCAAAAGTAATCAATAACACAAAAATTACAAGTGCACATCTATCGAATCCTCAAGCTCTTATACCATGAAATATTTTTGGTGAGAATCAATATAGAAACCATGTACCATGATGAAGTTGCACTCCAACGATAACATGATAGCTCCAACACAATCAACAAGATTTGAGCAACAATGGAAAATCATGTAAGAGAATAACAGATAAGCTCATGTAGAGAAAGGCAATGAAATGTCTTGGCATGCTCATAAATCAGAATGAAATTGTACATATAGGAGTTTTTTATAACTCCTTTGCATTACACATGTACACTAGCCTTATGACCTATTCAACTATGACATATTCTCACTAAGTGAGGTGACTAACCAACTAGGTGGACAAGACGTCGAATGATGACAAGTCTATTCATATACACCAACATATATCCTTTCACACACCTCCCTACATAAAAGTAAGAATCCACTGTGCCTTATACCAATTCGTTTCCCATGATACTGCCTACCTCGCGTTACACTGCATGTCCATCCATCTATGCATGGTCTTCAATATGAGAAATTTTTTGTAAGTACCACAATTCCAAGAACCTATAATATTTTTCCAATGTACAACAATTTTTATCAAATCACCAACCACTTATTCTTTCTTATCCACCCCACACTAAAAGTATGTGGTCCTCTTCACATGAATCCAATAGTTAGTAATCAGCTCCTATCATACAAGCGTGCTTATTATAACCAATCACTAAACTAAATTGAAAAATCATAACAATGATGAAAGGAAACACATGAAAGGAAAATGCATTTAATGGAAATCTAATCTAAATGGCAATATTGCCTTATTAAAAACACCAAGAAGACTTATTTATAGTAGGGCTTCAACCTATTCCCATTGAAGTAACCAGGAAAAAAAAATTCATCCAACGCTTGTAACTAGAAAACCCCTTATTCCAATATATTTTTTACAACAAAGGGTCCTAACCAATGAACTTTCAATTTCCCTAGGTGACACACAAACTTTGAATCGTATATAAGAACCATCTTTCCCACCTCAAATGCTTTATTTCTTATATGTCGATCATGTCATGCTTTCTGTCTATGCTTTTCTGTCTTCTGGCTCCACCGAGCAATGGTGCACCACTCATCCAATTGTAGTAGTTTTTTTATGCGCTCCTCAATAGCTTGTTCATCATCTAGGCCTCTTGCGCACACTAAGTATTGTCTAAAATTGTGCAGTGTGCATAAATCATGGAAAAAGCTTCACGATTAGTGGCTGTATATTTTTGTTCAGCTGGTGTCAACTTCCTGCTTGCAAAACAAACAGGGTGGTATACAATTCCTTCTCCTGGTCATGCTAACACTGCACCAATTTCCATCCTAGAAGCATCAACATGAACATGAAATGGTTTGTCCCATGAAGGAAAATGAAAAATAGGTGTGATGGTCAACCTTTCCTTCAGTGTTTCAAATGCTTGCTGTTGCGCCTCACCCCAATAGAATTTTCCTTTAGCCTTTAACAATTCCTCTAGTGGCATGAAAATATTTGCATAGAACTTAATGAACTTCCTATAATACCATGTATGTCTAAGAAATCCATGCACTTCACTTTGATTATTAGGTTTTTCCAATCCTAAGATCACATCAACCTTGGATGGAGCTACCAACCCTTTCTTACAAATAATATGCCCAACTAAAGTGCTAAAAGGTGTCATAAAGATACATTTCTTAATATTTAGAGAGATGCTCAACTTCCTACACCTCTCAAACATAATCCTTAAATTCTCACAATGATCCTTAACCAAACCATACACTATCCATTCATCTAGATATACCTGTAAAATTTTTTGAATGAAGTCCTGAAAAGTCTGCAAAACAATGTGTGAGAACACAACTCACACATTCTTTAGTCCAAAGGGCATAAATGTGTATGTAAAACTTCCCCATTAAGTGGTGAAAGTTGTATTTTCGTAATCTTCCTTTGCTATGCGTACTTGATGATATCCTAAAAACCCATCTGTAAAAGAGTAGATCTCATCAACTCCTTCAAGGATGTCCTTGAGTAAAAGGGTGGGAAAATGATCAATGTTACATGAAACATTAAACTCTCTGTAGTCCACATAGATCCTTATCCTACCATCCTTTTTAATACTGATGACCATGGGACTTACCCACTCAAAATCCTCAATGGGCTCAATTATACCATACTTGAGCATCTTATTAATTTCTTCCTTCACTTTAACACGTAAATTAGGATTCATCATGTATGGCCTCTTCCTAATCGGGACCACAACTTTTTAAAGTTTGATTCTCATATCACCTAAAGAAGGGTGCTACTCCTTTCAAATCATGATAGCCCTAGGGAAATACATCTTGAAATTGTGTAGGAGTTCAATAATCTTAGCCACTTCTTGATTTGACTAGTAATCACCAATAATGGCCTCTTTAGGCTCTGCATCTATTCCAATATTAACCTTCTTTGTTTTCATAGGCTCATGATATGTGCACACCTTTTCATCTACTGTGTCCATCACCTCACATGTACCTTTAATCTGGTTAACATCCAAATTATTATCCTCATCATCATCATCATTTATCATGCATACCATTTTACCCTTTTCCTTTTTTCCCAGGCGTGGACCATTTCTTCTTCTTCAGTTTCTTCAAGGTCAAGGCGCACCTCTAAATCCAACTCTCCAAACATATCTAACAGAAATTTCCTCAGCCTTCATGCTATCTCCCAAAGTAAGGTGCTTCATAATTTGTAGTGCTTCATTGACTAGAGGTTTAGTAGAAAATTAATCAAAAGTATGTATCATACCTGAGGTCATCTCCTGCCAATTAACTATTTCTCTTGTTAATTATGCATGGACATACCATGCTTGTGCACAACCACTTAGGGTGGTGTAGAAATTATGTACCCAGAGTGATGGTGGTAAGGCCTCCTACCCCTCCATCCAAAGTCTCTCACATTCTCGAAAGTGGTGTGAAGTAGGGGACTTCCCATGGAATTCACATATTTGTGAAGGTACATTTCTCCTTAGAAACCTAGTAGAAAAGGTGATTCTCACCTCTCACCATTCCAATAGGTTGTCTTTATGTGTAGCCCACCAGTGCATTGTTGTCCCACATAGAGCATATACAACATATTTCTTTTATCACCTTCATTCCTCCACTGGGATTCCTTGGCACACAAAAATACATCAGGGTTCCCTTCACCAGTGTACTGAGGTACCTGGTTATAACTTAAGCACCTAACCATGTGCGGCCTGATCATGCGAGTAACTATGTTCTTAACCTCTCGCCCAACCACTTCATATGTTCCATGCACCCAGTTTTCACAAGAAATACTTGTGGTATCACTAACTGAATGAGCATCATCCCATTGTATCACTCCTTCCTTAGATGGCTCAGTTACCTCAGGGTCTCTGATTGTACACGCCTATATCATGTTCAAGTCTTCTTCACTCAAAGGCTCAACATATGGAGCAGCCTTTGCATCAGTCAAAGGTATAATAACATGCTCTTATTTGTTTCTCAAAGCTAATGTACCCCTTATTGAAGTGCAAATATGCATTATTCACATAACACTAGGGGCACCCAAGTAACACTGGGAAACTATCTTCCTCCGTGAGCTCCAATACTTCAAAGTCCCCAGTAAACTTGGCTCCCTAAATCATAATAGTCACATATTTTTAATACCCCAATAGGGTTATCCCTAGTGCTATTTTCCATATATAAAATATTCAAAGAAGGCTACAAGGGTGGTCACCTCATCTGATTCTAGGCATCCAACATGAGTACATTAACTTCTACACATGTATCTATCATAATGTTTCTCATAAGCCATCCATTTATGACCACATTCAATGTAATATCCTTATCATACTCATGATTATGGGGAGGTAGATTTGCATGAAGTATCTACCTCTCGTGCTCATTACCTATGTGCGGTACCTTTTCTCTCAACCATTCTCCTAACAAGGGGATTATGTTCTCCTGACATAACATTTGACATACCTCCTTCAAATCATCTACATCCTTTTAAGGGATTTCAACCTTATTATCTCATTCCATCACGCATGCCTGTTCCTTCAAGCCATAAATTTCTCCTTGTAAATCCTTGATAACATCCATAGTCTCTAGGTAAAATTCTTTATGATGTTCAACATCAGGGTACTTGGCATTAATTAATCCTTGCTTTGTTATAGTTGGTTTATACTTCAGAGGTTCACAGCATGCACAACCTCAACGCATGTGGTAACTAACACTGGGTTGTAATTCAGAATTAATCCAACCTTCAACATCCATTGATTTCCATCTATGCATTGTATCTTAATCATAGCTACTCCCTTGTCTTGTTTGTTTTGCTTTCTCATATGCTCATACAAGTCTAGACATTCTTCAAATTTATGTTGTTTTCCACACCATGAGAAAACCACATTCTGAGGGCACTCTCGTTGATAATGATCAGGAGATCCACAAGTAAAACAAGTTCCTCTAGGAAATCCTCCTCTTTCACCATCAGGACCTCAACTTCTATATCCATCATGGAAACCTCTATTACTATTATTCCCATTATTATGCCCTTCATTATGTTGTTCTCCTTGGTCCTTATATCCAATTGCTACACTAGTCTAGCACACACCAGTATCAATAGCCTCATGAATATGATCAATCAACTATAGTTAATAGGTATCATGAGTATGAGTTTTACAAATCTTACAATACATAGAGACATTCTTCCTGATCGTGTGCTGCAAGAGGGGACATCTACTCATCATGGTCCAAATGAAAAATCTCACAATCTAACAACATGACATGTAACCGATTATGAGGAATATATCCTTGTTATGTCCTTCAACCTCACAATATGTACACCATATTCCCACTACGTGTCTCATGAGATGAATTAGTAGAGAGCTTCTCTAACTGTTTCACCATAGCTGCAATCTACGCTTCTAAAAATGGACTCACTCTGGTGTCCACACTCCTAACTTCCTCAATGCATGAGAGCTACCTCCAAAGCATTGTACAGATCCATAAAAGTCTTATGAGATAGTTCCCTTCTAAATGGAGTCAACAACCCACCAACAAACCATTGTGCATGCTGACTAGGGTGTATGTCATAAGATAAATTTGACAAAATAGTTTTAAAACACACATCATACTCCTGAATGCTTTCTGATAAGCCCTGTTTAATGTTCTTAAGTGCAATGATACTCTTATGTTCAAACTCAGGGATATGGAACTCAACTAAAAATGTAGAGCGTAAAACATCATAATCCACCATATTCTGATGTGGGTCATACTTTCTATACCAGTTATGTGCGCACCCTTGAAGAGTAGTAGCAAACTGAATTGCCTTCCTATCTAAAGAAGTGATTCCTTTAGCATGCCATAGAAACTCACACTTGTGTACATGTTCTATAGCATCTTCAATACCTCTATATTCTGGAAAGTGAAGATACATCTCATAAAATATTTGTTTCATGGGGGTTGATGAGGGTGTGGACCATTTCCACTAGATCCAAAACCAAAACCCCCACTAGTATTTCCTCCACCACCAGAACCACCTGATCCACTTGATCCTGAGCCTCCTGAACCACCTCTTACAATGGGTGTCAAACTAGTAGATATACTTCCTTGCATCCCAACATTAGTACTGAACTAAAATCCCACAATCTACAAAGTTATAGTACTTCCAGATGTGTTCCCAATATTTTGCACGCCCACACCCTGTCTTGATGACGGGTCAGAAAATATTTCTCCAATCGGTCCTCCAAACATCAAAATATGATGTCTCCTGTGATATCATAGATGTATGTGTTGTCTAGTGTACTTTTGTATTTAAAGAGAAATGATATCTATCTGAAGCCTCTCGATTATATACACTCACCTATTTATTAATAATTACTTATGGAACTTGAACACCAAGAACAAGGGCTAGGTCACAGGTGGGATCAGATGTGCACCCGCGGTCCTTAATCTTTCCTCATCAGATGCAGCTCTCATCAAAAGTTGAAGGGGATTCTCTACTGTGCTTTCCTAAGTGGGGGAGATCCTATGCTCCGGCTCCATGTATTCCACATGAGCTTCAAATCCTTCATGAGACATCATCCTCTATAATTCCACATAATCCTCAATATTGCACTTCTTTTCCAATTCCCTCTCTCGCTTCATTATACTTAAGACACCTTTCTTCTCTCTACCTTTCTGCCACAAGGTCTACCATATTTCACCACACCTACTCCTGACCCTGCGCATGTGGTGGTATGTTTAGCTAGCCATAGGGAGGCACTCTAAACTCAACACCACCATCAAGATCTTAATTTCCAAAGGAATAGTGTGAATGTAAGATCCTCTGGGCTCATGCAAAAATTCAAACTCAACAACTTCTGGACAAGAATACGTAGAAAAATGTACTCCAAAGTATAACTACACACAACACCATCCCACCAATGATCTATAACACATGTCCAAGGTTCATCTACATCAAAAAAATCCTAGTACTCTTCCTACGTCTAAACCCTTGGTCTGTAACTCTAGATTTTATTTGATGCATATGCTGACAACCACTCATACAACTCTATTGGAAAGCAAAAAAAGAACATTTCATAAAGCTCATGATAAATATGTTCTTCAACCCACTGCGTGCATTGAAATCAGGTCTAGAACCATATCTTCGAGTAAACTGTTCTTGTCCGTTCAATTACCCAATCTTCAATGGCCGCAAGAGTCAACTGATATGTCCATCATCATGTAACATCATGGTAAATAGTTTGAAAAGAGGTCCCAGCAATGGAACCAAAATGTAGTCTTTATTTTTATACTCAGAAATGCTAGGTGTGCTGACACTTCACTAGATAATCTTGGTTTCTCACCCAAAGTGTGTGAAAGGTACCAGGTCCCTCTTTATTACATCTTACCAAGGGTGTTAGCATGCATGTTCATAATAACCATAATCAAAGTATATATTTTAGCATAATAACCAGAGCTATGAGCTCAATTTGGAAACACACATAATAAGAACATAAGGGTTCAAATAAGGATTAAGATCAGATTCACCATACAATACCATGAATAGATACATAAACAATCAATATCCATACATAATGACCCATCATATTAATTCATCACAAAAACACAGAAGATGAATAATTACCATAAGTATCATCACAAAGTCATGTGCACAAACATACCAACATATAACTCTGTTACATCTAGATCATCATACCAAAACTATTGCAAATCAATACATATATATAGGGGTGGGGACTTTCCCTTCACCACCCATGCACTCTTAAAATAGGCCGCATGGTCAAAATAAGCCATACACCATTTACAAAGATAACTAAAGAAGCATGCAAGCTTTGCCTAATAATATATTATCTATAATTAACTCCAGATGCAATCCTATTATTAGTTCTACCACTACATGTCTCTTGATCTTCCACTTTCTCTAAAAATAGATTTTCCTTTGCTAAAAAGTCTTCTTGTTCTATCCTTGCATGCTCTGCACTCCATCCTATTTTTATCCCATGTATGTTAAAACAGCTTAGTCCCAAACTTTGTCCTTCTTGGGCACGAAACCTCAAGGCAAAAATCTATCAACCTTCCGTGCCTATCCACACGCCCAATTATTCCATGCCACTATCATATTTTCCTTAATACATAGGTAATATTTTACCAAGCCAACACTGGTCAAAACTATACACTTTATTCTATAGAGTTCGTATGATCCTAACTCTTCAGTATGGTCTTAGACCTGCTTGGAATATGGTTTTGTAACTTACTAAGTGCTTCACCTACCTGGAGATGTGTTTCATTATTTGTTAGTATTCTTCTCTCACCTTTAGAATAGATTTTTAAACTCTTATCAAACCCTCAAAACCCTTAAAGTGCAAGGATTAAGTTAGGTGGGTTATGGATACCCTTGTGTACCACTAACATTGTTTTTACTCTGAAGAGGGCTCAAACCGCATGTCATTCTCCTTGCACATTATATCTTTTGTAGTGCAACCAGAACTTGACAATCATGTTTTAACAATGCTTCATTTGGGTTTCACACTTGCTCAAATACTTGGGAAGGGTCACTTTTATTTCTCGTATGATGAATTTGGATACTCCTAAACCATGAAGGAGACTTCACACCATTAGGGGTGCTTCTCTAATGGAAGTGCATGAGTTATTTCACTATTTAGGGATCTTTGAGTGAATTTATTGTTTACTTTTAAATGAGGAGTTCTTAAAGTGTCATGTCCCTAAATGAGGTATTATTTACTTGTTTATATATAATTTTGAAGTTTATTATGTTATGAAATGCCAACCAAGGGGGTATATTTATCACATAATAATATGGTGGAATTGAAATCCTAATTTAGTTCAAAACATGTTTGCATTGCTGCTTGAAAACCGTATAATAGGGTTAGTATGTAATTATACATCCTAACTAAAACAGGTGTTTTTGTATAGGAGGAAGAAAATTATATTTTGACTTCATGGGCCTAAGAATGGATGTTTCTAGATGTACTTTATGCAATCAAACATCAAATTTTGATGACAGAGAGGTGTGTAAAGATGATTATATGCACGAAGTGATATCCAGGTGTACTAAGCAAGATTGAAGAGAGTGTATTTGTCCATACAAGTGTGCAATGTAGAGATCAGTAGTGTTAAATGATAAATTGACAAATTTGAGAGTCTACAAACATCTCCTTTTAACACCAATTCATACTTTCAACCATGAATCTTACCCCATCCACCATGAACATCAAAGGATTTGATAATACTCCACAAGTACTTAAGAAAAATACTTCACCTATTACTATGGGGATGCGCACTCTTGATGTTGTGTGGCATGTCATTCCTAATCATCTTAGTTATAATATTATTATTGGTCACCCTTGGATGTACACTATGTACATTGTAACCTCTACCCTCCATGTTTGTGTCAAATAATATTATCAAGGATTTGTTTGCATTGCTCCATCTAATTTTAATCTATTTAAGTATCTTGCTACTACCACATATGATTATTTATCTATTCCTCGTGTTTCATTTAGATTGGCCATGAGGCTAATCAAATATATCCCCCCATGACGTCCTGCTACTTACTATCAATATGACATGGGTTATTAATATATATTATTCTAGGGATTTATGGGGTGGGGAATTAAATGCTCTAAGAAATGAATCCATATACCTATAATCCCCCTACCTACTCTCCTTTCCAAGGTCTTGGTTATACTACTCAAACATTTTTTCACTAGCACTACCTCCAACTTTTCTACCAGCATCAAAAACATCACCATAATAATTTAATATGGTAACCCCCATGACATCCCTAATTCTCATCCATGTTAACCTCATTGATGATAGTGCATATCCTAATATTCCTACCATGGATGAACTCACTAATGAAGAATCTCTTGTTGACTATTTGGGTGCCTACAAGGATATCCCTTCCTTATTTCATAAGAATAGGTTTCATCACACCTTTCATGCACACACATATTTAAGGGAGGGTGATACTTATTATAAATCTAGTGATACCCTGGAGCTTAATTGCTTCACTGGCATGCTTTTACAGACTTGTTGGAATACACAGTAACCGGCATCGGTTGACAAACTGAACGTTAATCACCCATGGACCGGTATCGGTCAGGAAAGGAGGAACCGACATCAGGTTAGGGCTAACGACATCAGTTAAGGCTAACTAGTTTCCTATGTGTGACTACTATAATTAAGTTGTGGTAATTAGATCTATTTTTAGTTGTAAAGTGAATCTAATGGTTGTAATTGCATAGCTAAAGTGCCCTAAGATTTGTAGATGCATATATAAGCATAAAGCTAGGGTTTAGAAGATAGAATTAATTGAGAATTAAGAGAAGTTTCCTTTAGAGAGAAAAAGAAAATTGTGTAGAGAAGAAAGTACAGGACATCCAAGAAGGTGTGGAAGATTGTAAATCTTCATTGTATTTCCTCTGTGATAATAAATTGGTTGTTTCTTGGTGGACGTAGCCCACACTGGGTGAACCACGTTAAATCTTGTGTATTGTTTCTTCTTGTTTATTTCCGTATTGATTGCTTTTATGCTTAGATCTAATTAATATATCTGTACAACTGGTGTGCTAACCCCAACAACTGGTATCAGAGCTTCTTTGTTTGAGGGTTGTGTGTGTTGACAGATTTACTCACAGAGGGATTTCTGATTGAGTGGGAGCAAAGCAATGGGAGAAGAAGAAAATTCAGAGTAGATAAATTTGACGGTCCATGATTATCTATTATGGAAGATGCAGGTGGAGGATTATCTGTATCAGAAAGATTTATACTTACCGTTGGATGAGAAGGTAAGACCTGTAAAGATGACTGATGAAGAATGGAAAATTCTTGATAGAAAGGCTCTGGGATCTATAAGATTGAGCCTGGAAGCATCTGTGGCTTCAAATATTACCAAAGCAGGATCTATGGTAGAGTTGATGAAATCTTTAGCAAATCTATATGAAAAACCTAGTGCTTCAAATAAAGTTTATTTGATGAAAAAATTGTTTAATTTAAAGATGCAAGAAGGTGGATCTACATCAAGTCATTTGAATGATTTCCAGTCTATTGTAAATCAATTAAAATCAATTAGTATTCCATTTGAGGATGAAGTGAAAGAACTTTTATTATTATGCTCTTTTCCAGATAGTTGGGATAACTTGGTAATGGTTGTTAGTAATACAACATCTGCTACTAATGTTTTAAAGTTTGATGATGTGGTTAGTATAATCTTGAATGAAGAAATACATAGGAAAAGTACATGAGAATCATCATCTGGGAATGCTTTGAATGTAGAAAGTAGGGGAAGGTAAAAGGAGAGATCCAAGAGTAAGAATAATGGGAAATCAAAGTCTAAGAATGGTAGATCTAAATCCAGAGGTAGAGGTATAACTTGTTGGAATTGTGGAAAGAAAGGTCATGCAAAGAAGGATTGTTGGTTCAAGGAAAACAAAGAGAATGTACCAGAGAAAGGTAAAGAGGAAAACATTATTACAAAAGAGGTAATGCAAGATTCCCTAATTCTCTCCTTGGATAATAAAATTGAGTCATGGGTTTTAGATTCAGGAGCTTCTTTCCATGCAACCCCTAATAAGGGTTATTTTAGAAATTATGTCCAGGGTAATTTTGGGCATGTTTATTTAGGAGATGATGAACCATGCAATATTACTGGTAAAGGTGAAGTTCATCTTAAATTTCATAATGGAAATACATGGATATTGAAAGATGTGAGGCATGTTCCAAGCCTCAAAAGAAATCTAATTTCTGTAGGACAATTATGTGAAACTGGTTGCATGGTTACACTCACAGCCAAATCTTGGAAAGTTACCAAGGGATATCTTGTTGTAGCAAGAGGCAAGAAGGTAGGATCATTGTATTTATCTACCTGTATTACTGATTCCTTTTCTATTCTATCTACTTCAGATTCAGATACAAGCATGTGGCACAATCAGCTAGGCCATATGAGTGAAAAGGGAATGCAGATCTTAAAGGCAAAGGGTAAGTTATCAGATCTGAAATGTGTAGATCTTGATTTCTGTGAGCATTGTATTTTTGGAAAGAAGAAGAGAGTGATATTTCTCAAAGTTGGGGAAACAAAGAAGAAGCATAAATTGGAGCTTGTACACTCAGATGTGTGGGGACCAGCCTAGGTAGCTTCTCATGGAGGATCCCAATACTATGTTACTTTCATTGATGATGCCACAAGAAAGGTATGGGTTTATTGTATTAATCATAAATTTGATGTTTTTGAAACTTTTAAAATATGGAAATCCCTTGTGGAAAATGAATCAAATTCAAAGTTAAAGTGCCTTAGATCTGACAATGGTGGTGAGTACTACAGCAAGGATTTCAATGATTATTGTTCAGTAAATGGAATACACAGAGAAAGGATGGTTCCTAGAACACCACATGAGAATGGTGTTGTAGAGAGAATGAACAAGACAATCATGGAACATGCTAGAAGCATGAGGATACATGTTGGATTTCCCTTACAGTTTTGGGTGGAAGCAGTAGACACGGAAGTTTATTTAATTAACCATGGACCTTCAAGTGCACTAGATGGTGGAATACCAGAAGAAGCTTGGACTGGAAAAGAGGTAGATATTTCTTTTCTTAGAGTATTTGGCTCAGAAGCTTTTGTGCATATTGATAAGGAAAATAGAAAGAAATTGGATGCTAAATCCAAAAGATGTACTTTCATTGGTTATGGCTCTGGTGATTTTGGATTCTAGTTTTGGGATTTAGAAGGTTCTAAGATAATTAGGAGTCATGACATTGATTGGAATGAAAAGAGAATATACAGGGATCAATTTTTGGTACCCAAAGGTGAACTAGTGGAGAATTTTGTGGATGAAAATGAACTCTCAGATTTAAAATTAACACCTACAGGTTTACACAGTAACCGATATCGGTTTACCCCTGACCGACATCAGTCCCCTGAACTAGTGTCAGTTACAGAAGAGCCAGACCGACATGTGGTTAGCTGAACCAGCATCGATTAGAAGGTGACTGGCGTCAGTCACTGTCAGAAGTAGATACAAATCTATAGGATGAGAAGCAGATTGAGCCTCTGACACCCCAAATCTCTGTGAGAAGGTCACAAAGGGTAAGTAGACCTCCAGAAATATTTTCACCTTCCTTTCTTATTTATTATTGACTGATAGTGGTGAACAAGAAATATTTGAAGAAGCAATGTAGGATAAATCCCACAAGTAGTGGGAGCATGGCATGGATGAGGAGATGGACTCCTTAGAGAAGAACTAGACATGGAATTTGGTTAAGTTTCCAGCAGGTAAAAGAGCATTATAGAACAAGTGGGTTTACAGGATCAAGGAAGAAGAGGGTGGACAGAAGAGATACAAGGTAAGGCTTGTAGTAAAGGGATTTACACAGAAAGCAGGTATTGACTTTGGTGAAATATTTTCTCCTGTTGTTAAGATGACTTCTATTCATACTGTATTGAGTTTAGTTGCAGTAGATGATTTTCATTTAGAGAAACTTGATGTCAAGATGACATTTCTTCATGGTGATTTAGAGGAAGAGATTTATATGAATCAGCCGCTTGGGTATGAAGTCAAGGGTAAGGAGAAACTTGTGTGCAGATTGAAAAAGAGCCTATATGGGCTCAAGCAAGCTCCAAGGCAATGGTATATGAGGTTTGATAGTTTCATGCATGAGCATGGTTATTTGAGATGTGAATCTGACCATTGTGTTTATTTCAAGATGCTTGGAAATGGGAGCTATATTATTTTGTTACTGTATGTGGATGATATGCTTATTGCAAGATCTAGTATGTAGGACATTGGTGAGCTTAAAGAAAAGATAGCTCACACATTTGCAATGAAGGATTTGGGAGCTGCAAAGAGAATCCTTGGCATGCAAATTCACAGAGACAGGAAGAACAAGAAGTTGTATTTGTCTCAGGAGAGCATTATATCAATAAGGTGTTGGAAAGGTTTAATTTGCAAAATTCAAAACCTGTAAGTACACCTATGGGTGGACACTTCAAATTGAGAAAATATCAGTGTCCTACATCACACGAGGAGGTTGAGTACATGGCATGAGTTCTATATGCTTCAGTAGTTGGGAGCTTGATGTATGTTATGGTTTGTACCAGACCAGACATTACACAGGTAGTGGGAGTTGTGAGCAAATTTATGGCTAATCCAGGTAAAGAGCATTAGAAAGTAGTCCAATGGATTCTCAGGTATTTGAGAGGGACATCTAACATGCAGTTATGTTATGGAGGGTCAGATACTTCTTTACGTGGCTATGTGGATTCAGACATGGCTAGTGATTTGGATGGTAGGAGGAGCACCACTGGATATGTTTTCACAGTAGGTGGCATGATAGTTAGCTAATTTCTAGATTACAGAAGGTTGTGGCCTTGTCTACTACAGAGGCTGAGTATGTTGCAGCTACAGAAGCTAGCAAGGAGATCATATGGATGAGCAGGTTCATGGAAGAGTTGGGAAAGGAGCAAGAGGATTACAAATTGTATAGTGATAGTCAAAGTGTAATTCATCTGGAAAAGAACTCAGTGTTTCATTCTAGAATGAAACACATTCAGTTGAGATATCACTTCATACAACAAGTATTGGAGGATGGGAAGCTGAAGTTGGAGAAAATTCATACAAAGGAAAATACTGCAGATATGCTAATGAAGTCATTGGAAAAGGAGAATTTGGAGCTGCACTCCACTTCTCATGGTCTTCGAGTTTAAGACTTGAGGAGGGAGAAACATGCCAAGAAAGGATCAGAGGAAGGAGTTGTATGGTATAGTGCAGTAATTTATCTCCAAGTGGGAGATTGTTGAGTTGTGGAGCTTAATTGCTTCACTGGCATGTTTTTACAGACTTGTTGGAATACACAGTAACCGGATGTCAGTTGACGAACTCATGGTCACCCATGGACCAGAATCATCAGGAAAGAAGGAACTGGCATTGGTTAGGGCTAACTAGCATCATTAAGGATAGCCTAGCATCAGTTTCTTGTGTGTGACTACTATAATTAAGTTGTAGGAATTAGATCTATCTTTAGTTGTAAAGTGAATCTAATGGTTGTAATTGCATAGCTAAGTGCCCTAAGATTGTAGATGCATATATAAGCATAAATCTAGGGTTTAGAAGAGATGTTAGAGAGAATTCATTGAGAATTAAGAGAAGTTTCCTTTAGAGAGAAAAACAGAAAAATTGTAGAGAAGAAAGTACAGGACATCCAAGAAGGTGTGGAAGATTGTAAATCTTCATTGTATTTCCTCTGTGATAGTATAAAGTTGGTTGTTTCTTGGTGGACGTAGCCCACACTGGGTGAACCACGTTAAATATTGTTGTATTGTTTCTTCTTGTTTATTTCCATATTGATTATTTTTATGATTAGATCTAATTAATATATTTGTATAACCAGTGTGCTAACCCCAAAAAATTAAATAAATATTTTCCTAAAGATAGATTTCCCCTTCAGACATCAATATGATTTTGGATTTCAATTTTTTTATGACATGTTATCTTTCATGGATGGATTTTCAATATATAACCAAATATAAAATAACTCTATTAATTAATGAAATGCATCTTTTACTACCCCTTGGGGTACCTTTTCCTATATTGTTATTTCCTTTTTAAAGTAAAAAAATGTAGGTGTCCACTTATCAACGAGATATGACACACATATTTCATGATCATATCCATAAAATTATTTAATATTATGTTGATGATTTACTAGCCAAATCTATCCATCGTTAAGATCATGTATTATTCTCTATCATGTCTTCAAATGATTATGCCAATATCATGTCTACTTAAAAATTAATAAATAGTTGAGGAAATTTTCAACTTTATCATCTCCCAATGAAGGTATTGAGGTTGACCCCAAAAACATCCCATTCATGATATTTCCTCCATATAATTTAATACAACTTCAGTCCCTCCAAGGAAAAATTCAATCTATCCACCACTTTATTTCACAATTGATATATATAACACAACTCTTTACATGCCTCTTAAAAAATATATTTCTTTTGAATGGAATATTTTGTGCCAAAAATCATTTGATGACATAAAGTATTATTTTCTCAATCCTCCAATACTCACTTCACCTATACCTAGTCAAGCATATCCTACTCTATATTTCAATCCACTACCCATGCACTTGGGGATTTGTTAGTACAATAAGATGATAATAATCATGAACACTTTATCTTTTATACTATTTACACTATGTTTCCTTACAAACACAACTATAGTCCCATAGAAAAAATTTGATTGGCCTTATTTTTTATCACCAACAAGTTGTGACATTACATGATTGACACCAAAATCCATGTTATCACCAAGGTTGACCTCTTACGCTACTTTTTTATCGTACCCACTTATCCATCCGAATATCCCTTTGGGTTATGCTCTTGACTGAATTTGATCTTAAGTTCATTAATCAAAAATCTATTAAAGGACATGTCATCACAAATCAGTTAGTTGATGCCCCTATATTTGACTCTTCCTAAATAAATGACATATTTCATGATGAATTTTGCACCCACAACATTACCATAGAATATTCAAAAATGTACTTTAATGGGTCTAAATACACTACAAAAGTTGGGGTGGGCATTGTATTCCTCACTCCTCATAGAGAAACCATGCCCTCCATTCGTATTAGATTTTCTTGCACAAATAATATTGATGAATATAAAGCCTTGATCCTTGGCCTTTATATCTCACAAACATTATAAGTGCACCACATTCACATATTTGGGGACTCCCAGTTAATTTTAAAGTAATTAAACTATTTATATCACACAACAGAGGATTGTAACATCCCCTATAATAAATTATCCAAACAATTGTTATTCACATTTGTCTCAATTTTTATCTCTAAAAAGATAATTTTCTCACAAATGTCATGGCCTACTCTACCTCACTCATCCTTACCAATATAACTAATAATTATGCCACTTTCACCATCACACAATTATATAACCCCTAAATGACCCCTAATACTCTTAATGCTTTATATTTTCTTGTCGTTACCGACAACATTGATAATGCTAAATGGTATGTTGATATTTACAATTTTCTCTATTGACAAGTTCTACTAGCTAACTCCTCGCCATAAGATAGACATTGATTGTGATGAGAAGCCATAAGATACACCCTTCTTGGTGGGATTTTATTTAAGTGATATTCAAACATATGTTTAGGCACTAATGATTCCCAACTAGCCCTCTCACAAATGCATGACATTGAGTGTGGTGGGAATTTTAGTGGCAAAACTATGACCCAAAATCTACTTCATCAAGGATGTTATTGGCTCACTATGGAGCATGATGGTCATGAATATTCAAAATAATGCAATCAATATAAAAACACAATAATCTTAACCATGCCTTGTCTCCTGTTTTACAATCTATCATCTCCCCATGGCCATTTTCATTATGGGGCTTTGACTTCGTGGGATTTATCCTAACATCTATAGAAGGGCATAAATTCATCCTTTGCAACCACAAAATACTTTACTAAATGGATCAAGGTCATCCCTCTCAAGTCAACTACAAGTGATGACATTTACAATTTATTAATTTCACATATCATCACCTATTTTGGGGTACCTTTTGCAATCATTATTGATAATGAGTCTTCTTTTTAAAATTGGACAATTAAGAAGTTTTTTTTCCAAATTCAATACTAACCATACATTCTCCACTCCTTATTACCCATGGGGAAACAACCATGTTGAGGCTATCAATAATAAAATTGTTAATATTCTCCCTAAAATTGTGGCATAACATGGCACCGACTGACATAGCCAAATCTTTTATGCCCTTTAGGCTTACAGTACTAGTGTTCTCACACCTGCAAATTCTACCCTTTTTCCTTAGTCTGTGGGGAAGAGGTTTTTCTCCCCCTTGAAATAGAAATTCCCCCATTATTAATTTCACTTAAATACATCATAAATGATAATAATTATCAAGAAAAATTATTACAAGAGCTCGAGATGATTGATTCCCACTATGTACAATCCCTTGAGAATATCCACATGTACCAATACCACATCAAATAAGCCTACAACAAGAAATTAAGCACCCAATAATTTCAGGCAGGTGATCTCATCCTTAAATAAAATCAAAAGAATACTAATGCTAAGGCTTCCCTGAAAGGTAAATTCAAACTTAATTGTCTTGGCCCCAACGTGATTAAAAATGGCTTGGTTTTGGTGTTTATCACCTAGAATCCCTTGAAGATAAACCAATTAAAATAATCAATGAACATCACACCCTTACAACATTATTACACCTAAAATAATTATTTACAACACACTACAAAAATATTCAAATAATCATATACTACAAAAACATTAAAATATGAGAAAAAAACAAAATCAAGACATGTTCTAGTTTGGTTGGGTAGTATGTTACTTTATACATGTATGTTAGTTATATTTGATTTGATACATAACATATCTATTTTCATACACATATTCATTCATGAGATATCTTGAGGCGTGATGATAGGAGCTAGTTTTGGTTCCTTACACTATTCTCTTTAGGGCATCCCTCCACACTTTACTAGTGTTTTTGTTTTGTTTCATGTTACTTTACACCTTCCTCATCTTGCTCATTTACATACATTGTGTTTATTGTTGTATAGTGGGTCAATGAAACTAACATATGTGTCTTGTGTAGTGCTAACTTATCATTGTTATCTTTATTATTACTATTATTATTTGTTACACATGTTTTCTATATGGTTGTCACTACTTATTTATATAGATTCAATCCTTGATTGTATGGTGCCTGGATTTCTCTTATTACAATGTTATGATTGTTTGCTTTAGATGTACCTCATGGCCTTTTCTTGTGATACCATGGGTGTCCCATGTTTATGTGTATGTGCTTTCTACTATTATTATGATGCTATTATAATTTTTATCGTCATTATCTTGTGAAACTGTGGGTGACCCATGTTTTTGGATCCATGCCTATATATGATTATTCTTTTGCTTACTTTCTTGCACATTTTTGTTTCTATTACTCTATTATTTCTAGCTTACACTAATACTTATACTATTATTTTTGCTATGGCATGACTTATATGTTGATTTCACACTTTTTTTATTATGGAGTAGGACATTATTACAATTATTATATATTATTAGTAGTTGTTTTACATGTGTATTTTAGCTTGTTGCATATTATTTTTTGACCACGCCATGGTTGCCACCATGTATAACCCCTTTTGCAGGAATGAATTTTCAACTATGGCCACTGATTCAACCTTCTACATCCTCCTATAAATTATCAAATATAGATTACATGTGTACATGTATATTTTATTTTGATCCACATGCTCAAATGTTTTATAACATGCACCTCAAAAGAGGTGGCATTCAATGGGGTATTTATATAAATACAAACAAATTACAAGACAGGGCTATATTTCTCATAAAAATTCATAGATACTAAAATGTGGTAGAATTAAAACATGTTCAAACCCATACAAATAGTTAGGATTGTGTTATGGTCCTAACCTATCCATATGTTCCTAGACAGGGTGAAGTTTCATTCAAAATCTACGTTTTTTACAGATTCTACTAGACATTTATAGGATCTCTATATAGGTACAAATACATATTACATAGTTAAGAGTGGGTTAGAGATGGCATGATTATTTCATTCCTTCTTCATAAAGGTATTTTAGATAAAATGAAAAAATGGGTTTTGGGGAATGAGCTTCCATCTCCTCAGAAAACTCTCAAAGTTCTAATAATCAATTTAGACATAATAGCATCTTCTAGGGGAATCTCATGGATCATTCCATATAAGGTATGTTGGAATAAATTAGGCCTAGATCCATCTATAATGGTGTATTATGTGGGTTTAGTGCAAAGTGTCGAAGTAAAATTATGAGCTTCACAAACTAAACATCCCCCTTATCTCACCAAATTCTCAAAAAATTAGAAGCAAAACTATGAGTTTCGTACGTTAATATTTCCACCTCTCTCTTCACACTCTCAAATGGGGAAGGCATCAAATAACATGATTTATTTGTAGTCTAGTCATTCCTCATTTACTATCTCTTGTGGCACAACATTAGGGATTAATCAACCCCAGTCCTTTGACATCTCTAAATCACATTCCAACTCTCGATGGTATGACAACAACAAGAGATCCTCCCTCTAAAAAAATAGGTGTAATTTTTCCATGTTTTACATCTCCTTTACATACATTTTTGTAATGTTCAAAGTTAAAATGCACTATTTATATTTTGAGTTAACTTTTGGTTTCTATCATAAACATTGATTATACTATGTATTGCAATTTTTATCATAGAGCATGCCAACATCTACACATCATGAAGTACCTTCGAGTGAAGTAAAAGTGTGTGTGCACTTAAGTATGTTTTTCCTATAACCGTGCAATTTTCAATTACACATTTGAAGGAGGGAAATGTAGACACTAAAATCTAGTAAATTTTCCTTGTGCAATGCTAAGTTTGACCTTGTATCTTTGTCAAGACAAATGCTCGCATTCAAAAACTAATCTCTTCGTCTCTCTAGCCATTTTACAACTTATTTATTTATACATAATCCTCTATTAACAAATATGGAAACATTATTTAGTCAAAGAGGTATAAAAAACTATTTTCATTGTATAACTTTAAGTTTAGGAGGTTCTCTCTCTCTTGTCCAAAAGCATACAAAAGGGTTAGGATGTGGGGTTTGGTTTTGGCCAACCTATACAATCCTTCCCCTTCTCAATCATCGACTCTAATTTCGATGCTAAATCATATTTAGGTCATTTCATCTTCCTAGGGTTGGCCTTATCATAATATCTCACCTACAAAAGACTATATAAGCAAGTCATTATCACATTCTAACTCACCTAACATTTTAATAAGATCATATTGCAAACATCATTCCAAAATAACTCAAAGGGTTCATAAATCTATTCAAATGATCTAGACATCATCTAGTTCAGTCCCTACTACAAGTTAAAGCACTCAAGTAGGTTAAGGATTCTAGCTTCACCCATCTACAAACATATAAAGATCATAGAGCCATGTCTTAAGCAAGAACAAATTCATTTCAAGAAATTTACAAAGGTTTCAATAAACACAAGGGTTAAGCCACATAGTTGAGTCACACCACATCTCACTACTACCATGTTGGGTACATTCTATACTACATGGTTAACATGTTATCTTATTGTCACGAGACATAAGGGTACCCATATTGGGTTGATTAGCTTTACACACTTGCATGAGCACTTAGAAGAACTACATAAGACTTGATTTTACATCGATATGTAGTACAACACTGTGATTGGTTCAAAACATAGGATTCTAACTTCCTAGGGGTTCCAACCTCAAACACACACACACACGCACACGCACACGCGCACACACACACACACACACACACACACACACGGCGCAGCTTCACGCAAATACACACACACGCACACACACACACACACACACACACACACACACACACACACACACACACACACACACACACACACACACACACACATGTTTTAATCATTTATTTTGTTAATTATTTGATGAAGGATTCTAAAGGTTAGGATTTCTACTTTATTACAAATCATTAGAGGTCATCCCAAGGTTATATGAAGGAGAGTGACACACAACTAATATCATTTCTAGATAAACAAAGCTCCCAAAAAGCTTGATATCTCGACTATCTTATGATCCAGGACCATATAATCCTTGACATAGATTTTACAATTACGGAATAGACTCTACATATCTTGTATAGTCCTGAACCTACAAGATTTCTAAATCCATAATCTTCTGTGTAAAATACAAAGTTCTAAATTCTCGTATTCCACTACTAGTAACATTTTTATCACTAAAAAATCTTCCTAAACAACTTAATTCTCTCTCTCTTGTATTTTGAACAACTAAATTATCATTTATCAATTTCTTGATTCATTTCAAGTTGGAATACATTATTCTGGTCATGCATAATTTATGTTGGAATTTAATTAGATCAAAATAGTCTACTTGTTACATATTTTATCATCCTTATTCATTATGAAATTTAATTAGGGTGTAAAAAATATCTTATTTTCACCCTTATTAGGTTTGATTAGGTTTTTTACAATATAGTCAAATAAAGAATGAATTAGGAGCTACATGGTTTATTATTACTAATTAACTTCCAACACTAATCATTCAATATCATAATAACACATTAATACATGTAAAAAAGTACATGATGCAATAACAACTCACAAATACATGGGATTAAGATCACTTAGCTAGTTATAGGTTATTTTAGGGTGGTTTAGATGCTAAAACAAGGGTATTTAGAATTCGGAATATTTCAAGACTAAAATTGTGCCTTGAGAATCTTCCTAGGTGTGACCATATAGTAGGGGCATGAATGCTTGTATGGTCTTGACCTCTTTTTATATTTTTACACCTACTTAGAACTAAGGTCTATGAATTTCTAGGTTTTTCACTTATTTGATTCTCTTTGTCACTATTTTTCAATCATTATCAATCACATTGTGATGGTCTCTGAATACTCTTCTCAATATTTCAAAAACCCTAACCATTGAAAAAGTCCTATAAAAAAACATTAGTTGGGTTGTGGGAACCCCTGTGTACCGCCAACATCATCACTACTCCAAACAGGTTGCACTTTTTTCTCCACCTAGCATGTGATATCTAGTTGTAGTGCAATCAAATTTGACATCCTTCCTTTGAAAATTCTTGACTTAAGTTTCTCTCTTACAAATATACTTGAGTGAGTGACTTTGAGTGCTTGAAAATGTGGGAATTAGTCCCCTAGACCTAGTGGGAAGCTTTATACTTGTAATAGTGTTTCCCTAATGAATGTGTAGAGGTATTTTTGAAGTGTAAGGAGATTTGGGTGTAATTTTTGAAAGATTTTGCAATAGGATTCCATAAGAGTGTTAAGTTATAAATGAGGTGAGTTTCACTTTTTTATATACACTTCTAAAGGTGATTTAAGTTACAAATGATGACTAAGGATGACTAAGTGACCCAAAGAATAATGTGCAATGGAAAATTTGGGACCAAAGTGAGTAAGGTCAAAACCGTACACTAGGGTCAGGACCATACAAACGTTCCTACCCCTACTGTAAATTTTTACCTAAGAGTAATAATCTGCAATGTGAAGTTTGGAAGCTAACAAGTGAAGTTTTATATTGTGTTTCATGCATTAAATTCTCAGAAACTATCAACAAATGAGTGTGTAAGATCAAGCATGTTAGATAAGAACCTAGGGATTTATTGGATGAGAATGGGTAAAGTGCACTTGTTTGAGAAAGAGAGAAATGTCAAGAATAACAGTGTCAAAGAGTAGAATTACCAAATTTGAGTGTCTACATTTTCCCCCCTTTAAGTATGAAATGAAATTACATGCTTAAAGGAAAAGATACCTGAGTGTGTAGACACACTTTGTCTTCACTCAATGTTTGTTTTGCAAGATCCTGTTGTGTTGGTGTTGGCATGCTCCATGATGAAACCTGCAACACAATGTAGTCAATTTCCATGATAAACAATTGAAATTTAACTCAAATGTAAAGACGTATTGTAAATGAAATATGAAATAAAGAGATGCAAAACATGGAAGGAATACACCTGTTTGTTTTGTAGAGGGAAGAGTTTCTCATTCTTTGCTTGTACTTGGAGATTTGGATTGTTGAACTTTGTCGAAGGATTGGGGGTGATCAGTCCCCAATTATGCTAAGGAGATGTCAGAGTATTGGGTGTATGGAACCCAACACACAAATTTCAAAGAGAGAAGAAGAATGAGGAGCCAAAGCACCCCATGAAGGAACAATACCACATGTATCAAAGTCATTCAACAACTCTGATATCTTCCCCCTTAGGTGTAAGAGGAGAGGAAGGACTTCCTATGAAGAACTTAGCTCTTCTTTACCTTCCATAACCCCACATACCACACCACTGTAGACAGATCTAGGCCAAATTTTGTAAATGAGGACACATAATACAAAAGAGAATAAATTTCCCCCATACTCTCCCCATGTTCCACACAACTTAGTAGAAATTGAATATAATTGAAATGTGTCGAAATATAGCTAGAGAAAGGACACCCATGCCCCCAATATCCCTAAAACTAGAAACTAAAATTTATTTCTGTGGAGAAGAAGGAATGAAACCTTTCATGCCCCTGAAAATTGATTTGAACTAAGTCATCTGAGTCTGAAATTATGCCAAAAACATGTACCTGTAGGTGAAAATCTGAAACTACTTGAGAAAATTATGGTAACTTACCCTAGGGAAAAACCATATAAATGGTCAGGAACATTTTGTATGGTCTTGACCATACTATACATTTTTTACCATGGGTTTTTTTTCTAAGTTTTTGTATTTGATGCTTGTTTCTGAGTGATTTTTCCTATTTTTGTCTGTCTAAGCTAAAAATTTTTGTTTGTATATTGTAGGTGTAGAATATACTGGATGAATTCCCCCTTTTTAAGGTGAATGTATGATAAATAATTTGAGCATGTGGCTCAAAATAATAAATGTGTAACCATGTATGATAAGTCTGATAATCTACGTAGAAAACACATGAAGGGATGATGTGGTGGCCACCAAGAAGAACATGTACCTACAAAGAGGATGTGCATGGTGGACACCATGGCACAATCAAAGGTAAAAATATAAATAAAAATAATAACAACAATGTCAACAAGAGAACTAGTAGTAAAACAATAGTAATGCATATGTAAGTGAAAATATAACAATGCAAACAATGTCACACAAAAGGCTTAATGCCTACAAACATGGGACACCCATAGTGTTGCAAGACAATCAAGGCCCTTGGACATGCAAGAAAGAGATGTAATGTCACATGAGTAAGGCATGATGCCACAAACATGGGACACCCATGGTGTCACAAGACAAACAAGGCCCTTAGGCCACAATCAGAGTAGGAAACAAGTAACTACACACACAACTAGAAAGCATGTATAGAAAAATAAGAGTATCATAATGTGATGAAATGACATAACAAGTGATATATAAGAGCATATGAAACCAAAAATTGTCAACACCACACAAGACACATGTGTTAGTCATGTTAGTTCAAAAGATAGAAAATACACTATGTATGTAATCAAGCATAATGAGGAAGTGAAAAGGTACTATAATGAAATAATAACACCTGGTTTGTGTGGAGGGATGCCCCCAAGAGAAAGTATGTAAGGAACAATGATAGCTCCCATAATCATGTATCAATTTGTATGTCTTGCATCAATCTCAATATACCCTGTGAATGCATGTGTGTAGTGAATGCTATATATCAAACCAAAAGGATAAACAACATGTATAATGTAAAGTGTGACCAATGTATACTAAATAAATAGGTCCTAATTTTTATTTTTTAAATATGTGAATGTTTTAACCTATAATATAAACAATAAACTAAATACGTGAAGTTGTTAAAACAATTTCACATTACAACTTATAATAGGTTCAATTATATTAAATCTATACACACACTTATAATAACGTGAACACTAATAAATATTTCCTAACATTCCCCCCACTAGTGTGAACGTGGGGAATAAATGTGCACCATTTGAACTGGAAACAGAATTGTATGCCTCTGCATACTTTTAGGTCTACATATTTTTGGCTTGGATCTTGTTGCACATGACCAATCCACTTCACCACAGTGAATCCCATACTAGATGATCACACTTCCACTAATTCACCTTCACACATGAACTCAATAGTTCCTGCTTTCACTTCTAGTGAACGCTCTTTCACCAGCCGACCGATGTTATAAGTACAATAGTTGAATAATCTCAATAGTCAGGGGATCACTCCAGTTCAACTGTCCTCCTATACAACTAGTCTCAGCATCCACAATGCACATTCTCCTCAGTTCAATCATAACAGAGGAAGGAAAGCACACACCACACAACTGAAAAAGAGATGTCACCATACCAAAATGCATCCTCATCATTGGTGACTGACGAGAGGCGTTGATCACCCTCCATCCTCCATTTCCTCCAAACTCCAATAGATGCACTACTTAACTTAGTTTAATTTTATCATGGAGCTTAAATTGAAATTCCCCCCCTCAATTTGGACTCAGACATCGGGTAACACCTAAAATGCATCCGTGAGGCATTTTTTTTTAATTTTCACTTTATATATATATATATATATATACAATTGCTTTCCTACATAAACCGAATTTGACTAACAATAACACAAAAGTTAACTTTTTTACGACTCACAAATTAGATACTTTTGACAACAACTGACTTTTTACCACAAAAAGATGAAATTGATTCTTGACTCAATATGATATAAAGTGTTTAGTTGGATTGAATAGTAAATACACTTGTGTTTTAATGACACTAGTGACTCTAGAAACATAATATAAATATGTTTTAATTTTTATAAAACCTATTTTTTCAAAAAAAATCGTACTAAAATGACTAAACAAAAATCATATACTTAGACATGCATCTAAAATAACAAATTCCCACACCACCAAAGAACCTATCTAAAATTTAAAAAAATCAACTAAAATGCAACCAACCAGATTCTCACCTAACACAATACACAAGAAGAAGAATGTAGGTTGTTTTGCAATGGACTTTTGTTTATATGAAATAGCACAACCAATCCATCCCCTAAGGATGGGATATATCAGCAAATGGAATGTGATTGCCTCATAATAACAAATTCTAAACCCTTTAATAGTTGATGTAGATTGGATATGTGCATAGATTTGTGGATGAAATTCTTAAGAGTGTTAACAGCACCTATTTTTACTTAGTGTATCCTAATATATTTGCTCATGATCAGAGATTAGAATTGTCTTAAGGCTGCAATGAATAGAAGAATACTTGTGACTACCAAACTGAGCATATTACACCATTCTCCATAAAAATATGATGCTTTTTTCTTAAAATGCACTACCATATATGCAGAAATTCTTGGAAGTTTACACACTTTACTATTATCTCTCAATGTTTTCCAAAGAATTTTATGGTTATGAAAATCTTTCACATTGTGCACGATTTTATAGAAGGCAAAAATTAGATAGGATTATAATCATACCTAAGTGATTAAATCCACTCGTTCCAGCAATAAATAGAATCTATCATATACATACTTTACACTGAAGGTAAATAATGGAACTTTTCTTAGAGTAATCTTCACAAACTCTCATTGAAATCAACCATGTTCTCACAGGCTTCACTCTTATTCACTTTGATGCCAAATGAAACTAATAGAATATAATAATGATTTGATGTATTATTCAATATGAAACATATAAATAAATAGGCAAACCATAGCCTACTAATAGGGATTCAATAACCCAAGATTCTATGAGAGAATTGTGTGGTTGTTTAACCCATAATAAATAAAATAAAATAAATACGTGAAGTTGTTGAAACAACTTCACATTAAAACTTATAATAGGTTTAATTATATTAAACCTATACACACACTTATATTAATGTGAACACTAATAAATATTTCCTAATATGAATATCATGAAATATACCCAATGAGAACATCCATAGGAGGTGAATGAACCATTGAATATGATGGAGGCCCATGCCTCTTATGTACAAATAATGTGGCTCAAGTTCCAAAGGAATAATTGTATAAATATGTGCCAAAGAGAGCCTAAGAGAAGAGAAATGTATAATAGTTTAATGTCCAATATGTGTTGTATAAGATATGTATGTTGTACTACATGTTTTATTGTGTGGTATTACTAGTATTCACATAACCATGGGAGTACATGTCACAGAGATTAGGCATAACCCTTATACAAGTCCTTGTGAGCATATAGGATGAGGAACCCTATTCATAAAAAAGAAGGAAGGGTGATCTGTAGATATGCTTAAAGGAAACTTGGATGAAATGGCAACAAACATGAGAAGTGTGGATTAGGGATGTAATTATTAAAACCTTGGATGTGAAAATATTATGTGTGATTAATGTTGAGTATTTATATAAGGCACTGAGAATGCACTACGATTATTAAACACAAATATTTAGCTTGATGTTACATATAATGGATCTATCTGAAGGGTTTAAAGTGGCATGTGTAACTTTTAGGATAATCCCTTGGTAATTTTTGATCCATTTATAAATGGGATTATATTTCCCCTATGTAAGAAGAACTTCAATGTGAGAAACATTGCTAGATGCAACAGTAGAAAATTTCTCATCAAATAAAATATGTGTCAAATGTTTTTCCTATGGGGGAGCTGAAGTAGATATATCTAAATGTAGAGTCTCATAAGCTATAATGCCTTTATTTTATAATAACTTAAGTTTATTATCTAATGCATAACAATCATTGTCACAATGTCCATTAATATGATGACAATTGTAAAAGGGGTGATCATTTTCTCACTCGAACCAATGAGGAGGGTGATAATCATTGGGTGGTAACTGAATTAACCTCTTTACTATTAGTGTTAACAAAATGTTATGAGTTCAATCAATAGCTTTGTAAAAATAGATGAGTTTCCTTCTTATAGGGGGTGGCTACTAAAAATTTTTCTTAGGACCAAGATGGTAAAAATTTTCACCACGATGCAAGACTTTGATTGTATGGTCAGTGGGTATAGACTTTGGTTTATTATTATAACCATGCATAATATGATGGGTGACAATATTTTTATCCAAATGTTGAGGATTTTAGGGTTTTCATATATCTTGCTCTAATTCAAGAACACACGAGAAAATATTATTAAAAGAGTCACATGTATCATAAATTACTTTCTCCTTGAGGGGTTGTGCGAGGCCTCTACAAAATATATATTGTATTTATAAATCATGTGGATGATATATAAGTAAATGTATGTTGTCTTTGAAGCATAGAATGTAATCAACTGCATGATTATTTTCACTTGATGTAAACAAAATAAACACTCATATGTATCCTTAAGGCCTCTATTGTAACTAAAGTGTGCTAGAAAATCATCTTGAAGGATAAAAAAACACCTAAGGAACCACTAGGAAGATGGGTAAACCAATACAAAGAATTACTTATAAGACTTCGGGAGAAGGATTTTAGAAGGAATATATCATTATCGTATGAAGCCACAAGTGTCATATAATAAATAATATGTTTATATGGATCCAAAGTGCCATAAAAAATTGGAATGTGGGAATGAAAATTTCCTAGGGAAAGGAGCTTGAAATATTTTTTTTGTGGGATGGGATTACCATAAATGGTATTAGCATCAATACTAGCATAATAAGCTTTTATTTCTAGATTCATTGTATGAACCTTACATTGTAAATCACCAACCACATCCTATAGAAAGAACCTCTTGAGGTGGTCTAAAATAGACATTAGGAGGCTCATTCGAAGGTTGTAATTTCCATTAATAATAGTCATAGAAATATTGGTTGGTCTAGAATCCATAGTGGGCAATGTGTCGTGTGAAACCAAATTGGGTAAAAATTGAGACTCTAATGGTTGAATCTCATAACGATGTTCTAATGGGATGTTACCATTATTAGTAGACAACATATTCACATTAGGAGAGGTATCAACAACATGTGTATCAGATGCAACCAAATAAGAAGCAACGTGTATATTTTTACTAATATTATTAGTATCCATTTTTTCATTTATAATTAGCATGAAAAAAGTAATAATAGAATTATGACATTTAATTTCAAGAGGAAGAGTAGAAACATGAGTATGTTCATTTAATTCATTTACATTATGTATGTCATCATAATGGCTATAAGGAAGAATGTTAAGTGTTGTTGAGAAGGAGACATTAGAACTGATTTTGAATAATTTTTTGAACAAGGATGGTCGAGAAAACTCTTTAGCAAACTCCTAAGGCTCTGGATCGATTCAGATCTCCCCTAGGAGTAGTGGACTGAGGACCATGTGGGTGAATGTAGTGAAGTGAAAAATCCCAAAAACTACAGGCCCACAGAAAGGACAAGAGGGAACAAGAATTGAGCCAAAAAAAGGAGAGGTCACGTGTTTTCTAGGTTCTGATGGAGACCTGAACTTCAAAATGCCTGACTTAATCATCAAGGATTCCATCAACATGCATGTGAGTTCCCTCATTGGAAAGTTTCTTGGTGCTCACCCCAACATAGACACAATCTGATGTTGGGCCCAGAGAAAATGGGCTCCTAAAGGTCACACGGAAATACCATTGTTGAATAGAGGGTTTTTTCTAATTAGTTTCTCCTTAAAATAGGATTGGTCAAGAGTTTATCTAGGAGATCCATGGATCCTTTGCAACATGGATTTGTACCCAAAGAAATGGGCTCCTGGGTTTGATCCCGAAAAGGAAAATATGAAGGACATGCCTATTTTGGTGAGACTACCCAAGCTCCCACTCAAATATTGCAATGAATAATTTTTTACTAGTATTGTAAATTAAATTGACACTCATCATTGGGTTTGATCACACAATAAAGGCTAGATCTAGGCTAAATGAAACTAGATTCTGCATCACTATGTGAGCGAGAACCAGACTCCTACCGAGCTATATAAATATGCATTATTCTAGTTGGGATTAAGAAAGCAAAAGGTTTAAGTTTGAGGATTTCAAAATGAAATACGTAAGGACTGCTCTAAGATAGGCCATACATCATGTACAAAAATACTAAGGAAGATGTGGAACATAAACACTATGTCAAAGGGAAAAGATATGATGTTGATATATAGAGAGACTTGACGTAAAAGCTAAAGAAGTGGAAAGAGAGGATCCTTCAGTAAAAAATTCCTTATATGGAATGCCTAGAACCCCTCTCAAAGGACAATCAAAGCTCTGAATTGACCAATCTATCAAAGATATATTCCAGATCAAGGCTCCTGAGTTAAATTTTTAGAGAAAACTTGCTATGGAGAAAAATAATGAGGAAGAATCTACTCAAAGGAATCCATACCCAGATTGGTGATAAGATAAAACCTGATAAGGTAGGATTCCTTGGATAGGTCTCAACTAATCAATAGGCCATGCAAATCAGGTATTTAGATCCCTCAGAAAAATGGCCAGAGTAAATACCTTTGGAGGGTTGAAATCCCTTCATAAGACTTCATGGAAGGACAATAATAGTCAACAAGACTTCTGACAACACTCAAATCGAAAACCAAAAAGAGTCTGAAGATAGACTTGAAGAATGAGAAATTGCTCAGAATGGAGAGGAAAACACAAATCAATTGGATACCCTCCAAGATCCTAGTGCAAAAGATTCTAATTCCTCACCAGAAAATGAGCTCAATAAAAATGAGGAGAAAACCGTAATGATGCAAGACAAGGAAAATGTTGATCTCAAGAAATATGTAAGTTCTCACAAACCTTTCTTCACTACTCCTAAGAATGTTACTGATAAAGGTAAGGAGAAAGAAAATCCAGGGGATTCATCCTCTTGAGTCAAAATTTGCATAGTAACTATTGATGTAGGTGCCAATAAACAAAAAGGTAGAACAACTCTGGGAGAACAAAGGAAAATAGCTATAGAAAAAGATGTGGCTCAAGGAACTCAGCTTGCCTTAAATTCTAAGATTTCAAGGAAACCACTATCCAAATCTAAATGAAAGTGATTTCTTGGAATGTTAGAGGCCTGAATGGAGCTCATAAGAAATGGAAATTGAATAGTTTTAGAAAAAACAATAGGCATCAGGTGCTTAGCTATCCAAGAAACCAAATTTCAATATGAGAGAATGAAGAATGTCAAAAATTACTTCTTGAAGTTGTCTGAATTCCATTGTGTCAATTCTGATAGTGCTTCACAAGGTAATAGCTATTTTTTGGGATAATAAATTTCTTAGATGGAACATATCACCCTATGAATCCAAGAATCACTTGGCTCTCCTCTTCTGTTCAGTAAGTAATCATGATGATTCTCTGGATTTTTTCTAACATCTATAACCCTAATAGCATTAATGGCAGAAAGAAACTTAATTGGTCTTAGCTCAAATATTTCTGAAGTAACTACTCTTAATATAAGTGGTTGATAATGGGGTATTTTAACACTCATTTTTTGTCTCATGGAAATAAAGGATTCAAACAAGACTTTAACAATGGCATGGATGATCTTGTTGATCTTCTAAGTGATAATAATCTTATGGATATTAAAAAGGAAGGATCCAAGTTTACTTGGAGTAACAGGTGCATCTGGGTTGATTTGATTCTGGTCAAGATGGATAGAGTGTCTAATTACTACTGATTAGACTCTCTCACAGAACTTTAGACTCTCTACCCTACCTAAAATTGGATCAGATCACAATCCCATTTTCCATTCATTTCCTTCGAGAAAGAGAAAAATGGATAGATACCCATTTCTACTTTGAGAAGATGTGGATGGATCATCCCAACATTTTTCAGAGGATAAAAGAGTGGTGGAATATTCAAATTTCTGGTTCTGTTATGTTCATGATGGTTCAAAAAATCAAAAATATCAAAAAAGGAAATCAAAATCTGGAATAAGAAACATTTTTTGGTAACATCTTTGAGAGGAACAAGAAAATTCAAGAGGATCTAGCCAACCTAGAGAAAAAAATCACTAAAGAATGAATGGATATCAAAGACTACTACATGGAAAAGAATCTTCTAGTTGATTACCACATTTTTACTACTCAAGAGGAGACACACTAGAGATAAAATTTTAGAATACTTTAGCTAAAAGATGGGGATCACAACACCAAGTATTTCCATTTAACTACTATCTACCACAGAAGTCATAACAAAATTAATGAAATTGACTTTTAGAGAGTGATGACCAATAATTAATGTCAATCATTTACATGGAAGTCTGTAATTTGCATGCTACCACCAAATATGAACAGTGGAATTTATATTAGAGTAACTATTTTCAAACCTAGATTTTTTCATCAAAGATATTCCCAACAATCTTTTATATTTACCTCCTTCAAGAAAAGTACATTGAAAAAGTCACTATGGAATTTGAGTTGGAAAGAATAATCATTCCATGGAGGGAGATAAATATATTGGGCATAATGGCTTTCCCAGAATTTCAACCAAAATAATGAAATTTGTAAGATGACCTTCTCAAAGTGTTAAATGATTCATTTGTTTAGAATGGAAGATGTACTAAAGATATGTAAATAGCACATTCATTGTGCTTGTTCCCAAGAAAAAAGGAGCCTCAAACTTTAAATACTTTTTTATCAATAAAGAAAATGTTCTTTACAAAGTGTTAAATAGTTCATTCATTTGTTGAACATTTTACTTTGTAAAAATATGTGAAAATTTTGTTTCAATCATAACCGATTTATGAAAATAACTTTTTCCCAAATAAAAGCTATTTTCAGAAAACTAATTGGAAACTTTAACTATAAAAATTGCTAATTATTGACCAAAATTCAAATTACGGAAGTCTGAAATATTTCAACACGATAATTTATAAATTATAGCTAAAAATTTATTATATGGATATTTGAATAATATATATAAAGCTATTAATTTAGTCGAATAAAAATCCATTATAAAGGAAGAACATGGTGAACAACTTTATCCGAATACAATACAATATAAAATATTTGAATTTAGCTTCGGCAGCTCCCATTGGTATGTCTTTAAATCTTCGGGTCGGATCAAACCTTCTTGACCGGGCCTTGGATTTAGCTTTCCTTTGTGTTGGTTTTTCTTTTTCAACTATTTTTATAGGTCTCTCCGCTTGATCCTAAATGCTTTATCCTTCTCTCCTTTCGTTCTCTCACGATGCATTCTTATTGTTCGGTTTGTGGGAGCCTTTTTCCCTATCTTATTATCTTATCTAATAAAAAATATATATGAATTTAAATTATTTTTTTAATTTCATATATTATAGATGAATGGGAAAGATATGTGACATGAAATGAAAATAGTTTCTAATTCAAAAATCCATAATGTTTTAATTTCTAGGGAAATATACTTAATTACTCGTATTCCGACAAACCTAACAAGGAAGTGACACCACGAAATCGGTGGCTTAATATAATTGATTGTCACAATTGATAAATTCTGACATCGCAAAAAAGGATAAGACTTGGCAAGATCTCACTAGTTTAAGTTTGGCATTTGGTAAAGATGGGATACTTAATTCTGAAATACCGCAGAAAAAATCCAGTCCCACACAAGGTCAACATTGGTTCTCCTTTCGTTAGCGATCAGACACGAGAAGACAGAAGGATTGACATTTGCGAAGCTAATTGTCCTATGATCTGCATTGGTTATCCCAACCCAAATATCAATATGTCTCAATCAAGACACTAACACGCAGTGTCCTGATTTACTTGGTTAAAGCTATTAGAAAACATACTCTTGATCTAGCAAGAACTCTTCCACAACAAGGGATCACATGGATACATTTTAATCTTGTTAGAACTTCACAAGATTCCATATTGCATAAAATTAACCATGTTGTCTTATCAGGAAATTTCAGCCCCACATCCTTCTGTTCAGAACACCAGGACTTCTCAACTGTAAAATACTAAAAACACAGCAACAAGAAATATTATAAATATAGATAATTATCCTAGAATGCCATTAAGATGCAAGAATTTATGATTAGATATTAACAATTTCACATATTAATTTGTATTTTCCATTGGAACATACAATTTATTCTAATTTAACAGACATTCAAATCTAAATTTTTGTATTTCATTAATGTAATCCCTTCGTCCATGTCAATGCTTCTAATAACCAATCATGCAGTTTAAAGGGATTATACATAGTAGAGTTAAATACAAGTCACCTTCAAGTGCTCATATAGGTCAAATCAACCACCAATGAACGGCCCTCCTCGTTGTCCTATCGTGGAGCTCCACCAAAATTTACCATAGTCCATACATGATTCACGGATAGCAAAACTTGTTCCACAGAGGGGTACGTCCTTATCCTAGAACTCAAGTTCGAAGGTAGGAATTCTTACCCAATGTTGAGAGAGGCACATGGATCAAGAATAACAGTTCCAAAATTCTGAAACCTGAGAGCACCATGTTGGGGAGGTCAGAGAACAATTTTTGCAAAACACCAAGGCCAATGCATTCATTGCTCTTACAGAAATCCAAACTCATGTTCACTAAATTGAAACAGAAAAAATACTATACACTGAGTGAATATAATACCTTCAATTGTTCATTTATTTGAATAAACAAAAGAACTAAACTTCTTCCTATTGGATTTTAAACAAGCGGTGTCCATTTCCTCCTTGTTCATTTACATAACTACAGAGATGAATCGCACAGTCCATAGAGAGAATACTTTTCTAGCCATGTCGCCATAGTCTACCAAATCCCATTCGGCACGAGAGAAGCAACGATTAGTGCCATCAAGACCCCCAAAATTCCATATTAAAGGGAGTAACACTAATCATGATTTATTAACTCCAGAAGCTCGGTCAACCTAATAAAGTTGCACCTCTTGTCAATACAGCCCCTAAGAGCTATGGTCTCACGGATGAGAGGAAAATGAGCTCCTATATGTAACATCTTTGCAGCCGAACTGTCTCATGCTTTCCTCTTTCAAAGCCATTGCTAAGCGTTGAAATAATAGAATCTAGGCCTAAAAAATAGGAGCTCCACTTTTTTATCCCCTGGAAACTTAAGAGGTGACATGGATGAGGGGAGGCTCGGAGTTTCTACTCTACAGATTCATTGGGCTGATAGAATCTAATATGCATTCCCACCATTATTATTTCTGTTAGATAAGTTGTAGATCTGAGAAATGATGATTTGCAAACTTATCTCTTTTTATTAACAAATCATTGGATCAATTCCATTGATCCAAGGTATACAAATCTAAAGTCCTATAATATTCTCAGAGGGTATCTGAATGAGGAAACTGACATTCAAAGGTTAGAATACATAATGGACGTTAAAAATTGTTAAAATGCTTACTAAATTCTTCTCAATAGCACCCGTCGAGATATTTATGGAGCCCCCTTCCATGGGACCATGCTCTAACTCCGTCCATCTTCTCTCAATCCCCCCTTACCAGGACGCAAATGTCATTCTCCACTGGTATAAGGCCTGCTTCAGGACTGATGGAGGATTCATAATTTTGTCATTGTTTCCGTCAAGCCCGTATCCCATTGTTTCTGTCCTAATCAAGATTCTAAACTAAGGTAAATGTACCTGTTATTTTAAATGTCACTATATTTATGGTAAATGATTGATTATTGATTTAGTTTAGAATACTCATTTCCCAGGCAAATAGGTTGATTCAAGTGTTGAAAAATCATGTTTCTAGTTGTTTCTTCGATTATGTTTATTAACATTTCCTATCCAAGAAGAAAAGATTCTCTTAGTTCTTATTTGTTGTGTCTTTGTTGCAAAAACAAGCTTGGGGCAGAAAAAAATCATGAAAATTGGCTAATTCCTAGTCCAGGCGGTCCTATGTTACAGTTGGGATATCGGGGCGCGATTAGGTAAAAAAGCCGCCAGGCAGTCCGCATATAGCAATTGGTTAAGCTGGGCCATTTCGGGACACGCGGGACAAAATCAAGGACCTGAACCGGCTTTTGCTAAAAACATTATCCCCTAATTTTGCTATTTCACAAAGTTGTTTCTATCTGTTTGTTCGATCTCTCACAGGACGTGCAGGACTTGATTCGCATGGAATAAGCCGGCGCAGGGAATTTTAGTTCATAACAGTATGTAATTATATTAGTGACGTGAGGTTCATGCGGATAACCGAGTATATAATCTGCTAAATTAACAAAAAAATCAATTCGAAATGTGATATTGAAGTTATTAGATGGAAAGGGAAGCTATAATATTTAGGTTCGAAATTTGATATTTTAGTTTCAAGCAGATTGGATTACTTTAGCTTAATTAAAATGACGCTATCTCTGTGACAAGTATGGCAGTTGTCCACTTTGTACTTTTTAGGAATACGCCTGATGTTCACAAGGGTATGAAACATCCAAGACTTTCCCACCCCTGGATGCAGATCAGGTTTCTAGGTTGATGTTCAGGCATCCAGTGTGATTGCACAACATGGAATCCTTTCTCCAAGTGTGGGACTTGAAAAGATGAGAAAGGATTCTCCAGAGAAGGCTGGTTCCTATTCCTCTGTTCAGATGCACATGAAAAATGCAGAGGTTTTACTCAAAACCTAATCTAACTTGCCAAGGAGACAGAGAGAGAGGGATGCATAAAAATAAACCTAAGCTAATAGAGGTGATGCACCGAGGAATGAAGAACACCTGTCTTGCTGATAAACACAGACCATTCAAATGTGAGGCAAGATCATGCACAGATAACAAAACTTGCAGTGAAAGACCAGGAGGATGCAAATGAACACAGAGAGGGTTGAGAATCATCCACAGACATGCATTACTTGCTCCAAAGATTGATACAATACACTACAAAATGCCAAGAGGTAGAGTCACATTACAGTTTCAAATGGGAGGTTCGAACTCCACAAATTCACCTGATTAGAAGAAGAAGGGAGGAGCAAAACAGAAAATGTTCGACCTTTTTTAAGAAGCCCCTCTTTACAATATATAGAAAGAATGAGAGAGGGAAGAGAGAGGAAATCTAGAATCTACCCCAACCACTTCTAGGTCACATTTAGAATCATCTCATTATGGCAGAAGCGGCGGATCCTGGCAAAATGGTGGGCTGTCTAACAGAAGCGGCGAACTGTCTGCTGCATTAAAGCTGGTTGTTGGAGCGTCACTTCTGGCATTACCACGCGTCAGGAACATTTTCTCAATTTTCTCTCTCCAGACTACACCAAAATGCAAGATTGATCCCAGAATCATGTAGAGAACTTCAACAGCTTTCCGTTGATATAAAGAACGTGCAAATCCGAGCTCTGGATCGAAAGATATGACGATCTGAAGATTTAGGGCACGAAACAGGCAAAAACAGGTCGGCGGGAAAAATATTTGAACTTTCCCCGCGCTCTGCCACTTGGATGACACGTGGCAGGCTCTGATTCACTGAGTAATTCTCTCTCCTCCACCTTTCCGCGGGCTTTCCTTTTGAAATTTCCTTGTGGGCCCTTAAACTTGGACACGTGGCACTATTTCATTGGCTCGGGCTGACCCTTCAAAACTCACCCTTTGACTTTTGGACCTTTTCCCTTGTGACACGTGTCATGATTTGATTGGTCCGCGGGTCTGCCGGCTCTTTCGCGTCCACCGCGTCCATTTGTCCCGGATGTCCCAGTGCTGTTTGGGACAGAAACCTCCGATCCGCCCGAAATGGGCTTCCCTGTCCCTTTTCTGCTGGTGACACGTGGCGTTGCTTGATTGGCTTTCGGCTCCTTCGGCTATCCGCGTCCCACGCGTCCCTTTGTCCCAACTGTCCCAATGTTGAAGTTCCGTGTTTCGGCCGAACCGGCCGGTTCGCATCCTTCGCGTCCATTTGCTCCAACTGTCCCGGACTGTCTGGGACAAATTCTTCCGATTCGCCCGATTCGGCCGGTTCGCGTCCTCACGGCCCAAATGTCCCGAATGTTTAGTGTGAAAGTTCTCCTTTTCAGCCGATCCGGGTGGTTCGCGTCCTTCGCGTCTTCTTGTCCCACTTGTCCCAGAGCAGTTAGTCAATTTTCTTCTCCTTCGGCCGAACCGGTTTTCCGCGTCCACCGCGTCCCGACGGCCCGATTGTTCCTTTGCGAAAGTTCTCCTTTTCGGCCGAACCGGCCGGTTCGCGCCCTTCGCGTACATTTGTCCCAGATGTCCCTTTGCTTCACGGGCCGCCTGGAGCCTTTTCGGCCGATCCGCGCCTCGATGTCCCAACTGTTCCAACTTTTGCGAGGACTTAGGACTTAGCCAATTTTCACGATTTTTCCTGTCCCAAGCTTGTTTTTGCCACTTTTTCCACCTTTCCTCAGAGCTTGCTCTTTCCTTCTTCGGCCAGGGGAGTTAGAAAAAATCTGAGGGGACCCTAGAAACATGATTTTTTCCCTGAATCAATCCATTTGCCTGGGACTTGAGAATTCTGATGCATGTTATCAAATTAACCCTGGGGGTGAATTTTGGATAACAATTGGCGACTCAGCGGGGTTACCTGCCTGCTAGGTAGAAGATACCAGTTGCCTGAAGCAGTCCATTGGGCATGGAGTCATCAAATATTCTGTTTAGAACCTCAGCTGACTCAGAATGTGCAAGGAGGAAGATGGAATGTCACCTGATGAAGGCAAGGACTGCTAAACATCTCCATGGACAGCAAGCTGTGCCAAAGCACTTAGGGAAAACAAGACTAACCTACAGCAAAACAATGTGCACAAGCACTTGGAGGAAAGAAAATCTAATCTAATATTTACAGAGGTAGTGAACTTCCCTCTAGAAGCAACGCTTGAGATAGATTCCATTGACTGGAATCTGCAGTTCTTCACCCTCCAGTGAGGCCAATTGGAAAGCATTGTTGTTCTTGCACTTTGTGACCATGTATGGGCCACTCCAAATGGCATCAAATTTTGAATGCCTTCCCGGTTTTGCTCTATCCACATCCCATTTCAACACTAGATCTCCAACTTGAAAAGATCTATCTTTGGCCTTCCTATCAAAGGTCTTCTTGATCAAAGCTTGATCCTTTTCCATTGCTTGGGATGCCTGATTTCTGATCTCTTGCAGCTCCATCAACTCTGCATACCTCACCTCCATGGGCTCAAATTCAAGCAACTCCAGCTGCTTCATGAGTTCCAACGTTGGCAACTCAAGTGACATGGGCAAGATTGCCTCTCTTCCATAGACAAGCCTGAATGGAGAGTTACCCGTGGATCTTTTGGGAGTTATCCTATCAGCCCATAAGGCTGATTTCAGTTTGGTATGCCAAGACCTCTGATTCTCATCAAGAGTCCTCCTAATGATCCTCAACAAGTTCTTGTTTGTAGACTCGGCCTGGCCATTACCCTGAGGGTAATAGTTCGATGAAGTGCTTAGGTAAATACCGTTCTTGACAGCCCACTCAGTCACCTTGGATCCAATGAATGCCAATGCATTATCAGAGATTATTGTGGCAGGTACACCAAATCTGGTTGTTATCCCCTCATAAAAGTCTAAGATGTTAGACTCATTCACCTCTTTGAGTGCTACTGCTTCTGTCCATTTGGTGAAGTAGTCTGTGGCTGTCAAAATCCATTTGTGCCCTTGGCTTGAATTGGGATTAATGACTCCAATGAAGTCCAAACCCCATTGCATGAATGGCTGGTCAACTGAGATTGGATGCAATGGAAGGGCAGCAAGTCTCTCTTTTCCTGTGAAGAATGCACAATTCTTACACCTCTTGATCCATGCATAGCAATCACTGAAGATTTTAGGCCAATAATAACCAGCCTTCATGATTTTTAGAGCTGTCACTCTTGGTGCAAAATGGCCACCAGCTGGTCCACCATGAAACTCTTCCAAAACCCTTTGAATCTGACCTGTGCTAATGCATCTCAGCAGCACTCCATTCACATCTTTCTTGAACAAAACTCCATCAACAATGGCATACGGGACAGCCTGCAATCTGAAGTGTCTCCTTTGGGTCTTGTTCATCTCTGGAGGGCATAGGCCTGTGCCTAGGAAGTGCATAATACCTTGGGTCCAGCAAGGAGTCGGGGCAGCATTGTCTTCTTCTTGACTGCCACTCAGCTCATGGCTGTCTTGGACTGTCAAAACAATTTCTTCTTTGTTGCATACTTCTTTTTGCTTCCCCAAAACCAGCTGCTCACACAGTCCTTTCCCTCTTACCAGCTTGGTGATCTTGATATCAATGTCATATTCCATGACACGGGTGATCCAACCTGCCCTTTTCTCATTCAAATCCTTGTTGAGGAGGAAGTCCTTAACTCCAGCATGTGAGACCAGCAACTGGACCTTGTTGTTTGAGACTAAATGCTTGAATTTCTTCAAGCTTCTGATTACTGCAAGTACATGCTTTTCAATAAAAGAGTACCTCACCTCGCAGTCATCTAGGCTCTGGCTGAAAAAGGCAATCGGCTGCTCATCATTATCTTTGTTCTGCTGTACTAGAATGGCAGAAATAGTGTCATCACCTCCAAATGCATAGAGGATGAAATCCTTGGAGAAGTCTGGGTTGATGAGAGTTGGTGCTTGAGAGATAGCTTCTTTGATTGCCTCAAAACTCTCCTTGCCTTCTGCTGTCCACTTAAAAGCCATGCTCTTCTTTAACATTTTGGTGATGGGCTTGACTAGGGCTGCAAAATCTGGGACAAACCTGCGGACAAAATTGATCCTTCCTAAGAAGCTTTGAAGAGCCTTCTTGTGACTTGGCAATGGTAATGCTCTTATGGCTTCAACTCTCTCTGGATCAATTGCCAGTCCCTCTTTCGAGACAATATGGCCTAGAAGTTTCCCCTCATGAGCCAGGAATATGTATTTTTTGGGATTCAATGATACCCCAAATCTTCTACATCTCTGAAATACCTGCCTCAGATGAAAAAGGTGATCCACTGCATTTTTGGAGAATACAGTGATGTCATCAAGATATATCAAAACTATTTTATTGATCAACCCCTTGAATGCCATATCCATTGCCCTTTGGAAAGTGGCCCCAGCATTTGATAGCCCAAATGGCATCTTCTTGTAGGCATAGGTCCCCCATTTGGTGGTGAAAGCCATCTTGAACTGGTCATCTTCTTTCACCATCACCTGATTATACCCTGAGTAGCCATCTAGGAGAGAGAATCTCTCTGAACCGGATACTACTTGCAATATTTGTTCCATGGAAGGAAGCGGGTAATGATCTTTGAGAGATGCCCTATTGAGGTCTCGGAAGTCCACACACAACCTGATTTCTCCGCTCTTCTTCCTGACCGGAACCAAGTTAGCAACCCAGCTTGAGTGCTTGATCGGGAATATAATGCTTGCCTCTATTAGCTTATTTAGCTCTTTCTTCATTAGAGGCTCAATGTGAGGGTTAACAGGTCTCTGCTTCTGCCTGATGGGCTTAGCATCTGGATCCAATTCTATGGTATGTTGTGCCAAATTCGGATTGAATCCTCTCAAGTCTTCATAGCTCCAAGCGAAGACATCTGGAAATTCTTGGCAAAGCTGTATGAAATCTGATTTCTCCTGCTCAGTGGCCACTTTACCAATTTGAAGTGTTTTACCTTCCCCAACCGGAATTGGCTCTGAATCTTCTCTCTTGACCTGTATGTTAGCCTTTTCCTTACGGAACTGGTCGTTAGGGTTGAAGATAGACTCCAACGTTACTAAACCCTTGGGAAGCTTGTTTGTCCGCAGCTGCACTACTTGATCCCCATACTGCTGCTCTAGTCTGTCCTGATTCCTAGCTGAGAATTCAGCCTCTTCTTGTAAAAAATTGACGATCTGTTGATCGTTCTCAAACACCTGCCAGCTTATATTATTATCTGGAACTGCTGGCCTCACAATCACATGGATATGTGGCTGTGTTTTTTCCCTTTTGATGTTGTCAACCACATCAAACGTTGCTCCAACTGCTGCGAGCCTATCCGCGGCTTCATTTTTCTTCCTGGGTATGGACACGATGTTGAAAGCTTCGAAATCCTCAATGAGGTCCCATACCCTATTCTTGTAGTTCTTCAGCAGGTCATTCTTTGTAGCATGTTGTCCCCTGACTTGATTGACGATCAGCTCACTATCCCCGAACACCTGCAAGTTATTTATGCCCTTTTTCCTAGCCCAATGAAGTCCATGAATCAAGGCCTCATATTCAGCTGTGTTGTTTGAACAAGAAAACTGGAAACGAAAAGCTGAATAATATTTGATGCCTTGAGGTGAAACAAGCATAGCTCCTCCTCCTGCACCTTGCCTACTCCTTGATCCATCAAAAATAATTTCCATACCTCATTGTCATCCTTATGGTTTGGTTTGGTGATGCTAGGAATAGGCTGGTTTTCTTCATGTATGCAATAGACTCCTAGTTCAGATTCTTCTACTTCTTGATAAGGATCAAAAGCATGCACCTTGCTTGCCCATTCATCAAGAGTCAAATCTGGGATACTTCCAACCTTGGTGTCAGCCTCATCAGTGCCAGGGTGATCTTCTTGATCAAATGCTGAGCAATTGGCATTAATCTGACTTAGAGTGTAAGGCTCAATATGGAAGTTTGCAATAGGTTCAGACCTAATTGTGCCTTAGTTCCATATCTTGTTCTGAAACAGCATGTGTGACCAATCAGCAGAAAGATAGCCTCCAATTTTGGCTGTGAAGTCTCTTGACAAGCACAAGGGCAAAGAGTGGTGGAAGGTCTATGACTGATACATCTTGTAAAACAACAACATTTGGACATGCATGCAAGGTAAGACTCAAATTTCTAATCACTCCAACTGTTGCTATTGCTGTTCCATCTAACTGCACTACCCCTTTGGATGTTATTTCATACTGGAGCCCTAGCTGATCAGCTATTTGTTTGGGCATGACTGAACTACTTGCCCCGGAATCAATCATGCAATTGTGTACTAGCTGATTTCCAATGATTAATGAAACATAGAAAGGAGGGGGCTTCAACATTTTACCTTGTTGTCCTCCATGACTTCCTTCAGGCTGGGCAGCATTTGTAAGCACTTTGTCTTGCATCTGAACCTGCTGATTCGAAGTTGGCCAATCCTTCATGGCAGCTTGCAGCAGATCTCTTTGGCCTGGGATAGATAGGGATTCCCACATTGATATGTTGACGTTTGTCTTCTTCATCTGTTCAATGATACTGAACGGGGATGAAGTATCCTTTTGTTGTCCCTTGGTTTGCACATTTACTCCTTACACATGGGCAGCAACAGCTGGCATTTGAGTTGGCCTAGGGGCTGTTCTTGGCTGCCCTTGTGTATTTGATACTGGACTTTGCTTGCCAATCATTTGTGGAGCCATGGAAGGTTGTGGATTGGCTGGGGCTAATGGCTGTTCTTCACCCAAATTTCTCCTCTTTGACCTTGTGTTGGCTGCAACACCTTGAGAAACTACCTGATTCATGCCACAGAAATCCTCTGCTTGCCAGTTCACCAATGTGGTGTCATTTGGGGCTGATTGCTGTTGGAATGTTTCTTATTGTTGACGGTTTCCTTGACTACCCCCACCCTCCACACCAGTAGTTGTCACCATCAATGCTTGATTGAGAGCACCATTGAAGCACATGGATTGGTTATGAGGCTCATTGCATGGAAAACACCAATCATATTCCTGAGCAATGTTGTTCTGTGTTGGCACTAATGCCTTAGAGGCAGATATGGCATTTGGATTATAGGGCTGGAATGGTCTATTGGCAGGAGGCCTTGTTTGATTCATATTTGCAGCTGGATTAGGTGGTCTTTGTGGTTGGTATGGCTGCCTATTAGGCTGAGCTTGGGGTTGATAAGAAGGTCTGAAACCTTGGGCTTGTTGCCTCTTGAGAGTAACTAGCTCATTGCCTAGGTTTTGCAACTGTTTCATGACCTCTTGGAGTTCATTTGAAGCACTAGAGGATGAAGTGGAAGCTTCATTGAACTCTGATTTCTAGGAGTGGGAACAGGAGCCAAAGTGGGTGCTTGACTAGTGCTTGGATTTTCTAAGTTTGGATACAAGGGCATGGGAGGCCTAGGAGCCAGTTTACCAGCTTGAATAAGACAATTTTCAGCTCTAATGGCAATGCTATAAGCCATAGGGATAGTTGTGCCTCCCATAGATTGAATTAACATAGAAATATCAGAATTTAAAGCTTTAAGGTAATATAGAAAAGCACCTTCTGCTGATGGCCTAACTGCCACAGGAATCCTCTCCCAAGTCTTTTGAAATCTAAAGTTGAAATCGGTCAGCTGCTCATTGGGAGCTCTCTTGATAGTTGTCAGCTGCTCCAAAAGAGACAAGTTGTCTCCCTTCTCTCCAAATTGCTCATGAAGTGCAATACACAGCTGATTCCAGTTTGTGATAGAACCAGCTCCAAGGCTCCTAAACCATTGTAATGCTTTACCCTTGAAGGAAGATGCCAGTAACTTGACAGCCACTTGCATTTCATTGATTTCATGGATTGCACAAAGGTTAGCAATATCTTTAACATGATCACCTGGAGTAGTCTGATTTTCTCCAGTGAAGTAGGGAATGTTCTTCAAGGCTGCAATAGGAACTGGATGTTGTGCATTGAGAGCAAGTGGGCTGCTGCCTGTGAAGTTGACGTAGGGGTTGTTCTGAGCCATTCTAATTGGTCTTAAAACCCTTGTTGACTGAATGAAAGGCCTACCAGGTGGAGGAGTTGAGAGAGTTCTGTTTGGTGGAGATGGAGACCTTTGAATCCTTCTTCCTCTTTGCCTTCTTCTTGGAGATAATTGCAGGTATTCAAACAACACTTCTTCTTCTCCAACTCTTGACCTTGTGGTGATTCTTCTCATGAGTTTTCAGGCCTGCACTGCTGAAACAGTTGATTCTTCCCCTTGGAGTCGCCAGATATGCAAATAATAGCTCTTTTAAGCAAGAAAAATGCAGCAGATGCACATCAACCCTGCTACAATAAAAATGAGACCTCTAGTCCCACCGGGCGTGCCAAAACTGTTGTTGCAGGCTCACAGCACCCCTGGATGCAGATCAGGTTTCTAGGTTGATGTTCAGGCATCCAGTGTGATTGCACAACATGGAATCCTTTCTCCAAGTGTGGGACTTGAAAAGATGAGAAAGGATTCTCCAGAGAAGGCTGGTTCCTATTCCTCTGTTCAGATGCACATGAAAAATGCAGAGGTTTTACTCAAAACCTAATCTAACTTGCCAAGGAGACAGAGAGAGAGGGATGCATAAAAATAAACCTAAGCTAATAGAGGTGATGCACCGAGGAATGAAGAACACCTGTCTTGCTGATAAACACAGACCATTCAAATGTGAGGCAAGATCATGCACAGATAACAAAACTTGCAGTGAAAGACCAGGAGGATGCAAATGAACACAGAGAGGGTTGAGAATCATCCACAGACATGCATTACTTGCTCCAAAGATTGATACAATACACTACAAAATGCCAAAAGGCAGAGTCACATTATAGTTTCAAATGGGAGGTTCGAACTCCACAAATTCACCTGATTAGAAGAAGAAGGGAGGAGCAAAACAGAAAATGTTCGACCTTTTTTAAGAAGCCCCTCTTTACAATATATAGAAAGAATGAGAGAGGGAAGAGAGAGGAAATCTAGAATCTACCCCAACCACTTCTAGGTCACATTTAGAATCATCTCATTATGGCAGAAGTGGCGGATCCTGGCAAAATGGCGGGCTGTCTAACAGAAGCGGCGAACTGTCTGCTGCATTAAAGCTGGTTGTTGGAGCGTCACTTCTGGCATTACCACGCGTCAGGAACATTTTCTCAATTTTCTCTCTCCAGACTACACCAAAATGCAAGATTGATCCCAGAATCATGTAGAGAACTTCAACAGCTTTCCGTTGATATAAAGAACGTGCAAATCCGAGCTCTGGATCGAAAGATATGACGATCTGAAGATTTAGGGCACGAAACAGGCAAAAACAGGTCGGCGGGAAAAATATTTGAACTTTCCCCGCGCTCTGCCACTTGGATGACACGTGGCAGGCTCTGATTCACTGAGAAATTCTCTCTCCTCCACCTTTCCGTGGGCTTTCCTTTTGAAATTTCCTTGTGGGCCCTTAAACTTGGACACGTGGCACTATTTCATTGGCTCGGGCTGACCCTTCAAAACTCACCCTTTGACTTTTGGACCTTTTCCCTTGTGACACGTGTCATGATTTGATTGGTCCGTGGGTCTGCCGGCTCTTTCGCGTCCACCGCGTCCATTTGTCCCGGATGTCCCAGTGCTGTTTGGGACAGAAACCTCCGATCCGCCCGAAATGGGCTTCCCTGTCCCTTTTCTGCTGGTGACACGTGGCGTTGCTTGATTGGCTTTCGGCTCCTTCGGCTATCCACGTCCCATGCGTCCCTTTGTTCCAACTGTCCCAGTGTTGAAGTTCTGCGTTTCGGCCTAACCGGCCGGTTCGCATCCTTCGCGTCCATTTGCTCCAACTGTCCCAGACTGTCTGGGACAAATTCTTTCCGATTCACCCAATTCGGCCGGTTCGCGTCCTCACGGCCCAAATGTCCCGAATGTTTAGTGCAAAATTTCTCCTTTTCGGACGATCCGGGTGGTTCGCGTCCTTCGCGTCTTCTTGTCCCACTTGTCCCAGAGCAGTTAGTCGATTTTCTTCTCCTTCGGCCGAACCGGTTTTCCGCGTCCACCGCGTCCCGACGGCCCGATTGTTCCTTTGCGAAAGTTCTCCTTTTCGGCCGAACCGGCCGGTTCGCGCCCTTCGCGTACATTTGTCCCAGATGTCCCTTTGCTTCACGGGCCGCCTGGAGGCTTTTCGGCCGATCCGCGCCTCGATGTCCCAACTGTTCCAACTTTTGCGAGGACTTAGGACTTAGCCAATTTTCACGATTTTTCCTGTCCCAAGCTTGTTTTTGCCACTTTTTCCACCTTTCCTCAGAGCTTGCTCTTTCCTTCTTCGGCCAGGGGAGTTAGAAAAAATCTGAGGGGACCCTAGAAACATGATTTTTGCCCTGAATCAATCCATTTGCCTGGGACTTGAGAATTCTGATGCATGTTATCAAATTAACCCTGGGGGTGAATTGCCTGATCATGTCATTTTGGCGGATAACGGGAAAAATAAAAACCCATTTTTTCCTGTTTTGTGCCCTAAATCTTCATATCGCCAAATCTTGAATATATAAATAGCTCGGACTTGCTGGTTCTTTATATCATTGGAAAGATTATTTTTCTATTTGGTGAATTTCAGTTAAGTCAATCTTGAATTTTGATTAATTTTGTTGTGGATCAGAGGTATGAATCATTAAGAAATGGCATCTAACGTGTCTTCATGGCCAGAAATGACATTTAGATGACTTGAATTTAATGCAGAATGGGTCGCATTCTCCTTTTTAGTAAATGTAAATTTCACAGGGTATGGGTTTGTAAGGTCCTCCATGCTGATTTAATGCATTTGCATATTAAATGAGTACTTGGGTTCCCACGTTTTTTGTATTTTTCTCTCTCCTGGGCTCGACCCATTGCAATGTAAAAGCCAGATTTGGCTCATTTTTACTTGGAGGTCCATTACTTAAAGTTGATCAAATTTTCATGTTGTCTGCCCTCCATTCTTTTCTTCTCTAGGGTTGAAAATGGAGTTCGAACCTCCTCCCCTTGACTCTGTAATGGTTTTTTTTGACATTTACTATTTTGGCTCCATGATAGTTCAAGCAAACTTCTGGAGCAATAAAACGTGTTTTGTGATGCATTCTGTGAATCCTTGCTCATTTTTGCTTGTCCTCTTCTTAGCCTCTCTTCATTGTGAACTATTTGTGCAAGTTTGAATCTTCATTATAGGTTTGGAGATGTGTTCATGGAGTTTTGGGACAAACCTTTTCTGTGTATAAATCTATCCTTGAGGCCTGTGATGCATCTGTCACAACAGGATTCTTCCCATTGCTCACCTCTCTTTGTCCCATGGCAGTTTTGATAGATGTTCAGCATCCTCCTTCTTTGGTGTATCACCATTTTAGTGTAGGATTTTGTTGTTTTTCCTTTCTCTCTCTCATACCTTGCCCAATCAGGTATTTGGCTTCATTAGAGCCAAAGGAGAAGCCACAACCAGTCATGCTTGCTTTTGAGCATGAGGGTGAGCTACAAAGTACCATGGATTAGTTGCCATACCTCTCCAATCCAAATGCAGAGCAACTAAAAGAGGTATTGGATTTTTCAGTTGATACCTTGATGATTTGGGCCTGAAGACCAGCTTCTTGTTGATTTTCCATCATCCTAAACAGCCATGATCAGTTTGGGTCAATTGCATGGCTGCCAAATTTTGAAGAAATTAAGCTATTTCTCACAACCAATCGCAGGGTTTGTTTAGCTTGCCTTTGCTTCCAGTTAGAGTAGAGTAGCTAGGTTTGCTTTCAGCAGAAGAAGTGATTGTGCACACTCTACATGTTCCATTTGGATGCCATGTATGATTTTCAGTTTTGTACATAATCTTTTGGTGTTGCTGGTTTTGCTCTTGCACAGTTCATTTCAGTGGCATTATTGGTGAGTTACACTTGTAGGTTCAATGGGTTTCCAAGTGGCTCAGAGGGAGGTTTTCAAATTTCAGATCAGTTGCAGGTTGCAACTCATGACTCCATGCCCAATGGATGCTTCAGGAACTGATCTTCATCTAGCAGGCAGATGACCCCGCTGAGTCGCCAAACTTATTGTCAAAATTTCACCCCCCCAGGGTAAAACTTGATAACATGCATCATTGAATATTCAAGTCCCAGGAAAATTATCAGATTGATTCAAGGGCCAAAAATCATGTTGCTAGAGTCCCCTCAAATATTTTTGTAAGTCCATCCTATGTCAAGAAGGAAAAGAGCAAGCTCTGAGAAAATGTGAAAAAAGGTTACAGAAGGCAAGTAGGTTGATCTAGGAAAAAATCATAAAAAATGACTAAGTCCTAGTCCTAGGGGCAGTCGGGACATTTGGGACATAAAAATCGGCCCAAACCGGTTGAATTCTAATGTTCGGCCAAAGTAAGCACAAATAGCCCGGGATGCAACGGGGACATCTGGGACAAAAGTACATTTGGTGGGCGTGGAAAATGTCACATTATGAGTTCAGACATATGGTTTATGAGAGTACAATTTTTGAACTGCTGAGAGGGATTTTGAAGGACAAAGTCTTGCTTTGAAATCAAAATTTAAATGAATCTTGGAACCGGCCGAACCGGGCGAAAAGCTAAGGGCCAGACAGTCCAAAAAGTCTAAATTGGGACAAAGGGGACCAAAAAGGCGCGAACGAGGCCGAATCGGCCGAAAGTGAGTCCAACTCAGGGTCCAAGCTCGGCCAAATGAGGACATAGGGACAAATGACGCGAAATGCCCGAACCAATTAGGAAGCGAAATTGGAAATACAGTGGGCGTCACAAGGGAAAACAAAATTCAAAATGAAGGACATCTGGGACAGCCAATTGTTGAACAGATCACGTGTCATAAGGGCTTTTGTCTTCGAGGGGAAGCACGCAAAGGTTTTTGGTCTAAAGGGAGCTTTTTGAAGGACCAATCAATGAGGACACGTGTCCTATTTAGGGAATTGTGCAGCTCAAGGAACAGCTTTGAAAAATTTGACTTGAGGCTTGAGGTCAAAGTGGGCGAAAAGTTAAAAGCCAAGGTCTTCTATTTAATGCCCCTGTCATTACCAACCAATGAAATGGCGCCACGTGGACTCCAAGTTTAAGGGGCCCACAAGGTTCAATTTCAAAAAAAAAGCCCATGAAAGATGGAGGAGAGAGAATTGCTCAGAGTGAATCAATCAGCACGTGCCACGTGTCATCCAGGTGGCGAAGAGCGGGAAAACATTTTAAAACTCATTCATATTTGATTCGTTTTGATCCATTTTGTGCCCTAAATCTTCAGATCGCCATATCTTTTGATCCAGAGCTCGGATTTCCACGTTCTTTATATCAACGGAAAGCTGTTGAAATTGAAATCTACATGATTCTGGGATCAATCTCAAGTTTTGGTGCAGTCTGGAGAGAGAAAAATCGAGAAATAGCTCTCTGTGGTACGCCAGAAGCGACCTTTCAACAACCCGTTTTAATGAAATGGGTCGACATTCTTCAACAACGGCCAGAAGTGACATTTAATTAATACAAATGGGTCGCACATTCCTCCAATCTATGCAAAAAGTGACAGGGTATGGGTTGGTAAGATCCTCCATGCTGATTTAATGCATCTGCAGTCAATGAGGAATGGGCTTGCACGTTTTCCCATGTTTTTTGTCCCCTGGGCTCGACCCATGAATTGTAAAAGCCAGATTTGGCTCATTTAAAAAAAAAAAGAAGTTGTTCATTCTTTCTGCTTTGCCCTCCCTTCTTTTCTTCTCTAGGGTTGAAAATGGAGTTGGAACCTCCTCCCTTGCTCTGTAATGGCATTTTTTCCTTTTACTAATTGAAATGATGTTCTGTGCAAACTTCTGGAGCAACAAAACGTGTTATGTGATGCATCTGTCCATCCTTGGATCGTTTTTGCTTGTTCTCTTTCCTTGCCTCTCTTCATTTGTAGGTATTTGTGCATGTCTAAATGTTCATTGCAGGTTTAGAGCTGTGTTCATGGAGTTTTGGGACATTTTTTGTGTGAAATCTATCCTTGGGCCTGTGATGCATCTGTCCATCCTTCCCATTGCTCACCTCTCTTTGTCCCATGGCAGTTTTGATAGATGTTCAACATCCTCCTTCTCTGGTGTATCACCGTTTTAGTGTAGGCTTTTGTTGTTTTTCCCTTCTCTCTCTCGCTCTCTGTCTCCTTGGCATGGTTAGATTAGGATTAGATTAGCTTGCCTGCACTGGAATAGCTTGTGGCAGGTAGTTTAGGAGAAGGAACCAGCCTTCTCTGGAGATTCCTCTCTCGGTTTCACAAGTCCCACACTTGGAGAGAGGTTTCCATGTTGTGCAATCACACTGGATGCCTGAACATCAACCTAGAAGCCTGATGTGCATCCAGGGGTGCTGTGATTTTGCACTAATAATATGTTTTGTTATAAATTTTAAGGACCCGTCTTCAGGTGTCCTTATTAGGCATCATGATGAAAATGGTGAGTTTGGACCTCCATTAAATTTTTAATAACACTAAACAACGTGAGGATATTAAGGATTTGCTACTAGGCTATTAAGGAAAATACCTTAGCCTTGGTCGAAATGGTTGATGTTATTCCGATATGACCTATATTGTAATGTTTTATCCTATTTATATTTCAACATAAGGTAGCTAATACCTACCTAGGACCTATTACTAAACTACTAGGGTTTATACCCTAACCTAAGTTGTGATGTCCTATTTTATATGGATTCTAATCTATGGGAAAACCTAGATAATGATAATATAACCTAAACTATACTAAGCCTAAGGGGGACCTAAGGGTTACATGGAAAGTGAGAAGTTGGTGGCGATGGTTTTTAAGATATTTATGTGGATTAATTTCTATCCTTACATCTTTGAACCTGCCAAGTTAGGCAGAGGCATGGAGAGATAGTGGGATGCCTAGCTGACATCATTGCTAAATTTTAAATACATGTAATTTTTTGAAAAAGAGCTTGCCAAGTTTGAAATGATGGTGTTGTGAGGAAAGAGGAGGGAATGTGGCATTCAATGCATTCAATGGCCTTGGTTTTAGTGGAAGAAATCACCTAGGAGATTAGGCAGGTCGAATTAGGGGAGGTTGTTTGGTCATTTATTTTTTTGGTTTTCACTCTGCATGAGGGTTCTAGTTATTCAAACCAACAATTTTAGTATTCATCCTCTATGGCAATCTTTGGCATATTCCTTGAGCTATTTATGAATTCTATGGAAAGTATAAGTGAAGCATTAGGAAAGAGATTTTTGTTGTTGACATTGTTTTGGAAAGAAGAGATTTTGGAGGCTCGGCTGGAAGTCTTCAGCAAATCAACAGGAAACTCTATCAGGCATGATAGGCTCTTCTCATTAAGTTGTTCTACTTTTTACTAAATGTCTTCATTAAAAGAACTCTGTTCTTGGAAAAAAATGGGTTTTGTTGAAATGCTTATTTTGTAATTATGCTCGTATATTTGTTTTATACTTCTGCATGAAATTTGTTGTTAATAAAATAAGTTTTGTGTTTATGCCTTGTTGGAAAAATGAATGAGTTTGGCTTAAAATCTTGTGTGAACTGAATGTTTCCAATTTTTGTATACTTTTGTTGACGAAGCAATATAGTTAGGGGAAAACATTGTTTGATAAAGATTTTATTTGGGTTTGTTTTTCAATTGTTGGAAGGAAGTATGAATTGTGATTCTAAACTTATGCTGCTTCTGCTGAAACCTAAGTTGTTATGAATCTTGTTGTTTCAGTTGTGTCATGCTAGAATTGTGTTTATGTTTAACACTATTCTATTTAACTTGTTTGAATAGGAACAGAAAAGAAAATTATTTCTTTTGAGCCTTACGTATGAGTTGTGAATCTCTGTTAGACTACTCTGAAGGAAGACATTTTTCATTCTTGAAGCTATTTTTGGTTTATGTTACTCTAGTTTAATCCATTATTGTTATGATTGTTAAGAAACTCTGTTTTGTGGAATCAATCTTGTTGGAAATAACCGTAAATAAATATTACTCTTTACTATGCTTGGTATGGATAAATTATAAGAACTCCTGTGTATCTGTTTAAAACATTTTCTAGAAGTTCTTGTTGTGGAAAGATTTTGTTTCTGAAATTTGTTCTTCCCTGCTCAAAATTTGATAATTTACAATTTAAGCTTATTTTAGAGTTATTTGATGGCATTTTGGGTTCACCCACCTGTATGTTATGATATAGTTGATTACTGAAGTTTGAACGAATTATCTTAAATGAACTAGGGATAAGTTCAATTTTGATTATTTGAAGGAAATGAATTGAAGTTGTTTTTAGTTTTCTCTTTTCCTTTGAGTTTGATTTTGAATACCTGTTTTGAGGGTTATATCTCTTTTTCTTCCTCATTGTGTCTGAACATGGTTGGGTTCTATCCCTTCTTACTAAAATGGTTCCTTTTATTAGTCTGGAATGGTGTGGACTTGACTGTAAATCTTGTATACAATTTCTACAAGGGATGATTAAGATTTAGTAGTAGTGTCTGAAGCTAATAGTGTTGGAGGAAATTGAATATTCAATTGTTTTTGATACTTCATGTAATGTTTCTAATTGAATTCATCTCGATCTCTCTTTTAATGTAGCGAATACACTACTGTAACTGTTCTTTTTATACGTTGAGTTATGGACCTTATTTTTGGTATTCAACATGCATATTGCATTCGTCATATCAATCCATATTAGTTCCATGCCTTCAATGTTATGTAAGGGGTGAAAGATTGTTTGATTAATCTATTTCAATTCTTTTATTCTGATATGTATTTATTTTCTTGGGAAATAATATTGAGATATTCTCTCATCCTTGTTGATTGACTCCCTTCTCTCTCCTTTCTGAGTTAAGGTAATCATTGGTTTTTTATCTTCAAAATCTGAAGGAAGTTATATTTTGTTCTCTCTATGCCTATTTATTATCTTCTATTATTTATCCTTGCATGAAATCGACTTGTTTAGTTGTGTTAGCTTAAGGAGATTACAAAGTAGATAGTTGGATAAAATATCTTATTTTTCTTTCTTCTCCTTAAAAAATACTTGCTAGGGAGGTAATGATTTGATGTGTGACTACCTTCAGGTGTATGTAAAGAGTATTATATTTTACAAAAAAATTGATGATAAACATGAAACTTAGGCTAGATTTGGCTTAAATTTGAATGATATAAATTAATCAGGAAACTATTATTTTATGATGTTGTTGGTTCTTCAATCTTTTCGTAGAGAATGAATGTGCTTGGTTTGGTTAATTTTTGATAAATTACATTAATGTTGAACATAGGGGACAATTGCTTCTCAAAAGTGTCTCTATTAATTATGAATCATTAGAGATAATACCTCTCTTGATTAGGATTGAATGAATCAAAAAATGAACTATAGATAACTATATGAAGAATGAGACATGTAATTTAGATGAAATATTACTTATTTGATGTATATTTCTTATAAAATCATTTATCGAAGAATGCTGATTTGATCATGATGTTTACTTAATGTGATGTGGTCATTTACTCTGTTCTTCATTTTCGATCCTTAATCGTTATGAGGTATCTATTTGAATTTATTTGTTGTTTCGTAAAAGTAGAGTTCTTTTTATGAGACAGTTAGTTGAAACCACATCATTTTAATGCTTAGTGCTTATCATGCTGAGTTTGACGAACTGACCCATGCTAGCAATTTTTGCAGATGGATTCCGTAAGTGATAAAAGAAGAAACTTTCTTTTAAGATGTTTCTTATGATTACCTAAATGATGGATCTTTTATGAGGAATTCTGATGATTCTTATTCAAATGTAATTAAAAAAGAGAAAAATTTGTAATTCTTACTTAAGTTTATTAATGTTGGTTGGCATGAAAGATATCTGGAATGATAGGACTTGTAAAATGTGTATTTTACCTTGAAAAATGGGAAATGGATTGAGTGTTATTTGTACTTGATTTGTAATTATATTTGGGGTATTCTGTAAAGTGAAATTGTAAAATTATCCTTATTATCTCATGATCATGTTTGTTTGGAACATTTTCTATTGGACTTAAATTGAAATAGGTGAAAAGGGAATATATATTCTATTCCTTAATGATATAAATGCAACTTATCAAGTTGGCATTCATAACTGGTCATTCAACTAAGTCATTATACACATTAAATGATTAATATAAGAGTACAACTCATTATGTACTTTATACAATGTAGTAGCTTGCAATGAATCCGTAACTAATATAGTTATAAGAAAAGGGCAATATTATGCAAGGTTAAGCAATCCGTTAATACCTTTTTGGGAATCCTACCTAAGAAATATTTGGAAGCAGTGAAGTATGCTTCCTCTTATTAAATAAAATCATAACAAGGTAATTGAAAAAGAATAAATACATATAAAATGAATAGAATTCATCTTAATGAATTTTTTTGTAAAGGAATATGAATTTAAATTCAATCATGCTTAAAATTTGTTACACTAAGTAAGTTAATCTTACTGTTTGTATGCTGATTTTGTTTGTAAGTATTGCAGAATCTTAAAATAAAATACTAAATAATGAAACACGAACCTTCGGTAAGAGGGATTGGTTGAAGATTTATCTGCATGGAAATTGTAAATCATTTATGGCTAGTAACCTTAATGGTCAAAGAAATTAGGGATTCAACAAGGTTGCTGAAGTTAAACCTTGGACAAGTTGACTGACAGGAGTCATTGAAGACCATTCTAGATAGCATATGAAGTAGGGTGAAGGACGTATTCAGTTTGACGAGTATGCCATCTAGGAATATGAACATGCACATCATGTAAGAAACTTTTGCCTAAGTATCGCAAGTTGTTGGTTGTGTTGGCATATGTCACCTAGTTTAAGATGCAGGATTTCAGATGAATATTGGTAAAAAATATTTAGATAGGCCTCTTAAATAGAAAACTTCAATACCTAGGAAAGGGTAAGATAACCAAGTATACTTAGTATATGATACATTAAGTTAACATGAGATATTGATAAAACTCTGAGTCATGAAATGAGAGATTGGTAGTTCACTGAGTCATTATAGCTACATGATGGTTATCTATTCTGAGATTGAATGACATGGAATGTGTGTTTTATATTGTGATTATTTAGAATAGAGAACATTATTCAAGAATTGGAATGTGTGTTCTAAATTATGATTATTTAGAACAAAGAACATTGTGTAAAAAAAATTCCCTTATTTCTAAAGTCTTAAAATGGGAATGTTACAATATACCGAGTGTATATTCACCCTTTCCTTAGCCACGAACCATCTGGGGTTATACTTTGTACCCCCAATTATGACACCTTTGGTGCCCCTCTCTCTTGCCCAATTCCTGTCTGTAATCTTATCAGCCTTGGAATTAATTCCACACACTAAAAATCACAAAGTCCTTAAGACTCTTTTCACAATTGTTCTCTTTCTCTAGTTTTCAAACATAATTCCTTGTCTCTCGTTCACTTGCTTATTTCCATTCTCTTCTATCTTGTTTTTTATATTTACATATCTCTTATAATATATCATGGGTGGTTACAAACCAACACATTGGTTTCTTACACCTTTTCATAAGTCAAACTAAACATCTTTAATCAAATTCTTGGGATATTCATCCCTTTAGTTAGTAAATAACTTTATTAAAATTTCTTTATAAAGAATATTGTCTTAAAATGGTATTAACAAGCCTCAACCGAACTTGTCTTTAGAATTTTGACAACTCTTCATTACTCATAATGATTTGGGGATTTAGTCACATAACATTTCTCCCCCCCTTGAATCAGCTACTGTCCTCAGTAGTGTCAAGTCTATTCTAAAAAAATCACAGAACAAAACACAAGCCATTAGTCAAATAGATCAGGATATTGTTCCTTAAGATAATCTTCTCTTTCCCAAGCAGCACTATCCACATCACAAGAAGACCATTTTACTTTTATTTGTTTAATTTCTCTGTTTCTAAGTTTCCTAGTCCTAGTTTCCAAAATCATTTATGGTTCAATTTGAAACTCACAAGTAGGTTCTACAGTTATGTTCTTCCAATCCACAACACGTTTATCATCAAAACCATATCTTTTCAACAAACTTACATGAAAAAAATTATGAATTCTAGACAACTCAGAAGGTAAAAGGAAGTCTATAAGCAATATTTCCTATTCTTTCAATAATTTCAAAAGGTCCACAATAACAAGGAGCTAACTTAGCATATTTTCCTAACTTCAAAGAACTCCTTTTTGGTTTAAATTTCAAAAACACTTTATCACCTACAAAAAAATCTCTAACAGACCTTTTAGAATCAACAAACTATTTATGTCTATCCTGAGCAACTTTCATATTCTATTTTTCCCTAGTTATGATTTCTTCCATTTCTTTTACACTGTCATTACCATACCATGATCTATGCTCGAGATTAGACCAGGAAATAGGGGTAACATAATTTCTACCATAAACAACCTTGAAAGGAGTCATCTTAGTAGAAGTATGATAACCTTGATTGTAAGCAAATTCAATCAAATGTAAATATTGCCCCCAGTTTCTGGGTTTATCCCCAGTATACATCCTAAGCATGTCCTCTAAAATTCTATTAATCCTTTCAATTTGGTCGTTAGACTCAGGATGATATGCAGTGTTAAAGTTTAAACTAGTACCCAACTCATCAAACAAAGATCTCCAAAAAGAAGAAGTAAATCTAGGATCTTTATCAATTACAAGGTTTTTAGGAATTCCATGCAAACAAAATATCTCTTTAGAAAATAAATGAGTTACATCAGAAGTAGATGACTTAATTTTAGTAGGAATAAAATGAGTCATCTTAGTCAATCTATCCACAACAACAAGAATAGAATCATGTCCATTCCTAGTCTTAGGAAAACCAGTAATAAAATCCATACTAACATATTCCCATTTCCAGTCAGGTACAACTAAAGGTTGTAACAAACCAAGTTAATACATTGCTCAGTTTTTACCTTTTGACAAGTCATACATTTACACATATATTCATGAATGTTTTTTTTCATCTTTGGCCAAAAATATTTTTTCTTAATAGAGGAGTAAGTTTTTTCAAACCCAGGATGACCAGCTATAGGTATGTCATGAGAATCTTTCAAAATTTGTAGTTTTAGATCAGTAATATTAGGAATGCACATTCTATTTTTATAATACAATAATCCACAATTATCAAGAAAATAATGAGAGATTAAATCTTGCAAATGCACATTTTGAGTTCTATTTTTCAACCCAACATATATATCACAAAAAAATTTATCAGTAGGTAAAGCTTCGTGTATAACTTCCTCAAAATGACTTCTTTTTATAGATACAACATTATAATAAATTATTTTTCTACTTAAAGCATCAGCCACAACATTTTCTCTACCAAGAATATACTGAATATCAAAATCATATTGACTTAATAGTTCAACCCATCTTCTTTGCCTCATATTTAACAAAGGTTGTGTGAAGATATACTATAAACATCTATGATCAGTTTTCAAGACAATATTATTTCCTAATAGATAGTGTTTCCAAATATTTAAAGCATGAACAATTCCAAGCAACTCTAAATCATGAGTAGGATAATTTTTCTCAGCAGGCAATAATTTCCTAGAACCACAACAAATAACTCTATTTTCTTGCATTAACACACAACCAATTCTAGAATTACAAACATCAGTAACAATAGTAAATGGTTTAGAAAAATTAGGAGTGCATAATATAGGTGCAGTAATTAAAACCTCTTTTAATTCATTAAAAGCAAGATCACACTCTTCAGTCCAACAATACGTTCTATCCTTTTTGGTTAAATCAGTAAGTGGAGAAGCAATTCTTGAATAGTTTTTAATAAATATATAATAAAAACCAGATAATCCTAGAAAACTTCAAACTTCATGGGAATCTTTAGGTATAAGCCATTCTTCTATAGATTTTACTTTTGATGGATAAGGGGTAATACCTTTTTCAGAAATAATATGGCCTAAATAAGAAACTTTATTTTTAAAGAATTCACATTTACTTAGTTTCCCAAAAATTTGATGCTTCCTTAAAGTTTCTAACACCATTCTAACATGCTTTTTATGTTCCTCTTCGAATTTAGAATAAATCAAAATGTCATCCAAAAAAAAATCACAAACACATCCAAAAAAAGACGGAAAACATCATGCATCAAAGTCATAAAAGTGGTTGGAGTGTTAGTCAAACCCAATAGGCATCATAACAAACTCATAATGGCCATATCTAGTACGAATTTTTTTTTAGGAATATCATATTCTTTAACTCTAATTTGGTGATAGCCAAAACGTAGATCAATTTTAGAAAAATGTTCAGCACCATTTAACTAATCTAACAAATCATCAATTCTAGGTAAAGGATACTTGTTTTTAATAGTCACTTTATTTAACTGTCTATAGTCTATACATAGTCTCATAGTGCCATATTTCTTTTTCACAAACAAAATAGGAGCACCCCAAATGGAGAAACACTAGGTCTGATTTTTCCTAATTTAATCAGTTCAACTAATTGAATTTTTAACTCAGCTAATTCAGGTATGGATTACCTATATAGTACTTTAGAAATAGGTTCACTAGAATAATGTCAATAGCATGAATAAGGAGGTAACGAAGGAAAAAAAATCCCTAAATTAACTATGATCAACATATCTACTTTTCTAGGAGGAAAATAGTTTTCAAAGTAAGAGGTCACCAAAAACATGATTATTTTTTAAAAAGTCTTGAATACAAACTTGTTTGTTTTCATAACTAATAAGAGAATGATTTCTTTCTAACACCAATTCATTCCTAGAATAGCATCATATTGACCCAAATTCAACACATGAAAAGATGAACATCAATCTGAAATTCTAAGTCTTCTACTAAAGCTCCAGTTTTCTTGACTATTCTTCCATCTTTCATTTCTACCAAAATTAGCTTTATGTTTATTTGTCCTTAGCAGCAAAAAAATTCATGTTTTCTTCTTTTCTCCTTGGTTTTACCCACTTTTTCTTTTTATGAGGACAACCTCTGCGAAGATGATTGCCACCATGATTCCAACACTTAATAACTTCAGGTTTAATTTTTTCATAATCCTTCCTTCCTTGTTGATTTTTAAACTAAGAGTTTTTACATTGAACATTTTCTGTGAAGAGTTTCTTTCTATTCTTAAACTGAGAAACTAGTATTTTTCTTTTTGAACTCATCCCATTTTCAATTAATCATAGTTTTAGATTTCTCAAATTGTTCTACAATTTGTGCGGCCTCGTCTATTAACTGCGGTTTACCACACCAAACATTTGCTTTATATTCTTCCCTCAAACCATTTATAAATCTATCCACTCTATCAGAACCAGTAATAAAAGGTACGAATCTATTTAATTCAAAGGTTTGCTTATATTCATTCACACTTTTCAAACATTGCTTTAAATCAAAGAACTCATTTTGTCGTTGCTGTAAGAAATGATCAGAGAGATACTTATTTTTAAACAATTTGTTAAATTTACTCCATTTAACCTTGTGAGGTTTAAGCTTTTCAATTTTTAATGTGTCTTCCCACCAATTTAAAGAAACATTTTTTAATTGAAAATCAACAATTTGAGTTCTGCCTAACTCACTAGTCCTTTGTAATTCAAAATACCTTTCCAAATTTGTTAACCAAGTTCCAACTTGTTCACCGGACCCTACTTTTCCAGAATATTCAAGTAATTTAATTTTTCTAGCAAAGTTTTCAATTTATTTAGATTTCTTATTTAAACTTGTTTGATCATCACTAGAAGAATCGGAGGATTCATTTGCCTTATTAGAAACAGAATCATCATCAGAAGCAACATGTTTTCTCTTCCTTATTTTCTTTTCTGGTTTAGAGCATTTCTTTTCTAATTTAGTACTCTTATATGATCTATTAGTCTTATTGGCTTTATCAATCATTGCTTCTAGAAACTGGCTTTTCAAAGATTCTAATTTTTCAAATAAATAAGGTACTTCCTTGCCCAACTGCTAGATTTGATACTCCAATTTGTTGTAATCAATGCCATTATGTGAGTCCATTCCATTCAAATATGATTTGTCTACCATTCTCTTTTTCTCTCTATGTGTATATAATTTTTTTTAGCTTTGTGAGAAAGTCACCATAATCTTTGCTTGAGCATTTTTTCGCACATTAACATCTCAATAGCAACAACAAAACATCTCTAAATGAGGATAAAATAGCTCTGATACCAAATGAAACATGACTTTTTCCCAGATAAAATTCTAGCTCTGATTAACTACATAAAAACTTTAACTCGACCAATAACTGCTAACTCTTGACCAAAATTCAAAATTGTGGAAGTCTGATATGGTTTTGCAATAGATAATTTATTAAAATTAACAAGCTAAACATTGATTATAGCTTTAGTTGTATTGAATATAATAAAAAATTGAATTTCCAAATCTATGACTAAAGACTTAACTGCAACATAGATTAATTAAGTGGTAAAACAATGATGTAATAAAGGAATTTACGGAAAAGCAAATGGACAAAGACAAATGTGTCAATAATTCATTAGGAACGGTTACATAAGTCTGACACTGCGAAATAAGACACGTGGAAACTTTTTACTAGATCGCATTTCACAAAATCAATAATTGATTACCAAGGTTACGTCACAGCAAAGACCAAATGCATGTGGCTCTTTGTTATTCGTTCGCATTTCACATATTGGGAAATGACAACAAATCATGAATAACAAGGCAGAACAAAATTTGTTTACACATGGAGTCAACTAAATGGCTCACTTTTCACAAACTGACAAGGTACTTACATATGCGAAAGAAACATGGACAAATTCTATTAGATTCGCATTTCGACAAACCTGACAAGAGACTGACATCACGAAATCAGTGGCTTAATCTAATTAGTTAACAACATTACAATTTGACAAAGATGACATCGCAAAAAAGAGATAAGACTTGGAAAAATCTCATTAGTTCGGGTTTCACATTTGGTAGAGATGCAGGCTATAATTAAGTCTGAAATCTGTGAAGAACATGGAGGGTTATCATTGGTTTGCCCTTCGCAATGCTCAGAAAACACTGACAAAGGCCTGACATTGCAAAGCTAAATGTTGATATCTCATTGGCTAAATCCTTCGCAACTAGTCAGTAAGTCTAACAAGACAATAACACACGAATTATTTAACTGGCTAAGGCTTCACATAAAAGCTAGCAACTTCGACATTAACTAACGGACACGTGAAGCATTTTTAATTGGCTTAATGTTCACAATTATATATTGCATTGTTAGCATGAACTTAGAACATAAAATTAACCGTTTTCTAAAGGAACTTTCGGGTCTAAGGCTCCAAACAAGAAATTCGACTGTAAAATACTGAAAACATAGCAACAAGAAATATAATAAATATAGATAGTTAGCCCAGAATTCCATTAAGATGTAAGAATTTACGATTAAATATTGACAATTTCACATATTAATTCGTATTTTCCATTGGAACATACAATTTATTTAAAATAACAGACATACAAATCTAAAATTACGTATTTCATTAATTTAATTCTGTACAAATCATTGGTTTTCATAAACAATCACGTAGTTTAAACATTATGCATAGCAAAGTGAATATAATACCTTCAATTGTTCATTTATTCAAATAAACAAAAGAACTAAACTTTGTACTATTAGATTTTAAACAGAATTTACATAACTATAGATATAATCATACAGTTTACAAAGAGAATACTTATATGAATCAATAGATACAAAATCCCAATGTCGAGACAAGATAAGGATCAAGAATACCAATTCCAAAATTCCAACACAGAGAGAGAATGTTAATCAAGAATTATTAATACCAAATTCTAATTCATTCACGGGATTACAGACACCAGACTATGGCCACTCATGAGAGAAAAATACTATACACTGAGTGTATATTCACCCTTTCCCTAGCCAAGAACCATCTAGGGTTGTACTCTGTACCCCTAGTTAGGACACCTCTGGTGCCCCTCTCTCTTGCCCACCACCTGTCTGTAATCTGATCAGCCTTGGAATTACTTCCACACACTAAAAACCAAAAATTCCTTAAGACTCTTTTCACATTTGTTCTCTTTCTCCGGTTTTCAAACACAATTCCTCATCTCCCATTCACTTGCTTATTTACATTCTCTTATGTCATGTTTTTTTATATTTACATCTCTTTTATAATATATCACAGGTGGCTACAAATTAACACAGTAGTTTCTCACACCTTTTCATAAGTCAAACTAAACATATTTAATCAAAATATCAAGATATTCATCCCTTTAGTTAGTAAATAGCTTTATTACAATTTCTTTATAAAGAATCTTGTCTTAAACTAGTATTAACAAGCCTCCACCAAACTTTTCTTTAGAATTTTGACAACTCTTCACTACTTATATTTATTCGGGGATTTAGTCACATAACATATTCAGGAAAGTATTATTCTTGTTCGTGAAGTTATCCACTCTATGGAAAAGGCTAAGAAAGAAGGAATGATAGTCAAGTTGGATATGAATAAGGCCTTTAACAGAGTCTCTTGGGAATTCCTGGAAAATTTCCTCAAAAAAATTGGCTTCCCCAGACAGTTTAGGAAAATCATTTACAGTTGCATATCCTCTCCTATGTCTCGGTGTTTGTGAATGGTTCTCCTACTAGATTCTTCAAGATTAGTAGGTTTCTTAGATAAGGAGATCCTATGTCTCCTCTCCTCTTTATCCTTATGGCAGAGAGTCTCAATAGGAGAGTTGTCAATGTTGTCCACGTGAGAGAGCTTAGAGGATTCAACCCCTCTTCATTAGATCTCAAGGTGGCCAATCAACACTTCCTAGATGATAAAAGTTTCATTCTCATGGCTTCAGTGGTGAGAGACAAGATGTTAAAAGAAATTATTTTGGACTATGAAGAAGTTTTGGGTCAATTGATTAATTTCAATAAGAGTTCTTTCTACTTCCTTCATACTCCAGCATCCAAGAAAACAAAAATATTTGATATATTTGGCTACAACATCGGCTCTCTGCCTTCTTCTTATCTTGGTATGCCTCTCTTTCATGTAAAAATCCCTAATGAGATCTGGAAAATCTTATTGGTAGATTTCAAAGAAAATTAGCTTATTGGAAAAGTGTTGTCCTGTCACAGGTTGGAAAATGCATTTTCATTAACATCACCTTTCAAAATCCTATGATATATCTAATGTCCCTTTTCAAGCTCCATAGGGAGGTTATTGAAAGAATTGAGAAAATCTAAAAACACTTTCTTTGGAGTGGTATTGAAGAATAAAACAAGTATCATCTCGTTGTTTATGAAAAAGTTTGTCAACCCAAGAAAAATAGGGTTCTTGGTATCAAAAATCTTGACAATGAATACTTGAAAAGAATATTTGACACAGAAGCTTTACACAAAGACAATACAGTGCTTGTGTATTTTATTAATATCAAAATCAAGCATTACAAACAAATGAGAGAGTTGCAGTATTTATAGATATTGGACAACTTCTATGTCATCCACAATATATGGAAATAAATCTCCTAATCTGAGCAAATATGTAGAAATAGTATATTGCCCCTAGCTGCCCCTATTTCCCCTCCTACAAATCATCTGGGAACAAAATATGCAAGATAGAACATGATCCCACAAACATTGGGATGAGAACACTATAGCTTACTTAAATAACAACTAAGGATAACTAATACCTATTGACATAAGTTTAAAGTATTTAGTTAAATACATTAACTTATTACATTTATTCAAATATCAACTAATGATGAATTAAGAAAAAATTTATTCCTAACAATCCCCCCATTAATTCAGCATGGTCTTAAGTGAACAAGACAGAAATTCTCTAAAACCCTCAAATTTGTCTCGAGTAAGTGACTTTGTGAAGACATCTAGCACGTTGCATATCTTTCGAGTAATACTAGATTTGGATGTTGTTATTTTGAACATGTCTTGCGAATGAAATATATTTGCACCTCAATGTGTTTGGCGCACTCATGAAAAAATTGAATTCTGAAGAAGTCTCACTACTCCTTCATTATCAACATGTAGGATACTTAGATGTTCTATGTGGTATTCACCAATCCTTCAAGTATATGTTAAAGCCATATCACTTCACATATAACTCCACATGTTGCATGGTATTATGATTCTATAGAGGACCTTGAAACACAGATTTTTCTTCTTAATTCCCCCATGATATCAGTCCAAATCCCAAAAAGAATACAAATCTTGAAGTGGATTTGCATGTCATCTATGTTCCTTGCATGATCTAAATTTGAATATCTTGTCAAGAAGAATTATATCATTCTTCTTGTATTATAGGTCATTAGTCCATAGTTCTTATGGTGTACCTCAATATCTACTTTGTTACTTTCCAGTGACATAATCCTGGGTTCTTGCATGAACTAGAGAAAGATAGCTAACTACATAGCTAATATTCGGTCCTAGTATAAGTCAAGTAGATGAGACTCCCAATCAATTGTCTATAGAGAGTTGCATTTAGTTTTGGTGATGGATAAGTTCAAGACAGTACTGAAGTCTTGTCTCCATAGGTGTGGCAATTGATTTTGCAATCCATCATATGAAATTTCTTGAATGCATTGTCTTAGCATATTTCGACTATGATTGAAATATATGATTTTCTTCTTTGACAAAATTTAATTCCAAGATAATAATGTCAGTATCCCGAAATCGGTCATGTCAAATGATCAAGTTAGATATTTCTTTTTTGACTCAATCATCTTCAGTGATCCTCTACTGATGATTACATCATCAACATACACTATAACAATCACTCTCTCCCCTCCCTTGATTTTTGAGATAGAGATTAGTATCATGTATGGACTCCTATTGAATCTGTGATGTATGAGATTCTCATCGATATTTGATGTACCATGCCCTAGGAGACTTGCTTTGAGAACCATACAATGATTTCATGAGTTTACATACCTTTTCCTCTTTACCTGGTATGAAAAAACCTTCTGGTTGAGCCATGTAAACTTCTTCCTATAAATCACCATTAAGAAAGGCACTTTTCACATCCATTTGGTTTATTTTCCAACCAAATTATGTAGCTAGAGAAAATATTAACCTAAAAAAATTTATCTTAGTTGTGGGAGAAAAAGTCTCCTCATAATCAATGCCTTCTTTTTTAGCATATCCCTTAGTAACTAGTATAACCTTATGTTTATCAATTTTTCTGTCTGCTTTGTAATTCATTTTTAAGATCCATTTACATCTAATCAGCTTTTTCCCTAGTGGAAGATCTATAAGTTGCCATGTATTATTTTTCATAAGTGACTTATATTTTGCATCCATAGCATCTTTCCAAGGTTTAGACTGCAGGGCTTCTGAACCTGAGGAAGGTTCAATAATTTCAAAAACTTTACCCATTAAGGCCAAATTTACCTCATTTCGAGCCATATTGCGAGTCCTCATTCTAGTGGTAGACGTGTCGAGGACACTATCCAATTTTACATCTCTAATCATACTTGTATACCATTTAGTCATAATTTTTGTGGTTCCTGTGGGAGGTTGAATTTCATTATCTTCCCCATCATCACTATCATCATCAAAGTGATTACCATCCTTTGTTTTCACTATAGGGATAATGTTTTCGTCATGTGAATGGAAGGAGCATATGTCTTTCTTCTCAAAGAACTCAACATCCCAACTAGTGTATAGCCTCCTTGTTCTTGGATCCATAAGTCGGTAGCCAAGTGCTTCATCACTGTATCTCAAGAATATAAGTTTTTTTGATTTCATATCAAGCTTATTTCTTTGTTTCTTAGGAATGTGCATACTTGCTTTACATCTAAGGTGTGAAATAGATGGCTTATACCCTGACCATGCTTCTTGAGGCATTACTCCATCAAGAACTACAATGGGAACTCTATTTAGTAAATAGACTGTCATTTTAGCTCCTTCGGCCCAAATTTTTTTTGATAAACCTGCATCATCAACCATACATCGTACCATATCCATGATAATACAATTTCACCTTTCAAAAACACCATTTTTTTGCGGTGTGTGAGGAGGATCTATTTGACAAAGAATGTCATGTGTTTCTAAAAAATCATTGAACTCATTGCTGGTGTATTCTCCCCCTTGATCTGAGTGGAGTGTTTTTATTTTCCTACGATACTTTGTTTCAACAAGGGATTTAAACTTCTTAAAATTTTAAAAAGCTTGGTCTTTTGTAGAAAGATAGTATATCCACATTTTTTGAAAAATCATCAACAAAGAGCATGAAATATTGAAACCTAGAGTGGTTAAGTCGCATTGGTCCGCACAAATCGGTATGCACCAAGTCAAGTTTTTCCTTAGCTTGAAATGTATTATGTTTGAATGGTACTCTATGTTGTTTTCCTGCCAAAAAATGTTGACATTTATCTGTACCCTTTTTTAGAGATGGTAAACCCCTAACCATATTGTATTAACGAAGTGTGTCAAGATAGCCAAAACTCACATGTCCAAGTCTTTAATTCGATAGCTGAGCTAATGATGTATCCTTGGCTACAAGTGCTTGATCATTTCGTTAAAAAAAATCCAACTGAAACATTCTTCTCACATTAGAAGTTTTTGTAACAATTTTGGAGCTTCGTGACTTATCTCGAACTAGGCACATATTTTTACTACCTTTACAATCGAAGTCAATTTTGAGATTGTGATATAATAATTAACTCACGGATAACAATTTTTTTGTTAAACCAGGGACATAAAGAACATATGTAATTTTACAATTATGATGCCCAAGTGGTAGTGAAATGGAACCAATGCTTTCAACACTGTGTGATGTATCATCACCCAAAGAGACATGATTTTTGGTGGGTGTTTTACTCATTGTGAAGAAACAATCTTTCTTTCCTGTCATGTGTCAATTTGCACCTGAGTCGACATACCAAATTTGATTTATAGAATTGGATACTTCATTTGACTATGCAAAATATAAGAAGTTGCCATCATCAAATTGATCTTCCTGTTCAACTACATTTCCTTTTTGAGTTGTTTTCTTCTTCCACTTATTATTATTTTGTCCCTATTTACTTTGTTGTTGACCATATTTTGTTTGTTGCTAATTAATATTTTTATCACTTGATGATCTTTGTTGGAATTTTTTGTACCAACAATTTTTTAAGTCATGTCCTTTTCGACCACAAATAAGACATTTTTCTTGGTACTTTTGGCCTTATTGAATATTACCTTGCTTCTAAGGTTGTTTATTAGACTTAGCCTATTTTTTTTCTTTTTGATTAGAAGCAAGTGCTTACTCTTCTGTTTCAGTAGTTGAGTGAATAGCTTCCTCTTGTTGTAGCATATTCACTAACTCTTCAAAATTTGTTGTTTGACCAGTTATGTTTAACGTGGTCACAAAAAATCCTATATGCTGGAGGAAGAGCTCTCAATACCATAGGCAGGAGTGATGTGTCAGTTACTTCTTCTTCTAAAGCTTGAAGTGATGCACACAAAGTTTCTACTCTTCTAAAAAACATTTCAACTTTCTCAGTTGGTTACATTTTCAAGATCAATAGTTGACTCTGGAGATGAACTATTGTGTTCTTATTTTTGGACTCATATACTAATTTCAACTTGTCCCAAGATTCTTTTGTTGTTTTGGTCTTAAGAAATGAGGTTGTACCTCATCTGAAACACTAGACAAAATTTTTAACTTTGTTTTTTTATTTGTACAATCAAATGTAGCTTGTTTTGTAACATCTGTTGTAGATATTTTTAATGTACCAGAAACAACGGACCATAGATTTTCAAAATCAAGTTGTGCCCAAATTTTTGTTTTCCATGCTGGATAATTATTAGAACGTAAAATTTGAGAATCTGGCAAAAAGAATTTTGGTGTCGTAATTACAGCCATTGTGAAAAGTGATAAACAATAGAAGAAAAAATTGAACACTTTTCCCCCCTTAAAGCATGCACACCCCCCCCCAAAAAAATTACTTTATTTATTTTGGGATCCTTTTCAGCCATGTACAATGAATTTTTTGCACTATTGGCCCTGTTATAATTTTGGCTATGTGGTCAATTTGTAAAAATAAAATGTCTCTCCTAGCCAATTTACAAAAATAAAATGGCTCTCTTGGCAGATTTGGAAAAAATAAATTTTTGGATCTCTAATTTTTTATTTTTACAAAACAAATCTTATTAAAAGTTATACTAAGACGTAGAGCTCATAAAAACACACACTTTTCAAAAAAAATAGCACCTCAATCCAAGGTACCAGTTGAAATTTATGGCTCTTTTAAGTTACGATTTCAATATCTTTCCAAAGCCCTTTCCAAAAATGGGAAAAATGAATTCTATCCTTGTGATTCTTTCATAAAAATCCAAAAATGGAAAGTTTTTTTAAAGCGGATTTTCTACCAAAAAATGTGTTTGTTTCATCTGCCATCAATCTTGTTTCCTCTATCACCACCTCAATTTATCAACTTTTATACATCTTTGCTTTAAATTTGTTTTTCACATGCTTTGCACTTCTCCAACAACGTTTTTTTCCTTTTGTTGTCTCTATGAATTACAGGGTCTATGCATTGATGGTTGTGCAAATAGAGGTCAGTTTTCAAACAAGATCATTTGTTTTCTTCCTTTGGTCATTGTTTCTATTCTTTTGGCCACTTTTTCTTTTTCTCCCGTTTGTACAGGGTTAGACGCTTAGAGATGTCAATTTGGAGATTGATCCAATGCCACAACTAACTGACAAGGTCTAAAAAATCATAGATTAACAAAGGATAATGGGGGTCTCTTTTTTTAGAGACAAAAAACCCCAAAATAATTACATATAATTTTTCTTTAATGAAAAACAATGTTTTCTTTAATTCAAGAAGTGAGATTCAAACTATAAATTCAAAAAATAACTTCATGTGCAATTTTCTACAGTACTTCTTTTGTTGTTCCTGGTGTGTGGAGTACAAACAGGGGCTATGTGAAGAGGTTGGGTTCAACTTTGGATCCTCCTATCTCAAGCTTCTTATTCCTCCTCCCTCAAACTTCCTACACTCCCTAGCACTCACAAGTTATGACTCTTTCAACTCTGATACCAAATCTTGACAATGAATACTTGAAAACAATATTTGACACAGAAGCTTTGCACAGAAACAAAATGGTGCTTGTGTATTTTATTAATATCAAAATCAAGCATTACAGACAAATGAGAGAGATGTAATATTTATAGATGTTGGAAAACTTCTATCTTATCCACAATATATGGAAACAAATCACCTAATCTGAGAAAATATGCAGAAATAGCATGTTGCCCCTAACTACCCCTATTACCCCTCATGGAAGTCATCTAGGAACAAATTATGCAAGATAGAACATGATCCCACAAACATTAGGATGAGAACACTATCACTTAGTTAACTAACAACTAAGGATAACTAATTCCTATTGACATAAGTTTAAATTATTTAATTAAATACTTTAACTTATTACATTTATTCAAATATCAACTAATGATAAATTAAGCTAAGTTTTATTCCTAACAAAAAAAATACAAAATATGAACAAAGCAATGGTAGCTAAAATGACATGGAGACTTTTGAAAGAAGACCTTCCATGGAAAAGACTTGTTAGAGACAAGTACTTAGAAAATGCTATAATGATTGGATTCATAGGGAGGATTTTCCAGTTGGGTCTCAATTTTAAAATGCCATTGTCAACTCCAAACATGTGTTGATCAAAGGTAGTAAATGGGACTTATGTAATGAAAATGACATCTCCTTTTGGGATGATAAATGGTTGAATAAGTCCCCACTTAAAAAAAAGATGAATGGACTTAGTTGGTCATCCCTTACTCTAATCTAATTGGCACAAAAGTCAAGGATTATATCAGCAATAATTTTGAAGGCACTAGTTGGATTCAGCTTCCTGTTTTGGACTAGAATCTCATTGCTCCAGTTAAGAATCTTCATCTTTCTCTTAATGCCCATCATTTTATTGTTGTAGATACTGGTTATGAACTTGTTTGGGAAGATTCCTTAGAGGAATATTACTCTTTCAAAAGTGGTTATAACCTACTCTCTAATATTATCTCTTCTCCCATTAATTGGATAAAGGTTTGGTTCAAAGAGATGACTCCCAAAATCAACATTTTTTTATGGATGTGTATTCAAAATAGAATTCTTACAATTGATAATTGGATAAAGAAAGGACAACATATTCCCAATAGATGCAATTTATGCAAGAATACTAAGGAAACGGTAAATCATCTTTTCTTTCATTGCAAGTATATTGTTGAGGTCTAGAATTCTTTCTTTAAGTTCATGGGATTCCATTAGATTCTCTTGGATAATCTCCTTTCAACATGGAAAAAATTGCACCCACATTTCAATCACACTATTTTCAAAATGATTTTTTTTGTTTCCCTTTTCTCGTATCATCTGGCTTATCTGGAAAGACAGGAATAATAACATCTTCAGCAAAAAAAATCCCTCCATTTGAAGCTTATATAATCAGCTTCTTGAAGGCATCAAGTAAGAGATTTCTAATTCAGACCCAAGAAAAACTTCAATCAGAATGAGAAAGAAGTGTAATTACTCAAGAAATGGAGCATATCTACGGTAACCAGTGGTATAGTTCCTCCCCAGATTGACAGGTTTTTAGTTTCCTGGATCCCTCCTCCTAATGGATTTTTCAAGATTAACTTTTATGGGGCATCTAAGGGTAATCCTAGGAATTCTAGAGGTGGGGGATGTATCAGAGGTGATAGATGTCAATTAATTGCTACCTAGTTTAGGCTTATGGGATTCCATACAAATCACTATTCGGAAGCACTTGCTGTGCTTTGGGGCCTCAGACTGGCTTGTTCCCTTAAGTTTCAAAACATCATAATAAATGATGATTCAATGAACATTATAAATTTCCTCAAAGGCTCAACTCATGCAAGTTGGACCATTAAAAATTTCATTGATGAGGCCAATATTTTAATTATATCCCTTCCTAATTACATCATCACACATACCTATATTGATGGTAATCATTTAGTGGACTCCTTAGCCAACATGGGTATCCTTGCTAATGAATTCAAATATTCAAACCTCCTCATTACCACTCAATGTCCAATAAATTATTAATAAGGAGATAAGGTAAGTTTCACGAGGTGAATGTTGGAATTTGGAGGGCTTTTATTGTCATTATCTACACCGCCTTCATTTATCTCAGCACTTGGCATTTAATTCTCGCTGCTCCTAGGGTTTTCTTGACAACCAGGGGGGATATTTGTAGAGTTAAGCCTATCGATAACAATCAATGGAGGAAGGACACGGAGGTTTGGGATATTCTTAAGAAGGGTGGCTTCAATCACTTCGTGAATGCAACTAATGGACATGACTTCCATCTCTCACAGTAGTTGTTCCAAAATTGGAATGGATGCAAGGTGAGGTACCGTAATAGGGAATTTCTTATCACCAAGGAGATGGTTTTTGTTTTCATTGGTCTCCATCCTAAGGGTATGTGCTTCTTCAAGAACAATTATGATAGAAAAGATGAAGAGGCTAAATTTCTAGAAGGAGATGAGAAACTCATGGAAGCAAAGAGCAGGTTTCTCAAGGATTCGCTACCAAAACCCTATGATTGGGTAAGTCTAGTGATCATGAAGTAAATTACTATGGAGGATTGGTTCAAAGTAACCCCTACTTTCATTTTGTTTTTTTAAATCATTTCAAAAGAGATGTGGCAGTTAGTTTTCCTTTCTACCTCCTCCAATTCCTTGACCACTCGGTTAACCTGGTTAAACAAGGTAAATGATCCTAACTCTCCCACCATGCCCTCATTCTCCACCTCTATAAACACTTTTACCTCATCATTTTGAATGCCTTTGTTTCCACGCCTCTCCATCCCCTTGTTCCTCCTAAAATACCCCCTTCAGTTGTCATTCTACCTCCCCCTTCTGACTGCACTCTTAGCAGAAAGAAATCCAGAGATGACCCCACTTCTTCTACCACTATGCCCTATTCTCCTATTAGTTAAGGGGATGTTCCTCTTGGCCCCATGGCAATGGGATAAAAAAATTATGTTAGTCAACCCAAAATACAGAGCATCAGGACTGAACTTGACTTGCACACTAATAAGCTCAAGTAAATTAGGAAGGATTGCAAAGTATTGAATGCCAAAGTCAAAGGGTGCAAGATGGACATATAAAATGGGAGAAAATATGAAAAACTAATGGATGAGATGAACAAGAGAATAAAAACCCTGGACGAGGAACATGAAAAAATAAGAGATAGGCAGTGTCACATCCTCTCTATCCTTAAGGGAACTATGGATATTTTGTCCAACATCACCATTATATTGGAAAGCAGCAAAGGAAAGGAAAAAGATAAAGATGGCACTTTTGTCAAGGAAATCAAAGGAAATCTATAAAATCTCAAAAAAATCTATCAAAGACCACCAAATAGTGGTTGGATATGCTCTGGTTCATTTATCTCTTTGGTGAGATATTATAGATGTTGTTTTGTAAATTAATAAGCATGAATTTTTTTTAAAAAAATCAAAAGTGTTCTTTCACGTGATTTATCACCCTCGTCGTGATCGTCTTATTCTCGTGATCGTTTTGGTCTTCGTTTCATCCATTTCAGGTGAGAACTCCTCCCACCATGTCACAAACTTCATTAATAATTAATTAATTAATATTTAATTAATTTCTTACCCTTTTATTTAATAAAATTAATTTTATTAATTTTGGGGTTTTTAATTAAATAAATATTAATTTAATATTTATTAAAAATCAATCGACAAGTTTTTTTATTATTGCCAAGGGAAATTAAAATTCCGCTTCCAATTGTCGGGAATGCCAAATTGGCTTTCCGCACCCGGATTTCCCTTTCCTGGCAAAATCTTCTTTTTTCCCCGCTTGTGGAATTTCTCCTGTTGATTACCAACCTAACCAGATGGAAAACTGGCAAAAAATCTCCCAATATCCCACATGGGGAAATAAATGAGAATTGTCAGCCTGCTTTGCCACTGCCACAGACAAACGATTGAGTTTTTTCCCATATTTCCCTATAAATTAATGCCCACTAACCGAAGAAAATGAAATTAGTTATTTCAACAAAAACAAATAAACAGTTACGGGGAAGCTTCTTTAATCCACGTAACAAATCCTTTGTGAATCTTTGTTGGAAAAAGTCATGAGTAACAAGTTGGGGATCTTTATTTCTAAGATTTTTTATTATTTCCAAATTCTTCTTATTTCCTCTGAGAAGTTTTCAGAGAAATATTTTTATCCAAAGATTCATTTTAGCCACATTCTTCACAGAAACATTGATTCTCCAAAGCAATGGTCATTTTCAAGAGAATTATTTACTCCATTTGCATTCTCAAGGAGGAATAGTCACGTTGCAAATTAAAGAAAGCTAAATCCACGGTTCACAAAAGAAAGAATTTTCCAATGCATTTTTGCAAGGAGAAGAAAATTCACAAGGAAATAAAGATATAAAAGAAAAAAAATTTCCACAAAGGGGAAAAGAATAAATTTCCAAGCACAAAACCCACGGAAAAGAAAATACCAAGATCTATGCATACCAGGAGGATAAAGAGGCAATGCAAGCATAGTAGGAAAATTCTAAGCTCCACGCCAAGAAAGGAAAGAAAAATTGCAAGAAAATAGTTTCAAAGCATGTTGCGAAAGAAATAAAAAAAAAAAACAAACAAACACATAAGGCAAAGCAAAGAAGCATTTCAAACGTACCATTTAGGAGGAAGATATGCAATTTTTACATTCAGTCAAAAACCAAATAGTCCACATAGAAAGATTTGAAGTTTTTGCCAAAATTAAAAAGAAATGCCATGCCACACAGAGAAGGAAATAAAGCACAACCAAAATCAAATTTTCAAAGGAAGCAAATAAAACGCCTAGGAAATCCACGGCATTTAAAAATAAGAGTTCCAAAATGCATTCATAAGGCAACAAAGAAAATAAAAGAAACATTCATGGAAGAAAGCCAATATATCCATGCAAAAGCATAAAAGGAGTTCACATCAAAGGAAATAAGAAGAAATTTCCATGCAAGCCAGCATCCAGGTTGTCCACGCACCATTTAACCAAAAAAGAATTTTTCAAGGCACGCACAAAAAAGAATTAGAATAACCATTAAGGAGAAAAAGATCAGGAAACAACACCATGCAAAAAAAGAGGAAAAATGCAGTTCAAATTTTTACCAGAATAAAGCCACACAATTGCATAAGATCAGGACTGTGCGTGAAGAGAAATCAGTGAAAATTTGAAAAAAATCAAACAAGATATATATCAGCACAAAGAAAAATGAAATTAATGAAGAAAACAATAGATGCAGAACGAAGGCTGCCGCAGTTGTATCTGTCGAAGTAATCAACTTTGGAGCTTGATATCTCGAAGTTGGATGATTTTTCATGAAAAAACAATCATTTCCCATGAATTTTAATCATGTTAAGGTGCTTACCATACTCATTTGCAAATTCACAACACCTCATTTGGTATTTTTCATGAACCCAAATAAAACATGCAGTTCGTTTGAATTTCGCCGTGCGCACTGTTTCAGCTTGTCGGAAGGCCTACTTTGAGAATCCATATTTCGGGCCTGAGTGATTTTCAAGAAGAACGGTTTAGTTCATTGAATTCTCCCCACATTAATGTACTTCTTTGCCAAATTTCAAATGCACAACACCTCATTTGATATTTTTCACGGAGCCAAATAAAATGCAATTTGTTTGATTTCGCTGCGCGTGCAGTTTTCAGCCTGTCAAGGAGACTAACTTTGAGAGTTGATATTTTGAACTCGGATGATCGTCAAGAGAAAATTATTGTTTCTTTGGATTCTCCCCACATTCATATGCTCTCTTGCCAAGTTGTAGATTCCCAGGGTGACGTTTGATATTTTTCCCAGGCTAAAACCAAACGGGATTTTCACAGTTTTACACTTGCATTTTCCTAGCAGTTTCAGAAGAGTCAACTTTGACCTTTAATATTTCACTGAAGAATTTGATTTGGGAAAAAAATATCTGATCCAAAAATTTTTGGTACCTTAATAGACTCCCTCATCCAGTGAGAGTTTCTCAGAACAAGATTTGTTATTTTTCCCAGGGCAGTTTCAGAGGTGATTTGTGTAGTTTTGAAGTAAGTAATAGCCCGAAATCACACTTTTGTCACAATCATGTCATCTTCAAACAAAATGATGTTGTGGTATGAGTTCCAGGGCATTCTACCCACCTCGACGCTCCATTCAGAGTATGAGAACATCACCGATACCAACTTGGGACACGTCGACGTAAGTCGGTTCTGCGATCACATATCAACCGAAGGCGAGTCACAATTTTCCTGATACTAGTTCCAAATTGGTCATCACTTTCATGGATGCACTACGACACCTACATAGTGTGGTGATTCAACTCCAATGGCTCCGAAGTGGAAGCGACCTCGACTTGTGAGTTCTCATTCTCGTCTTCACGACATAGGCACTTCTCAATGGCAGCAATAGGTCACCTCTGACTTCCTCATTATGTGGTATAGGTCATAGCTATTGGTAGAGGTCTCTTCAGAGTCAAAATCCATTGTTATCGGATAGAGATCAATAATGGAAGAAGTTTTTCTACATCAATTGTCTTCACTTAATCATTGTACGGATCTATTCATCAACATACCAAGACCAATGACAAGTGCAATTGTGTGGATCATCAAGCAAGGCCACATCATTCAAGCATGTCCCTGTCAACTCTCAGTTAGCAGTGGGCACGATACTTCATCGGCCAGTCTTAAAGTTGGAGCATTCTCGAATTGGATGATCGTGAGCGGATCAGAATGGCAACACTTCGGGATGGTGACAAAGACGAAAGACATAACTCCAAGAAGTGAATTGCAATCTCAACTCTTGGAAGAGCTTCTCAATGGAAAAAGATCAAGAGTTGGATTCTGACAAGCCAAGGTGGCGTAATGACTACGGTCTCACGACAAATGAATAATTCACCATGGAAAGGTATTCAGAGCATGTGGAGAATTGTGTGTAATTGTGAATGCGAATGCAAATAAAGAAAAAATTTCTCACACCAGGATGTTGCTCAAACGGAGAGGTGGATGAATTGCTCAAGTTTCAAGCTCGACTCTCTTGTCATCTGGAGGATTGTGGAGCACGGTCAATGAGTTCATTCCGTACGACCGGGATAGGTAGACTCTTGGCCCAATGGATAAGGCACTGATCCTAGGTGTCTTGATCTAGGTGGCACGTTGCTGACTAGGATGTCTATGTGTGTGTCCAAGTCATTTAAGTGGGGTCCACATGTACCCATTGCTTTTATTTATGTACTTTTCCTAAAATGACTTTAAAATTTGTTATAAAGTGATGTTATTGTTAAACTCACTTTTGGAAAATTTTTGATAACTTAAGTGGTTTCTATTTTTAAGTTACTTTTTAAAAGTTGGTTGAAAAAGTCAATGTCATTTAAGATGCTTTGTTTAATGTTCATGTAAATCCTAACTACTTTGTAACCAACTTTTGGGTTATAGAAGGAAGTTAGAGGCTCATTTGTAAGGGTGACTTTGAGAGAGGAGAAGAAAATACTTTTGTATGCAAGCTTTACTTCAAGAAAGAAACTTTGTGTTCTTTTGAGAAGACATTTTGGAGTTAATGCAATATGAACTTTGTGTCCCATTCGTTGTCTCTTATAGCATTTGATGTTGTTATGTTCATTAGATGTTAGTGTTTAAATCTTGCATGCAAATATTGTCTTGATCTTATTGTCAACTATATTAATATGTTGTTCTAGTTCACAGTGATCAAGCTCTGATTATCTACTTGCTCATGTGTGTTCCCTTTTACTTATTCTTGTTTAGCTAATTCAAACTCCATTTTATTTGTGTTAGTTATTCATTGTTCTTCTTCATGTAATATTAGGCTCTGATTTTACCTAACTCTTGCATGTTCCTTCCATTCATTCCTTTCCATTCCTTTCCTTCATTCCATTCCATCTCCCTCATTCACTTTTCTTTCCATTGATGTTCCAAAACACCCCCCACATACAATTTTGAATGTACAGATGTAAATACAGTTTTGGTTTTCAATAAAGGAAGCCTCACCTTCATTGAGGAGGGACTTTGTTCCCATACTGTTGCATGTCATTTGCATGCATGCAAATCCATATGCTAACAATTTTTTGGCGACTCTACTGGGGATTCAGGAATCGTTAACCAGTGCTTGGTTAAATCTTTATGACTATCCCCTTTGTACAAGCTCATGTTCTTCAACCGAATCTTGTGCCCAATGAAGATTTTCAAGGAGACATTGTTGCTAGCCTTCGATAGTAGCTTGGGAAAACCACAAAAGCTTGCAGCAATTTGTGGCTGTTGATAGAGCCATTGACAGAGAAATCTACATTGAAGACCTTAGAAGAAGAGCACCCACACTTGTGGCCAGAAGACCTCCTGGACATGTGTTGATCGTTGTTCACCGACGTGGCCCTCTTCCACCAAGGCAATAATTTGTATGACTATTATAGGTAACTCACCTATCTTGCAACCAAATCTTCTTTTTGTAGATACTCAAGAAGACATATCATCATATTTGAGGCAAGCTATTTGGGAAAAGTGCACGAATGACTATCATTTTCATCTCATCGCATCAATATTGGATAACAAAGAAAATCAAGCTGCGAGAGTTGCTAGAGTCATTCAGGAAACAAAGAGATCAAGAAAGAGAGCAAGAGAAAAGGCTAGAGCTGATCAGAACGTGCCAGTGATCCCTTCACAGTAAAGATTTCAAACTGGCAGGAAAGAGGTTTACACGAGGAGAAAAAGCTAAAGGTCAATCTGATCCCATTTTTGATTTTCAAGGAAAGTTTGGTTTCAAGTTATCTCCTCCAAGGAGGAACACTCCCCGTAAATCTGTAAGCCTTGCATCAAGTCCTGAAAGAGAAAGTAAGGGAGGAATCACTACAAGTCAAGCACTTGTTCTTGCTCACATTGTTTTACCTTCACATACCACCTTTCCCAAGATGGCAATTAACGTACCATGGGGAAATGCCATAGGCCCATTGGCCTTACCATCTCGACATGACCTCCCACGAGGATCGAGGAAGATTCTTCCCAAGTTTGATGGAGATGGGAAGACATCACCTGATGACCACATTTCCACCTTCTTTGTTGCATGTGTAGTTTTTTCAGTAGAATATGAAGATGTTGTTGTTCACCTCTTCATTGAAACATTGTAAGACATTTCTGGAGATTGGTTTCATCATCTCCCAAATGGGTGTATTACAAACTGGAATGATATGAAAACTAAGTTTGAAGACAGGTTCAAGACAGTAGAAGATGAACATGCCTTGTTTTCCTAACTATCTCAGGTGAAGAAAGAACCAACAGAACCCATGAGGAATTTCATGGCTAAGTTCAACAAAATGGTGAACAAAGTTCCTGTCGGAATTCACCCGAACCCTGACGGACAAAAATGTTTCTTTATTAATGCACAACAACCAGAAGTGTGCTATCAGCTGAGAAGGGCTAGAGTGGCTACTTTGGAACTTGCTCAATCCTTGGCCATAGAAATTGAGGATGACTTAATCATGGTGGGAAAATTCAAGAAAACTTCCCTCAAGGGAAAGAGTCAAGAAACCCCCAATGCTTCTGAGACCATACTCACTAAGTTGGCTAATGATGTGCTAGCTTTGAAAAAGCAAGTTGCTCAAAGTAGTAAACCTGCTCCTTACAAAGACATCCCAAGAAAAGGCTACGTTCCCAACAAAGCTAGAATTGCAGGCACTCCGACAAGGCTTGCTATTGAAGCAGCTCCCACAACTAACTCAAAGTGTGATGTCATTGAAGAAAGTGATGATGAAGTTGAGGTCGTCAAAGGTTGAAGAAGAAGAGCCAGACTCTAGGACATCTGAACCTGAAGTTCGAAAGAGCCTGAAGGAGAAATTAATAATCATTTCTTCGAGTACCGTTCAGAAGAAGAAGATGAATATGAAGAAATTGTAGAAGATATGAATAGTCAATCCTTCACGGTCTTCACACACTCTCAGAAAAAGGAGCAGAGTACCACTAAGGTGGAAGATAAAAAGAGCTCCAAGGAAGTTCCTAAAGAATCTAAAACTAAAGAAACTTCCAAAGAATCCAAGACAACTGAGATTCCTAAAGAGTCCAAGGTGACTGAGGTTTCCAAAGTTAAAACTATCCTAAAGAAAGGAGGACCTTTGTCAAGTCAATCAGTTGATAAATCAGCTACGAAGAAAGTTTCTTCTTCCACATCAGTATCAACTAAGCCCAAATCAAAGGTCAAAAGTGAGCCATCATCAAGTTCGAAAGAACTAGTAACTGAGACATCAAGTACAATCATTTTTCCCAAATTTGATAACATTGATCATATATATAAAACAAAAATTTCCATGTCATAGGCAAAGTACTTGAAGTCCAATAAGGATCAACTCAGAAATTGGTCCAGTTTATCAAAGGTGACTCTACTGTTCATTCCTCTAAGGAATTCTGAAAACTCCCAAAGACGGGAAGACTCAAAATATTGTGGTGGCCACTACACCTTCAATGAAAAGATTGAACCTTTCTTTGTGTCCTTTCTGATCAATGGATGCAAATTAAGTAATTGCATTATAGATTCTGGAGCCTCGGATAATGTGATGTCTGTCAAAAGTAGCACATGCTCTTGGGTTGACTTGTACGAGAACATTCAGGTCTTGTTACTCCATGGAGACAAGACAAGTTCCTCTGATTGGGTAGATTCAAGATGCTCAAATGGTTTTATCTCAATTTCCTCAAAAGCGAGTCAAGGTAACCATTCTAGTTTCTAACATTCCCACTTCATATGGTATGTTGTTGAGCAGGAAATTTTGCAGAGATCTAGGTGGTGAGATTCAAATGGACTGGTCTCATGCTATGATCCCTATCAGTGGAGAAATGAAGAAGCTAATGTTGAAGACTTAGGAAAAGTTCACAGTAATGAAAACAAATGATCCCCGCCCACAGGTCCTATTTCAAAACTCAAGTATGGGTAATTATATGATGACTACAAAGGTTCATGCACCTGAGGTCACTTGCTAAGATCCCAATGAGATCTGGACTCTTGAGTTTGATGGAAGTTGTTGCTCAACAGGTTTTGGCACAGGAGTGGTGCTTATATCTCCAAATGGTAAAATGTTTCCTTTTTCTTACAAACTCCAATTTTCAAATACTAACAACACTACAGAATACGAGGCATTAATCCTTGGCCTCCAAGTTGCAGAAGAGAAAGGGATCAAAAATTTGAAAGTCTTTGGAGATGCAGAGTTGATCGTGAAACAAGTAAAAAATCAGTTTCAAGTAAAGAATGATTGTTTGAGACATTACACAAATAAAGTGTGGGACACGATAGAAGTCTTTGATGCTTTTTCCATAGAATCTATCCCTCTGAAAAGAATGAAAAAGTAATATTCTCTAGTAGTCTCAGCTTCATTGATGATCCCTCATTCAGAGTTTGATCAAGACAAATACACCATTGAAATGGTTTTTAGGCCAAGTGTTCCTGACAATGCAGAAAATTGGCAAGTCTTCAATGATGATCAACAAATTATTGCCTTCTTGGAAAAGAGGATAATTTTGAACAATTGTACTTTGAAGGAAGTGATTCTATTTCATGAATCAACGACCTCACCCATTCAAGAAGGAGTTGAGAATGAAGATCCTGGTGATGGCATCATTCAACTCAAAGGAAATAAAATTCCAAAAGGATTGGTTTCACTTGAAGAAATTTTTGATAAACATGACAAGTTTATCAAAGAGAAAGAGTAGGCAAGACCTACAAATTCTACTAACTATGAGCAAGTTGACATTGGTACCAAGGACAAACCTCACCTGGTCAACATTGGTAAGTGTTGCTCACCTGAGGAGTGCAAGAAATTTGTAAGCCTCCTTACCAAATATTCAGATGTCTTGGCTTACTCATATGAAGACTTGAAGTCTTTCCAACCTAGGGAAATAGAGCATGCCATACCCTTGAAACCTGGTAAAACTCCATTCAGGTAGAAGCAAAGACAATATAATCCCAAGATAGCAAGGACAATATTCCATGAGGTTCAAAATATGTTAGACACACGAATAGTGTTTCCTATTCGACATTCAACTTGGATAGCTAATATTGTCCCAGTTCGCAAGAAAAATGGAGAAATTAGGATTTGCGTGGATTTCCATAATCTTAATCAAGATTCCTTGAAGGATAACTATCCACTTATCAGTCATGGACCATATTCTATAGGTAGTAACTGGATCAAAATGCTATCCATGAGATGGTTTCTGAGGTTATAATCAGATTGAAGTGGCTAGAGAAGACCAACATAAAACCGCGTTCAACACCCCCTAGGGTACTTTTGCATATAGAAGAATGCCTTTTGGTTTGATCAATGCCGATGTGAATTTTTAAAGGGTCATGGATATGGCATTCACAGATTATAAAGACAAGATCATCATGATATACCTAGATGACTTGACAGTGTTCTCAAAGAAGTGAGAAGATCACCTAAGAGATTTGGAGAAAATATTGCAAAGATTTAGACTTCATAGAATCTCCCTGAATCTAAAGAAATCCATGTTCGAAGTTACAAAAGGGAAACTCCTAGGCCATATTGTTTCTAAAGAGGGAACCAAGATCAATCCTAAACGTGTTCAAGCTATCAAGAATCTTTCCTTACCTACAAGAATCTCCTAGAGTGCCAAATCATTCTTTGAGAAGGTTAAATTTCTAACACTACCTAGATTACAGTGAGATATTTAACAATAGGGTAAAACTACTGTTATGCAAATAACTCTCCTTCTATTTGGACAACTTATATTTCACAAACTGCCTACTCTAAAGAGTTTACACTAGTTAAGTGAGGGTGTGCACAATAGTATCCAGCTTGTAAACATTAAGGATTTTACTTAGAATGCGCATAATTATTCCGCTCACCTAGGCATGTCTTTCATCCTATTCCACATACACAAGTAAGGCTACGATTCCCTTGTATCTATTTTTTCCTTCACATGATTGAATGCGGGCTTAATCTATTATAGAATAGTTGGCCTTGAATAAGGATTCTAGGCTACAAGGGATTATACTACACATGGCTTCAGGAAACCTTGAAACACCTTCTACAAGGACATGAATATCTCCATTGGGGACTTGAGATAACCATTTTCAATTTATAACACTATAGCACATGTAGAGAGAGAGAGAGAGAGAGGAATTAGTCCTAAAATCACTCATAGAAACCTACTTGCATACTTGATGTCTCTGGATAGTAAATGATCCATGTCTTCCTCGTGAAAAGTAAAAAGTGCGCCTTCCATAGTATATCATTGACTTGCATCCCAGTGATTCATTTTGATATGCTTAAAATTTGCACCCATTGCCAAATAAAACATCTGTTAGGCCTGAGTGTTTTCTCAAAATCTGCAGAAAATTAAATTGACAAGTCTGGTCAAATGGGATCAACCAACTTATTTTGTGCACTTCATTAGAAAAGATGGATAAGGATAACAATTGGCCAATTTGAAGGAAGTTGATTCACATTTTGTGCCACCATGTCATTACCCATGGAAAAGTTAAGATTAACCTGAGACTTAGTGATGGCATATGTGCTCATTGCTAAAATTCAAATTCCAAAAGGATTGATGCAACTTAGAACTCTTGTTATAAAGACATGTTTACACAAGAGAAAGGTTGGATACCTGTGGCATTCAACTTTTAGGTGGTTGATATTGGTAGGTGGAAACATAAAACATCTTGTGTCTAGTCAGCATTGGTATGTTTCTCACTTGAAAAATCTAATTTTTTTTAGGCCTCCCACCAAATATTCATTGCAGATCTTGATTTCTCAGGGAAATCATTCCAGTCATTCCAAAAAGATAGGTCAAGAGAATCTCTACCCTTGCAGGATTTAGGCTTTCCTTGTTTTGGCAGAACTTGTAGACATTGAATCTAAATTTCCCTCCCATTGATTCTCCATCATCTTCTGCATCTCCTATCTAGAAGCATGCAATAGTTTTTCCTACTTTGACATCCCAATTTGGATCCCTAATATTGTCCTCATGTTGTAAAGAAAAATGCCAGAAATTGGGATTTGTGCTGACTTCCCACAGGTTTCATACCTTGGCATGGTCTCTCCCTTTGTTGGACCATTATGGACCTCTTATCTGAATGTAATTGATTGTAAATCCCTTAAGAATTTAAGATCATGTCTCTGATTATAACTATTGTGGCTTCCCTTTAACATTTTCATTTTCCCACATCACAGCTCTCTCCTTTGCATTTTCTAGCATGTACGATATTTGCTTACAATCCCTGTGTTCATCTGTTGGTGCACACTGGAAAAGCCCAGTATGTAATCTATGGCACACAAGAATTTTTCTTCCAAGGATCTTGTGATATGCCCTATCTATTTCCTTTCCTGCTCGACAGGAGAGAGATCGACCCTTTCCTTAGGAGAAAATCCTTGGCCTCAAGGTGAAAACTTCTTGCTCAAGCCTATGAAGAAATTGAATCCAAAGAAGTCCCTGTTCGGATATGGTGAATTAGGGATTCTCCAATATGTCATATTATTTACTAAAGAAGGAACCACTCCTATCAATCTTGTTTCTAATAAAGAAACCAATGCATTCAAGGTAACATGTTCAATCTTCAAGGAATCTTTGCTTACCCACAAGTAATCCTAGAGTTCACTCATTCTTTGGGAAGGTGAACTGTTTGAGAAGGTTCGTGCCAGATTTTTCGCAAGATAACCAAAGAAATCACTGACATGATGAAAGGCCAAAGAATCCTTCAAATGGTTGAAGGAAGGTAGAGAAGCATTTTAACAAATCAAGGATGTTATTGTAAAAGCTCCTACATTGGTGTGTCCCGATTTTAAAAAGGATTTCATAATCTATTGTTATGCTTCCCACACATGATCTCTACCATCATGACTCAACATAATCAAGAGGGAATTGAATCTCCTATTGCATTCATGAGTTCTGAGATTCAAGAAACATGAATTGAATTACACTCCCCTTGAGAGGCATGCGTATGTGGTGCTTAGAGCCTTGAAACATTTCATATACTACGTATTGAATTCTCACACCAAATTCTTAGTTCCATACACCATAGTTAAATCGATGTTGACAAAACAGGAACCAAGATCTAAAAGAGGTAACTGGGTCTCCAAGATCCAAGAATATGACTTGGAAATCAAGCCTACCAAGTTAGTTTGAGGAAGAGGACTCTGCCAACTCATCGCAGAGAATGAGCCACGAGATGACTCTGAGGAAGAACCAGTTGAAGAAAGTTTACCACTGGTAGTTTTCATCAGTACCACAAATGAATGGTATTCTGATATAGACTACTTTCTCACATATGGTGAATGTCCTGAGAATATGATAGCTAAGGAAAAAGAGCTATCAAATTGAGAGTTGTCAAGTACATTATTTGGGACAACACATTGTTCAAGAAAGGTATTGATGGCATGTTTCTCAGATGCATTGATAAGGAACAACAACCTAGGTTGCTTGAAGCCTTTCAGAATCATGCTTGCAGTGGTCATTTCTCTGGACCAGTGACAGATCATAAGATTTTGTGAGCACATTATTACTGGCCCACTATGTTTTCTGATGCTCAAAAATGGGTAGCCAAATGTGAAGCTTGTCAACAATTTGTTGGAAGACCTAAATTGGTAGCTTTTCCTTTAAAGCCAGTTGTCATTGAAGAACCCTTTCAACAATGGGGGTTAGATTTCATCAGGGTTCTGAATCCAAATTCTAGTGCTTGGTCATACTTATGTGCTCAAAGCAACTGACTATTTTACAAAGTGGGTCGAATCCATTCCGGTGAAACAAACATCTACTACAGTAATTTTTGACTTCATCAAAGAGAACATTTGGTTCGTTACGATATTCCACAAAATATCGTGACGAACAATGCCACCAATTTCTCTTCTACATATATGGTAGGTTTTTGTTATGGGTATAGGATATCTTTATCTCATTCATCAAATTACTATCCTCAAGGAAATGGTCAAGCAAAATCCAGTAACAAAAACATCATTACTATCGTGTGTAAGTTAGTCAAAGAAAATCAAAGAACTTGGCACAAAAATTTATATGATGCATTGTGGGCTGACCACATAACTCCCAAAAGAGAAATTGGAATGTCTCCATTCTAACTCTTGTATGGAACTGATGCTCAAATTCCCATCACATTGGAGTTACCAGCATTACGATTGGCTCAAGTAGTTGACGATGAATGCTTCACCAATGCATTGGATAAAAGGATCATGTTCCTAAGCAAGCTTGAAGAACAAAGAAGTCAAGTAGGAAACATGATCGAGGAACACCAATCTAAAGTAAAGAAATTGTTCAACAGAAAAAATAAGGAGAGACAATTTCAAATCAATGACTTAGTTCTTCTATGGGACAAGAGGCGTGAACCAAAAGGAAAGCATGAGAAGTTTGATTCACTGTGGCTAGGCCCTTTCAAAATCAGGAATTTATGTGGAGATAACACATATTACTTGGCATATCCTGATGGAACTCATTTTCCTCTACCCTACAGTGGGCAATATCTCAAGCACTATCAAAATTGAAAATGGGTTGTCCCCCGTATGTACATAGGTAATTAGGGTTTTGGTTTGTTTCCTTTCCTTATTTTTCAGTTTCCTCTCTTTTGTCATCCCATTTTTGTGCATCATCATCTTTGGGATCATGTTCATTAAATATTTGGGTCTGGGTCCATTGCTTGTTTTGAAGTCCTTGTCCCCAATTAGAGCTAGCTGTTATCAGCTAATTTTGACTTCACAAAATTAATAAGCATGAAAATTTTAAAAAAATTCAAAAGTATTCTTTCATGTGATTTATCACCCTCGTCGTGATTGTCTTATTCTCGTGATCGTTTTGGTCTTTGTTTCGTCCATTTCGGGTGAGAACTCCTCCCGCCATGTCGCAAACTTTGTTAATAATTAATTAATTAATATTTAATTAATTTCTTACCCTTTTATTTAATAAAATTAATTTTATTAATTTTGGGGTTTTTTAATTAAATAAATATTAATTTAATATTCATTAAAAATCAATCGATAAGTTTTTTGTTATTGCCGTGGGAAATAAAAATTCCACCTCCAATTGTCGAGAATGCCAAATTGGCTTTCCACTCCCGGATTTTCCCTTTCCTAGAAAATCTTCTTTTTTCCCCGCTTGTGGAATTTCTCTTGCTGATTGCCAACCCAACCGGATGGAAAAATGGAAAAAGATCTCCCAATTTCCCACATGGGGAAATAAATGGGAATTGTCAGCCTGCTTTTCCATTGTCATGGGAAGATGATTAAGTTTTTCCCATATTTCCTGGAAATTAATGCCCACTACCCCAAATTGGTTATTTCAATGGAAATAAAGAAACGGTTACGGGGAAGCCTTTAATCCTCTTAATTTTTCCTCTCTGAAAAATTTGTGCGAAGAAGGTTTCAAGATTGGTTTATTTCCTTTGTAGAAGTGTTTTTCGAATCACTTAGAACATTCTTCATAATGATTGATTCTCCAATTCCAAAAAGGTATTGAAGCATCTATTCACACATTTTCCAGAAGGAATAAGAATTTATTTCTCACACATTTTTCTATGCAAGAATCCCCTGTAAAAAAATTTCAACGTAAGATTTCCCACGTGAAGGAGGAGCAAAGATTGCCACGCATTTTTCCAAAAAATAGTCCACGCATTGGTTTTTAGAAGGAATACAGTCCAAAAGGAAGGAGTTCCCACACATTTCTCAACCATATTAATGCAGGCATGAGAAAGTGAATTAGGCATTCAATACATTTCAATTGGTCAAAAACACAAAATAAAGAGCACAACCAAAGAAAATAGTTTCCATGCCTAAAGGAACATAATTCCACACCAGTCCAAGGAAAAATCAGCAAATTAAAAAAACAAATCAAAACAGAGACAAAACCTAAGTCCAATTGAGGAAAGAAGATAGTCCATTGCATTTTCTAGCAAAGATAAGAATTCAGTTCCCATGCCATAATAAGGAAGAGAACAATCCATGCGTGACAGGGAGAAAGATTGCACACCAACTAGGTGGAGAAATTCAATGTTGAGGAAGTTTTTCAACAACCATAAAAAGAATAATTTCCATGCATGAAAATGATAGCTCCATAAAATTCCGTAAGGTTTTAAAGGAGTCAAGCATTGGTGATAAGTTTGTCATGCCAAAGTAAAAAAAACAAGGATATCCACACGCATAAAAGGAAAATTCATCACCAAGAAAGAGTAATTATTTTCTAAGTTCACCATCATTGAAATAAATAGTTGTTCACACATTTTTGTAAGAAAAGAAAAGATAACAATGCTTCCAAAAAATTTTGGAACTCCCACCCCTTCAAAGTAGCTCATGTAACTCAATATTTAACAATATCACGCAGATCCAAAAGCCACATGCCATTTTGAAAAGGGAATGTGTGAAGAGAAATCATGTAACCATTTGAGAAAAGGTCAAAGCAATACAAGAAAAATGAAATTCATGAATTCAATTTTAGTGGAACCACACAATTGCCGAGAAGAGTGAATGTTGCGTGAAGAGAAATCACTTTGAATCTTGATTTGAAAAATTATGTCAAAAAAGAAATATATCAATCCACAAGAAAAATGAAATTAATGAAGAAAACAATAGATGTGGAATGAAGGTTGCACCTCATTTGGTGTATCTGTCGAAGTAATCAACTTTGGAGCTTGATATCTCGAAGCTGGATGATTTTCGTGAAAAAAAATTATTGCCTACAATTTTACTCATGTTAAGGTGCTTACATATTCATTTGCAAATGCACAACACCTCATTTGGTATTTTTCACGAACCCAAATAAAACACAGTTCGTTTGAATTTCGCCGCGCGCACTGATTCAGCTTGTCGGAAGGCCTACTTTGAGAATTTGTATTTCGGGCCTGAGTGATTGTCGAGAAAAATGGTTTGGTTCCTTGAATTATCCCCACCTTCATGTACTTCCTTTCCAAGTTTCAAATTCACAACACCTCATTTTATATTTTTCACGGAGCCAAATAAAACACAATTTGTTTGAATTTCGCCGCACGCACAGTTTTTAGCCTGTCAAGAAGACTGACTTTGAGAGTCGATATTTTGAACTCAAATGATCATCAAGAGAAAAGGATTATTTCTTTGAATTCTCCTCATATTCATATGCTCCCTTTCAAGTTGTAGATTCCTAAGGTGAGGTTTGGTATTTTTCCTAGGCTAAAACCAAACAGGATTTTCGTAATTTTACACCTTGCATTTTCCTAGCAATTTCAGAAGAGTCAACTTTGACCTTTAATATTTCACTGAAGAATTTGATTTGGGAAAAAAATATCTGATCCAAAAACTTTTGGTACCTTAATAGACTCCCTCATCTAGTGAGAGCTTCTCAGAACAAGATTTGCTATTTTTCCCAGGGCAGTTTCAGAGGTGATTTGTTAAGTTTTGAAGTCTGGAAGTAATAGCTTGAAATCACACTTCTGTCACGTCTCACAATCATCATACCAAACAAAATGGTGTTGTGGTATGAGTTCTAGGGCATTCTACCCACCTTGACACTCCATTCAGAGTATGAGAACATCACCGATACCAACTTGGGACATGTCGACGTAAGTCGGTTCTGCGATCGCATATCAACCGAAGGTGAGTCAAAATTTTCCCAATGCTTGTTCTGAATTGGTCTCATCAATTTCCCAGTGTCCATGAGTCCCAAATTGTTCTCACTTTGTAAAGCACTACGACACCTGCACAAGTGTGGCAATTCAACTCCAATGAGCTCTCATGTAGGGCATAAGTTAGAAGTGACCTCAACTTGTGAGCTCTGATGTCTCATGGCTCAATCTCATGGCTCCACGACTTGTTTCTCAATGGCACCAATGGGTCACCTATGACTTCCTCATTATGCGGTATAGGTCATAGCTATTGGTAGAGGTCTCTTCGAAGTCAAAATCCATTTTATTCGGTAGAGATTGATAATGGGAGAAGTTGTTTACTACATCAATTGTCTTCACTTGATCATTTGTGGAATCTATTCATCGACAAACCAAGACCAATGACAAGTGCAGTTGTGTGGATCATCAAGCAAGGCCACATCATTCAAGCATGTCCCTATCAACTCTCAATTAGTAGTGGGCATGATACTTCATCGTTTAGTCTTAAAGTTTGGAGCATTCTCGAATTGGATGATCGTGAGCGGGTTAGAATGGAAACACTTTAGGATGGTGACAAAGACGAAAGACATAACTCTAGGAAGTGAATTGAAATCTCAACTCTTGAAGATATTCTCAATGGCGGAAAATTCAGAAGCTGGATTTTGACCAAGATGGTGGCAACAAATGAACTATGGTCTCACGAAAAATGAAGAATTCACCATGGAAAGGTATTCAGAGTATGTGGAGAATTGTGTGTAATTGTGAATGTGAAAGCAAATAAAGACAAAATTGCTCACACCAGGATGTTGCTCAAACGGAGAGGTGGATGAATTACTCAAGTTTCAAGCTTGGCTCTCTTGTCATCTGGAGGATTGTGGAGCACAGTCAATGAGTTCATTCCCATACAACCGGGATAGGTGGACTCTTGGCCCAATGGATAAGGCATTGATCCTAGGTGTCTTGATCTAGGTGGCGTGTTGCTGACTAGGATGTCTATGTGTGTGTCCAAGTCATTTAAGTGGGGTCCACATGTACCCATTGCTTTTATTTATGTACTTTTCCTAAAATGACTTTAAAATTGGTATTTTAAATGGGTTATTGTTAAACTCACTTTTGGGAAACTTTGGGTAACTTAAGTGGTTTCTATTTTCAAGTTACTTTTTAAAGTTGGTTGAAAAATTCAAAGTCACTTAAGATGCCCTATTTAATGTTCATGTAAACCCTAACTACTTTGTAACCAACTTTTGGGTTATAAAAGGAAGTTAGAGGCTCATTTGTAAGGGTGACTTTGAGAGAGGAGAAGAAAATAATTTTGTGTGCAAGATTTGTTTCAAGAAAGAAACTTTGTGTTCTTTTGTGAAGACATTTTGGAGTTAATGAAATATGAACTTTGTGTCCCATTCATTATCTCTTGTAGCATTTGATGTTTGTATGTTCATTAGATGTTAGTGTTTAAATCTTGCATGTGAATATTGTCTTGGATCTTACTTTCAATGCTATTAATCTGTTGTTCTTGTTCACAGTGATCTAGCTCTGATATTTACTTGCTCATGTGTGTTCCCTTTTACTTATTCTTGTTTAGCTGATTCAAACTTACTTTATTTGAGTTAGTTATTCATTGTTTTCCTCTATGCAATATTAGGCTCTGCTTTTACCTAGCTATTGCATGTTCCTTCCATTCATTCCTTTCCATTTATTTCCTTCATTCCATTCCATCTCCCTCATTCACATTTCTTTCCATTTGATGTTCCAAAACACACCCCCACATCTAATTTTGAATGTATAGATGTAAATATTATTTTGGTTTTCAATAAAGGTAGCTTCACCTTCATTTAGGAGGGAATTCATTCCCTTAATGTTGCATGTCATTTTCATGTGTGTGAATCCATATGCTAATCTAGAAGCAGATAAGAAGAAGGTGCCTCTTCCTCCTGGTCCTGTTGGAAGCCGAAAATCTATCGCTTGGGTAGATTTTATGGATAGACGAGCCAACAGTGTGCAGGGCATAGCCCCTCTTTGAGTCAGCAAAGTGAAACTGGTTTATTGCTATTCTACCTGCAGGAATCTATGCAAGTCTCACAATATTCTGCCTTCGGGGGTTTGGGATCTCATCCCAGTAGGGTATTTCCAACTGTGAAAAGAAAGGAAAGAAGGGAAAGAATGAAGATAAGATAGATCCGAAGGGAGAAAAGAAATGAATTCCAAAGCAGAAAGATCAGAAGGTCTATGTTTTGGGATTGGTAATAAATGGAGCCAAACCTACTTGCATAGACGAACAAAGCAATACTGATGAACAAATGACAAAAAAAGTAGAAGTAGATTCAACAGAATAAACATGCAGATCTAACGTAAGAAAGCTCTGATGTATAACACAGATATTCAGCACAAATTCTAAATATTGTATTAATATCTTCTTCTATTACAAAAAGTACAAAGCCTTTTCTCCTCACTTCTATTTTTCATCTGAAAAGTGTCCACCCTTGAATACAACAAGTATTCAAGTATATATAGAAGAAGGAGAAGAGAGAAGGCAAAAAGAAACCAACAACTAATTACAAAATATCTACAAAATATCTAAAAGTCAACTGTTGACTTTGGGCAACTTGGTGGATGACAACATCCCATGGTGCAACATGGATGATGTCATCATTTGTGCCAACATACTCTTAGATATTTACAAAATGAAATCCAAGAGGAAGAAGGCTATTCATCATCATCTCGCGGCCTAAAGGGAGTATCTTGCTTCTGCTGTTGTTCGGGAGAGGTAATGTGGAATTGGGTCTGATATTCCATGAATTTACTGACCATCAGCTGAAGTTGATCCTGGGCAGGACCCTTGGTATGATCGCCGATGACCTCGCAAGTCTCCCGCTCATCTCTGAGTTTTTTGGGGAGCTTGAAATATTCATTACCTGCCTCCATCAGGTACCCCACAAAATCACGGCAGGCCAGAAGGTTATTGATGGATTCAGTGTCAAAAGTGACTTCTGGCCCTAGCCCTTGCGAGATGATCTCCTTGAAGATCCGAATAGTTTCATCTACCTTCCTCAAGGTGAAAGAAGGAGTGAGCAAGCCCAGAGACATTCTTAGGACAATTTTCTCCATTTGATGCATTGCATCCAGGGCTTCCTCCTTGACCTTGTCTATCTTCTCCAGGACAAATTCCATCTGATCGACCCGGTAGTCCAAAGCAGCAAGGATTTTGCTGGGTACCCTGGGGTGATCGAAGATGCTGAATTTAACTAAATCATCGACTGAGCAGTCAAGCATCTTCTGGAATGTCTCATGTTGCAACCTAGCATGGTCCAACTCTTCGGAGATAGGTCCTGCAATCACCTGGAGTTCCTTGTTCACCCGACCAATGTTCTGATATAATTCGGTGAACTTGACAATTACTTCCTCGTTGTCTTTGAGGATCTGGTCTCTCCAGGTGGATACTGCCATACCTTGTTCACCAATCTTGGCGTATTCATTTATCTTATCCTGACTTAGGACCTCAGGAGTTTCAGTGGCAGTTGTAGGAGGTGCACTACCCATTTTCTGCAGGGCGTGGAGAAGATGCTTATTCTGTTCTTTTAGTAGCCTATTCTCTTCCTTTTCTTCTTGAAGCTTCTTGCAAAGGGCATCCACCATAGATAGGGCCTCTCCTTGAAGGCTTTCAGATGATGTTCCCATTGTGACCTGCGTCACTGTATAATCTGTAGGGGACAGATCCTTTTTATCTTTGGAGGTATCAGGATACGCAATCTCCATTACTCTTTCTCCTGATGCACTCTGAGAGAAGCGGGTTATCAGCTTTTTCTTCTTATCCCCCTTTGCTGGGATGACGGAGAAGTCCATAGGTGTAATAGGGACTTTCCTCTTATGCTGGCTCAGGTGCTGGGAGATCCATGCTGGACTTAAGGGAGTGGGACCAGAGGTGGAAGAGGGAGCAGCTACAGTAGATGAGGGGAAATGCGTAGAGACACTTGGTGGCGGCATCGAGAGAGAGGCCAAGAAAGTGCTCACGGGAGGGGGAGATACTGCAGGGGAGGTAGTCATGGGAATGGAAGGGAGCTGAGAGATGAGAGAAGAAATGGTGGGGGACAGCTCCGCGAGAGAAGAGAAAATGGAGGAAGAGGAAGGGGGAACAGTAGAAGATGGGGGAGAGGATACGACCAAAGGAATGGTCACTTGAGTCACATGAGGAGGGGGAGAAGGGACGGTGGGAACCTCCATGGTTGTAGCAGTGGCAACATCCTGAGTGGATGTGCCCATTAGAACACTCTCTGCCGCTTCTTTCTCTGGGGATGCCAGAGTTACAACCTGTTCCTGTGCGGCGGAGGGAGGACTCTCAGGAGCTTCTTCTTGAGCGGAGCTTGATTCTCCCTCTTTATCCTTGCCTTTGCCCTTTGGCAGATGTTTCAGCCTGACAGGTGCGTTTCCCAAAGGGGACGTGGTGAAATCTACTCCAAGGTAGATAAGGCCATTCATTCTGCACCAATGCTCTGTTCGCCGCAGTGTTTCCTTAACCCTTACCTCAATGGTCTGAGGTGCCTTTGTTCTATCTATTTCGACAAATGGCCAGTTGTCCCCATCCGTGTCTAGATACACCTGATCAACTTCTTGATCAGTTGTTTGATAACCTTTTGGAACAATGGCCACACCATATTGAATAATCTCTGCCAGGGCCAGGTGAGAGTGATCCTTCCTTCTGAGTTCGACCTCATGATACAGGTCGATGTAGATGTCCTCGATCTGTGGAATGTGGATCAGATCGAGTTTTTCCTTAGGGAGGTAATTTCTTGGATCGAAGGTGGGCCTTGCCAGGAAATTGTGCTTTAGATTGAGCAGTTCCAGCTCTGCAAACATTTCCCGGGCTTTGGTGTGAGAAGTGCAGGTATACCTGCCCACTATGAGGGGGAAAGGAGTTCCACCCTTCTTCCTTTTCAGGCACTTCTCATGATATGTTATGAGCTGTCTGGACAGCTCCAACAGGATCAGCTTAGGGCCAGCATACCTTGGCAATTTGGTGGGCTCCCCCAAGAAGTTAGCTGCTCTGAGATAGGTGAAGGTGGGGAATTGGGTAAATAATTCCCCCCACTTCTCAGTCGCTGTGACTATGCTCTTGGTCGTCTGACCATGAGTCATATTTGGCCTCAAAAGGCAGATGATGCCGTAGAAGAAAGCATCATTGATCTTGGTAAACTGTGGGATGCTGTTCTCCAGCTTCAACTCTAGGTAGTATTCATATATTTTTACCTGAGGCCAGACCCCGCATTGGCTCAGTGCTGGATAATCCCTCTCTGAGGCTGCAGCGTAGACTACATAGGAGTTCATGTAGAACCTCCCCATTGTGGTGAGTTGTTGGAGCTGCTCAGAGATGGTGTTGCTTATGATCTCTGCCCACTCAAAGCACTGATCAGGCACATTCTTATTCATGGTTTCCAGGTACCTGAGCATCCATTTGTGAAAGTAATGGGCATCAGAAAGCCCAAAAACTCTACTTAGGAATGTGATGGTATCACTCAGTTCCTTAGAGAAGTCACTGCGGTGAATAACCTATGGCCACCTGGTTATCACCTTCTTATTCTTTAAATACACTTCATTCATCAGCTGCATGCATTTGTCTTCGTTATCCTCCCACACCTTGATGCAGTCTTCTTGGCTTACAGCCACAAAATGTCGGTGGTGGGGAATGCCTAGCATGATCTCGAAGTGCCGGGTAGTGAGGTTGATTATGACCTCACCCTTTTCATTTTCAACACACCTTGTGTCTTTGTTATAACAGCGGGCCACCACCATCATAAACTCATTATTCACTGCACTGACGGGGATTCCCCCAGCAAAATGCAGACCACTGCCCACCAGTTTGTCCATCCAAGGACTGCCTGTGACCCTCCTGGTTCTGGCCCAAAAATCTTCCATGTCAATGTGGCCAAGTTCAGAATCTCTGATATCTAGATCACATTCTGCCTGGGACTCGGGCATTCTGACCCTTTGATATTTGTATTTCATCTCTTCCTCTGTGAGCTTAGCCTTACCCTTTGACTTGGTTGGCCTTTTGCTTGATGTAGACATATGTGGATCTGAGTTCAGTTGCTGATCTACAAGAAGAAGGAGGGAAGTCCAACGCAGAAGAGCCATGTTAGCTGTCAGATCTTCCATTAAAGCTTTACAGAATGAGGAGTTAGCAATTTAAAAGCCTCTGGGCGCATGGCACAGGAAATTTGCAGGCTGCAGGGTCAAAAGTATGGCGCACTGAAGCAGAGTGTTACAAGGAATAAATCAGTGCCAAAGGGCGCAGGGCGCAAGGATTTTGCATATAACATCATTGTTGTTGTAGACAGGGGTGCGCCTGCGCCATTATATGAGGTTTTTATACTGGGCGCAAATAAGTTTGGTGTTGCATGGGAGCAGGATGCGCCAATGGCACAGGTATGTAACATGTAACATGGAATTTTGGTGCACCGAGGGGCACAGGATCAATGCGTGTAGCACTAACTTTATGTGCGCAAAGGGGGCCTTTGGCGTGGCACAGGAAAAGATTGCATAATACTTTTGTTGTTGTAAGCGGGATTGCACCTGTGCCTGAGACAGGGTTTTTTTTGGTTTTGCATGGCGCAAGAAAGGTGTGTGCTGCAATCAGGGTCAGTGCACCATTTGGCGCGACTGTGTTCTTTGTAACAAGAATGGCGTTTGCGCCAAAGGAAAACTATGGGTGTAAAAGATAAATTTTAGGTTTCTTGCCTCTTGAGTTTGTGATTTTTCAGGTTTTCTCGACATGATTCGATAGTGAGGGGAACACAACAAAGAGTTCTGGGTTCATTTTTGAGACAGAGCCCTCTTGGCCAGCAGATCTGGAAAGAGGGTGAAAATGGCTTGGGAGGGAAGATTTGCAAAAATGGGTAGGAGGGGTTTATGGTTTCCTCAGATTCATTTCATCATACTTCACAAACAACCAACAAAAACAAAAACACAAGAGAAGCAAGGACCACTTACCTGGAATATATAGAATGAGAGAAACGAAGTGGGGTCCACGAACGTGACACGAGGATGACGGGCGCGCTGACAGGTGTAGAGGAATAAAGTTTTTCACGTGTTTTTTATTGTGAAAGTGACAGGGTGGATGCGCCTATATATAGCCAAAAGTGTAATAAATGTGCCAACCACTTTTTAAAGGGGCACACCAAAACACGTGTAGACATGGAAAACTTTGCGCCCAGTAGCGCATATATGTTTTTTGTCAACATGAAATTATCTGTGCCTTAAGCGCAAATTTAGGACCGTCAACACGGGATTTTGAGCACCTTGGCGCACCAAAATATGGTGCAACATTTTTGTTGCTGACAGGAAGGCACATGCGCCTTGGCGCAGGCAAGAAAGGTGCATCACAGGAAGGTGCAACAATTGTTGTGTCAACACTTCAAAGGGTGCGCCAAAGGAAATAAATGGGGTACAAATTTATCCTATGTTGCATAGATAAAAGGTGTGCCCAGCCAAAAAAGGACCAAAATGACTAAGCTCGGAAAACTAGATTTCCCAGAAAGGGATTTTACAACATTCTGAACACTGAGGGACCCCGACGAGGAACCAGAACAAAATTTTGGTATGGTTACCTGTAAAATTGCCCTCATCAATTTTACAGGATAACAACTGGCTCTTTCTGGGGACTATCTTTGAGCGAAGCTCAAGGGTAGAGAACCCCAGATCAACATGTTCCTATCCATTGGGATACAGAGTCAAAAACAAGGGCGACGAAGAAAGCAAACACACAACATAAATAAACTTGTACAAAGAAGAGAGCAAGCTCTACTTCCTAAATATTTTGAGATGCTGCCCGCTATAGGGAAGTGGGAGATCAGTTCCATCTAGATACGAGAGATAGAAGCTATTCTCTCCATTGAGCTACTTGATCTTGAAAGGCCCTCTCCATAGAGAATCAAATTTCCCATGCATGCCCTTTGGCTCTCTTCGTTTGTCCCACAAAAGGATGAGATCTCCCATCTGGAAATCTCTTTGCTTATCTTTTTTATCGAACAGTCTCTTAACTTGATTCTGATGTTCGGTGATCCTGTCGACCACTCTTACTCTTTTTTCTTTGAGCTCTGCTAGATACATGATCCTCTTTTCAAGAGAATTTTGGAAAGTCTCATCTTCAATTGCTCGTGCCAAGTGCAGAGTAGGAAGTTCTGCAGAAATGGGAAGCTCGGCGTCGATTCCATATAACACTTGAAAAGGCGACATACCGAGAGACCTCTTGGGAGTAATACGGTCTGCCCACAAAGCGTCATACAATGACTTGTGCCACATCTTCTGATTCTCATCAACTAGCTTCCGTATGATAGTTACTAAGTTTTTATTACTGGATTCTGCCTAACCATTTCCCTGGGGGTAATAATCTGAGGCGTGGGCCAAGATTATCTCGTATTCATAGCAAAAACCAAAAACCTCTTGTGAGGAGAAGTTGGAAGCATTATCAACAACGAATTTGTGTGGAACACCAAATCTCACGATGATATTCTCTTTGATGAAATTACAAACACCTTCAGAGGTGGCATTCTTGAAAGGGATGGCCTCAACCCACTTGGTGAAGTAATCTGTTGCTATCAGGACATAACTATGTCTGACACTTGATTGGGGATAGAGTGCTCTGATAAATTCAACTCCCCACTACCTGAATGGTTCATTAATAATGACCAGCCTGAGGGGAAAAGCAGCCAATTTTGGTTTGCCAACAAATTGTTGGCAAAGCTCAAATTTCACTACCCAGGTGGCTGTATCTTGAAATAGTGTTGGCCAATAGTACCTAGCCCGGATGATCTTGTGTGTTGTCACGGAAGAGGAGAAATGACCACCACAGGCTGAATCATGAAAACTCTCAAGTAACTTTATCTGTTGTGGCTTGTCAACACATCGCAAGAAGATTCCATCTATTCTACGTTTGTATAAACAGTCATCCCAGATGACATATCTGGCTGCTCTGAGCTTTATAGCATGCTTCTCCTTTGAAGTTAGATGAGTTGGGCACTCACCATAAGTGAGAAAGAAAGTGATATCAGAATACCATTCATCGCTAGTTGCGACAAATAGAACCATGGGTAGAGAATCGGCTTTCTCCAGTAGGCTTTGTGTTCCATCAGTGCAATCATCCTTTTCTTCAGGGTCTTCTGAATCTTGGTTTTTAGCCATGTGCTGACATAGGCCCTTGCCTCTTACTAACTTGGTTGGTTTTATATCTAGATCATACTCTTGAACCTTTGCAATCCAATTTCCTCGCAAACTCCCTAACTCCTGTTGAGTTAAAATTGACTTGACTGCCGTGTCAGGGACCAGCACCACTGTATGAGAGTTTAGAATATAATACCTAAAGTTCTTGACTGCTTTGACAACGGCGAAGGCATGCTTTTCCAACTGAGACATCTTTAATTCATGAGGCTTGAGGGGAGAGCTCATGAATGCAATTGGGGATTCAACATCTTCAGAATTCTTTTGCATTAGGATGGCCGATATAGTATGCTCAGATGCATAGCTATACATGATAAAATCCTTGGAGAAATCGAGACATACCAGGACTGGTGCGTGAGCGACAGAGGCTTTTATATCCTCAAATGACTTCTTTCCTTCTTCGCTCCACCGGAAAGTTGGTGACCCTTTCATCATGTTTGATATGTGGCGAGTCTTTTCAGCAAAGTCGGGAACAAAGCGCCTGAGAAAATTCACTTTTCCGAAGAAAGAGTGAACGTCGGTCTTGCTTGTGGGTAAAGTAAGGCTCTGAATAGCCCTAACCCTTTCAGCATCTATCTTTGTCCCTTCTTTGCTAACAACGTGTCCCAGCAACTTTCCTTCAGTGACTCCAAAAATAGACTTTTTCAGATTCAAGGAGATCCCATGCTCTCGGCATCTAGCCAATACTTGCTCCAAATGATCACAATGATCATTTCTCTGTTTAGAGAACACAGTTAAGTCATCCAAATAAACTACAATGACCTTCCCCATTATACCTTTGAAATCGCAAAGTCCATTGCCCGCTGAAAAGTGGCACCAGCGTTGGTCAGACCAAAAGGCATCCTACTATAGGCAAATGTGCCCCAGGGGGTAGTGAATGTTGTTTTGAATTGGTCTTCAGGCGAGACTTCAATCTGATTATAGCCTAAAAAACCATCAAGCATGGACAACATTTCTGAACCAGTTACTGCCTGCAGAACCTGATCCATTATGGGAAGCAGGTAGTTGTCCTTTAAGGACGCCTGATTCAAGTTACGAAAATCTACGCATATGCGTATCTCGCCATTTTTCTTGTGTACTGGCACAATGTTTGCTACCCAGGTACTGTGATGGATAGGAAAAATGATCCTTGCATCCAACATCTTTCTGAATTTCAGCCTGGATGGTACCTGAGATCTTAGGATTATAGTGCCTCTGTTTCTGGCGAAAGGGTTTGACACCCTCTTTCAACGGGATGTCATGTTGGACGTCTTTTGGCTTGAAAGACTTTAGATCGGCATAGGACCATGTCAATACATCCATGTATTTCTTCAGCAATTTGACAAACTTCCGCTTTTCTTCGGGTGTGCAACATTTTCCGATGTTTACAAACTGCGGATGTTCCACAATATCTAGATTGACCGGTTCGGTCTCTGGAGAGGAGTTAGGATTATCTTGCATGTTCCTCTTGACAAAATGATTGTGTCTGTCAAAAAAATGTTCTAGAGAAACTAGAACTTTTGGAATTTTATTTCCTTTGAGCTGATATATGCCATCACTTCCTTTTGATTCACCATCTTGATCAGTAACTAATTCACGACATGTAGAAGTAGATCCTTCAAAATGAAGCTCACTGAAATTTTCTACTTTTTCCAGGAAGGCAATAAGTTGATTGTCGTCATTGAATACTTGCCAGTGCAGAGAGTTGTCTGGCATGCTTGGGCGGAAAACTACCTCAATGGTATATGTGTTTATTTTCAAACCTGGGTGAGGGAGCATGAGAGATGCCAAGATGGCTAGTGAATCGGCCATGTCATTCTGAACTCTTGGAATGACTCTTATTGAAAAAGCATCAAACTCCTCGATGATGTCCCATACCACGTTGCGGTAATGCCTAAGCCTTTCATTTTTCACTTGGTATATCCTTTTAACTTGATTTACGACCAGCACTGCATCACCCTGTACTTTTAGGTTCTTGATTCCCCTTTCCTTTGCAGCTTGCATGCCAAGTAGCAAAGATTCATACTCAGCAATATTATTCGTGTTGAAAAACTATAACTTGAAAGAGAGAGGAATCATCTCCTCAGGAGATATTAGCACAGCTCCAGTGCTGCATCCACTAGTTGCACAGCTGCCATCAAACTGCAATGTCCATATCTTTTTAAGATCCACTTCCCGAACGGGAACATCCATTTTTTTAGACTCAGTAGATAAGAAATAATTCCCCATCCCCGATGATTCAAAGAGAATTTGGGCTTGGGGGTCATCAGAATTGGTGACCAAGTACTTATTTTGTGATTTTGGCTCTAATGTTTGCATTACACTTTTGACGGGGATTCTAGCCTTAGACCAGTCCATATGAATCTCTCCACCAACTTCACTGCAAAAGCTCCTTCCTAGTAGGATTCCATATGCTGCCGAAATATTGGCAACGAGGACGGTCATCTTTACTCTTTTCTCTGGGAACGCTGCAAATGTGAACTGCGTGTCTTTGATCTGACCGATCAACGGAACCTGCTTAGTTTCTAAGGAGTAACATCTGCCAAAAGGCTTGGTAAGTGTGAGGCCTAGAGCATGGACGACCTTTACCGACATGACGTTGTTGGAAGGCCCAGAATCAATTATGTAGTTTCTTAGCTTGTGACCATCGATTAGGAGGGAGATATAGAAAGGTTCTATTTTCCCTGATGCAGAATTCGAGGCAACATTTATGCGAGATGCAGGAGGAGTAGAAAGAATTCCTTTCGGGGGAACCTGAGAAGTTATGACAGCTTGGCTTTGAATGTATTTGGCCAACCTTACAAGCTGCTCAAGGTTAGACTGAAGATACTCAGCTTTAGACATTTGGATCTTGGTCTTTTTAGCATGATCAATTATGTCAAACGTGGCCAAGGGTTGCATTGATGAAGGAATAAGTCCCTCATTTCGCGATGATAGGGTAGGATTACTGGTCTTGATAGGAATATGAGAGAGCTGATTCAGAGGGGAGATAGGGGAAAAAGATTTCTTCAAAAAATACTTAATAACAGGTTGAGCAGGAAGGGGACTACTCTTTTAGCGATGGTTGGAGGCGTGTTTGACACGGCCTTCTCTTTTTGCATCCTGGCAGTAACTTTTGCTTCTTTTCCTTGCGAGCAAGTGAAAACAGCATATCACTACCCACTTGCATATCCTTGGGTACCTTCTTCTTCATCATATTCCTCTGTAGATCAAGAATTTTGCGCTTGTTACCTGTCCAAGTTAATGCACCAAACTAAACACAAAAACCCTGAAAAACCTCAATGAAATTGATACCTGATGAAGATGTAGACGGATGAGGAAGCCGATGTAGATAAGACGGGCGCACACGAGAAATTCGCACAATAGATCCGAATAACCTGCAAAACACTGATGCTTGACAGAAAAAGACCACGTTAAAAGATATTTAAGTGGACTGCCCGAGAAGCGGGTCCGAGAAGCGATAAGCTTCCTCGGCGGATGTCAGTCCATGTTTTCAATTAAGAAAAGAAGCATACATGATAAAAGATGTAAATAAAGACTAGATTTTTTGATCGCAGTAATAAGACAGAATCTAAACAGCAGACAGAAAGTACAGAAAACAGGGAACTATGAAATAAATGCTGGATTTGTGTTACCTGTATCCTTTTACCTATCTGCAGATAAATCGACGTCGACCGGGTAGAATTGGCATCGATTGAGACTGGTCGGCGTCGATTGAGGGGGATCGGCGTCGACTGGATAAGATCGGCATCGACTGGAGACAGATCAGTCAATCAGGGACTGTGCGACAAGATTCAGGAATTGGAAGGTGATTGTGGTCTGCTGGATGTGCCGAAGTTGGCGAGACACTGGAACAGGGTCACCAGATGATAGATGGTGGTATGCGATGCTGATGTGATAGGGACAGAGTAACGGTGCTCCTCTCAGGGATTGATTCAGACAGGATCTGCCCTAATTTGATACAATTGATGCTAGGAAGATCTCTCTTTCTCTCAACCTGTATCTTTCGCTCTCTGTTCACTTTTTCGCTCGTTCGTAATCTCTTCTTCGGTCTCTTCGGTCCTTAGAACTGAGTTCTGGACTTGCTTTTATAATCGGCGCCGCTCCTAGAAAATCGGCGCCGACCATATGGGTCGGCGCCGATCGCGGAAAGACTCCCGAGGTGGCCAAAAACGATTGATTTCGAGAAAGATAAGACTTATCCTGACTACGGGAAAATATCCTGCTTAGGGAAGATTAAAAATAGATGTGATACATGGATAGAATAAATTTGGGGTGGATAAGTGATTAAGATGCATGGGAAGAAGCTTAATTAAATATTTAATATTTAATCACTCATGGGTAAGATGTGATGGGATGAATTAAATTTGGAAAAAAGTGATTAAATCACAAATTGGATAATATCCCAAGGGGATAGTTGGTGACGTAAACGTGCCCCAGGTTACCTAAGCAAGTAAACAGATGAGAGGGACACTAAATTGAGTAACCAATTTTAGGTGTCTACATTTTGCCCCTTTTTGTCAAGTAACTTGCGATAAGCAAGGTTATGAGACAAAAACAAGGAGACGGAAGAAGAGAGGAATTTGTGGTGATGTGATCCCCCTCAAACTAGGGATGGGATGGATGATAGAACAGACGATCCCGAGTTTGAAAGAGGTAGATGAAAAATGCAGGATGCCCCAGTCGGATGTCTGGAGTAGATCTGATCATTGATGACGCATAAAAATAAACAAAAAGGCAGCAACCTAAGGAACTCACATTGGTAGGGAAAACTAGCCGGTCTCCTCATGAGATGACGTTAGTGCCTACAGACCCATGAGTGTAAGGAGAACTGCAAAAATAGTCAGCATCTAGAGAGAGACACAGTGGTAGGGACAACTAGACAGTCCATAAATCAGACGACGTTAGTGCCTACAGACCCGCGTAACTCTAAGTTGCCAAAAAAAGTACGAGTGTCCTACGCAAAAGGGAACAAACCCGAAATAGACAAGGATATCTAAAAGATGCGTCAAAAGGCAAAATTCAGCACATCACAATGATCAGATAGACCAATAAGCCAAGCTTCAACACTATGGCAAAAAAATATGGAAAATCGGCGGCGACCAAACTAATCGGCGACGATCAAAACAAACGGCGTCGACCAAAAAAATCGGCGCCGACCAATCCAGACGCATATAAATATGTGAACGGAAAACGTAAACGATTTATTTGCAACGTGACGATTGATTCAGAGAGAGATAGATTTGTGATTTGAACACAATGGAAGCCTCTGGGAGCGGACAGAAGCGCAGGAGGACACGACCTGGGGTAAGTGATCATTTTCGAACCCACTTTTCTTAATTTATTTTTTTTTTGTTTTGCTTTTTTGTGCATGGGAGGCCAGGGTCTGGTTTACGTCCGGCCAGGAAGTCGGCGCCGATTGGTTTAATCGGCGTCGATTTTTTTGGATCGGCGTCGATTAGTTTTAAACGGCGCCGACTTAAATGAACGACGCCGATTTTACCAAATCGGCGCCGATTGAAAGATAGGCATTTTGTTTTTATGGTTTTGGAAGATGAGATTTGGGGAAATAAAAGACTAATTATGTTTTGTGATGTCATGGATGCAGGCACGAGAGGCTCTTCATATGAGGGATGCCATCCCTGAGCTATTGGAGACGATCCTTCCTGATGTGACAGATGCAGACTGGCAGCATTTAGAGCTAGCCGGGCTCGGGGGTTTCAGATATTATAGACGAGTGCCACGAGATGTGGAGCTCATGCGGACACTAGTGCGACGGTGGGACAGCCACATGTGCACATTTTGCTTCAGGACGGGTGAGATGACGATCACCCATGAGGATGTATTCAGGATCCTCATATTACCGATTACTGGGGACCCGATCGAGATCACACCTCGGGAGCAGCAGCAGAGGGCCCTGGTGCGATTATACAGAGATAGAGCAGATGACTCGGAGATAGTATCTGGGGCAGTGAGGATAGCCTCACAGTACAGGCAGGATAGCCCTCGGAGCAGGCGGATAGCCTTGATTCAGATGGCTATCTCCTATTTTGCCCTGCCAGACTCAGGAGGTGGGAGATTCCCATTGCTACTGCTAGACTGCGTTTGCGACATCTTGCAGCACAGACAGGTTTTTACCTTTGCCGATGCCCTGATAGCTCAGGTATATTATGAGCTATGGATGTACACCACTGGTCGGAGGACAGGGATCGATGTCAGCTTTGTGCTTCATTGCTGGGCATACGAGCATATAGCAGTGATCAGGCCATCCGGGCTTCCTTGGATGCCAGCAGCAGTGGGGGCTGTTGACTATGGATTTCGGAGATGGCGGGCTGACATGGCCGCAGGAGATACAGGTAGATCAGCCGAGTGGTACTCTGAGCGTTTCAGGATGCTTACACCAGATCAGGTTATCTGGAGACCATATCGGGCATTTCCGATATGGGTTGGTCAGGATGCCCACTTGGTAGCATTGAGACGGAGTCGGGTGGTCAGGGGCCGTAGGCCAGATATGTGGGAGTGAGTCCCGTTTATGCGGATACTGAGACAGTTTGGCCTAGTACAGACAGTACCGGCCACCTACACGCCGTATAGGCGGGATAGCAGAGAGACGGATTTGTCGATTTTGATCCCGGCAGACCCATTGAGAGAGGCCCCACCCTCCACAGACAGTGATGATGACGCGGGGGTGGATGAGGGCTACGCAGCATGGTACGACACCGAGCTTCCACGACATCTCCCGCCCTCTATAGATGTTGATGAGGAGGACATAGCTGCTACACTGGACAGATTAGAGGGAGAGCATGCCACCCTCACACATACACATTAGGTAGCACTGGAGGAGATCAGGGCTTTGACGGAGGAGAGGGATGCCCTGATTGTGGAGAGAGACACCACTCGCCAGGAGCGAGATACAGCGATGCAGCAGAGGGACCGCTACTTTCGGCACAGGGAGGCCCTCAGGGCCAAGTATGGGGAGACAGGTGCCATATCAGAGTCTGGCACACAGGGTACGACCCTAGGAGGGGTACCACCAGCAGCGCCAGCAGCCCCAACAGCATTGTTACGAGCACCCGGGTACTGTGAGCCTGAGCACGTACTAGTCTCTCCTCGCTGAGGTGAGATACTACGAGGATGCCCTAGCGCAGCATGCCCCAGATATGCCTCGATACGGGGCGAGGAGGAGAGCAGCGACGGCTACGGCGAGCGGAGCCTCGGGTGGAGGGAGTACTGGGAGAGATCGGGGTGGGCCGAGACCTCCAGCAGCAGGTGCATTGAGCTCGATAGGCGGCGGCCAGGAGAGACAGCCAGGTGCAGAGGAGGGTGGAGGGGATAGTGTCCTCCATGCGTCAGATTTTACTATATAGAGATTTGATAGATTTTGTATTTGTATAGCGATGTAGCCTCGATTGGAAGGCATTGTATAGATGGCTTGATTAGAAGCCACCCATTTTTGTACAAACACACATGTATATATAGATTGATCACGTTATTTGTCATATAATTGTACGCATGCTTTTAATTTTGATATACATGGGTGGATGGATATAGATAGAGGATAAAATAGATGTGATTGGATAGATATAGACTGATAGATGATAGAAATAGATGTGGATAGAACTTTGATAGATGGACATGTGTTTAAATATTTTGATGGATATATAGACAGATGTGTTTGATGTATGGATTAGATATAGATAGATGTAATGTACCTTAGATGTACGTATTTTTCGATATTTTGATGGATAGATAGATAGATGTGTTTGATGGATAGATAGATAGATGTGTTTGATGTATAGATAGATAGATGTGTTTGATGTATAGATAGATGTAATTTTAATGAGAAATGAATAAAGATAGATGTCCTGACAGATAAGAGGAATTTTGATAGCAGATAAATTGTGATTGAATTAACATGTGAAATCTCAATTTAACAGGATGCAAGAGCCAAAGATGAAAGCAGAAACAACCGTGACTTAGAAGAGAAGACACTCGGAAAAGAAGGGAAATGATAAGTCGGACTTCCAACCGACCATAGATAAAATCCAGATAAGAAACCGAAAGACCAAGCATACAAGGCCCTATATAAGATTAAAATAAACCTAACACTAACTAGTCGCAAGCCAGATCTAGGATAGAAATGGAAAGAAAAGTAAGTAAGTATCTTGTCGGAACCTACAAGGGACAGAATACATGTCCATAGTGGAAAATAGGATTCTCCATATGATCGACAAAAGGTCTTAAATCTCAGCTTCATGATTTTGACAGAAAAGCAAACTGATCAATGCGGGAAGTTTGCTTGATATGGAAAGACTGATCGATGCGGGAAGTCTTTCAGTGATGCTAACAAGTGTATAAACTGACTGGAAGGCTGATTGATTACAAGAAGCCTTGAATATTTCTTTGAGAAACAGCCATCCTTCAAGGGAGCGGTCTGTATTTTGAATGTGAATGATAGCCATCCTTCGAGGGTATGGTCTATATTTTTAGAATTTTTGATTCACTTGATAATAGATGGATAGCTGTCCTTCGAGGGATCAGTCTATCTTTTTGGATAGCATCTTTTTCTTTTCTTTCTTCTTTTCTTTCTTTCTCTTTTTTTTTTTTTTTTTTTTTTGAAACTTTTTGGAAGAAGCTGAGTTTAGACCTAGATAGATCAGACGAAGGGGAGGAGAACATAGAAGAACATGTACTCATGCCCCGAGCAGATCCGATTAAGATAAGTACTTGGGACAGATGAAGTGGTAATTAAGGTATTCCTACCATGAGGAGGAACATATCCAAAGGAAACGTGCAATGAGTAGAGCCGCGATACTCATATTTAAGGTAAATGAGTCAATAAGCGGAGAACCACACAATTTCGAATCACCACGAAAGTAGATGACTGGTTATTAGGACGGGTGAAAGATCTGAGTTGCGACTAGATTTGTGTAAGATAAATTTTAACAATAGAAGGGCCGTAAATGCAAAGCATTAAGAGGTTCCGCCTCAGGGACACCATCCATGGAGGATAAACGATAAGCCCCAGACCCATATTTATGAGTGATAATGTAGGGGCCCATCCAGTTGGGAGCAAACTTACCACGTTGACTCCTTTCGAGTGTAGTGACATTTTGATTTTCCTTAAGAACAAGGTCACCAATTTTGAAGTCACGGTGTTGCAAGTGCTTGTTGTAAGCACGATTTGACACGCTCAAGATAGACTTGATGATGCTCAAGAGTGTTAAGACGCCGCTCATCTAATAATTCAAGTTGTGCTAGACGATTTTGACGATAATCCTCATCGGAGACAAATTCTCTGAGAGAAACACGGAGAGATGGGATTTGGACTTCCAAAGGAAGGACAGCCTCAGATCCATAGACGAGAGAGAAAGGAGTAGCACCAGTAGGGGTACGAATGCTAGTCCGATAAGCCCAGAGAGCAAAAGGGATATGTAAATGCCAATCCCTGCCAGCTCGACTAGTTACCTTTGCGAGGATACTACGCAAAGTTTTATTGGAAGCTTCGGCTTGACCATTAGCTTGAGGATAGTATGGAGAAGAAAAACTGAGCTTGATATTGAAAGCATTGCAGAGATTTTGCAAATCGGCGTTCTTGAAGGACTTACCATTATCTGTGATTAGCTTATGTGGAACGCCAAAGCGACAAATGATGTGTTGATAGACGAAATCAACTATGGGTTTAGCTTTTGTTGAAGAAAGAGGGATAGCTTCTACCCACTTAGTAAAGTACTCAGTGGCAGTAATGATAGAATGATGACGTTGTGAAGAACGGGGATTGATGAGACCAATAAGATCAAGACCCCACTGCGAAAAAGGCCACAAATCCGCCGCAGGTTGCAAAGCCTGACTAGGGATGTGCGTGAGATTGGAATGTTGCTGACACTTGATGCACTTCTTAGTGTATTCACAACAATCTTGATTAAGAGAAGGCCAATAATATCCCAAACGTAAAATACGCTTGGCTACAGCTAAGCCACTAAAATGTCCACCACAGATACCGTCATGGACCTCCTGGATAGCTTTAGATGATTCATGGGTTTTGAGGCATCGAAGCAAAATACCATCAAAGCCGCGTTTGTAAAGAATCCCGCCTAGGATAGTATAGCGGTTGGCGCGTTGGACAAAAGATCTTCTACCATTGGAAGTCAGATCTGGAGGAAGGACCGAATGAGATAGATAATCAACTATCTGTTGATACCACTCATCCTGAGTATGGGTTGTGACAGCATTGATTGACGTTAGTTGCCCAAGATGAGATGGTTGATCTAATCGTTGCACAGCCACATAAAGACGCGAGTCTTCGGTAAAAGGCGGGATAAGGGAGGCTAAAGAGGCCATGGTGTCCGCGAATCGATTTGCAGTACGAGGAATGGCTTGGATAGTGATCTTATCGAAAGATTGGAGTTGGGCAAGAACGATGTCACGATATTTTTGAAGGATATCATTCTTGCATTGATAGACACCTGTGACCTGATTAACGATGAGCTCAGAGTCACCAAAGATGTCAATATGACGAGCGCCGAGATTAATGGCATTTTGAAGACCTAAGACAAGAGCTTCGTACTCAGCCATATTATTGGTGCACTCAAAGTTTAATTTGTGTGCAACTGGGATAGGCGTACCCCAAGGAGGAATCATCACGAAACCCGCACCTCCCCCTTGCTGGCATTTGGATCCATCAAAGAAGAGCTTTACTTTAAATGGAGATAGACCAAAATCAATTTGTTGGATATACTCATCGGGGAATTGAGCAAGGGGGTCTTGAGTGTCCGGAAGAGGAGCATTTGCTAATTGATCCGCAATAACCTGACCCTTGATAGCCTTTTGCGGGATAAACTCGAGGTCAAATTCTGTCATGAGCATAAGCCAACGAGTGATACGATCATTGTGATAAGGCTTTGCATGAATTGTTTTGAGAGGATTGACATTTGTGACAATGTAAGTTTTGTGATTAAGGAGATAATGACGAAGCTTAGAAGTTGCAAAGAAGAGGGCGCAACATAGTTTTTCAGCTTCGGAGTAACGTGTCTCATACTCATGGAGGGTGCGACTGATGTAATAGACAGCTTGTTCTTTACCACAAGTGTCCCGATGCGAGATCATGGCTCCCAGAGCATGGTCAGTCACAGAGATATAAAGATAGAAAGGTTCCCCCTCGCGTGGAGGTGTAAGCACGGGTGGAGAAAGAAGATAAGCTTTGAGATCATCAAAGGCCTTTTGGCAATGCTCATCCCATTCAAAATGAACATTCTTACGGAGGAGATGATGAAAAGGTTGACAACGGTCCGATAATTGGGAGATAAAACGACGCACCGATTGAAGACGTCCTTGGAGACTGCGGAGTTGCTTCAAGTTAGACGGGGGAGGCATCTCGAGGATGGCTTTTATTTTTGCGGGGTCGACTTCAATACCCCTGATGGAAATGATAAAACCTAAAAGTTTACCAGTGAGAACGCCAAATACGCATTTAGATGGATTTAGACGAAGACAAAAGCGGATAAGCCTCTCAAAGAGAGGTGCAAGGATGAAAAGATGATCCTGACGACGCTTAGACTTGCCGAGGAGATCGTCAACATAATCCTCCATAGTTTTGTGCAAGAGATCATGGAAGATGTAGGTCATTGCTCGTTGATAGGTTGCTCCTGCGTTCTTAAGACCAAAAGGCATGACACGATAGCAAAAGGTCCCCCAAGGAGTTATGAAGGAAGTCTTATGTTGGTCTTCTGGTGCGATGAGGATTTGATTATATCCAGAGAAACCATCCATAAGAGAAAGCATCTCATGACCCGCAGTTAAATCTACGAGTTGGTCGATATTAGGAAGAGGAAAATCATCCTTTGGACAGGCAAGATTAAGATCTCGGAAGTCGGTACAAATTCGAATCTTCCCAGTAGCCTTAGTTACTGGTACTACATTGGACACCCATTGCGGATAATCGATGGGTTGGATGAAGCTAGCCGAGAGCAAGCGTTGTAATTCTTCTTTAACAAGAAGGGCTACTCTAGGGTGCATTTTACGCAATTTTTGCTTGACTGGTTTGATGTTGGGAAGGGTAACGATATTGTGGACCACAATATCGGGATCGAGTCCTGGCATATCCTCGTATGACCAAGCAAAGGCTTGACGATGTTTGGAAAGAAAAGCGGTAAAGTCCCCTAATTCCTGTGGATTAAGGGATTGGCCGACCTTAATGATGCGAGGGTCTTCAGAAGTCCCTATATTAAGGTCGATAGTGGCTTCGTTGAGAAGGGTAGACGTGTCAGAAGGAATAGTCTTGGGAAGATATGAATCCTCTGCCCCTAGATAGGTGAGGACAGAATCATCATCCGCACAGTGGATAGTGTTGATAGTGGGAGAGTCGTCTCCAACTATTTCAGGGAAGATTAATGGTATAGAAGCGGACCGATTGTTAGTCTCGTAGGCTAACGGCCCTAAGGAAATGGTATTGATCAAAAAAAAAAAAAGTTAGGTGGGATGGAAATGTCATCGTCCACATCAAGTGATGCTTCTGATTTAGTGGGGGAAGGTGGTTCTTCAGTAGGAAGAGGCTCATCAAGAATAGTGACGGTGGCCTTTGAAAGAGGTTTAAATCCTAAACCAAATTTCTGATGTGGCATGAGAGTAGGAATGGATTTGAGGTCATGTATACCTTGTTCATATTTTCCCAGGCCAAAACCTTTCCACGCGCATCGATATAGATAAGTTTTTGCAAACGTGGGATTCTGTAGATAATCAAACCCTGTTAGGTAAGGTTTGGCTCTAGGAGGAGAATCCGGGCGATAATGAGGTGTATCAAGACCACCGTAGATGAAATTGGTCTGTTGATTGGGCAGACCAATGGTGACGATGCGACCGAGACCTGGTTGATATTCAGGTTGTTTGTCTGGTCTACCATACTCATTAGGTTTGAGATGGGCATCGAAAGAAAAGAGAGGAAGCTCTCCTAGTGAGAAACGCTGCAATGTCTCTTCCAGATTTTGTAAATCCGGTAGTTTGGTTGCAGGTATGGAAGAAGATGAGGCCCCGTCAGGAGAACATGGATTTTCTTTTAAAGGGGCAGATCTTGTGGTCATGTCGCATTGTGCGGAAGGAAAAGGATCTCCTGGATGAGTATATATTTTGCCCTCATATTGATATTTTAAGCATCGATGGAGGGTGGATGGGACACAATGCATTGCGCGAATCCAGGAGCGTCCGAGGATCATGTTATAGTGGAATTTTCCTTCGACAATGTAGAAGAGTTCATGAAGCAGCTTCTTACCTACTCTAATGGGTAAGACCACAGTTCCTAGAGTGACTGCTAGCTGATCGTTAAATGATCGAAGGGCGAAAGGCAGGGGAGACACTACATTCTTTGGTAACTTAAGTTGCTCAAACGTGTGTGAGGAGATGACGTTGAGTGCAGCTCCACTATCGATCATGACACGTTTTAAGGTAGTGTTATTGATTTGGACTGTGATAAAGAGGGGAGCCTCCAAATCCTCTGAAGAAAGAGGAGGAATTTCCGAATCCTCGAAAGAAATGGTGGTTGATGGTCTATTCAATCCAACAACCCACTCGAAGGGCTGGGGCTCATCCGAATTCACTGCGATGCGACGCAGATTATCAATTAGGGCCTGGCGATGTTGTGGAGAGGATTGGATGAGGTCAAAAAGAGACATTTTGACCGGAACCTGGGTGAGTTGTTTCATAACACTCTCCTCAACGGATACGGGAACTTGAGCCCGGGGTGCAGCACGAATAGAGACCCTGGGTCGTGGTGCTGATGAGGAAGGAGAAACGCCTTCAGGGGCTGCAGAAATGACAACCCGTGGTCGAGATGCTGAAGATGAAGATGGGTTATCATAGTGTTGGGTTCTAGTGGCGATATGGATTGTGTCAATTTGAGAAGGTGGAAGATCAAGTGGAGTGGAACCACTAGAGGTCTGAGTGGATGGTTGAGGTTTGGATGGGGCTAAGGTGACAGGAGGTACTTGTTCCTCCTCTTCCAGCAAAAGGTCACTTTCTTCCAAAAGGTTCTTGACAACGGCTTGAAGAGCTTTACATCCCTCGGTATCATGACCCGGGGTACGGTGGTAAGCACAAATCAGATCAGAGTTAAACCAGGTAGGTTTAACTCCTTTAGGGTTATAAGGTTTAATCGGAGGAAGGGTTATGGATGAAGATTGGATAAGTTGATGAAGGATTTCGGTGTAGAATCCGGTAGACGAAGAGGAGGATAGAGATGATGGAGATGGTTCTTTCACATTAACCGACTGCCGAGGTAAGAGGACTTGCATGTTCGGTTTAACAGTTTGTTTAGGAATCCTCTTATTTGTTTGGACATTTGGAGGAGCAGTCTTGGGCACTTGAGATGGGAGTAAGTGAGACATGATTGACTTTGGTGGAGGAGGAGCCCCTAAAATAGATTTTGAAGATGATGGAGATGTGACAAATTTTGCGGTCTTTGGAGGCAGAGGGGGTTGCTTGGTCGAATGTACTGATGATTTAGATAATGTTGGTTTAGAAGAGGAAGAAGCTCCCAAAGTAGGTGAAATTGGAGGAAGATAGGGTGTCTTGGTTGTTGGTAATGAAGATGATGATCCTGATAGAAGAGGTGACGTCTTTTTAGTAGGTAGGTCTATTTTTCGGAGTATTGGTGAGGAATGTGTTGTAGAAGAAGATGATGGCTTTGATGGGTGTGTAGAAGAAGACGCCTTCTCAGCGGGCAAATCCAATCGTTTATGAGGCGTGGAGAGAGATTTTTGTGGAAGAGCACCAAGAGTTTTGATGGTCCGAAATATGGGCTTTCCTTTTTCAGGGATGGTGACGACTTCAACGGCATAAGGTGATTGTAACCTTTTTGGGGGAAGCAAATGGGGAGATATTGATGGTGTAATGTTAGATTTTGGTTGTCTCGGTTTAGGTTCAGGAACCGAGCGTATAGATGTTGGTGCTACTTCTTTTGATTTTTCCTTAATAGGTGAAGTAACATTAGTGATGGAAGAAGTAAGTGATGAAGAAGTTCCTTGCGAAGGGACCACTTTTGGTGTAGTGATCATGGGTGGAACTACTGTAGGAAAAGAGATAGGAAGAGTCAAAGTCGAAGACACTTCCGTCGAAGTCGGCACGATTATAGGTATGTTCACCAAGGGCATAGTTGTAGCGGGAATGGGAGCAACAGAAGTAGATGTGTCTGTAGTGGAAACTCGAAGGAATGTAATTGCCTCGAGCATTGAAAGGATGTCTGATGATGAGACAGATGAGGAAGACACTGTCTCGGGTATGGATGGGAGATCGGACAAAGGAGCGGAGAGAGATGACTCCGTGCTTAGCAATGTAGGAATATTCAAAGGTGGGTTATCTGAAGATGGAGGAATTCCAGTGATTGGTGAAGTGGAAGAGGGTTCTGATTCGATTGCTGTGTTTGTAGATGACGTGGTTTCAGAAGCGGATTCTTCAGTAGAAATGAAGTTGATAGTGTGGGTGTTTGGTTTTTGAGATTCCGAAGAATTATGATTTGGGGCATGATTGGGGAAGGGTTGTTTAAAAACGTCCAGTGCTTGATTTGGGGGAGCATTTGGGTTATCCAGAATAAGCTCGCCTTTATCAATGAATTTTTGGACAAGGTTTTTGAAAGTCTGGCATCGTTCGATGTCATGACCCTTGGTTCTATGATAGTGGCAAAAATCGTTTTCCCTGTACCAAAATGGACGTTCTTGGCTTTCATCGATGTTCCTAATGGGGGGAAGCTCGATCATTCGAACCTCCAACATTTTTTCTAAGATAGAGGCATATGATTCCCCCAATGGAGCGAAGGATCGAGATGATGAAGCCCCTTTCCGAGAAGATGAGGAATCTCTTCGTGGTGGTTGATTAGGAGTACTATCGGTTCTGGATGTTTTTAATACGATAGCATTGGTGGACCCTTGATTCTTATCTTTAGGAGGGAAAGAATTTGGTTTGGTGAACCGAGAGAAATCTGGTTTAGATTTGGAGCGAAGTTTTAGCTTTCCTTGTTCAATGGCACGAGATTCGAGTTTGCGTGCCATCGTGAAGGCTTCCTCAAAGGTATGAAAGGTTTGGATCCTTAAAGTGGAAGAAATGTGATTAGCACAAGATCGAGTAAACAACTCGATTTGTTGGGATTGAGGAAGGGAGAAAGACAATTGGTTAATTATCCCTCTCCAACGAGCGACAAAGTCTGCAATAGACTCATCATCGAATTGGCGAATGTTATAAAGATCTGTGATCGAGATCTTATGTGCGATATTTATTGAAAAGTTTTCAACAAACATTTGGGCCAATTGAGAGAAAGAAAATAAGGAATGTTGAGGAATGTTATTGTACCAGTCTAAAGCAGGTCCTGCTAGAGACATAGGAAAGGTACGGAGCATAAGCTCCTGATCCTGGACTATGAGGTAGCAAGCATGTTTGAATGCTCGCAAATGTTGTTGAGGGTCTTCCCGACTATGAAATTTTGAAAATTTAGGAAGTTCCCATTGGGGAGGATAAGGCTTGAAAGCTACTGAGGGGTGAATGGGTTCATTACATACTTCTTCAAAGGAGTATGAAGGGCGAGCCCCTTTTGTGGAGGCTTCCAAGTCTGCGATTTTCTTGAAGAGAATTTGAACCACGTCAGATTGAGGAGGAGGTACATTGGTATGTCCCACATGAGAAGCAAGTGGTGGATGTTGTTGAGGTGTCAATGGGGGATTCATCTGTTGATGGATAGGATGATAAGAGGAATAACCAGGTGTTCTGGGTGACACCGGGTGGGGTATTTGTTGTGAGGTAGCTTGCGTATAGGCAGGCTGTGAGATAATAAGTGGTTGAGAAAATGAAGGTTGGATGACGGATGGAGCCTGTGATTGGTGGACTCCTATGTTTGTTGATTGGATCGGGATGGATTGAGGAACATGGGTGTTTGTTGGATTGGACATGTTGGGGAACAAGACCTGAAAGGGGCCTTCTAGTGCCGGGTTAGGTATTAAGGGTGCCGATGTTAGCTGATGGGCGAAGGTCATAGTTGCTGGAACATTGGAGGAAATACCCCCTAGAGGACGAGAAGTAGGAACCAGCTGACTATTCGGAGGGGGTTGGCTCATGAAGAGGTACTGACCTTGGGACACAATGGAGGGCATAGATGAATTAACAGCAACATGCGGGTGTGCAGACGCATTCATTATAGCAAGGGCAGAAGACCTCTCAGAAGTAGGTGGTGGAATATTCGAGGTAACTGCGGTGTTAGGGATAGGTAAGACTATTTGAGAACTAGTCGACATGGTAGGTGGAAGAGAAAAGGGAGGCATAGGGGCCTCGCCCTTCTCCGTGGCTCGAGGCAAGAGAGATGGTGCAAACTACTCTATAAAGGCCTGGGATGATCCACGAGGATAAATGTACACTTGTCGGATTGGTGGGTCTTGGTCAGATATTTGGATCGACTTGTGTACTAGGTAGTCCATGAGGGCTATTGGATTGCGATCGAGGAAAGCCTGAAATTTAGGATCCCCGCGAGGAACATACTCCGAGCCAGATGATATCTCGGAGGGACTAGGAGAAGCTGGACGTGATGGAGGCGCTTTGGTTTGATAGAAGGGATTATACGACCATGACGGGGAACCAACTAACAGCGGTCCCGAGGAAGATTGGAGGGGTGCCGAAACATCCACGCTGGTGGTGATTTCGGAGGAAGAAGGAACCTGTTGGGCCATTTTCCTAGATTGTGACCGGGTGATAACCGTCATAAACAAGCAAGAAAGAAGATTGTCCTAACTAATGCACAAACAATTCAAGCAGCGCAAGTGATTATCTCCTTTAAATTTTGATGCTTTTAAGAAAAGAAAATGTTAGGGAAGGCTTTTTAGAACAGGAACTACTCAGATAGCCAAACTAAGGATGGTTTGGGTAATGTTTGGTGAGGAGTCCCAAAGGCACTTCAGTAAAAGACCGGTACGTGGCTTGATATAGGGGCCTACCCCCGCACTTCACACACCGCTGCGATAAGGGAGTCGGGTGCTTTGCCAATATATACCAAAATCTTTCGTGAATTTATAGCGCGGCCCGAGTACCGCGTAGGCTCTTCCTCTTGGATATCACTTCCAAGTAGGCGAGGCCAGGGAAGGAGTTTTGTTTAGATGCTTTATACCTAGTGATTTTGGCTTTGTGTGCAAGGGTGAAAAATCAAATAGTGTCACTACCGATTTTGATCAATTTTCCAGCCTAATTAAAACTAGATGAAAAGCATGCAGCAATGACAAAGGAAAAGTTCTTTTTAAGCACTTAAAAACGAAGTGTTTGATTTCGATGAAGACAAGTCAAACAGATTTTTTTTCCCAAATGCGATTAGGTTCTTTTTAAGCACCAAAAACTGAAGTGTTTGGATGTGATAGACAACCAACAAAGAAATCCTAAAAAGGAGAAAACACCGAAAAAAAAGAGGAATACCTGTAGGTTTAGCTCTCCAAGGTGTGTGGACTTCAAAAAGCGCGTTGTTGAGCTCTTCCCCTCGAACAATCCCACGAACAAGCAAAGTGCTCCGCAAGAAAAGATCAAGCAAACAACAAACAAGATCCGGAAAGATACATCCAGATAATGGCGAAACGAAAAATTTCTATTTTAAGGAAATAGAAAAATTTCAAGATAATGATTTCGCCTAAAAGCAAGATTGAAATGATGAACAGAAATGCTCAAATAGGACTGATAGAAATCAGTGAAGAAAAGGAACAAAGTTCAAAACTAGAAAAGAAATGAACTTACCAATAAGGGACTTTGGTTCAAGTCCCACCGGGCGTGCCAGAATGTAGATCAAGAATTTTGCGCTTGTTACCTGTCCAAGTTAATGCACCAAACTAAACACAAAAACCCTGAAAAACCTCAATGAAATTGATACCTGATGAAGATGTAGACGGATGAGGAAGCCGATGTAGATAAGACGGGCGCACACGAGCAATTCGCACAATAGATCCGAATAACCTGCAAAACACCGATGCTTGACAGAAAAAGACCACGTTAAAAGATATTTAAGTGGACTGCCCGAGAAGCGGGTCCGAGAAGCGATAAGCTTCCTCGGCGGATGTCAGTCCACGTTTTCAATTAAGAAAAGAAGCATACATGATAAAAGATGTAAATAAAGACTATATTTTCTGATTGCAGTAATAAGACAGAATCTAAACAGTAGACAGAAAGTACAGAAAACAGGGAACTATGAAATAAATGCTGGATTTGTGTTACCTGTATCCTTTTACCTATCTGCAGATAAATCGGCGTCGACTGGGTAGAATCGGCGTCGATTGAGACTGGTCGGCGTCAATTGAGGGGGATCGGCGTCGACTGGATAAGATCGGTGTCGACTGGAGACAGATCAGTCAATCAGGGACTGTGCGACAAGATTCGGGAATTGGAAGGTGAATGTGGTCTGCTGGATGTGCCGAAGTTGGCGAGACACTGGAACAGGGTCACCAGATGATAGATGGTGGTGTGCGATGCTGATGTGACAAGGACAGAGTAACGGTGCTCCTCTCAGGGATTGATTCGGACAGGATCTGCCCTAATTTGATACAATTGATGCTAGGAAGATCTCTCTTTCTCTCAACCTGTATCTTTCGCTCTCTGTTCACTTTTTCGCTCGTTCGTAATCTCTTCGGTCTCTTTTCGGTCTCTTCGGTCCTTAGAACTGAGTTCTGGACTTGCTTTTATAATCGGCGCCGCTCCTAGAAAATCGGCGCCGACCATATGGGTCGGCGCCGATCGCGGAAAGACTCCCGAGGTTGCCAAAAACGATTGATTTCGAGAAAGATAAGACTTATCCTGACTACGGGAAAATATCCTGCTTAGGGAAGATTAAAAATAGATGTGATACATGGATAGAATAAATTTGGGGTGGATAAGTGATTAAGATGCATGGGAAGAAGCGTAATTAAATATTTAATATTTAATCACTCATGGGTAAGATGTGATGGGATGAATTAAATTTGGAATAAGTGATTAAATCACAAATTGGATAATATCCCAAGGGGATAGTTGGTGACGTAAACGTGCCCCAGCTTACCTAAGCAAGTAAACAGATGAGAGGAACACTAAATTGAGTAACCAATTTTAGGTGTCTACATCCTCCTCATCAAATTCCATATAACTGATAGTAGAGTCGTCAGTCAGTTCGCTGACATCTTGATCACCTTCACCTAGCGATGAAGGTTCTTCATAATTTTGCTCTTCTTCGATTTTGGCTAAAGCATTAACCGAAGGGGCCTCAAGTGCCAACCGTGGAGCAGTTGTAGGTAGGCACGGCCTTTATGGAACATTGTTGGAAGTGAAATTCCTCCGTGGGATATCTCGGTATGAAGTGCTAGGAGAAGCTTGGGCTAGCTGCTTCTTTAATGCAAGCAAGTCGTTCACCATCTTCTGGAATGCCGAATCAGATGAAGTGGCGAGAGAAGGGATCAAAGCTTTAGGCTTGGACAGTTCTCTTTTTAATTAGCCAGACATTAGCAAGTTATCTTCAATCTGTATGGTAGCAGCTTGGGCGAGAACCAAAGTAGCGACCTGTTCTTGCAAGAGTAAGAAACTTACTTTTGAGCTCATGGCGTTTACAAAGAAACACTTCTGATTTTCTGGTGTTGGCAACATGGCAGGCGGAACACGATTGATTAGTGAATGGAAATGGGTGATGAAATCGCACATGGTTTCATTGACCTCCTTCTTTAGGTGAGTGATCTTGGATAGTAATGTGAATGCATCCTCTGAAGGCTTGTACCTTTCTTCAAATTTAGTCCGTAATGTGACCCAACTAGTGATAGATCCGACCGGCAAATGTTGAAACCATTCCGTTGCGGGTCCTTGCAAGGTCTCTAGAAAGAGGCGAACTGACACATCTTCATGGGTCACATCCAGAATGCTGCATGACATGATAAATGTGGATATGTGTGAATCCGTGCTTTGGTTTCCACTCACATCAAATTTGGGAAAATTCTTCCGATTTTTGTGAGAGAGTGCATGAACAGGATAAGGCAAAGCAAGAGGCCCCATAGCATTTCCCCATGGTACTGCCATTTGAAAGGCTGGAAAAAGGATGTGACCAAGGAGGATGGTTCCACTGAGCAACAAAGCACTGCAAAGGGATGTGGATGTTCCTTGTAAAGAATGATACCTTCGTGGAGGTGAGACACTTCTGGTTGACCGATCAGCTGAACTTAGCAATGAGAAGTGTGCTGGTGTAACACTGAAGTTGTGCCTTTGAAGTAGATCGAAAGTAGGATCGAATTCTCCATGAGCTCTCCTGCTACGAGTAAATGGTTCACCCGCCAGTGTACCTTTCAGATCTGCAATATTTTGGAGCAGATTAAAGAACTCTTTTTTATTGTACTTGCTGATTTTCTGATTTTATTGACAAAAATCAGCAGCATGTACTTTTCTAGATATTTAATTTTATCCCTTTTTTGAAAACCGATTGCGGTTTAATGACAAAGATTAACGAGGATAAAATGATGGTAAAAATTAGTAAGCTGATTTTCGGATCTTAGAGTTGACTTTTGCAAGGGTTTGAAATTTTGGAAAACAGTCAGAAACTCAGATCTACAGAAAAATACGGGTTTTTGTAAAAAACTCAGCGAACTAAAGATCTCTAACTAGTCCTGATCTATGGATCTCTGAAGAAAATTTTCAGTTTGGATCACTTTTGCAAAAAATTTGGATTTTGAACAAAAGTTAAAATTTGCAAACAGGTAGTGATTTTTACAGTTTTATCAAATAGATCTGTTCGATCCCCAGTAGAGTCACCAAAAACTGTTGGTCTGAAAATCTGTCAGGTGGGCAGATCTATGGATAGATGAGCCAACAGTGTGCAGGGCATAGCCCCTCTTTGAGTCAGCAAAGCGAAACTGGTTTATTGCTATTCTACCAGCAGGAATCTGTGCAAGTCTCACAATATTCTGCCTTCAGGGGTTTGGGATCTCATCCCAGTTGGGGTATTTCCAACTATGAAAAGAAAGGAAAGAAGGGAAAGACGAAGATAGGATAGATCCGAAGGGAGAAAAGAAATGAATTCCAAAGCAGAAAGATCAGAAGGTCTATGTTTTGGGATTGGTAATAAATGGAGCCAAACCTACTTGCATAAACGAACAAAGCAATACTGATGAACAAATGACAAAAAAGTAGAGGTAGATTCAACAGAATAAACATACAGATCTAACATAAGAAAGTTCTGATGCATAACACAGGTATTCAGCACAAAGTCTCAATATTGTATTAATATTTTCTTCTGTTACAAAAAGTACAAAGCCTTTTCTCCTCACTTCTATTTTTCATCTAAAAAGTGTCCACACCTTGAATACAACAAGTATTCAAGTATATATAGAAGAAGGAGAAGAGAGAAGGCAAAAAGAAACCAACAACTAATTACAAAATATCTACAAAATATCTAAAAGTCAACTGTTGACTTTGGGCAACTTGGTGGATGACAACATCCCATGGTGCAACATGGATGATGTCATCATTTGTGCCAACATACTTTTAGATATTTACAAAAAGAAAGCCAAGAGGAAGAAGGCTATTCATCGTCATCTCATGGCTAAAAGGGAGTATCTTGCTTCTGCTGTTGTTTAGGAGAGGTAATGTGGAATTGAGGTCCGATATTCCATGAATTTACTGACCATCGGCTGAAGTTGATCCTGGGCAGGACCCTTGGTATGATCGCCAATGACCTCGCAAGTCTCCTGCTCATCTCTGAGTTTTTCGGGGAGCTTGAAATATTCATTACCTGCCTCCATCAGGTACCCCACAAAATCACGACAGGCCAGAAGGTTATTGATGGATTCAGTGTCAAAAGTGACTTCTGGCCCTAGCCCTTGTGAGACGATCTCCTTGAAGATCTGAATAGTTTCATCTGCCTTCCTCAAGGTGAAAGAAGGAGTGAGCAAGCCCGGAGACATTCTTAGGACAATTTTCTCCATTTGATGCATTGCATCCAGGGCTTCCTCCTTGACCTTGTCTATCTTCTCCAGGACAAATTCCATCTGATCGACCCGGTAGTCCAAAGCAGCAAGGATTTTGCTGGGTACCCTGGGGTGATCGAAGATGCCAAATTTAACTAAATCTTCGACTGAACAGTCGAGCATCTTCTGGAATGTCACATGTTACAACCTAGCATGCTCCAACTCTTCAGAGATAGGTCCTGCAATCACCTGGAGTTCCTTGTTCGCCTGACCAATGTTCTGATATAATTCGGTGAACTTGACAATTACTTCCTCGCTGTCTTTGAGGATCTGGTCTCTCCAGGCGGATACTGCCATACCTTGTTCACCAATCTTGGCGTATTCATTTATCTTATCCTGGCTTAGGACCTCAGGAGTTTCGGTGGCAGTTGTAGGAGGTGCACTACCCATTTTCTGCAGGGCGTGGAGAAGATGCTTATTCTGTTCTTTTAGTAGCCTCTTCTCTTCCTTTGCTTCTTGAAGCTTCTTGCAAAGGGCATCCACCGCAGATAGGGCCTCTCCTTGAAGGCTTTCAGATGACGTTCCCATTGTGACCTGCGTCACTGTATAATCTGTAGGGGACAGATCCTTTTTATCTTTGGAGGGATCGGGATACGCGATCTCCATTACTCTTTCTCCCGATGCACTCTGAGAGAAGCGGGTTATCGGCTTTTGCTTCTTAGCCCCCTTTGCTGGGATGACAGAGAAGTCCATAGGTGCAATAGGGACTTTCCTCTTATGCTGGCTCAGGTGCTGAGAGATCCATGCTGGACTTAAGGGAGTGGGACCAGAGGTGGAAGAGGGAGCAGCTGCAGTAGATGAGGGGAAATGCGTAGAGACACTTGGTGGCGGCATCGAGAGAGAGGCCAAGAAAGTGCTCACGGGAGGAAGAGACACTGCAGGGGAGGTAGTCGTGGGAATGGAAGGGAGCTGAGAGATGAGAGAAGAAATGGTGGGGGACAGCTCCGCGAGAGAAGAGAAGATGGAGGAAGAGGAAGGGGGAACAGTAGAAGATGGGGGAGAGGATACAACCAAAGGAATGGTCGCTTGAGTCACATGAGGAGGGGGAGAAGAGGAGAAGGGATGGGAACCTCCATGGTCGTAGTAGTGGCAACATCTTGAGTGGATGTGCCCATTGGAACACTCTCTGCCACTTCTTTCTCTGGGGATACCAGAGTTACAACCTGTTCCTGTGCGGCGGAAGGAGGACTCTTAGGAGCTTCTTCTTGAGTGGAGCTTGATTCTCCCTCTTTATCTTTGCCTTTGCCCTTTGGCAGATATTTCGGCCTGACAGGTGCATTGCCCAAAGGGGACGTGGTGAAATCTACTCCAAGGTAGATAAGGCCATTCATTCTGCACCAATGTTCCATTCGCCGCAATGTTTCCTTAACCCTTACCTCAATGGTCTGAGGTGCCTTTGTTCTATCTATTTCGGCAAATGGCCAGTTGTCCCCATCCGTGTCTAGATACACCTGATCAACTTCTTGATCAGTTGTTTGATAACCTTTTGGAACAATGGCCACGCCATATTGAATAATCTCTGCCAGGGCCAGGTGAGAGTGATCCTTTCTTCTGAGTTCGACCTCATGATACAGGTCGATGTAGATGTCCTCGATCTGTGGAACGTGGATCGGATCGAGTTTTTCCTTAGGGAGGCAATTTCTTGGATCGAAGGTGGGCCTTGCCGGGAAATTGTGCTTTAGGTTAAGCAGTTCCAGTTCTGCAAACATTTCCCGGGCTTTGGTGTGAGAAGTGCAAGTGTACCTGCCCACTGTGAGGGGGAAAGGAGTTCCACCCTTCTTTCTTTTCAGGCACTTCTCATGATATGTTATGAGCTGTCTGGATAGCTCCAACAGGATCAGCTTAGGGCCAGCATACCTTGGCAATTTGGTGGGCTCCCCCAAGAAGTTGGCTGCTCTGAGATAGGTGAAGGTGGGGAATTGGGTAAATAATGCCCCCCACTTCTCAGTTGCTGTGACTATGCTCTTGGTCGTCCGACCATGAGTCATATTTGGCCTCAAAAGGTAGATGATGCCGTAGAAGAAAGCATCATTGATCTTGGTAAACTGTGAGATGCTGTTCTCCAGCTTCAACTCTGGGTAGTATTCATATATTTTCACCTGAGGCCAAACCCCGCATCGGCTCAGTGCTGGATAATCCCTCTCTGAGGCTGCAGCGTAGACTACGTAGGAGTTCATGTAGAACCTCCCCGTTGTGGTGAGTTGTTGGAGCTGCTCAGAGATGGTGCTGCTTATGATCTCTGCCCACTCAAAGCGCTGATCAGGCACATTCTTATTCATGGTTTCCAGGTACCTGAGCATCCATTTGTGAAAGTAATGGGCATCAGAAAGCCCAAAAACTCTGCTTAGGAATGTGATGGTATCACTCAGTTCCTCAGAGAAGTCGCTACGGTGAATAACCTGTGGCCACCTGGTTATCACCTTCTTATTCTTCAAATACACTTCGTTCATCAGCTGCATGCATTTGTCTTCGTTATCCTCCCACGCCTTGATGCAGTCTTCTTGGCTTACAGCCACAAAATGTCGGTGGTGGGGAATGCCTAGCATGATCTCGAAGTGCCGGGCAGTGAGGTTGATTATGACCTCACCCTTTTCATTTTCGACACACCTTGTGTCTTTGTTATAACAGCGGGCCACCACCATCATAAACTCATAATTCACTGCACTGACGGGGATTCCCCCAGCAAAATGCAGACCACTGCCCACCAGTTTGTCCATCCAAGGACTGCCTGTGACCCTCCTGTCTCTGGCCCAAAAATCTTCCATGTCAATGTGGCCAAGTTCAGAATCTCTGATATCTAGGTCACATTCTACCTGGGACTCGGGCATTCTGACCCTTTGATATTTGTATTTCATCTCTTCCTCTGTGAGCTTAGCCTTACCCTTTGACTTGGTTGGCCTTTTGCTTGATGTAGACATATGTGGATCTGAGTTCAGTTGCTGATCTGCAAGAAGAGGAGCGAAGTCCAACGCAGAAGAGCCATGTTAGCTGTCAGATCTTCCATTAAAGCTTTACAGAATGAGGAGTTAGCAATTTAAAAGCCTCTGGGCGCAAGGCGCAGGAAATTTGTAGGCTGCAGGGTCAAAAGTATGGCACACTGAAGCGGAGTGTTACAAGGAATAAATCAGCGCCAAAGGGCGCAGGGCGTAGGAAATTTGCATATAACATCATTTGTTGTTGTAGACAGATGTGTGCCTGCACCACTACATGAGGTTTTATACTAGGCGCAAATAAGTTTGGTGTTGCATGGGAGCAGGATGCGCCAATGGCGCAGGTATGTAACATGTAACATGGAATTTTGGTGCGCCGAGGGGCACAGGATCAATGCGTGTAGCACTAACTTTATGTGCGCAAAGGGGGCCTTTGGCGCGGCGCAGGAAAAGATTGCATAACAGGCTTTTTTGTTGTAAGCGGGATTACGCAAGCACCTGAGACAGGTTTTTTTCTAGTTTTGTATGGCGCAAGAAAGGCGCGTGCTGCAATCAGGGTCAGTGCGCCATTGGCGCGACTGTGTTTTTTTGTAACAGGAATGGCGTTTGCGCCAAAGGAAAACCGTGGGTGGAAAAGATAACTTTTTAGGTTTCTTGCCTCTTGAGTTTGTGATTTTTCAGGTTTTACCGACATGATTCGACAGTGAGGGGAACACAGCAAAGAGGTCTGGGTTCATTTTTGAGACAGAGCCCTCTTGGCCAGCAGATCTGGAAAGAGGGTGAAAATGGCTTGGGAGGGAAGATTTGCAAAAATGGGCAGGAGGGGTTTATGGTTTCCTCAGATTCATTTCATCATACTTCACAAATAACCAACAAAAAACAAAAACACAAGAGAAGCAAGGACCACTTACCCGGAATATATAGAATGAGAGAAACGAAGTGGGGTCCACGAACGTGACACGAGGATGACGGGCGCGCTGACAGGTGCAGAGGAATAAAGTTTTCACGTGTTTTTGATTGTGAAAGTGACAGGGGGATGCGCCTATATATAGCCAAAAGTGTAATAAATGTGCCAACCACTTTTTAAAGGGGCGCACCAAAACACGTGTCGACATGGAAAACCCTGTGCCCTTTGGCGCGGATATGTTTTTGTCAGCATGGAATTATCTGCGCCTTTGGCGCAAATTTAGGACTGTCAACACTGGATTTTGAGCACCTTGGTGCACCAAAATATGGCGCAACATTTTTGTTGTTGACAGGATGGCGCATGCGCCTTGGCGCAGGCAAGAAAGGCGCATCACGGGAAGGTGCAACAATTGTTGTGTCAACACTTCAAAGGGTGCGCCAAAGGAAATAAAGGGGGCACAAATTTATCCTGTGTTGCATAGATAAAAGGTGCGCCCAGCCAAAAAAGGACCAAAATGACTAAGTTCGGAAAACTAGATTTCCCGGAAAGGGATTTTACAACATTCTGAACGCTGAGGGACCCCGACGAGGAACCAGAACAAAATTTTGGTATGGTTACCTGTAAAATTGCCCTCATCAATTTTATAGGATAACCGAGTCTAAACAATGTATAGCATCATCATCTACTAAGGGATAAAATTGTGTATGTTCATGATCACTACTCCAACCATCTACATGATTTGCAAAGCTAGGATCAACATCCTCATGATGAGTAAGAATAGAGGGTAGAAACTTAGTATTTTCCTTCATAGAAAAGTGGCTCAGAGCACCACCTGTAGTAGGGGTAGGTCCATAACAGGGAGGATGGTCTATAAATACCATAGAATTGGGATCTATATTAGAATTAAATAATATTTCATATCAAGGAGAATATGAAAAGGGAGTAATATTCCTTGCATCCCCATAGGTGGTATGGACCTGATTAGAGGGATAATAGCCATTTGTATGAGAGTAAGACATAGTGACAAGAGTATCATGCATGTCAATATAAAATTTACCGTGTAAAGCAATAACACTATGGTCCATCACAAGAGGAGAATGATGTGCAATGTAAGTAGTTTATACGTTATCATGTATGAGAGAGATATCACAGAGACGAGCAACATGAGGTGTGGAATCTATTGTAGCATTATCTATCAAAGAAGGTGATGTAGGTGTACTATGTCCTATGACATTGGTAGGTGAAAAAACATTTCTAAGTGATCCAACAAGATCAAGTGTAAGAGATGAATAATCATGTCCCTTGTTAATAAAGTGTGTATTAATATCATCATCACAATGGTAATCATGACAAGAATGTGTAGTATGTGTATGCACAAGATTAAGTATGATTGTTAAATCATTAGTAACATAAGAGAGAGATTCCAAATTAGGAGATGGTGTAGGATTAATATCATTTGGAACCAAACCAACCACCTCTTAGGGAGGGAGGGAAGGGTAACTACCACACTTAAAAATGTACTAAGTGTTCCTTAATGATAGACATCCCCTCGCCAAAGGGTGTATCAGGATGAATTTGGAGTGTTCTAAGGAGTTTTAAAGAGTACATCCCCTACATGAAGGGTTATGCTTGAAAGACCTATAAAGAGTGATATAGGTTGAACACGAGAAGAAATCATTAAGGTCAACTAGAAATAGAAATATCACCTAGAAGATGAATCATGATAACAAATCATAAATTTGAACCATAACGCACCTAGGGTTTGAGGCATGATGTATGATTGCACGGGTCATGGATTCACCAAATGTTTTCACCCTTTTTAGGTTTTATTCAGATTTTTACATCATAATCAAAAAAAGAATGAAATAGGAGCTACAAGGAGTTATTTTGACTAACTTTCAACATTAATCATTTGATATCATAATGACATGTTAATACTTGTAAAAAATTTACATGATGTAATACAAACTCAAAAATACATGGGATTGAGTGCACTTAGCTGATTATAGGTGATTATGGGCTGATCAGGGTGATCTCGATGTTGAAACAAGGGTATCTAAACCCAAGAATGCCTCGATACTTCAAGATTGAAACTATGACTTGAGAATCTCCCTGGGAAGGACCGTATAGTAGGGGCATGAACATGTGTATATGGTCTACGACATCTTTGTATGGTTTTAGACTTACTAAAAATAAGGTCTATGACTTTCTTAGGTTTTTGTTTGTTAATTATTTTTATCACTCTTTGTTCGGTCACTGTCGATCACACTATGAGGGTATTTGAATATTCTTCTCAATCTTTAAAATCCCTAACCATGGATGAAATTCCTACAAAACAAACATTAGTTGGGTTGTGGGCACCCGTATACATTGCCAGACATTGCACTACTCTGAAGAGGCCTCAAATCGCACATGTTGTTCTCCACCTAGCATGTGATATTTAGTTGTAGTGCAATTAGATTTGACATCCTTCCTTTGACAATGCTTGACTTGTGTTTATCTCTTACAAATCTACTTGAGTGAGTGACTTTGAGTGCTTATAAATGTGGGAAGAATTCCCCTAGACCTAGTGGGAATCTTCATACCTATAGATGGTGTTTCCCTAATGAATGTGAAAAGGTATTTTCATAGTGTAGGGAGCTTTGGGTGCCTTTTATGCTATTTTTTTACAACAGGACTCCATAAAAGTGTCTAGGTACTAAATGAGGTGAGTTTCACTTGCTTATATATGCTTCTGAAGGTGATTTAAGTTACAAAGGTTGACTGAGTGGGAATAAGTGACCCAAAGAATAATGTGTAATGAAAATTTTGGATCCAAAGTGAGGAAGTTCAAAACCGTACACTAGGGTCAGGACCATATGGACATTCCTATCCCCTACCTACATTTTAATTTAGAGGGATAATCTGAAGTGTGAAGTTTGGAAGCTGGCTAAGTGATAGTTTTTACTAGTGTTTCATGCATTCAATTCTCAAAAATATTGTCAATGTGAGTGTATAATTAAGAAGTAAGTTAACAAGAGACCTATGATGTACCAGATGAGAATGGGTAAAGTGCACTTATTTGAATAAAGGTAGGAATGTCAACTATCAATGTCAAAGAGTAGAATTACCAAATTAGATATGTCTACAATTATAATACATTATCATTATAAATATCTTAAAGAGAAATTTCAGATGGGTGTGTTTCCTACTGGATCCTATGGCACATTATTTTGGCACCTATATGATGAGAAGATTATGTTTCTAATTTTTTGAAATGCACCATTTTTTCATATAGTCTCCATTATAAATGTAATTTTGGCTCTTGACTAAATTTGTACATAAAAGGTAGTTTGTAGTTTCAGTTGAGATTGAATGGACATTAAATAACCTCCAATTACATTCATAGTCAAAATACATAAATCAGAGCACACTAGAATTTTAATTTGGCTAGGGCATACTTAACCTATCAACAATCTCAATTTTAGATAACATGTTTTAGAAAGAGGTTTAAAAGTAGATGAGTGGAAATTTATCTTGATACCACTAGATGATCTACAAATTGATAAGCTTACTAATAGGTGCCCTAGTTTCCCAATAAAAATCAACATTACAATGAATGTGTTGCAATTCTTATAGAAATTGAACAACTGAATACAAACACATAAATATGTTGCATAGGTGCAACAATAAACTTATTTACATAAGCTTCCAAAATTATATCCAGAAAGCAAGTACAAACAAATATGTTGTTGCAACAATAATACAACAATAAACCCATACAATAATAATATGGTTATTAAAACATAACCATATAACAAATAAACTTATATACCTAATTAATAATGCAAAATTATTGTTTACCCTAACATTCCCCCCCTTAATTTTGCATTTCCTCAAGGGATGAGGAGAGGAACTCTCTGAACAACTCAAATTTGTCACGTGCAAGTGACTTTGTGAAGATATCTGCTCATTTGTTCAGCTGTTGGACAAAACTGAAGTTGTATATTGTGTTTCAAGACATGCTCACGTATGAAATGTACATGTACCTCAATGTGCTTTGTTCTTTCATGAAAAACTGGATTGCGAACAAGTTTGAGAACACCTTCATTGTCAACATACAAGGTGGTCAGTTTTTCCTGTGGTATTCCAAGTCCTTCAAGTATGTGACGTAGCCATATCACTTCACAGACAGCTTCACCTGCAGCACGATACTCAGCTTCTGTGGAAGAGTGAGAAACAAAGTGTTGTTTCTTGCTTCCCCATGATATTGGTCTAGATCCCATAAAGAACACAAACCCTGAAGTGGATTTTCTGTCATCAATGTTGCCTGCATGATCTGAATCTGAATATCCAGACAAGAAGAAATTATCATTCTTCTTGTATTCTAGACCAAGATCCATTGTTCCCTTGAGATATCTCAAGATTCACCTTGCTGCCTTCCAATGAAAAACTTTGGGTTCCTGCATGAACCTGGATAGATAGCTCACTGCAAAGCTGATATCTGGTCTAGTGTAGGTTAGGTAAATGAGACTCCCAATCAACTGCCGATAGAGAGTTGCATTTACCATAGGAGATGGATCTGAATGAGATAACTGCAATCTGTTCTCCATAGGTGTAGCAATAGGTGTGCAATCCATCATCCTGAATTTCTCAAGCATTGTCTTGGTATATTTCAACTGAGAAACAAATATGTGATTCTCTTTTTCCATACTTCCAATCCAAGACAATAGTGCATCAGCCCGAGATCTGTCATGTCGAACGATCGGTTAAGATATTTCTTTGTTGCATCAATCATCTTCACTGAACTTCCAGTGATGACTAGATCATCGACATAGACAACAACAATCACAATCTCCCCCCTTTCTTTTTGAGGTAGAGATTGGGATCGTATGGATTTCTAACAAATCCATGTTGTACGAGATGCTCATCAATTTTGATGTACCAAGCCTGGGGTGCCTGTTTAAGGCCATACAAAGATTTCTTGAGTCTGCATACCTTTGTTCTTGACCATGTACAACATATCCCTCAAGTTGAGTCATGTAGACTTCTTCTTGTAAATATCCATTCAGAAAGGAACTTTTTACATCCATCTGATGGAATTTCCAACCAAACTGTGTAGCTAGAGAAAAGATCATCCTGATCATTTTGATCTTAGTTGTGGGAGAAAATGTCTCCTCATAGTCAATGCCTTCTTTTTGTGCATACCCCTTTGCTACTAGTCTTGCTTTATACTTGTCTATGGTCCCATCTGCTTTGTACTTTGTTTTGAATATCCATCTGCATCCAATGGGTTTCTTCCCTGGTGGAAGATCGACAAGCTGCCAAGTGTTGTTTTTCATCACTGATTGATACTCAACATCCATGGCATCTTTCCAAGATTTTGACTGTAGGGCTTCCTGGACTGTAGAGGGCTCATCAGATTCAATAACTCTACTCATCAAAGAAAAGTTTACTTCTTCTCTTGCTTTACTGTGAGTCCATGGTCCAGTGGTGGATGTATCTGGTGGAGCATCCAATTTTACATCTCGTATCATGTTAGTATACCACTTGGGCATACACTGAACTGCTCCCATGGGTTGTGGTTCTATCTGATCATCACCATCATCCCCATCATCACTTTCATCATCTGTGGGAACATCAGCTTCTGTTTTTACAACAGGTGAAAAATCTACATCAGGTGAGTCTGGAGGAGGAGTCTCTGCTTCCTTCTTCTCAAAAAACTCAACATCTCTGCTGGTGTAGACTTTCCTGGTCTTTGGATCCATCAATCTGTACCCAAGAGTCTCTTCACTGTAGCCAATGAAGATGAGTTTTTGTGATTTCATATCCAATTTCTTTCTATTCTACTTGGGTATGTGCATACTTTCTTTGCACCCAAATACTCTGAGGTGTGCAACAGATGGTTTCCGATTTGACCATGCTTCATGTGGTGTTACTCCATCAAGAGTAACTGTGGGCACTCTGTTTAACAAATAAACTATTGTCTTTATTGCTTCTACCCAAAATGTCCTCGCTAGTCCAGAATCATTGATCATGCATCACACCATTTCCATGATAGTATGATTTCTTCTCTCAACAACACCATTCTGTTGTGGTGTGTGTGGAGGAGGCATTTGTCGACGAATCCCATGAGCTTGTAGGTAGGATTTGAACTCATCACTGGTGAATTCCCCCCCTCGATCTGAGTGGAGAGTTCTGATGTGATGACCAGTTTTGTTATCAACAGCCACTTTGAACTTCTTGAAGTTTTCAAAGCTTCACTTTTCTTGCGAAGACAAAAAATCCACATTTTTCTCAAATAGTCATCAACACAAAGCATGAAGTACTGAAATCCAGAATGACTCAGTTGCATCAGACCACAAAGATCAGTATGAACTAGATCAAGCTTACCATGAGCTCGATAAGTACTCTTCTGGAATGAAGCTCTGTGTTGTTTTCCTGCTAGGCAGTGAGGACACTTATCTGTATCCTTCTGGAGAGATGGTAATCCTTTTACCATATTGTGTCGTGAAGTGTCTCGAGATACTTGAAACTGATATGACCAAGTCTCTGATGCCACAATTGTGCAGAGGTAGAGTTCTTAGCCACAAGTGTCTGATCATCTCTGTGGAAAAAATCAAGCTGGAACATGCCTCCCACATTGGAGGATTTTGCAACTATTTTTGAGCCTCATGATTTGTCTCGAATTAAACACATTTTCTTTCCAGAATGACTATCAAAGTCAATTTTCAAGTTGTGATCTAGGAGTTGACTGACTGAAAACAGATTCTTTGTCAACCCAGGGACATATAGTACATCTGATAATCTACAGTTGCATGAACCAAGGGGTAGAGAAATGTTCCCAATCCCCTGAACTGTGTATGAAGAATCATCACCTAATGAAACATGGTTTTTCAAAGGCGTGTCCCTCATTGAAGTAAACCAGTCTCTGTGGCTGGTCATGTGTCAAGTGGCTCCCAATCAACATACCAGACATCACTAGATGACGTGGAGGGTTCACTTGATCGAGCAGTGTACAAGTAGTCTTCATTATCTGAATGTTCTTCTTGCTCAACAATATTTCCTTGCTGATGGGGTTTTCTTTTCCAGTTCCCCTTTTTCTACCCTTGATTGTAGTTAGAATGTCCCTTGTGAGATTGTTGGTGTTGAGGTCCAGAGTTGCTTGATGAACCTTTCTTATAAGTATTATACCAACAATCTTTCAACTCATGTCCTCTTTTGCAGATAGGACATTTCTTCTTTTGTTTGTTTGTCCCCTTGCTGATGTTGATTCTGATTTGGGAATTTTGATAGGAATTAGGTTTTCCTTTTCCTTTTCCTTTCCATTTCTGATGAGAAGAAAGTGCCTTCTCCTCTTCATCATCTTTATTGTACATTGCTTCCTCTTGTTGCAGTAGGTTTACCAACTTGTCAAAACTCACTGTCTGATCTGACAAGTTGAGTGTTGTCACAAAAATGTGGTATGAAGGAGGGAGTGCTCTCAGAACAATGGGAATGAGAGCTTCATCAGTGACCTCCTCTCCTAGGGCTAGAAGTGAAGCCCTCAAATTCTGAAACTCTTCTTAAGAAAGCTTCTATTTTCTCATTTTGTTTGAACTTCAGTGTGTGTAACTGACTCTGCAAATTCAGTATGACATTCTTGTTCTTGGCCTCATACACTGTGCTCAACTTATCCCACGGTTCTTTGGCAGATTTGGCATCTCAAATGTGGGGTTGCACATCATCAGACACTGCAAACAAGATTATCAGCTTGGCCTTCTGATCAGATCTATCAAACTGTCTCTGTTGTGTTGTATCAGTTGTTGATCTGGTTACAGTACCATTCACAACAGTCCAAATCTCTTCAAACTCAAGTTGTGTCTTGATTTTTGTCTTCCATGCTGCATAGTTATTTCCTCTTAGAAGTTGTGAATCTAGAAGAAATAACTTGGGGGCATTGGTGCCCATTTTGTAGAATCAACTGACAAAGGGTAAGGCTCTTATCACTCCAGGTATACGGTCTCCCAATCTATATACCGTCAGTCTGATATACCAAACCTTTCTATATACGTGCCCTTCTGATATACCCATCGGTACGTGGAAGAAGCTCACCCTTTCTATATACTCAGTAGTACATGAAAGAGGCATTAACATACGTGAAAGAATCTGATACGTGGTACCAAGACAATACTGAAAGGGGTCTGTGTGATTATTGACACTGACTCAAAGAAATATCCTCATACGCGTGCGTAACTTTGCTATATACTCAGATAATTTCTCAGTCCAGATTTAAGTCGAGAAATCATTCACAGATGGATGGGAGGGCTCAAAGTGTGTGCATTGTGTCCTTATTACTCCCCATCAATTTAAAGGGTCGATGTCTAGACGAAGTTGTTGCAGCTATATTAGGTGTTAAGTGCAGTAGTAGTCGTGATGAATTTACCCGTAAGCGCTTCCCAGAGGCACTGTTTATACCGAACGCTGCGAATGAGATCTGAAGATCTCGTGAGTGATACAGAACCAAATTTTTATTATTTTTTAGTACAAATCTCTGCCAGTTTTAAAGTAGTTACAATGGTTTGTGGTTGAATATGGAAACCTACAAATTAGTACAATACACTGAAATATACAATTACATCCAAAATTCTGAAAAAATTGAATGGCAGGAAAAAATGTTTTTTTAATTTTGTGGGGCCCTGGTGGCCTCTAAAGCTCAATGTGGCTCTCTAAGAAAAAAACCACAAAAAAATGGCTAAAAATGTAGTTTTTAAGTTTTAGTTATCTCTAAGTTGTTTAGCAGGATTTTTACCACTAACTTTGGCGGTTGTGCTAAATTTCAAAACTTTCAATACTTAAAAAAAGTTGTTGGGGTGGGGGTCAAACCCCGAACACCTCCCACTCCCAATGATCACTCACCCTAACCAACATTTGCCTCTAAGCGCTATGACTATGAAATGAAGAAAATATCACTATATAAATCTACAAAATCAAAGTGTTTAATTTTAATAGAATTTTTTTTCATTTTTTTAGCCTCTAAAAATTGGCAAATAGGTGCTACATGGTTATCATTAAAAATGTCAATGATTCCTTTAAAACAGTGGTAGATGTGTCCACAGTCAATGTCTTATATTTAAGTCAGTTGGCGTCATTTGCTATTCTTTAAGCCTTAAAACAATTACAAAAAGACATGGGGGTTACAGCAGTCATTTTAATGAAATCTTCATTATTTAACTATAAAGTCAAAGTGGATTTGTTAGTATTAATAAAGGGTTATCGGCATGATTTCCATTATTTGAATCGGTGCTAGGTATTGAAAATAGGAAGCTTTAGCACGGTCCCATGAATCTGAAATCTTTTGGATGCAAAATTGAGAGGGAGGACTTGAAACTAAATGCCTCTAATTGTAAAACCTAAAACTCCCTAAAATATTTTAAGCAGCTGAATAGAGTTTGCCCCCAACTGCTTTATTTGAAAAAATAAGGGTCTAACCTTAAAGTATAGCTCGAGAATTATTTTGATTTCTCTTAGTTGCCCAATTTTAGCAGCAACAATGGAATTTAGTAATTTTTTCCATGGGACCATATTTCCAAATAAATAGGAAACTGGCAATAGTAAGATTTTCATGTGGACCACATGCTAAACATTTGGCTTGGGAGATATTTTTTATTTAATATACATATCTTAAATTGTTTTGTTTTAATTATCTATCACTTATTGATAATGGTATGCTTCAATGCTATGAATTTGCGTTGACCAGTTTTCCACCATTTAAATTTAATTTTACATGCAATCATGGGTTTATTTCTAAGGGGACTATGATTATTGGACTCATCTAAAATGACAAGGGGGATCTTCATCAAACTATTACATTTTGCATGCAACTGGATAGTCTATTTATAATTAACTATAACAGATAATTCAATCCGTTTGGAATTTTACTGTGCAGGTTACCGCCAGTGTGAAGTTGGTTCCCCCTAGTAGATGAAGATCAAAGTTTGGACCGCAACTGTGCTTTACGACAGTGATGTACAGGTCAATAAGCTTTGCCAATTGGTTAATGGTATGCAATAGAGAAAGGACTTAACAAAATTGTAAAACTACAGATGATTAATGCTCATAATCAATTTCCACAAGAGTGGCCTGAAGCGCATGCAATCCATATACTTGAATAATGCCTGTTATACATAGATAGCTAACGATGTCATGGGTCTTGTTCAGAGCTCGCAATCAAATTACAGTGCTTGACAGATTTTATGAAATCGACTGTGTAACCCGATGCAAGATACTCAATGCAAAACACAGTGGGCTCAGTCGATAATGAGATGAAACCAATTAGGGGGTTTTGGGGAGCTCACAATGAATTGACAAGCTCACCAAATGAAGTAGCTCGGTCTAGATTCTGCACATCAATGAACTCGATCTGAAGTAAATTGATTCCCTCTCAACTTTTTGAGCTCTAGTCCCACCAGAGCTTGGTCAGAGTTTAGGATCTTCAATATTGCTTACTCTAGAGACCTACAGAGTAGTTTACAAACCTGGCAGTCTACTATGGTTAGTAGTAGACTAAGATGGATCTGTAGCTAAGAAATTTAGAGTGCAAAACCCCTAATGGGTGAAAAAATGATTTTTTTATTATTTTAATTTGATTTATATAAACCAGCAAATGGCTCTAGGAGCAAATTTTCTTGGTGCAGGGGGTACCAGTGCAAAAACAATTTGCTGGTTCCAAACACCTGGAGATGAATAGGAGGTTGTGGGGATGTAGGGATGGGACTTGGAAGATGCTAGAGGAAACACAGGATCTCCTGGCTCAATGATGCAATGATTCTTCTCTTAGAAATTTTCTTCCTCTCTGCAACCTCTCTCCAACTTCATAACTTCTCACAGGTCCAGATTCAACCTAACTCTGGTACCAAATGTAAATTCAGAAGAGGGATAGAAGCCTCATTATTTTATTGATAAGCAGATCCTATCTACATTATAGAGAGATGAGTTGCAATTCTTATAGGAATTGACCATACAATAATAATATGGTTATCAAAACATAACCATATAACAAATAATCATATGTACCTAATTAATAATGCAAAATTATTATTCACCCTAACAACCTAAGTGCCTTGATTATCTTGTGACACCATGAGTGTCCCATGTTTGTGGATCTATGACTCTATAGTTTGTGCACATTTATTTTTATGTGGCTTTGATTATCTTGTGACACCATGAGTGTCCCATGTTTGTGGCTTTATGACTTTATAGTTTGTGCATATTTATTTTTATGTGACATGTGTGCTTCTCTTCCAATTATCTTATGACACTATAGGTGTCTTATGTTTTATGACTTTATGCCTTGATGTGATTATTTTACTTATTATTTCTTATATTGACTATTTATATTGCCTTTTCACTTAGCTTATTCTCTGAAACATGATTACTATAGCTAATCTTGTTTGTTATTGATACATGTTGCTTTCTTTATGCACAATGGTCTCCACCATGTACAACCCTTTTTTTAGGAGCAAGATCCTAATGGTAGCCACCACTACAACCTTCTATGTGATCCAACGTAGATTATCATATTTATCTGATATGGGTACACATCATTTCTTTTGATCGACACAATCAAATGCTTTATCACATGTGCTTTAAAAGAGGGAAAATTCATCAAGATGTAATTTTCATCTACAACCAGTACAAGAAAATAACAGGGTTCAAATACAAAAATATACAACCCGTTTAGATCCTTAGAAATATTTACAAATATAGAAAAAATAGTGGGATTCAAATTGGTTCATAATTGTACAATTCATTTTAAGATTTTACTATGGTATATACCCTCACAAGATGTTCTCGATCTAAGGAAAAAAATTCAGAAAATTCCAACCATTTAATTTTCTTATAAGGATTAATAAATTTTTGATGCATATTCATACACAAATTAACATAATTCAAAGCATAATACAAACGGTATTATTACTTCATTCCTTCTCTATTGCATAACTCAGATACAATGATAAAAAAAAGCTTTGGGTTCATGGTCCTCCTTTTGCACTTTGATTTTACAAATTTTACATAATCAATTTAAATTTTAGTAACACCTTATGGGGGCATGTAAATGTCCATTCCTTATGAGGTCTAATTGTTCAAGATTGTAAAAATTAGGCATAGATCCGTCTACAACAATGTAGTTTGTGGGTTTAGTAGAAAGTGTCAAAAGAGCTAAGGTATTCATAGATTCCACTTATCTTGCCATATTCCCAAATGAGTGAAGGAAAATATCAAGGTATGTATGTGAACTTCATAGATCTAAATACCTATGTTCTATAAAGCTCTAATAGTGGGAAAACATGTCTTGTAATACCTCACTGTCTTCAGTGTCAACTCATGATGTGCCCAACATGCATAATCTAGCTACAATTTATACTTCAACACAATGTTGGGCACTTATTAAACCCAAGCCATTCAACAGTTTTAAATGAAAAATCCAATTTTGCAAAGTATGAACATGAATGGGATATCTCTTCCCCTTGCATAAATGAACATGTGTATTCCTTCCATGTTTTCCATATCTTTACTTTACTTTACACAATTTCATTTTTCAATGTTACAAACATTATTTATACTTGATTTATAGTTTAATATCTCACATGGATATTCACTGGACTATGTGTTACAAGTTTCACCATGGAACATTCTAACACCACCACTAAGGAAATCACCAATCAAGCAAAGGAAAAGTGTGTGTGCATACTTAGGTATATTTTTCCTTTAGATTTGTAATTTTTTAATTTCACACTTAAAAGGGGAGGAAATGTACACACTCAAATTTGGAAACTTATCTTTTGGAAATGATAAGTTTGGATTTATTCCTATATTAAAATAAATGCTTTCATTCTAACCATAATGAATACGCACGCGAACGTGCGCGCGCACACGCACACGCACGCACGCGCGCACGCGCGCGCACACACACACACACACACACACACATGTATCTTGAATTTATCATCTTTACACACTACTATGTCATTCATTTAGGAAATAGTAATTGAATAAAACAGTAATCAAAAACAACCCACTTGAGACCTAAGAAACAACCTAGGATTAGTTAGGAAAAATTATGGAATAATTTTTTTTGTTTAAAAGAGTCTACAACCAGGTTACAAGGCAACAACTATCACTAACAAGTTCCAGAACAATTCTAACCCACTAGAACATACTTTTATTTTATTAACAATTATTAGAGGTCATAAGGTCCAAAATTTAGGGTTAGAAGGTTCAATTAGGTTCAGAGGGTAATTCTTCACCATACCCACTCTCTAACAGGCTTAAAGTTTCAACTTGATTTTTCTCACACTTAACACATTCAAAAATTCCCTAAATCATTCCCATTGGATAGGAAATTTCCTCACCTTTCCATTGATATAAATAAGTCCTCCTAACTCCTCATATTTCTCAAGTTATGGGCCGGCGGGCCTTGGGGTGAAAATTTTCCCCAAGAGCGGGCCTGCGGGCCCAGGGGTGAAAATTTTCCCAAAGGGCAGGTTGGCGGGCTGCGGGGAGACTTTTGGATCATTTTCCCATGGGGAAAAAAATAACTTTTGCCCACGCTGCCCACGGGTCCGTAAAGTCCACAAGGGACACGTGGCACTTCTCAAACCAATGCGGGGGAAAAACGGGGCGGGGGGAGATATTTTGAAAAATTTCCCACGCGGGGTGAAAATCCAACATTTGCACTCACAATCCTTTGTAAGTTCCACAAGGGACACGTGGCATCACCTAAGCCAACGCGGGGAAAGTGGCGGCAGGAGAAAATTTGCTTAACGCCCCGAAGGGCTAAGAGGATAACAAGGACCCGTGCCTCCGCCGACACCTCGCGATGCCACGTGGCAGCTCCGGATTGGCTGCGGGCCAGTGGGACGGTGGGGAAAACATGGAAAATTTTCCCAAAATTTTCTAAAGCACAAAGAGGAAAAAGGGACCCACTCCACCACCGATGCCTCGTGACGCCACGTGGCATCACCTGATTGGTCGCGGGCTGGCGGGGAAAATTTGGAAAATTTTCCCAAAATTTTCTGGGAGCGCTAAGTTAAAAGGAGATCCATCCCACCGCTGACACCTCATGGTGCCACATGGTAGCCTCTGATTAGCTGTGGGCTAGGGTGGGGAAAATTTGGAAAATTTTCCCAAAAAATTTTCCTAAGCTCTAAGGGAAAAATTCAGGCCGCAGGCCCGCCAAGGAAATTTTTCCCATTTTTTTTTTACACCCAAGGAAGAAAAAACTTCAAAGGGCCATAACTTTTGATAGAGAGCTTGGTTTTGGACAAATGAGGACTTTCTGGAAATCTCTCAACGTCCTCTTTGCACAAAGATCATTAATTTTTTATTTTGATAAAGTTTAAGGGGTCAATTTTAAGAAAACGGCCTGCAGGCTTTCATAGTGTGAACTGGTAAATTTTAACTTGTGAGATTTATTCAATTTGATCTTCTTCCTCTCTCTACATGTCAAATAGACATGGAGAATTTTTCTTAGATTGATTTAGGATAAGTTTTTGAAGGTAGATCTGTTTGATTGAATTCCAAATTCAAAATTTACCATTTTGACAGCAAAATGACTGTAAAACGGTTGAAGCCCGATTTGGCTAAGTTTTGAAATATTTCCTTTAAGTTTTTTTGTTTATTTGAATTTGTTTAGGGCCAACTGATTCAATTTAATCATTTAATTTGTTATTTTATCATTATAGGTTCAAACTGTGCCTTTTTTTTATTTTGATAATTTCCAGTTTGAAATTACAAAAAAACAGGATCAAATTTTAAGGATCTATTTTCCATTTTCATCTTCTATGTATTAAAATTCATTCCAATTCTAATCTAACACATTTAGTTGATTCAAATCAAACTATTCTAAACCAAAATGCAATTCTGATTTCCAATTTTACACATTTCAAAAGACAGAGTTCTGTATTTTCCTCACACGCATTTCTTCCTTTCAAACAAAGATTTCAAATACATTTCAAAACAGATTTTAAACAATAGTAACATCTTTTGTAAAGGAAGAACAACATATATTCAGTTGGAATGATTTCTTTTACAACTTCTTCATTTACAATGATCAAATACAACTTACAAAGATATAATATTTCTTTTCTTTCATTCAAAAACAGAGAACAAAGTGCATCACTTTCACATTTCAAATTACAACTTTCATAACCAAATACAAGCATCTTTCCATCACCAAATGTATTACATTATCATCCACTTCAAGTGGGAACAAGGGATTTACAAAAAGAACTCTCACAAGGGACTGTCACAACTGTCTTTTCCTTTGCTCCAGAACAACAACATGCCAACCATCATACTCCAATTTTGATCACAACAAAGGCAGGGGAAAGGCAATGCTCTCCACCCAACCAAGACATCCAATGAAAGGAGAAGCCATCCTTCTTCATTGGCCCCTCGAGCCCCAACCACAATGCAATAAGAAATGTGATTTCAACTCATGGCAACAACAGGCTTCCACATCACAATGCAATCTTTCAACATGCACATTTCAAATTAAAAACACAGTCCAAAACAAAATAGTAGTTTTACAACCACATGAAAGACATCACACAAAACTCAGGCTTCATCATGCAAGCCAAAGGAGCAAGAAACTATGGGGGATGCTACTTATGCCTCCCAAAGGGGAAATGGGTATCACCACCTGAGAACAAACCACCAAAACAATTATCATTCAAATCCCTGACATACCCTTATGCCTCCCCCAAGTACCCCTTATTCCTCACATTTCCTTATGCCTCCCCAACCTCTTATGGCACCCCATAACGAGTAAAGAAATGCAAGCCATTTCTTTTTACAATGTGGAACCCAATCCCAACTCCCTCCACACTTATACCTCCCCAAAACACTTATGCCTCCCTCAAGAGTACCCCATAGTCTTCTCCTACACCATTCCTAGGCCATCTACCCAACAACCCACAACAATAAAAACATTCCAGCATTTACATATTCATAAAAGGGAAAAGAAGAGCATTTCAAGAGCCAAGCTCTTACCTCTCCATGATGGAGTTTGTTCCAAGTTCAAAACAACAAGCTCCTTCCAATGCAAGCAATCCAAAAATCAACCCAACACAAGTATCCAACAAACTTCCCAACTTCTCCAAAAGCAAGAGCTCTCCAAAACCAAAAGGAAGTCTCCCAAAATGAAGTGATAAAAGTGAAGCAACCCAAAAACAAGCTAAAGAATTTTATTTTATAGAAGAGGGAAGAGAAGAGGATGAGGTGGATCCATGTAGGATGCCACTTCATACATCCTCAACTTCCAACACATAAGTCAACTCCATTCTCCAATGCATAATAAATAAGTGGGTGAATAATATGACAGATTTACTTACACACTCAAACAAGCCCATACCCCATAAGGACTGAAATTAAATTATGTAAGAAAAGTGCAATTACAACATTTAACTTGACTTGTAAAAATGCATAAAAAAGGTCTAAATCTAACCCTCCAACCATAGGCAAGGTTGGTATGTAAATTTAAGAGGTATGGACAAGTTTAACTTGTCCCACAAGCCTCCAAAATCAGCCTCCAAGGACAAATTCGAATTTCCAAGAAGGTGGAGTGTTTCACACTCAAAAGTTAACTTACACATCACTTACAAGGTCACTTACACATTACTTACACATTCTTACAACACTTTAAATCATAACCAACAACTCTATTAATTACATTCTTATGACATCTTTTAATTAATTAACTTAACAATATGATTACTCACAATATTAACACCACATTAAATAAATAATGAAAGGGGTAAGTGCACCACATAAAACACATGCAAAAATTAAACAAAAGGGACCAAATAAAAGAAAAACATAAAATCCCTTGGTCACATTTAAAGGTGATCCCCCCCATGGGAATCCCTAACACAAACAAACACACACAAACAAATACAGTTGCCATGGTGACCTTGTTGAATTCATCTAGAATTCCAAAGTGGTTGGTCTCCAATCCCCCGATGTTTGTTGTGATATTTTAACCTGCAAAAATACAAATACCTCCTTCGGCCTCATGGCCATATCAGAACATCCAAATGAATATAAATATAATTAAAATTTTAAAATCATCTAGATATATGAATCACAACAACATCAAAGCAATCTAACAATATCATTTATAGTTTTATCAACAACTATATCATCATCCAATAATTTTCCATTTCTAGGTCTACTCACAATATCCAAATATTACAAGTCCGAACAACATCCATAATATAACCATGTCAAACAGTATATCATCATCAACATATAAAATGTCTCTAATAATCATCATGCATCATATAAGAATCAAAGTCAACAATAATCCATGATCAAATATCTAACATCATACTAAATCAAAACTATAATAATGTCCATAATATAGTCAACAGTGTCATGATCAGTATCAAAAAGGTGTCAAAGGGAAGTGGGCACTACATATGTTATTGTAAGATAATACACTTTAAGATTTCATAGAGACATATAACACAATCTGACTAGGGCACGTGTTTTGAGATAGTAAATTTGAGAGTTTAGCCTTGAAATTTGGAAGAAAACTAAGATATAAGGCCTATTAAAGTACAGGGAAATAAATTTTCAAGTCCAATCATTAAATTAATAGATTTTCTTACCATTCTCTAGATTGTATGTATTTAGTGTAAAGCCTAAATTGGGGGATCACTTTTATAAAGGACTAGGGAGATTTCGTGGAGTTAAGATTTGGATGCAACTTCTAATAGTAGGTGAAGAGGTGTAATAAGGGTCCAAATCCTCTCTCTTAAGAATTGAAGTTTCACAAATGCCAAGATTCTCCCTAGATGCTCTAACAAATTTATTAGATCTAAACAAGGGTTTGGTGCTTCTTTTCCCTACACCAAAGAGGCATAGAAAGAATTGTTTTAGGAATTAAAGTCATGAATTTTTTAGGGCATGTCAAGGAGCCTTAGCAAATACAACTAAGAAGGTATTATTCATTCATGAGCAAGCCTTAAAATCTATATGACCCATAGATCAACAAATTTGGTCTTGGAGAAGGCTTAGATATCCGGTACAATCTAAGAGCAAGTTAGCAGGAAAATGACTCTTGGTATGATTACTGTACGTCGGAAAAGCGACAAGCGAGCGTGAGAATCTACAAGTGACTCTTCCGCGTACCCGACCTCCCGAGGTCGTGCCGAGACAGCCGGTGGGGATGGAATACAGGTAGTATACGGATAGACTAGTTAGGCAATCTAATATCTTCGACACGCACTAATGGAATCTGTGAATCTAAGGCAAAGAAGGCCCTTCTAACCTGGACTGGTGTGATAGATCGATCAGCAAGGATGACTGCTCGAAGGCTCCAATCAATATCGAGCTCTGGCGTGATTCGATCTATGGGTTGTGGAATACGTGGAAAATGACCCGGGATGGTTTCGTGTATTTCTCCTGATAGGGTCATATGGTGAATATAGTCAACTCTATGGACGATTCTCTGGCCTAGTCCAGAATTCTCTAGCTTCGTTAGCTGTTATGTCCAGTAGGGATAACTGTTGGATGATGATAGGTGGAATTGGAGTAGACTGAAATACTAAAGTGCGTAGGCCAGTGTCTATATCTAATTCTCTTATGGATTCGTTGGGCTGTGGGATTTGTGGATCACAACCGTAGACTCTCTGTTGTTGCGGTCCTGTTATGGTCATACGCGAGATCAAGTTCTAATCCCTAGTATCCAGTAATCGTATGCTTTCTCAGCTTCTATATTTAGAATCAACAATTGTGCAATTTTCTCAAAGTACCTCACAGGTGTTCTAGCAACTTGGATTCTTAAGCTGGTATTTATATCGACGAGGGTGTCTCCAGCGTTTGGCTGTGGAACTAAAGGATCACACCCGAATATTTGTTCTCTTTCGAGCCCTTCTACAGTCATGTGGATGTTTTCTAGGGTAATCTGTAGTTTGGCTGATTTGACCAAAACGTGTGTGCTTGGTCGTCTTCTATGTTTAATCCTCTTAACTGTGAACTGATCAGTTGTAAATCTGTGGTTGTTTGGAAAACTTGTATCCTGAGATTTTGGTCTATGTCAACTATTGCTGTGACGAGGTTTGGTTGAGGCACGATTGGCTCAAATATATATTCCCTGGGCTCTTGAGGTCCCGTGATTGTCATACGAAACAAAATGCGAATCTAACTGTAATGAAACAAATTCTAACTACGTGAAGTAAATCTAACTACATATAACCTTTATTTCTTTCTATGAAATATTCTAACAATTTATAAGAAAGCAAACTATTTTAAACGTATCTAGAAATAATAACTAAACAATAATTAAAACAGACAAGATAACCGAGTGTAGTTATTTGCCTGTGCGAATTTGTAGATATTATTCTAAATAAATAAATAGCCTGTCTAATCTATCTGCAAGATTCTCGATCCTACCTCAGAAGTGAGGAGTGAATCATAGTTTCTCGGAAACTATCAATCCCCACAGCTTCCCTGGCAATATCGAGAATAGAATGAAATGAAATAAAGTGATTAACTACTCTATTTAATATGATTCTGACTAGAACTTTGAAATTTAAAACCTGGATTCCGCAGAACAGTGGCGAATCCGATGGTGTGTATGTGATCTCGTCCCCTCAGTATGATCTCTTCGTTCTTTCGTGTTCACGTGGATCCAGAAAAGCGTGTAATGCTAGCACCGATAGGAGTAGATTTTGGGATAAGGACAGCTCAGAATGCAGACCGAGAATGTGAGTAGGAGAGGGATAGCGCAAGAGTACAGAGCTTGGCTTATGCGATTCCTAGCGGGATTTTACTGCAAGTCATGCAACATGAAGCGAACCAGAACCTTGTAACTATCCTATACGAAGAGCAAAACCTGCAACTTTAATGGCTTCCTAAGCTATTCCGTTCCAAAATAAAGACACTGCTTGCACAAGTTGGATATGTGGCTTACCAACAGCTGAATAAAGCTAACCAGGTATATAATGAATTGAACTAAGAACTCTAAGTCACAGTAAAACAAATCTACAGCAAAGAGGAATTCAGAGGCAAGCTTCTAACCGGATTGGATGGAACAACAGCACTGCCTGCACAAGATGGGTCTGTGGCTTACCAACAGCTGAGCAATACTAACCAAGTATGAAATGAACTATGCTATCAATCCTAAGCAAGCTACAGACCAAACCACTAAAAATCAGAAGACTCTAACAAGGAAAAATGGTGATCAAAACTCCAGCTCAAATTCTTCACACAAACTCAGCCAAAATTCAGACCAAAATCAGACCATTTGCATGTACACAAACCATACATTTATAGGAATTCAAACACCCAAGAACAAAACCAAATTGAACTCCTAAACAATAAACAAAGGAAAAACACTGTTCCAGGGGACCAAAAACATTAATGCATGCTCAAGTCGGCAAGAAAAGCTGGTGAAACGTGATATTTCACGCGGGTCGCGTCAAAAGAGCGTTCTGGAAAACGCGCCCAGGACCGCCGCCCTGCTCAGGGCGGCGGTTACAGGGCCGGCGGTTTTTTCGTCACTGAAGATCAAAAGGGGCAAGAAAAGAGGGAAAAAGGGGAAAACAAAGGACACGGGGGCTAAGTGGGGTATGCGGGATGTTAACGCATATCCGAAGAGCTCTTTCTGGATCCCGAACACCTTGCGAGGAGACCTGTATCATCATTGGGGCATTTATTACACCATTCCGCAGTACAGTACCTTATAATTTTGGGTACGTACATATTGCCCCCTCGGAGAAGCGTTTTAGCCATGAAAGGGCATAAAACGGTGGGTCCGAGTATGGCAGTCCCGAAATGGGGGGTTTAGAAGTTATACCTTACACGTCCGTGTGTCGAAATGACGCCATCCGAAATTCCCGCTACCTGCAAAATGAAAAGAGATCTCAAGTGCAGATAGATACAATAATTTGAAAAATAAACGCTAAAATAACAGGGAAAGAGGACGTACCATTTGTGCGGGGATAGGAACTTACCTCCGTCAGCGCTCCGAACCTGTGAAAAAGTCATTTTAAGACGAAATAGAACAATATATATATGAAAGTGGGCCCATTTTCCTATTCATTTGCGCGAGTTGATTTGATCGATTTTGAGCTCTGGGACCCACGGTGACGGTTTCTCGCGTGAGTATAGTCGAAACGTCCGCAGTGAGATCGTGATCATGCCTCCACGTGCGGAACGCCACCCCGCGAGATCACAGGTTGGTTTTCTTCAATTTTGCATTTTTCCCCCTTCAAATTTGAAATGGCAAATTATTTGTAATGGGGGGGTTATTTTTGAAAATGTTTGGTTCAAAAGGTCCATCTAGGGGGGGGCGCCTACTGGGTAGGCTCTTTTTTTAGCTAAAATGGTCTATTTTTGCGTTTTTTGGACTTTTTAGGGTTAAAAACCCGCGCGGGTTTTCGGACCGCGACCGCCGCCCTGGCCAGGGCGGCGGTTACACGACCGCCGCCCTGATCAGGGCGGCGGTTACGAGACCGCCGCCTTAAAGGCGGCGGTTACAAAACCGCCCCCCTGCTCAGGGCGGCGGTTTTGCACAGAATGCAAAAGAACCTCTTTTGAAAACTTACACTTGTATTTTTAGCATTTCTATATGTTTTTATGATTCTCTTGATATCGTTTAGATACTAACTTGCTCTGTTTTGTGTGTTTTTGGGTGTATGCAGGTGAAAGAGGAGTACATTAGATGGAGCCGGGAGAGAGAGTGTGACTGGCTGCCCGGGGTATTGGATGCCCTCTCGCCAGACGAGGAGGACACGTTGCAGAGGGCCGGCATATTGCGTATATCGCGTGTGCCCCATGTTACGCCATCGAGTCACATCCTTTGTGACTTATTTTCTTATTGGGATGCAGATCGGAACACTTTCCGACTGCCAGGTGTCCGCGGTGAGTGGACTATTACTCTGGAGGATGTCTACCGTATTTTGGGGGTCCCGATCATCGGGAGGCGACTCACTTTAGAGACAGCAGGCTCACGGGCACAGATTGCACAGTGGGCAGGGTATATGGGGGATGCAGCTATTTCCACGGGGCCGAAGAAGGGAGTGAGAGTTAGATCCATTCCTTCTTTGCCCATCCCCGTATTTCGACAGGCCATCATGGGGATCCTTGCCTCGAGACTGATCGGGGACAAGGGAGGGGATACATTGTTATACTGCTGGGCTCCCATCATTGCACAGATAGAGGGGCATGGCCGGATATACGCCTGGGGTGCAGACATTTTGGGGACCACCTATCATGACTTATATAGGGTGGTCCGTTTACAGGGACAGTCATTGAGCCACCCAACTCTAGTCATGAGTTGGGTGTATGAGCATTTTATTCCTTATGGCAGAGGCGTGGAGGTGGCAGATCCTGGGGCTGTGAGGGCAGCCAGGTGGTCAGATATGTCGGTGCTTAGAGCACCTCACCAGCCAGTAGCTTCCCTCACCACAGCAGATATGGAGGCCACACCGTACCAGCTCATGGCCGGCATTTGGGGAGAGGAGACTCTCACATTGATTTCTTGCTCCACCACAGGGCAGCTTATTGACCGTGTGGGACGGGTGGAGGTACATCCTTTCAGCAGGGTTCCTCAGCAGTTCGGCCTCCCATATGTGGGCATGCTTCCTCCAGTAGCACCAGTTTACAGATCAGTTCGGGAGGCTAGAGGGGGGCCTAGAGGCCGTGGTTGGACAGTGGTCACCCCTGGTATTCCTATTGCAGCCAGGGGGATAGTTCGGGCCAGAGGGAGAGCTGGTGCGCCTCGGGCACCTTTACTTCGGATTACTGCGGGTCCTGCTCATAGTAGCGATGACCCTATAGATATTGACTCTGATTCTGAGGAGTCCACAGAGGGAGGGTCGGAGGAGCAGACGGATGATAGCAATCCTGAGTGGCATGACACTCAGGATATCATGCAGGCAGAGAGGGCGGAGCAGAGTGCAGAGAGAGAGACTCTAGTTTCAGAGGAGCCACTCTCTCAGGGCCATGGTGGAGATGATGAGTCCGTTGCGGGGCGTCATGTTGCCCCTACTACAGGAGCAGCCCCTCAGTCGGCAGTGGCATCAGCGGCAGGTGCTGGCCCTAGTGACCCATCTTGGAGGCCCGGTGATCCGAGTAAGTTATCCTCTCTTCCCTTTCAGCGTTAGTTTGATTTAGGACTTGTTTTAACTGCTATCTCTCCTTATATTTGTATATTTTAGCCTCTTGCCTAGTTTCTAATTCGTCTTTCTTCTTTGTTTTGCAGAGACTGTCGACGAGTGGCGGGATCTAATCCGTAGGGTATGCACTGATTCTCTGATGATCCCTATGGATAAGACCCGTGCGGAGCTATCTGTAGATGCCGGGGAGCCCTCAGCAGCCGGCAGGCACACCGACGTCTTCGCTCCCGTTTGGCATGTGGCCAAGATGGTGTCGACTCTCCGTACAGAGTTGGCAGGCTATAGGACAGCCGAGCGTCTTATGAGGAGCCACTCTCATGGCGAGACCACGGCTGCTCCTCGGGACCCTGAGCCCTCCGTCCATTCAGAGCGCCAGCGTAGCCGGAGTCCTAGGCGAGGGCGCGCACCTTCAGCGGGATCGCGTAGGGGTTGAGAGGCCACTTGGCTCCTATGCATTTTTTGTATTATAGATTCTTTTTTGTATTACGGGCTCTTTGAGCATTTTGACCATGCCTAGTGCATGATGGCATTGTATACAAACATTGATTATTTATATATATGCATCGATTTTTGGATCAAAAGCTTGTCACTCATGTGTGTCCTTTCTATTTCCAACTGCTTTGTGTATACTACGATGTATGTTTTATATGCTTTCTAGAATGTATGCAATGGAAAACAGATGATGCAAATGTTTGCTTTCTTTTTGTGTTTCATGATGCTGATACATGATATTGTAGATATACTGTGATCTTGAATCTTAACTTTTGTTAGCAATTTGGATAACTTGTATTGTTTTGGCAAAGTGATGAAAATAACCAGTATGATGAACAGATTAACTTGCCCCGCTCCTAACTCCACGCAACCAGTAAGATGCGAGGGCTCATCACCAAGAGCCAAGAAGGGCGCAAGTTTATGAAGAATGGTGAAATGATAGTGATGAAAGACAGACGAAGCTTTGGTGGAACCAAATTGAAAGCTACAAGCTTACTCTACCTGAATGACTTCATAGTTTTGGGTGCAACTTGCTTTGCGGTTTATCCAGACTTAGACCCGTAGATGGCCACATAGTAGACAAAATCTGGTTTTTAGGATTTTTAACTCTCTTGGAATTTTGAACACCTGATTCATTCGTTTTTGACTCAAAGTTTGAATAGTTTGTTTATGACCTTTTAACGTTTGCATTGTCTGGAGGACCCCCTACACTTTGCCCCATGCTACTAGTAAGAAGCGTGGGTTTATCACCGTGGGCAAGGCGTAGGCGAGTAAGGGCATTTCCATCCTTTCCCAACCCTACGTCACTAGTAAGAGACGCAAGCTCATCACCGAAGGTTGGTGGGGCAAGGAAATGTGTAAAAATAAAATTTTTTGTTTAATCACTTTTTGACTTGTCTTTTTGAGTAAAATGTCAGTATATGCTTGTTTCCAAAGAGATGTGTATATGGGATAGATGTGACACCATGAAGCTTCTAGAACAGACCATAGGCAAGACACCTATCCTAAGAAGAAATCAAAGCGAGAACAAACTTGCAGATCTTGGTATGGTTACCGTTAGGACTTCGTCATGTTTGATTTTATTTGATAAAAGATTCCAAGATGACTTGATGATATCGAAGATGGAGAGGTATGATTAAAGAATTTATGCCAGAAACATCATGAGTTTGTAATAAATTGCTTTGAGAATAGATTCCTTGATCACAATTTGTGTAAGAACAAGTGGACAAAATGATCCTAATTTATATGAAAATGCAATGTAGATAGTTATATAGGCAGCGCTTGCTGCTTATGCGTAGAAACGTTTGAGGTGGAGGGAATTGACTGTTTCGCCAAACTCCTCACCTTCTAGTGTGCATAAGAGGTATGCACCATTTCCGTAGTCCTTCGTGACTCGGTATGGGCCCAACCATTTGGGCCGGAATTTCCTTCCTTCGCCGGTCTTCTTGTCGATCCGGCTGTCTAGTCTTAGAACTAGATCACCTTCGTATATATCACGTTCATAGACTTTTTTGTTATACTGCCGGCACATCCGGTCGGCATAGACTCTATGTCGTTGCTCGGCGTCTAACCTAATTTCATCTAGGCTTTCTAGTTGGGAAAGACGTGCTTCTCTGTAAGCGTCTTCATCCAGAATCCCTTGTAGTGAAATGCGGAGACTGGGTATTTCGACCTCAAGTGGGAGAACTGCTTCTGCCCCAAATACTAGCGAGAAAGGAGTTGCTCCCGTTGGTGTTCTTATTGAGGTTCGGTGGGCCCACAAGGCCGGATATAACTTCAAGTGCCAATCCCGTTTGTTTTCTTTTACCGTTTTAAGGAGAATGGCTTTCAATGTTTTGTTTGTTGCTTCAGCCTGCCCATTGGCTTGGGGATAATACAAGGAAGCCGTATGGTGGCTTATTTTGAATTTACTGCACAATTCACGAACTTCTTCACTCTTGAAAGAAGTTCCATTATCTGAGATAATGATTTGCGGGATACCGTACCTGCAAATGATTTGGTTCAAAATGAATTTGGCGATTACTGAACCAGGTACAGTGGTAAGAGGCATGGCCTCTACCCATTTGGTGAAATATTCAGTGGCCGTAATTATAAAATTGTGGCCGTCTGTAGATGAGGGAGAGAACTTCCCTATCAAGTCCAGGCCCCATGTAGAAAAGGGCCACGGAGTAGCGATTGGTTGCAGAGCTTGTGCTGGCATGTGGATCTCATGAGAGAATTCTTGGCACTTATGACACTTGCGTGCAAACTCTATCGCGTCATGTTCTAGAGTGGGCCAGAAATAGCCCATTCGATGTATTTTTCGAGCGGTGGCATGGCCACCGAAGTGGCCTCCACATATACCGCTGTGAGATTCATAGAGAATCTTCTTGGATTCTTCTGTGTCGACACACCTTAGAAGCATTCCATCGAACGCCTTTCGATAGAGAACTTGCTCTATAATAACGTACTTAGCTATGATAATGCGTAACCGCCTTTTTTGTTGCGGTGTAGCTCCTTCTGGATACCTATGGTCCATGATATAGCTAATGATATCAGCGTACCAAGGGCACTCAGATATAGCAGGTCGGGTTTCGACGTAGTATACGCATTCATCGGGAAAATCTAGATCTACTAGATCTCCCCCGTCCAACGGATTATCAGCTAACCAATCCGCAATGATTTGTCCTTTTATCGACTTCTGATTTACAAATGTTAATTCGAACTCTCCCATCAAGGTTATAAAACGTCCAGCTTTTTTGGACAAGGACCCTTGTGTGAGAAAAGTCCGTAAATGGTCTGTCTTTACCATGACCTTCGTTTCTTGATTCAGCATGTAATGTCTTAGACGTTTAGTAGCAAAGACTATGGCAAGGCATTCTCGTTCTGCCTGTGTATAGCGTGTTTCATAGTCGAGAAATGTTCGGCTAATGAAATAAATCACACGTTCTCTCTTGTCATCGTCTTCTTGGGCCAACATACAGGCCAGGGAAACATTGGTAGCTCGTGAGTATAAGATCAACGGGCGATCTAGCTTAGGTGGCATTAGCGTAGGTGGTGATAACAAAAAACGCTTAACTGCATCAAAAGCTTCATTGCAATCTTCAGTCCAATCGATGCTATAATCCTTCTTGAGTAAATTGTTGATTGGATGAACGGCGAAGCTTAGGTCTGGGATAAATCTCCGGATTGCACCCAGCTTTCCGAGAAATGATCTGATTCCAGATTCACTAGAAGGTGGGACCATTTCGAGGACAGCCCGAATTTTGGTTGGATCAACATTGATCCCCGTGACGATATGATGTAACCTAGGAGCTTTCCTCCTGTTACACCAAAGACGCATTTCTCTGGGTTTAGCGTGACTCCGTATTCTATTAGGCGTGAAAGAATGATGCGGAGTACTTCAGGGTGGTCACAGCGCTTTTTGGCCTTAGCCAATAAGTCATCCACGTAAGATTCCATGATTTTATGAATTAGATCGTGAAATATGTATGTCATAGCCCGTTGGTAAGTAGCACCAGCGTTCTTAAGACCGAATGGCATAACAGCGTAGCAATAGGTTCCCCAAGGAGTTATAAATGTGGTTTTAGCTTGATCTTGCTCGGATATTCTGATTTGGTTGTATCCCGAGAATCCATCCATGAGAGACAAAAGCTCAAACCCAGCTGTTGCATCAACAATGACGTCAATAGATGGTAATGGGAAGTCATCCTTAGGACATGCTTTGTTGATGTCTCGAAATCTATGCAAATGCGTATCTTTCCATTCTTTTTGAGAACGGGAACGATGTTAGATACCCATTGGGAGTAGTCAACTGGCTTGATGAATCCTACCTGAAGGAGTTTTATTACCTCCTCTTTTACCATGAGGGCTACCTTGGGCTTCATAGGTCTTGATTTTTGCTTAATTGGCTTTGCATCTGATCTAGTGACGAGGTTGTGCACCGCAATGTGGGGTGCGACTCCTGTCATCTCTTGTAACTTAAATGCAAATGCCTTCTGATGTTCTTTGAGAACTTGAGTATGTATTTCTACTTCTTCTGGGGTTAACGAAGATCCTAGTTTCAAGATTCTCGGCTCGTCCTCCGTTCCGATGTTGACATCAATCGTTTCTTCGATTAAAGAGGCGTTACCCTCTTCGAACTCAGGTGGTGCTGGAGGTAAATCCATATCATCCCCATTTTCTATTGCGTATATGCTAGGTTCCCTTTGTGAGGGAAGATTCATTACGGGATTTCCGAAGTAGGAAGATGAATGTGGAATCAGAGATAAATCTAGCATGTGATAGGAGAGATGTAATGCTGCATAGGCATTTAAATAATCCAAAGTAGCCGCATCATTTCCAACATGGTCTAGGACGGTAGATTCACTTCCACTAAAAAGAGGATTTGTCATTGTTTTTATTAATGGTTCGTCACGAATGGATACTGTGAAGTGAGTATCTTCTAGTTCATTGCTTGGAGTAAAACGTGACGCTGAAGTTGCTATCGAGTCAGCGAGGAGATTTTTCTCTCGCGGGACTTGCTTCAATGGATATGAAGTTGAACGCCTTGCTTAAATCTAACACGCGTTTTTGTAGAGTTGTAAATGTTCAGCTTTAGTTTCATATATTTCAGAAACTTGGTTTGTCACTAATTGCGAGTCTCCTAAGACTCTGATGCTGTCAATACCGATTCTTTTGGCTAAGGTGAGGCCAAGGAGGAGGGCTTCGTACTTAGCGCCGTTATTTGTGCATTCAAAGTTTAACTTAAAAGTGAATGGGAGGATTTTCCCCTCGGGCGAAGTAAGAATTATACTTGCCCCCACTCCATAGCGACATTTAGCTCCGTCGAAATGGAGAGTCCAATACTTAGCCGGGAGCATAGATGTTGGGGCATCAGTTGCGGTTGCGCACTCTATTTCTACCATACAGAGATCTTCTGCTGGCAAGGAACCAACACCTAGGGAAAATCCCATGCCTACTGAATCGAATGGTAAGAACATTGGTGAATCTTGTTCTATCAACTCAACGATTTTTGCAGTAGTCCCTAATGATACTGTTTCTTTAGTTTTACCTTTAGGGGTTGGAATTGTTTTGGCTATGCTGATAGTTTCAAGATCCGTCGTAGGTATCAACTTTTCCTCTGGCTTTGAGTCAGTGGGTTTGTTAAGTTGGTTTGTTGGAAGTTCAAATTCCGAGTGTACACCTGGTCTTTTCTTTAAATCAGCTAGGTGCACGTCAAATGGCTTTGGATCACCTTTGGCTACAAATACCTTTCCTAGATGCAAGAATCTTACTTCTTGAAATAATGTAGAAGGGATTGCCTTCATGCGGTGTATCCATGGTCGGCCGAGGATCATATTATAATTGGTTTCCCGATCTATAATATAAAACTCAGTCAGGATTGTTTTAGGTCCCAAGGTGACCGGCAATATTATAGTTCCTATCGAAGTGGCTTTAAGGCTATCATAGCCTCTCAAGGTATTTCATGTAGTAGAACAGTTCGTTTCTCCATATCCAAGTTTTTGGAGGAAAGAGAAAGGGACTATGTTAACTGCAGCCCCATCGTCAACCATTGCCCGTTTTACGTAATTATTGTAAACCCACACTTGCAAGTGTAAGGCTGGATCGCCTCGGCGTGCGATCTCAGCATCTGTAGGCATTTTACTTATGTCGAATATGAATTCGACATCTGTATTTTCCTATCCCGGAGGATGAACATCAAAGTCTATATGATTTACCTGTGTTTCAGGTGGTGGAGTGATATTAATTAGATGACCTAAGCCTAACGCCTCTAAAAGAGCGGCCCTGTGGGCAAGGGAGTTCTTTAGCAAGTCGAGGAACGAAATATGCGAGAAGGTTTTCGTTAGATCATTAATTAAATCGTAAGCACCCACAAGTTTTACTATAATTTGCTGGATGTTATCCGTGTCTGGCAAGTGGCTTGGACTTGGTTGAGAAAAATATTCTCGTGTCCTTGTTACAGCTTCAACAGGTAATTCTGAGTCTAATTCTACCAATCCAACTACCTTAGGTCGTGGTTGACTTCCTAGTTGCGGCGCAACTAATGGATTTAGCGAAGTCGAGGCTTCATGGTCATTGTTTCCTATTATTGCACCCTTGTTTATTCCCGTTGAATTTAGTCGATTATTATCGTGATTTGGGAGTGGATCGTTAAAGATCTTGAGAGGAGCATTCTGAGGGGAAACTGCCCCTGTGAACGTATTGGGTGGCGATGGCGCAGGATCTGCCAAAAACAAATCTGTGAAGAATTGTCTTTGTTCTTCCGGTAAACGTTGCATGAACTTGTTGTAGTCACGACACGTTCTAGTGTCATGACCCTGAATTTTATGGAAACCACAATAAGAATTGGGGTTGTAATTCCTGTTTTGTTGGTTTGGTGTGTATTGTGGCCTAAAATTCCGATCAAACTGTTGCCTATTAGGACTAAAATTTTGTTGTTTCTGGTTTTGACTTTGGTTTTGATAACCAAATGAGTTTTGGCTTGGTCCTTGCATGGGATTTCGCCGTTGTTGTTGTTGTTGTGGATGATTAAAATCCACTGTATTGACCGTTGGGGTAAAATTGTTGTTTCGCTGATTGTTTGTTTGTGACGGAGTATTAACAACATTTACCCTCTTGGGCTGGTCGGTTACCCCATCCGTTGTTACCCCACGATTTTTGTTAAGGATTTTGGGTCCTTGATTGACGTTTGTGGTAGTTGTAGTATTTTGAGTGGAGGTGATTAACCTCCCGTTTGCTCCATATGTCTTACGACCACTATCTATTACTGCCTGGTCTATTCGTAGAGCGCTCTCAAGTACTTCATCATAAGTCTTTAGTGGGAACTTCTGGACTTCTTCCTTCACTTCTCTGCTGAGAGAATGAAGGAATAAATCGCATAGTTCCATCTGATCCATGTTTGGAGCGCTTGCCGAGGAATAAAGGACTGTACGCCACCTTTGGATGAAATGGGCGACAGATTCGTTATGTTCTTGCTTGATGTGTAAGAACTCCCTGATTCCTGTCCTTAACAGTTTGTTCATGTCAAAGGCTTTGATGAACTCAGACACGAGTTGTTTGAATGAATGTATGGAAGCCTCGGGTATTCTGTAATACCAATCGAGAGCAATGCCTTCCAAGGTTTTGGGGAATATTTTAGCAACAACCCCATCCCATGGGAGTAATTCTCGAATGGCTGTAGCGTAAGCTTTGATATGCGCATTCGGATCTCCCTCTCCTTTGTATTTGGGAAAATCGGGAAGAGGCCTTGGAAGCATAACGCTTCACATGGTGAAATCTAAGGGCTCCTTCAAATATTCTGAATAAGTTCCTATCGCATATGTTTCAACCATTGATGGTGTCTGTTGAGGAGGCGGTGGCGGAACGGGTTGTTGATATGGCGTAACGTACGCGTTGGCAGGGGCATAAGGCAACCCCTGTATTTGAGCAAACATGCCGGGAGATGAGTACATATCCCCTTGTGGTGATTTTGAGTACATGTTTAAGTACGAAGGGGTACTATCCAGGAATGGATTGCTCTGTACTAGACCAGGAGGAACAGTGCTAGCGATAGTGGGTCTAGTTGGCACTTGTTGTGAATACTGAGGAGTCATACCTAATGTGCCTACTCCTGTGAGGAGATCTACTTGGCTAGGATGGTGCGGAGGATTGGAACTCCCTGTTTGTATGAATCTTGAATTTTGACTTGCTTGAGCAAGTTCTAATCCTCTAACCTTCTCTATTAGAGTTGAAATGACTTCGTTTGGTGAAGTCACGATATCGTGCCTTGGTGGCGTTTCTTGTATATTATGGTTTTGCGGAGGTATGTGATATCCTGCTATGAACTGATCATTATCTTGCCAAGCATCTCTGAGAGTATTTTCTATACGTGATGGCATAGAGGTATTTTCTTGAGGAGAGAACTCGGGCTGTATTTGCAAACCTCCCACAGGTGGGTACATGCCTTGAGAGCGTTGTTCATTTCTAGGAATAACGCGTTGAGTACTCGTCATCTAGAACCGAGTATGGGTCTGATTGTCTACTGATATGTGGTCTAAGTAGCACCTGAGGAGATGAAACAGATTCTCCAGTAAACGTCATATTGTTTGAGCCTGAAGGCTCTGTTTGTGTTTGAGCGAGTTGTTCCAACCCCTCTGCTTGGAAGGACGAGTTATATCTAGTCCTTGGAGTTTGCGTTGACAACTGACTAGTTGAATAGTTGTCGCCCCACATTGAGAGTGAGGGTGATGACTGTCTATTCTGTTGGGCATAGTATGCCTCAAGACCCAGGAGGGGTCTGCCATATGCATCGAATCCCGACATATTCGGGGGGTATATGAATACCCGCAGAATAATGGGAAGGAGGGGAGGTGATTTGTGAAAGGAAACATAAGATGTCGGGTTCACCAATTTTGTTGGTGAAGCTTGTGAAGGCTAATGAGGTACAGAAGGTGAAACAGTTGTTTGTTTCACGTCGGTTTCACCAATTTTGTTGGTGAAGCTGATGTGAAGGCTAATGAGGTACAGAAGGTGAAACAGTTGTTTGTTTCACGTCGGGTTCACCAATTTTGTACGCCGGAAAAGCGACAAGCGAGCGTGGGAATCTACAAGTGACTCTTCCGCGTACCTGACCTCCCGAGGTCGTGCCGAGACAGCCGGTGGGGATGGAATATAGGTAGTATACAGATAGACTAGTTAGGCAATCTAATATCTTCGATACGCACTAATGGAATCTACGAATCTAAGGCAAAGAAGGCCCTTCTAACCTGGACCGGTGTGATAGATCGATCAGCAAGGATGACTACTCGAAGGCTCCAATCAATATCGAGCTCTGGCGTGATTCGATCTATGGGTTGTGGAATGCGTGGGAAATGACCCAGGATGGTTTCATGTATTTCTCCTGATAGGGTCATATGGTGGATGATGAATACAATCGATTCTATGGACGATTTTCTGGCCTAGTCCAGAATTCTCTAGCTTCGTTAGCTATTGTATCCAGTAGGGATAATTGTTGGATGATGATAGGTGGAATTGGAGTAGACTGAAATACTAGTGTGCGTAGGCCAGTGTCTATGTCCAATTCTCTTATGGATTCGTTAGGCTGTGGGATTTGTGGGTCACAACCGTAAACTCGTGGTTGTTGTGGACCTGTTATGGTCATACGTGGAATCAAGTCCTAATCCTTAGTATCCAATAATCGTATGCTTTCTCAGCTTCTATGTTTAGAATCAACAGTTGTGCGATCTTCTCAAAATATCTTACAGGCGTTCTTGCCACCTGGATTCTTAAGCTGGTATCTATATCTACGAGGGTGTCTCTAGCGTCTGGCTATGGAACTAAAGGATCACACCCAAATGTTTGTTCTCTTTCAAGCCCTCCTACAGTCATGTGGATGTTTTCTAGGGTAATCTGTAGTTTGGCTGACTTGACCAAAACGTGTGTGCTTGGTCGTCTTCTATGTTTAATCCTCTTAACTGTGAACTGATCAGTTGTAAATCTGTGGTTGTTTGGAATACTTGTATCCTGAGATTTTGGTCTATGTCAACTATCGCTGTGACGAGGTTTGGTTGAGGCACGATTGGCTCAAATATATATTCCCTGGGCTCTTGAGGTCCCGTGATTGTCATACAAAACAAAATGCAATCTAACTGTAATGAAACAAATTCTAACTACGTGAAATAAATCTAACTATGCATATAACCTTTATTCTTCTATGAAATATTTAACAATTTAAGGGAAGCAAACTATTTTAAACGTATCTAGAAATAATAACTAAACAGTAATTTAAAACAGACAAGATAACCGAGTGTAGTTATTTGCCTGTGCGATTTGATAGAATTCTAAATAAGTAAAATAGCTCGTCTAATCTATCTGCAAGATTCTCGATCCTACCTCAGAAGTGAGGAGTGAATCATAGTTTCTCAGAAACTATCAATCCCCACAGCTTCCCTGGCAATATCGAGAATAGAATGAAATGAAATAAAGTGATTAACTACTCTATTTGATATGATTCTGACTAGAAATTTGAAATTTAAAACCTGGATTCCGCAGAACAGTGGCGAATCCGATGGTGTGTGTGATCTCGTCCCCTCAGTATGGTCTCTTCGTTCTTTCGTGTTCACGTGGATCCAGAAAAGCGTGTAATGCTAGCACCGATAGGAGTAGATTTTGGGATAAGGACAGCTCAGAATGCAGACCGAGAATGCGAGTAGGAGAGGGATAGCGCAAGAGTACAGAGCTTGGCTTATGCGATTCCTAGCGGGATTTTACTGCAAGTCATGCAACATAAGCGACCAGAACCTGTAACTATCCTATACGAAGAGCAAAACCTGCAACTTTAATGGCTTCCTAAGCTATTCCTGTTCCAATGGTTTGGATAAAACAACAACACTGTTTTCACAAGTTGGATATGTGGCTTACCAACAGCTGAATAAAGCTAACCAGGCAAATAATGAATTAAACTAAGAACTCCAAGACACGACAAAAGTAAATCTACAGCAAAGAGAAATTCAGAGGCAAGCTTCTAACTGGATTGGATGAAAACAACACTGCCTGCACAAGATGGGTCTGTGGCTTACCAACAGCTGAGCAATTTAACAAAAGATGAAAGTGAATTCTAGTTATGGCTTCTAAACAAGCTAACTAACTAAAACACTAAAATGAGGGAATGAGAGCAAAGATCAAACTTCCAAATCCAGCCAAGCTTCAAACCAAAAACTCCAGACCATTTGCATGTACACAAACCATGCATTTATAGGAATTCAAACATCCAAGAACCAAAACCAAATTGAACTCCTAAACAATAAACAAAGGAAAAACACTATTCCAGGGGACCAAAAACATAAATGCATGCTCAAGTCGGCAAAGAAAAGCTAGTGAAACGTGATATTTCACGCGGGTCGCGTCAAAAGGGCGTTCTGGAAAACGCGCATGTCCGCTCTGAGCAGGGTGGCGGTTACAAGACGCCGCCCTGCAGGGCGGCGGTTTCGTCACTGAAGAGAAAAGGGGCAAGAAAAGAGGGAAAAAGGAAAATAAAGGGCGCGGGGGCTAAGCGGGGCATGCGGGATGTTAACGCATACTTGAAGAGATCTTTCTGGATCCCGAACACCTTGCGAGGAGACTTGTATCATCATTGGGGCATTTATTACACCGTTCCGCAGTACAGTACCTTACAATTTTGGGTACGTACAGTACCTTATACTGAATATTGGCCCCCGCCTTCTGATTATGGGTAACCATTACATATTTACAGAAGAAAAGAAGGGTATGTAACCAACATCCTAAAAAATTAATTGATTTGAATATAAACAATTGTATGGGTGAAATGAACCCCTATGTATAGTTCATTTATCCTGATAGGATAGGAATTCCCTTAATGACTACATTTATGATCTAAAGGGTGGAATGATTATAACTAGATGTTGAGCTACCTTATATTTATGCTTAATGAAGGCTTCTAAATGATCAACAATATTTGCATACGATGCTTTAGGAGGGTTTAGAAGGGTCTTCCATTAATTTGTTTGAAAGGAATTCCCCCATGTTGACAGCATGATATCAATAGGAGTTCCAAACTTCCTGAAATACTAGCACATGTATAGGAAATCTCAAGATGACTATCATTTCAATGTATGTTAAATCTTTTATTGTGGTCAGGTTAAGGAATTTGACACCGTAATGTCTACAGATTGTTAGTTAAGTGTGTGAGGAAGTTGCTCCATGATTGTCATTGGAGGTTCATAAATACGATGTAAATAACTATTTTACCTTAAGTGCACTCATAAGTTGTGTATACCTAACAATAGGAGATTATATTTCTTTATCTTGTATGCAAGATGACCTCTTCATGAACTGTTGAATGTCTCAATTTGATGCATCTAAAGAGGTGAAACATCCGTACTGATTTTTCTTAGTTGATTTCCAACACAACATGAAGTGATCTAGGAAGATGAAATATGAAATAGACTGAGGAATGTGTCACAAAGGCTCATTAGATTTATGAGATTTAGAAAGTTCTAATGTCAGACATAGGGCACCCATAGGAGGGTAAGAGTGCCCAGGCACTAGTGTCTAGATTTGGGTGTTGATGTATGTAGTGGGTAATCTAAACTTGATTTTTCTATGTGGGAGAAGGTTCACTATTGGTCCCTGTTTGTCACTCTAGATTCACTTATCTGATCATGACTGTACCTGTAACCTATAAGAAATAAGTTCACCTACACATACACACAAACCACATCAAACCTAAAAAGGAAAATGTAAAATGGGGAGTTGGACTGACCCCGACGGTCACCCAAAGAGTGAACTTATGACCGAGCACTATACTACATCTCATACTCCATGTAGTTCTTGTGTGTGTGTAGAAATGATGCCCTAGGATGCCCATGTGCAAGTTGCATAGTTATAGCGGGATAAGATCTAGAATGTAGAAATGTATAGTATGTGTGGATGAAATAGAATAAACTTCCCCTTCCTATGTTGTGTATGCAGAAGTATGCAACCCTTTCCCTTAAATGGATGCTAGATGGATGCCTTTGATGCTCTTGTGCCTTTGAATGCAAGCTTAGGTGGTAGTATGTAATGCTTAGTGCTTGGTCCCTTATTTTGAAAACATAACTATGTATTTATATGATTCCCTTGTTTGAATTTCATAATTGACAACTGAAAGGCCAACCCAAAGTAGTAAAAAGTAATTAAGAAGTGAAAGGGGTCCAAAAGGATAAAAAGAAAGAGGGACAAAGGAGGGATAGGAGTGCTTGGAGCTAGTGTCCTAACTAGGCTAGTGTCTGAGGCCATAGAAAGATAAAATAGTTAAATGTCGACAAGAGTGTAAGATGTATAAAGCCAATAAAAGTGCAGAAGACAAAGCAAAAGGATAAAGGGAGTTGTCAATTACTAGTTTTCTTTCTTAGGAATCATGTAAATGCTAGCATGCTTTTAGGACCTAGAAATGTACCCAAGTGCATAGATTTTGTGTCTACATTTTCCCCCACTTTATGTTGTTGAGTGAATACTCGATAGCATAAAGTAGATAGAAGATGTGTACCTTATGATCCTGTAGAGAGTGTGGCGAATAACATGTTGAGTGGACAAGTGAAGCATGAAGTGATCATAATGTGAAGTGTGGAGACTAGGAAAAAGGGAAGTGGACCCTAGGGGTGAAGCATATGCATAGCTTGTACCTATTGTTGTGCTTGTATTTGTTGATGTAGGTTGCTTCTTGTTGCGTATTAAGGATGAACCTGCAAAAGAAGAGTGAAAGAGTAGTCAAAGTCTGTATATGAAAAATCAAAGTAGTATGTATAAGTATGTAAAAGTGTGAAAGTATGTAAAAGAAAGTGTGCACCTGATGTATAAGAGTGTAAAGGATAGAAAATGTCCTGAAATGTTGCTGAAAGAGTTTTTTGGGTGATCTCATGCCAAGAGTTTTTTGGGTGATATCATGCCAAGAGTGAGTTTTTTGGGTGATCTCACACCAAGAACAAGTTTTTTGGGTGATCTCATGCCAAGAGTGAGTTTTTTGGGTGATCTCACGCCAAGAGAAGAGTGTTGGGGAGAGAGGTCTAGCTTTACTCTCCTTCCATGACTACTTCCTGAATGAGCACCACTGCAGATGGTACATCCTGATTAGTTCCATTTTGTTCCATATTGTAAATGATTGTAGGAGATAAAATGAATTTTGTATTTGGAGGCAAGTGCCTACTACTGGAAACTATGTGTTGAAACTGTTGTATGTACTGATGTAAAAAAATATTTTCTTCCCCAGGACATTAGCACCCAGGGGAGGACACAAGAGCACCCAGGTGCTAGTGTTTGGGTCTAGGGTGCTAGTGTCCATATGTGTGTGAAGTCCAATTCTGATTATGGACTATTCTGTGACTGTATACATGTGTTGTTTATGTACTGTGTTGATCTTGAACTATAGCTCTGAGCTTGTTGTATGGGTGATTTGTTCACCCAATGTATGCCCCCTTGTTTGGGGTGCATGTGACAACTGTAGGAGAATGCAACCCAAAGAAGAGGACCTGATGTTGATATGAAGTGGATACCTATAGGGGGTAGGGGATGTGCATGGTAGAAACCAAGGCACATGCAAACAAAGTAGGCTAGTAAAAGTGTTAGTAGTAAAAGTAGCTAACATGCAATAGAAAATAATGTAACAATCAAGTGTGCAAACAAGATGGACCATGAAAAGTGGGTTTCAAACATGGGACATCACTCACAATGTCACAAGACAATCAGGGCTGAAGTGGCCAAAAGCATACAATGATCACACAAGACATAGGGCATAGCCCACAAAAATAACATACAATAGTAAAACAAGATCAAGAAAAATGTATCAGATAACCATGGTTGTATATAGTCCTGTAAGGAAAATGCTACACATGAAGCACCCGTTAGCATGTTAGAAAGATAAATAGTATGTCAAAGCATGTATATATCAGTGAAAAAGTAAAGTGACTAGTAATGAGAAGTAGTAAATAATGTAGCAATAGAACCTGTGACATGTAGAATTTGAGAGTAGTAAAGGTAGATGCCCCCAGGAGCCTCAACGGGACTGGAAAGGGATTTAATGTTGAGCATCATGCATCATGTAAGGAGTTGTAAGAGATCTGCATTCACTTCCAGAGACCAAGTGAACGTGCATGTGTATATAGATAAAATAATGACATACTGAATATTGTCTAGCATAGTAAGAAAAGTGCAACATGTAAGTAGTATAAGAAAACAAGAGTAAATGCAACCAAGATATGCAAATGTTGTGATGGTGTGATGGTATGGTATGCAAGATGTGAAGATGGAAGGAGTTGTGTTGCCCCCCAATGGATGTGTATGAAATGAGGTTCATTTATAAATTCCCCCTCAACAGTCAAGAATGAACCATAGAACAAGAGTGCATCATCAGGAAATGGGTGTGTCACGTGCGAGTAGATGCTAGAAAAGATATGTTCTGAAGCATAGAGTGTGAAGTGTGTAATGTGAGGTTCATTGATGTAGTGTTCCCTCAACAGTCAAGTGTGAACCGTAGCACGAGACTGCGTCATAGGGTAATAAGGTACAATGTGTGTACCAAGAAGTGAGTATGCTTAGAAAATGTAGATATGAAGCATAATGGAGTGTATAGTGTAGTAGTAGATACTAGAGACAATTGATAGTGCTAGAAGGGGGGGAAGAAAGTGAATGCCCCCAAGTGTGTGAAGGGGTGAAGAATCAGGTGAACTCATCAAGAAGATCATCAGTGTCAGGGTTGTAACTGAATAGGATTTGAATTGGAGACATAATAGGCGATAGTGTGAGGCTGATCATAGAAAGAGTTAATGCGGCGTAAATTATACATGCCCATAGCATATTCTTCGTCAATAAAAGGAGGTTGTGGACAATCATGTACGTACCAACAAGTGAGATTTTGTGTATAACCAAGGAATGAATCATTGCATATAGAAACATGACCAAAAGGCATTGGAAATGAGATATCAATGTGATTGGGATCAAGAGTACCACCAATGTAGTCAAGCCAAGATTTCCCAAGGGTGAGTGGAGAGGAACGATGTGTACATGTGCAAGAAAGACTGACAAATGGAAGACACAAAGGCCATAGGCAACAATAATGAGAACATATCCATGATATAGGTGAGGTGAGTGAGATGGAGGAAGGAGATCATCGAATGTGAATCCTAAGTGGGCCAAACCTTCATGTGTGCACACAGTGTCAGGGCAAGTGGGATCAAATGGAATATGAGGCCAATAAGAGTCATGTATGAATAAGGTACATGTAAATGGATCAACTGGTGGAGTAGATGTAACTGAAGGAGAAGGCATGAGATCTAGTGCATGTATAGAATCCTGAAAAGGGATCATAATTGTAGTAGAAGGAGGGGTTTTTTTGAATTGATATTCACCTAGACCAGTAGCAACAAAATTGTCTTGGAAGTAGGATTCATCTATTTCTAGAGGAGTAAAATTGAGATTGTGTAGGTTTTCATTGGTAAGCTCGATGACATCGACCTCATCATCAAAATCATCAGTGCTAGCATTATCATGTTGGATAACATTATCAAGGATATTAGGAGGAGTGGAGCTAGATGTAGGGCAGGGAGTAGTAGTAATAGATGGGGTAGTGGTAGTGCTAGAAGTAGATGAGGTAGGTGATATAAGATCAGACGTATGCGTAGGGACGGAAGGGATGGGTGTGAAGGTAGAAGAAGTAGTGGGAGCACTAGATTGACCAACATCGTATGTATTGACATTATGGTATTGGAATAGGATGCAGCGGAGGGATAAGCATGGCAGTGATGGGATCTATGCGAAAAAACTTGAATGGGTCAGGATCAACAGAAATAGTATGCTCATAGCCATCATGTAATAATTTAACACACCGATGAACTGTAGAAGGAACAACATGCATAACGTGAATCCATGGTCTACCAAGTAAGAAATTGAACTGAAATGATGTGTCAAGGACATGGAATGCAGTGGGAAGGGTTTTAGGTCCAACTTGTAAGGGTAAGGTGATGGTGTTGATGCATGTGAGAGTAGTGGAATCATAGCCTTGAACAAGAGTAGAGGATTTAGAGATCGTAATTTCAGGAAGTCCTAATTTCTTGAGTAATGAAAGAGCACATATATTTATAGCGGATCCATTATCAATTAGTACACACTTGATACAGATGGAACCAATAGTAGTGGTGATGAGAAAAGGTGCAGGAAGATCACTAGTGGCAGTAGGTGGAATATCCTCATCACTGAAAGATATAACATGTGGTAGATTTTTGAGGGATTGAATGAGATGAGTAAAGGAAACATGTGAATTATCACTTTCAATATGGATGGAGCATAAGGAAGCTTCTAATGTATGACGACAATCTGGTGCACTACGTAGGAGATCATAAAGAGATATTTTGGCAGGTGTATTCTTAAGTTTCTCAATGATATCATAGCCTTTTGAGGTGGTAGGAGGAAATGAAGAGGTAATATGTGGAGGGATAGAAATTGGTGTAGCTGTAGGTGGTCATGTGTGGTAGGTAGTGACTACATTGATAGTTGGATCAGGCATTGGAGTAATGAAGCAGGGAGGGTGTTGAGTACAAACTTGCATGAAATTAACAATGGTGGTAATTGTGCCAGAAACCTTGGTTGGAGCATAAGATGGATAAGAAGATTGATCCATGAATTCAGAAGAAGGAGATAAAATTTGATGCATTCTCAGAAGGTAGGGTTTGATCAATGGGGTTCACCAAATGATTTAATAAATTTAGTTAATTAAATCTTATTTCTGAGAACTAACTATTGTAATAAATGATGTACAAATGATAATATACAATAAGACACAAGCAATAAAAATGTGAATAGGAAACCTTAAGCAAAAAGGAGAGATATGGGGATTTAGCTGATTTTTGAGTGAATAGGAAGTGATCTGGGTAGATGAAATATTGAAACAAACTAAGGAGAGTGTCATAGAGGCTCACTGGAGGTTCTGGAACTCTGAAACTACACAAGACAGGAGCGCCCATAGGAGGGATAGGAGCACCTGACACTAGTGTCTGGATCTGGGCACTGGTGTCTGTGTGTAGATGTTGGAGATCTGGATCTTTTCAGTGCCGGATGAGATTCATTGTTGGTTTTCTGTTGTCACTCTGGATTCATTGTCTGATCTGTGAATGTACCTGTAACCTGCAAGAAATAAGTTCACCTACACATACCCACAAACCACATCAAACCTAAAAAGGAAAATGTAGAATGGGGAGTTGGATTGACCCCGACGGTCACCCAAAGAGTGAACTTATGACCGAGCATTGCACTACATCTCAGACTCCATGTAGTTCTTGTGTGTGTGTGTGTAGAAATGATGCCCTAGGATGCCCTTGTGCAAGTTTCACAATGATAGTGGGCTAGATCTAGAATGTAGAAGATGTATAGAATGTGTGGATGGAATAGAATAAAATTCCCCTTCCTATGTTGTGTATGTAGAAGTATGCAACCCTTGTCCCTTGTATGAGTGCTAGATGGATGCCTTTGATGCTCTTGTGCCTTTGAATGCAAGCTTAGGTGATAGTATGTAATGCTTAGTGCTTGGTCCCTTATTTTGAAAACATAACTATGTATTTATATGATTCCCTTGTTTGAATTTCATAATTGACAACTGAAAGGCCAACCCAAAGTAGTAAAAAGTAATTAAGAAGCGAAAGGGGTCCAAAAGGATAAGAAAAAGGTAAAGAGGGACAAGAGCACCCAAGAGGATAGAGCAATGCCTAGACCTAACTGGGTGCTAGTGTCCTAACTAGGCACTAGTGTCCGAGGCCATAGAAAGATAAAACAATCAAATGCCGGCAAGAGTGTAAGATGTATAAAGCCAATAAAAGTGCATAAGACAAAGAAAAAGGCTAAAGGGAGTTGTCAATTACTAGTTTTCTTGCTTAGGAATCATGTAAATGCTAGCATGCTTTTAGGACCTATATTAGCCAATTTTGACTTTGCAAAATTGTTTAAAAATAATTCTCATTAAAAATGAAAATTTTGAAAATTTTGAAAAGTGTTACTTTGCGTGGTTCATTGCCCTCATTGCGATTGTCTCATTTTTGTGATCGTTTCATCCTTTTCGGGCAAGAACTCTTCCCGCCAGGCTTTAAATCATGTTAAAATACATTAAAATTAATTAATTAATATTTAATTAATTAATTGCTTCTTGTTTGATAAAATTGATTTTTAAATAACTTGAGAAGTATTTAATTAAATAAATATAATTAAAAGTTCATTCGACAAATTTTAAATTGCCGGGGAAGTAAGCTTATGCTTCCAACTGCCGGGAAACCAATTTGGCTTCCCCAACCCGGATTTCCCCTTTCCCTGGCAATCTTCTTCAATTTTCCTGCACGTGGGATTTTCTCCACCAATTGCCAAATCATGGATTGGCTAATGGGCAAGAAATTCCCCAATTTCCCACATGGGGAAATTGAACGGGGATTGCCAACCCACTTTGCCATTCCCGTTGGCAATTGTCCGTTGCTTTCCCCATTTCCCCCTGGCACTTAAGCCCACTACCCGGGAAGAGAGGAAGTTGAATTAATCCCCATAACTTCCTCCGTCAAACCCGTTGGAAAAAGTTCATGCGAAGCTTTGCTTCTTATTTCCTCTGAAGGACATAATATTTTGTCACATCCAAATACGACACACATCTTCCACGTATTTGTTCGCACATAGGGAAATAGGAACATTCCAACACCAACAAGCCAGCAAGGCATTTGACCTTTGAAGGAAATCCAACAGCAGCCTTAAAGGAGACGCTCTTGGGAGAGAGAAAGAGTTCCATTTTCCAAGCATTTGTAGGAGCCTGTGCATTGGGTACACACACAGGAAAGGTAAAGCTAGTTCCAGAAAACCCACGCACTAAAAAAATACAAAGAATATGTTTTCAAATAAAAGACAAAAGAATTCTTTTCCATGTGCCCTAGGAAGGAGAACTACAATAGTTTGTCAAATATAAAAGAAAGAGTCATAGGAAGAATTTTGAAGATAAATAAATTCATGCACCCAGGAAAGTAGGTGCAAGAAATACTTGCAAATTTATCCACGCCTTGGCAAATAAGAAAATTTTTAAAACAAGAAAATGTAAAATTCCACGCATTCAGTTTTGAAGGAGACACACTAGGGAGGAAAAAAGTATCAAAGTTACATTAGTTACGCACACAGCCATTAAAGGATCAGGAATCCATGTGAAAGGAAGGAGGCACTTGATCAAAGGAATACAAAGCCATGCATTGGTCAAATAGACTTAGGAAAAGTTCAAGCATAGGTAAAGAAAAGACCAGATCCACGCATACCTAGAGGAGAAAGAAATGTTCACGCATTTATTACTTCCAAACGCAGTCGAAGAATCAATACAAAGATTAAAATCCACGCAAAGGGTAAGAAGAAAAGGAGGCAGTTTACACACAACTGTCAACACAAGATATATGAGTTTATTTTGGCAGGGAGCTTGCAGCCCAAAGTAATTACAACACACCAAAGCCCACACACTTCCACGCCAAAGGAGAATAAATGCCATACGCACCAGTCAAAAGAAGAGCCCACACATTGGCCAAGATAAAATAAGATAGTCCAAAACATTACCACACATGCATCAACTCACCATGCAGCCAAAGAGGAAGCCCACGCGTCCAAGAAAGGAGTAGTTCCATGCATTAGAAAAGGAGATCCTCCATGCCAGTAAAAGGAAATACAATGCAGATCATTCAAGCTTTTATCTGTGTTTTATTTACATACAGTCATGCAGGTTTAGTGGATGAGGGTTGTAAATACTTCGTTGGCATGGGTGTCTCTTATTGCATTATGCCTGCAATGGATCATTATGTATGTATAGCTGATCTTCTTGGCCATGTTGGCTATCTCGAAGAAGCTCTAAATTTTCTCACCAAAATGCCAATTAAACCTGCAGTGGTTGTATGGATGTGTTTGCTTGGTGCGTGTAGATCACATAAATATATAAGGCTAGGAGTATATACCAAAACACTCCTTTTTGATCTGGATCCTAAAAATCCTACACCTTATGTTCTTCTGTTAGACATTTATGTGGAAGTGGGTAGTTGGAGTGACGTTCAAAAGGTGGAGGTTGATGGAAGATGAAGGAATTACAAAGACACTTGGATGTAGTTGGATTGAAGACCATAGAATGATTCATACTTTTTGTGGAGGAGATAGATCACACTAACAATTACCCACGAGATGAAGGCAACAGGGTATTTTTCGATTCAGATTCCTGAATGATGTTCATGAGTAAAATAACCATTCCTCTGTCACATAAATGAGAAGTTTGCATTGCCATATTGATTGATAAAAATGTCTCTTGGAATAACTATTTGACTCGACAAGAACCTTCAATTGTGTGCATGCTGACACACTGCAACCGAGTTTGTTTCCGAGATTGTTGTGAAATATGAGAACTGCTTCCATCATTTCAAACAAGGAAAATGTTATTTTTGGTGATTATTGGTGATGTTAAGTGAACCAATAAAAGATAGGCTGTGCAGTGAGATGGAAGAGTCAGGTTATTCAATTTGTAGAAAGTGTTTGCAAAGCTAGACAATGCTTTCACTTCATCAAATCTGATGTATACTGCAAATAACTGGTTATATTTATTCATGGCGTGTTTGTTAAAGCCATGTTTTGTAATACCATTGGAGGTGTCATGACATTCAACTATTTTTAAAGAAGAACTGTACACCAGATGATGTTGTTTATAATACAATTGTTTATTGGTTGTGTAAGAAGATGTTCGAAACTTTGGAAGGTTGTAGATCCGAGTCAATGGACAAAGCGGCAAATCCTAATTTCACCTTTGGTGATAGGGAGTTGATTTTCTTGGTATCTAACAAAGTGGGAGAGTCCATTTCTCATATGTACTTGAGATAGGCGGACCCCATTTCAATGGATAAGGCACTGGTCTATTATGTGCGTATTTTAAAAGGTGTTGTCCAAGTCATTTGGGATTGCTAAATTCACTTTTATGACTTATTTTAAGTGGTTTCTATTTTTAGTTGTTTTTAATAAAGTTGGTTGAAAAAGTCAAAGGTCACTTAAGTGCCTTATTTAATGATCATGTAAAACCCTAACTACTTTGTAACCAACTTTTGGGTTATAAAAGGAAGTGAGGGGCTCATTTGTAAAGGGTGACTTTGAGAGAGGAGAAGAAAATACTTTTGTGCAAGCTTTGTTTCAGGAAGAAACTTTGTGTTCTTTTGTGAAAAACATTTTGGAGTTAATGAAATATGAACTTTGTGTCTCATTCATTGTCTCTTGTAACATTTGATGTTCTTATGTTCATTAGATGTTAGGTGTTTGAATCTTGCATGCAAATATTATCTTTGATCTTATTGTCAACATTATTAATCAGTTGTTCTAGTTCACAGTGATCAAGCTCTGATTATCTACTTGCTCATGTGTGTTCCCTTTTACACGTTCTTGTTTGGCTAACTCAAACTCCATTTTATTTGTGTTGGTTATTCATCTTTCCTCTTCATGCAATATTAGGCTCTGTTTTTACCTAACTCTTGCATGTTCTTTCAGTTCATTCCATTTCACTCCTTTCCTTCATTCCATTCCATCTCCTTCATTCACTTTTCTTTCCATTGATGTTCCAAAACACCCCCCACATACAATTTTGAATGTATAGATGTAAATACAGTTTTGGTTTTCAATAAAGGCAGCCTCACCTTCATTGAGGAGGGACTTCATTCCCACACTGTTGCATGTCATTTACATGCTAGTTTCCATATTTTAACAGTTATACTAATGCTTTCATGAAGTTTGTTACAGGTATCTAGGGTTTCTACTTGTTGCATAGGTCATTAAAGGTTATGTTGACAAAGTTGTGCCTGATCCCCAATGGCATAGAAAAAAAACACTCATTTCCATAGAGAGTCGAAGGGCAGGTTGAAGTTTTAGAAACCCACTGTGCACATATAATTCAAGACCATACAAAGTGATTTACAGCAATCATCACATCATATTAACATAGTTACAAGTATTAATGCTTTATATTAAATGTGTATCACATTAACCCCATAAATAATGATGGGATTGCAAAGTACATCATCTTCACATCAAATATTTAGGGGTTAACAATTTTCCCCCTCAATTTAACCTATGTCCATTAACCTACCCATGTAGAAATCATGCCAAATGAAAGACTATGAACCCTCAACTCTAGTTGCACATATGTGTACCTATTCTTTGACTACCTTATGTCAAACTTCAATAACTATAGAATGAATCACCTGAATGTCATCCATCAGTGATTTCGCTCTGGTTATTAACTCTCGGCTACCTAATCTTTGACAGCTGGAGGTTGTCACTTGTGTTGATTGGCCATATAGTCTCTTAAAAGTACTTGGCTAAATAGTCATTAGTAATCAGTTTTGCATTTATGGTGCTGATAGAAGTAAAGTGACCAGCTCTAAAGTATAATTATGTCTCTTTAGTTTTGAGTGTCAACACTATTTAGTGACATATAGACTAGCATGCCAATTGGTAGTCACTTACTGTGACATTTGCTTGCGATGACTTAAATTGATAGGTGACATCACAGATGTATTATTTTTTGTTAATCTGAATTCATGGGTATATTTGTCATCATTCATGAATCTGTATGTATCATGTCTTAATCAATAAAAATGTATTTAATTTGCTTTAAATTGGATGGATTTTCAGTGGAAATTAACACCAAGTTAGGCTTTGTAACTATGGGAGAGTTATAAAACATAAACATTTTTCAATGTGCGCTAACTGTTGACAAGTTACTAGAGTCTCAAGGCATTTGGACAGATTTTAGAAACCGGTCAAATGTTTGCTTATTGAAACAAATTTCATGCAATGTGGTCCATCTGGTTCACAAGAGGCATCATTAGAGCTCAGTTACAACTGTTTAGTAACATTGTTTTTCATATTTTCAGTGTGGTATTAAAATAATCTCATACATTCCATTGATCCAAATCATGTCCATAAGCGAGTATCATTTTGATGTACATCCCTTAAGTACACAATGATAGGAAAGCTAAATCACAATGTATTGGCAGTCTCAATATGAACTTGATGAAGATGAACAAGTGTGTGTCCTTGTTCATGCATAATTACTGGTCAATTTGTAAAACCATAATGTGAAGGTTGAACAGATGCCTACGACCTTTTGTTCACAGTTGTCCACACTGAGTTGCCACTCATGAAAAAAACATAGAACGACGTTCCTTGCAACAGTGTACGGTTGTGAGAGGTTTTGAGGGTATATTCTAATGTGGAGGGTCAATTGTAAGTCTCCCAAAATAATGAACAAAAACAGGTAACAATGTTAGCAATCTGAGAAATACAACGTACTTAAGTTTGTGAGAGGAGCCATATCCTTGAGCACTAACCAATACATTCGTGAGTGGATGTTAGACAAATAAATGAGCTTAGCTACATGTCACTTTTACATATATAAATATTTGAGTAAAATGTAATCATGCGAAATATGTCGGGAACAATCAATATCTATTAAAGTCAATTAACCAACTCAAAATGACAAATAAGTTCTGAAAAGTAAATGTACATGATTTATAACTCACTGGTTAGTGGGACACTTTGAAATTTCGTGGTTGTATTAAATTAATGATCTAAGTTATGCCATCAAAGTCCCCTATGTAAATGATTTAGGAATAAAAATGGAGTTGCATGATCTATGTAAAGTTTTGTTTTTGACATAATCAACAGAGAGTACACTATTGAAGTTTGAGTGTACACATTGAGGCATTATCATACCTTTACATTAGGAATAAATTTGAAAATAGGTCAGAAGGGGCGGTGGGGGGTAGAATTGTTGTAGCAAGACGGTTGTAGATTACTAGGTGCTTTGTAAATTACTCTGTTTGTTTAGTTACAATGAGTCAAATAGGATCTAATTGAAAATGTTCCCTATGGTTTTAAAGAGGAGTCCCTTGAATTCTAAATGATAAAAGGGTGTGTTAGTCACATACCATTAATGGACTACCTGCTTAGAAGATAATTTTCATAAATCCCAGTACAATCGTGTCAGTCACAAGTTGAAAGTTGTGAGAGCAATCTGAGACCATGTCGTAGGCCAACCTTGAAGAACAATATAATTTGGGTGGTCAATGATGGGATATCTTTCAACCCATCACATGCTAAAATTGAGGTATTATTTCCCTTGGCACCAAATGTCATATACATGTTCATCTTCACACATGGCTGTAAGCAATGATTCTCAAATTACATTTCGTATCTATCTGCTCAAGAGGTTAATTCTTTAAATATGCCTTTTTAGAGAGTGCGACAACCACTGACCTGTGAAATAACATCTTATTACAAAACCACTTGTGTAGATTATTTTTTCTATGCCTGCTATAGAAATGTTAAGGGGCTAACACAATTGTCTAAACAACTGAATCCTAGGAGAATCCCACCAATAAGGTCATTGATGTAGCTCCTATGGAAATACTTAATAAAACAATAACTACCTTTTCCTATCCATAACAAAAGGATTTTAAATGGTATGTCATCTTCGCGGTTAATCAACATTGCTCTATGAAAATCACAAAATGTGCAAAGCATCTCATTTCGGTTTCTTATGCCTCTAATAAGCTCAATGAGTGATGGTATCTCTAAACATTACAACTTGCACTCTTATGTAGGAGATCCCACCAACATTTAGGTGGTACATCCTCGAGTCTAAAGATTTTCATCTCATCAACTTCTACCCCATTGACAATTATTGAGAATTATGGATGTTGATTTAGTGGAGCTCAATTACTTTGGATTAGCATGCAATATGAAACTTGCTGGAAAACATAGTAATCGACATCGATTATGGAGGGACCGACATCGGTCAGACTATGACCGACATCAGTTCTAGCTTTGCAACAGGAGTTTAACTGACATTAGTTAGGGCTCCACTGGCGTCGGTTCACATGTGTGTGGGTGTTTTAACTCTTCAACTCACGAGACATTATATCTCAGGGACTAGCCTATTCTACCTCCAAGCTACCAATCTATTGATTGCCATACATTGTTATGACTAAGTGCCCTAAGTTTGTATACTGCCTATATAAGCATGAAATTCAACTAGGGTTTACTAAGTACATTGTTGATATTAAGTTATCAACTTGCTAACAAGGTTGATGATTATTGTGAGAATAATTATGATGAGAGATAATTCTTGAAGAAGAAGAAAAAGCTTGGGTGAAAGATAATATTGTACATCCGAGAGTTGTACCAAGGTCTGCAAATCTTCAATTGATATATCTTGTCAATTTCCCTTGGATAATAGATAGTGTGCCCCTTTCTTTACCTTAAAGTGGAGGTAGCCTCACACTGGGTGAACCACGTTAAGATATGTTGTTGATTGTATGTACTCTTGTAGTTGTGATAATTAGTCTCTGGCTAGAAGTATGCTCGATTTATATTGCATGTATGTTCAGATCTGATATAGTCTCCACCTTGTACAACTTTGTGCTAACCTTCACCTACTTGATGGGGTAATTTGCATCTTCGTGGTTTAGACTGACAAGTTTCTGGTAGCTTCATTCTTATAATATTTAAGATTTATAGCAATACTCCCTGAAAGTGTAGTTGTAAGTTGACTAATATAGTAGTTTTATATCGGTGTATGCATTACTTTTGTCATATTACTAGACATGATCCTAATAAATATTTGCAAGTACTTGTCAACTACTGGTTGGGACCAACCATATAACTAATGTTAATCCTGATGAAAATATTTTTCAAGCTATGATAAACTAGAATTTTGTTATTTTGTTTTGTTGATATGGCGATACCAAAATTGTTGGGCCTATCATATTAGATGCGTGATTTTAAATGGTAGTAAGCTTTTGTTTTATCATAGTTTATTAGAGTTTATTTTGTACTTTTACACCACCTACGTAATTGGGAAGGATATGAGTCTACTAGACAATTAAAAGTTGATTCAATATAACTATAATTCATAATTTTTAATGTTCAATCTATATAATGGAAAAGTAAAAAATAATTCATTGTTCAGATGCATTTTACACAATCCAATATAACTTATTGAAAGGCATATATTTTTCCCCTTTTAATGGCAGGAAATGATGAACTTGTTTTAATTGTGCAAACATTCTACAACAGTGGAGTGGAGGAGTTTGATGATACATGCTCGTGATTTGAAAAACTACAATCCACTCAACTTTGTATTATCCCACTCAATTTTAGTCACATTATATTATATATACACTTGTTGCATTCTGTAAATAGTTTGAAACATAAAGATTTATTATTTTAAGATTTGTGTAAATATTAAATTTAATTTAACCATGACATTTAAATATGGTCCTCTTTTTTTGTTGCACTTTTTAATGAATATATTAACTTTATTGTGCATACGAGTGAATTAGTATTGATATAAGTGTATGTAAATAATTCCTTATACATCTTTATAATCTAGGATATTTATTTACCTTTGATTTCTTACATTTATTTACCTATTTATCTATCTATTCACCTTCAAAATAGTATGCTTTTAAGACATTTATAGATCTTAGGTATGCTAAATTAATATGTATCTAAGATACATATTTTGTTATTAGTACTACCTGAGGCAATATACTCTATAAGTATCAGCTTTGTTTAACTAGTTATTATTATTTGTCCTTTTCGACCAATCAAATATTGTTATTATTTTCATTAACAAAATATATACTTTCTACATTAATAAACATTAGTAAACCTGCACATTTTTAACAAAATAATTGTAAACATGTATTTATCTTCAATCTGATTGGCCTAAAAATCAACATGTTATTACAACCTTCAGTAATTTTGAGGAAAACATGATGTCATTAGAATTTATGATGTCAGAACATTTATGAAAGCATTTAACATTAAAGTTGCATCATAGAGGAATCAAGACATCATCATCCTTTCCAACATTCGAATATAGAAAAAATTACTTCAAATATTAATTCCCAGCAATGCACAGCTAAGCACCACTTATTTGATTAATAAAACTAAGATAAATTTAGAAATTTGCGGCTACGACTAAACATGTTTAATTAAAGCTTTAAACTGGTGTGGCAAGGAATGGAGACACGCGTCACAATTCCGTGACTTTTCTTAACAATTCCACCACATGGACAACAACTTGCGAAATTAACCAAGAACTAAACAATTTCGAGTCTAGATGGTCAACGAGATCAAAAGATAAAGACATGTGTTGATATTACAATGACAAAGATATATAGAGTCTAACATTGCGAAAACAATGTATACGTGATGCTTTACTATTAGTTCGCACTTCACAGTGCAATGTAATAGACAAAAAATCATTTACTAACAAGACAAACCGTTAAAATCTATATATACGTGGAGTCATCTTAATGGCTTGCTTTTCGCATACTGACATGGTTAAGACAAAAGACAAATAATATGCAAAAGAATCATGGACAAGTTCTATTGGTTTGCATATGACAAAGTCTTCATATAAAGCAAAGTAGTGGGATCAATGGCTTAGTGTAATTGGTTAACAATTGTTGAGGCTAATTTTAACATATCCATCAATCAAAGACATTTCTTTTTTCTCAATGTTTATATTTCAAATGTTGAAATATAAATTAAACAATTTCTTTGCTACCTGTTCGGCCCACATGTATTTCCTTCCACTACCTTGTGCTTCCCTCCGGACCTGAAAAATTATTTATCCTAACTTATTCCAGGGCTTGGAGCCCGCTGGAGGCCCATCTCATTGAGTTATGCTAGAATGGTGCCATGTGGCATCCCTTCACCATTCGATTGTCGCCATGTGGTTGTGGTTCGAGTATAATACTATTAAAATTGAGAAAGCTAAGTCGATTATATTTGATTAATAAAACTAAGGTAGATTTAAAAAACTGAGGCTATGGCTAAACATTTTTAATTAAAGCTTTAAACCGATGTGGCAAGCAATGGAGACACGCGTCGCAATTCTGCGACTTTTCTTAAGAATGCCACCACACATACACTAGCTTGCGGAATTAACCAAAAACAAAACAATTTTGAGTCCAGACAATCAACGAGATCAAAGGATAAAGACAAGTGTCAATATTACAATGGAAAAGATATAAATAGAGTCTGACACTGCGAAAACAATGTATACATGGTGCTTTGTTATTAGTTCGCACTTCACACTGCAATGTACAATAAACAAAAGATCATTTAATAGCAAGGTAGATCATTAAAATCCATATATAGGTGGAGTCATCTTAATGGATCACTTTTCACATACTGACATGGTTAAGACAAAAGACAAACAATATGCAATAAAATCGTGGACAAGTTCTATTGGTTTGCATTCGACAAGGTCTTCATATAAAGCAAAGTAGTGGGATCCATGGCTTAGTCTTATTGGTTAACAACAGTCAAGAGTGACAAAGACTGACATCGCGAAATGTGAAAAGATTTGGAGCTTTTTCTATTGGATCGGATTACACATTGGACAAAAATAGGTTAGCGGAAGTTTGAATTTGCGAAGACCGTGGAATGATCTCATTGGCTTGTGCTTTGCAACATTCATGAGGATCTAATCAAGTCTGACACTGCAAAGTTACATGGGGCTATCTTATTGGTTAGAACTTTGCAATAGTCATCAAAGTCTAACAAATTTATGACAAGGCGAAACTACATGGAACATTATGATTGGCTTAAAGCTTCGCAATTGTCATAAAGATCTAGCAAAACTCTAACACAACGAACTACATGGATCATTTTTATTGGCTCGAACTTCGCGCTATAGAACTTCATAATATTATATATTGCTTTGGTGTCAGGCAGACTTAGAAGCACATGATTAACCATATATAAGGGAAAGCTTTCGGGTCCATAACATAAAAATGGACAATACAACTGCGAACGATAGAAAACAGATACAAACAACCTGTAAACGCCACTGAATTGTAAATTATACATTATAATACTATTAGACACATATTTATTTCTTATTTTGCATTAAATTATGCAAGATATTTTAAAATAACAACTATCCATAACTAAAATTATGTATTTCATTAGGTTACTTTTGTAATTCACCGTTTTGATAGAACAAATATGTATTTTCGAATTATACATAACAAAATAATTAAAATGCATTCATTTACATGCTTATTAGAATAACAAAATATTTGCATAAGTACATTTAATAGAATCAACAGAAGAATTACAAATTTTATGTTGCTAGTTTGTTTCATTGCATAAATACTAACAATTTTTTTTCTTCTGGCAGTACTTCACAACATTACTACTGCTCTTGGTATATATGTATGTGACTATTTAATTTATTAAGTCCATTCAAGTATGTGAATGAGAAATATTCTTGAACATCTATTTTCAATTCAAATTTATATAGAGTATTTTTTATTTTATTTTTATAAAATTTAATATTACAAATACATTTAAAAAAAAATTCTTATATTAATAAATAATTAGTATATCTAAAATATTTAGAGAGGTCTCATTATAGAGGTTCCTATTCCACTTTTGTCACAAATTCAATATAAATAGCTGGCCGCCGTGAAGCAAAGCCACGGTTTTAGGAGTGGATTTTGAGTATTGAAGTTGTACTTATCCATCATCTGTCTCGTTGAAGGGATTCTGTAAAATTTGTACAAGACTAGGATTAAGGGAATTTATGTTATGAGTGTTTGATTGAAGAATCTAAAGGGACAAGACCTCTGCATTTTTCTATGGAAAAGGGGAGCCTCTCAACCGGTGCCAAGCAGTTGGAAGAGTGCTCGGTTGCGAAGTAGGTATTCTAAATCTTTGCAGTCTCTATCATTTTATGTGGGTTGTTCAGATTTCTGAGGATTGATGATTCAATTTTCAACTTTTGACCAGCACATTTTACAACTCACATCACCCAACTGGAATGTGAATGTTTCACTTTTATTTTTTGAAATTTCTCCCACAACTGTCAACTGTTTACCATGGCCAAACCTGGAACCCTGGTAGATTTATAGAAAATGCTGTTGTTGAAATGATTGTGATAACCTTGGTGTATGTACTACAAGGACACGAATATCAACCTATGGAAGAATAACCAGCTTAATAGTAGAGTACTAATGTGGATTTCTGGAACGAAATCCCATCATAGGGTGTCCCGCTACAGTAAACAGCCTCTAAAACAATGGACATCACATATAATAACCACAGAGCTACAGAGGTCCCATATGACATGACACTGAAACCGCAGCCGATGTAGACCTGTACAAGAATGACTCACCTCCTAGGAAGTGGTGTTGTCTTACACATTACAATTGATATTGGTTCTTAGGGTATAGACTAAGTTCACGAAGTTAATACAGTGATTTTCTTGATTTTGAGATGGTCAGGCTCTGGGCTCAATGGCAAACCTTCCTTATTAGGATGCCTGTTTAGAAAGCTTGGCTGTGGAGAAATTCTCCAGCAGGGGATACGCATCAGTTACCAGAGATTACATGTAGTTGTATGAGTAAATACCTAAATTCGCAATATGCTCATCTGTGCATAGCTGGCAAGGATGTTTGCCATATCTTATTGGGCGTCGGCTCAAACATGACTGTGACAGAGTCATGATTGATACTTGATTGAGTTGATCCATTAAGGACTAGTATTTAAATGTTCCAGGCACACAAACAAGGTCTGTCTATTGAAAATAAATTGAAAAAAAGGTTTCATGGAGACTGAGACTCTGATACTTGTTAAAGACAATGAGACAAAGTAACAATTCAGCTATTGGAGGACAGACAAGCATTTCAACTATGCCACATCAGCAATTTTCGATGCACCAGTAAAAGGGTGTAAGAAAACAGTTGAGGATTAATAGCATCTAACGAACCATTTCAATGTACATTATTTGTACTAATAGAGCAGATGATCAGTCCTCCTTTCAGCTCTGTTTCTATAGTTTTCCAGTTTTGTTAAGGTGAGTTTTATCTTGTTATTGGCAGGGGACATAAGTTCTTATGTAAGAAAAACTTTTAGTAAGAAGAAAGCTTTGTTTTCCTGGGAATGCTGAGATTTTTCTTTTTTGGTTAGCTAAATAGAAAAATACCTACAAGGACGTGAGTATCAATCTGATAAAAGAACACCAACAAGTTTATTGGGCAGATGTGTCTAACTCCAAACGGTAGATTTCTTTCACCCTGAAAGAGGAGGAGAGGATTACTGTGGAACAAAAGCCTATCTCAGGGATATGCCACTAGATTAAAAATAAACAGCTTGTAAATTAATGGAGATCACATAGATAGCAACCACAAGTTGGAGAGTGCCCACAATGCATGACACTTAAACTACGGGCTATGTAGAATGGTACAAGAATGGGTTCTCTCCTAGGAAGTAATGTTGTGCTGCACATTATAATTGTTATTGGCTCTTAGGGCATAGAGTCTAGACTATGTTCGCTAAGTCAGTACCATGATTTTTCTTGATTTTGAAATGGTGAGGTTCCAGGCTCAACGACAAACCTTCCTTATTATCGTGTTTAATCAGAAAGATTGGCTATGCAAAAAAATTCCAGCGGTACACACTGATTGCCTGATGCTAGCCAGACGATACTGGTGGCCCAGAGGTCACACCTAGCTGCATGAGTAATCACCCCAAAGTCCAATAGAATCACCTCTGCATAGCTGGAAAGAAGGTTTGCGCTATCTGATTGAGCATCAGCTCAACCATGACCGTGATTGGGTCATGATTGATCCATTATGGATCAGGATTGAAATCTTCTAGGTACAGATTCAAGGTTTCAATTAAAAATAATTGAGTAAAAGATTGACAGAGACCGAGAATCTGAAGCTCCATAAGATAGTTTGGCAAAGTAACTATTCAGCTATTGGAGGACAGACAAGGATCTCAGCTGTGCTGCATCAGCACTTGATGCTACATTGGCAATCTATGATGCATCAGTGAAGGGTGTACGCAAATAGTCAAGGTTTAATAATGTCTAACAAAACATCTCATTGTACATTATTTCTAATGATATAGCAGACGATCAGTTCTTGCAGCATTGCTTCGATAGTATTCCAGTTTTGTTAAAGCATGTTTGGTCATGTAATTGGTAGGGGTCACAAGTCGTAAGAAAAAACTCACTAATAAGATTTTTTGAAATTGGGAATGCTGAGTTTAATCTCTTTTGTTTTGCTAAGTAGGAAAATACCTACATGGTCATGATTATCAACCTAATAGAAGAATACCTATAGACTATTTGGAGCGTGGGTCTAACTCCAAACGGTAGATTTCATTCACCTTGAAAGATGAGGAGAGGATTACTATGGAACAAAAACCTATCCGGGGAATATGCCACTAGAGTAACAACTTGTAAATTTATGGACATCACATAAATAACAACCAAGAGCTAGAGAGGGCTTACAAGGCAAGGCACTGAAATTGGTGGAGGTGTAGAGTAGCACAAGAATGGGTCATCTCATAGGAAGTGGTGTTGCATTCCATGTTGCACTATGTGTTAGCTAAGATGGTTAATATGACTATCCTCTCTCTCTCTCTCTCTTCTCAATAATATATATTATGATATAAGTAGAGGACCATTCTAGGGCCCACACATAGGCCAAGGATAACACTAAGGGGGCATAGTAATCGTGGATCTAGAAGACAATAATTTACGCTCGTATCAAAGGCGTAGGGTTCCAAAGGCTGTCGAAGATAGGGGGTGGGGTCTTACTAGAGTCCAAAGGTCATAAAAGTAATGATCATAAGCAAGAGCTAAGGTATTTAGGCTTAGGGTTGCAATGTCATGTGGTGGTAATAAGCAAGGGCTACAAGACATAATTCAATAGACAAAGATATGTTACTATCCTTGTCTAATACATGCACAAGCAAACACTAAACTCATAGAGGGTGTGCAATGGAGCTACAAACATCCCCTATCACACTATAAACCTATTGTTGAATGTTACATTATACTGTCCTCAACATCTTCTAGGATCTTTGAGATTTTTTGACATATCTTATCATGCGTTGCTATCATAGCCTCTTCCACCATTATGGATATCTGAGAGAGAACTTCTTGGTGAATGTCATCCAGAAAGGGATGGAGGGAAGGGATAAAGGGAGGATGTGCCTTTGGTTGTGAATGATTGAATGCGAAGAGGTTGTTCTTTGATCGACCTGAAGTGCTGTGTATAAAGATGTGCGCAGTTCTTGTGGTTGGGCACCAATGGGATGAAAGGTAAAGAGGAAACCAAATCTTGGGCTAGAGGTAGAGGAGAAGGTAACTGCGGTTGGTGTTGTTGTTAGAGTACTTGACACGTGGCATTTAATAATGGAGAAAAAACAATGATGCGAACAATATTGTTGTGAGAAAAGGGAGGATGGTTATGTTGTTGACTCTTCTTCATGCACTTATGCTTCAAGGTGCTTCATGTGTTTTCTGTAGGCGCACCAATCCTTGACATCTATGACCAGGTGCATCTCATGCCACGTGCAAAATGGTACAAGTTTGTCATTAGAGGAGTTTGTAGGTAGACGTGACAATGAGCTGGGGAGCAAAGTATGTCTCAGATAGGAGGAAGGATCAATTCTATGAGGGGAGATCTAATTAGAGGAACCAATGAGGTTTTTGGTTCAGGCTTTGGGTTGCGAGGGAGATCAAGGATGGGAGATCTAACCGGAGGAACCAAAGTGATGCTTGGTTCATGCTCCGATGTGTGTAAGGAAGCAACATGTTCTTTATTGTCAATCAAGTTGTCATCTTGGGGCTCAAAGTCTTGGCCATTCAATGTGAAGGTTATTGATGTTGTGGTTAAAGTTAGACTGCAAGGATTTTGGGGAAGATGCGCTAATGAAGGATTCCCACTCATTGGAATTGCTAGGGTTGAAGATAAGTGGTAAGGATTCCTGAGAAGACATAATGATGAAGGGTCCTTACTCATTGGGATTTCTAGAGTCGAAGGAAGATATTAATGATTCTTGGTATCATAGAATTTTTGTATTCTTAGCTTGGGTGCAGCCAAACAAGAATCACCCTTATAATTAGGGGTAGAAATATTAATGTTAAGAGATTCAATGATGGTTTCATTAGGAGGTGAAGAAGCGATCTCCTTAAGTGGAGGTCTTGTAGTAGAAACGATAATGTGCATTGCCTTAGTTGCCTCTTACGAGAACGACGCTATAGAGAAGGGGACAACTATGCAATGATAGATTCAAGAAGATCAAAGGTTTTAATCTTAAGGTTGATTCATCAAGCTTGTCACTATCTGAATTGAGGAGATTCCCGGGAGCCCTTTAGACTAGTTCAGGATGTCCGATATATCCTTGGATGGAGTCATTGAGGTAGTTAAAGCATTGATACTCTTGGAAGGGAACACAAGTTAGTTCCTTGAGAGTAGGGATTTAAAAATATGCCATGTTGTTCAAATTGTTCAAAGTTCCACGGTTTCGTCTCACCTTGAATTTTATACATGGAGTCTAGGTGAGGGAATTCAACTCATTGACACAAGGATGAAGCGAGAATGTGCATCCAATGCGTCCATGGTCGGCCAAAGGGGATGTTATATGATAGAGGAAAGTTGAAGATCATTACTTTTACTCAAACAATGAGAAGAGGCACGGGGATGGGCAACCAAATGCCATCCAATGGAGGTATTTGCTTTTGGTCGTACCCTTGACACATGTTGCGGGTTGATTTTAGGTTATCGGTTGAATATCATAAGGATTTGATGAATTCCAAAGAAGCAATGCATGCGTCGGAGCTCTCGTCAACAAGAGCCATTTTGACTTGCACATTGCTGATCTTGGCGGAGATGAATAAAGGAGTGTCATTGCATGAAACATGAGTTTGTCTGGGGTAATAGAGTTAATGGGAAAATGAAGACATAAGACTTGATTGGTTGTTAGACTGGTTTGAATAGATAGCTTTTCCCATTGTCGAAGTATGATCTCATTCGAACCATGCAAGAGAGGTTCTTTCTCCAAAGTGGGTGCATAAGGGATATTCACGATGAAGAGGGCTGACCTCTAATGGTCATTATGCTTACATTAGGCTGTGTAATGCTGGTATGAACCTAAGGAATCTTAGTCATAATAATATCCTCGAGAGGCTGAGGACTCAGGTTGGGCTGAGTTTTAATTTTGTTGTTGAAACTTCAAACTGTATTGCTTTGGCCATGCTGGATGGCTTAGGCAACTTAGGCAATTGCATTGACCTTGTAGAAATAGGATGGTTGATGCCCTCAAAAGAAGTAGGTTGCATAGAACGACATCGACCCTATAGTTTGAGGATGGCTGATTGCTGATGGTGCTGATTTGAACAAGTTTTGCAGATTTTTGGTTTCTGGAAATTACTTTAAAGAAGTTTGACTTGTAGGATAGGTCTGAGCAACCTTGTACGTTTAAGGATGAGTTGAGGGATACATGGAATCGATGCAATCAATTCCTTGACTCACTCACCAGATATTACAAATTAGCCCAACTCTACTTGTGGTATGCCCCATGAGGCACACACTCAAAGAGATTAATGAGCCAACAACTTGCAAAGAGAAATCATTAGTAATAGTGAAAAATAAGGTGTATACACACAGGGCAATGGCTCTCAGAGTAAAGACATTTAAGTTAATATTGTGATTTCCTTGATTTTTGGATGGTGAGGCACAAGACTCAAGTCTAAACCTTCCTCATTAGACTAAGTAATAAGCTTGGTTGTGGAGAAATTCTCTAGCAGGGGGCATGTCCTAGTCGTGAGAGACCAGTAAGCCCTAGTGAAATATAAATTACACCCAATTTTAGGATTAGTCACCTAGAATCCCAATAGTCTCACCTCTAAATATTTGGCAAGACTAAAGAGTGTTTGCCTTTTTAGAGTTAGCATCGGCCCAACCATGAGTGTGACCGACTGATGGTTGATTCTTAAGGATCATGATTTAAAAATTTCTAGACATAAAACAATGCTTTGTTATTAGAAAGAAACAAAGTTAAGATTCAATGGAGATTGAGACTATGAACGTTCATAAGATGTGGAGGCAAAGTAACGAGTAAGCAATGTGAGGACAAACAAACACTTGGCTATAAAACTTGATGCCATATTGGCAATCTACAATGCATTAGTAAACGTTGTAAGAAAAATATGATGTTTTATTAGTGTAACCAAACATCTAATTGTACACTGTTTGTAATAATAGAGTAGATGATAAGCTGATTCAGCTATCACCAATCTGCTTAATGCAACTTTCTCTAGTATGAAAAAATAGCCCATTAATGTTGTAATCATTAGGGATGCAAGTTAAATTACAAAAAAATCTCTTAGTGGTAAGAAATCTTTGTTTTGCTAGGAATATTTATTTATTTTATTCGCTAATTGGTGCACTTTTATCTATGGTAGGACTTCTTCATCTAAAATATCATGATTGAGGGTATTTAGTTAGTCAAAATTACCCATGACTTAGCACCTGTGCTTAGCTGTTGAGGTATGCCGCATTCATACTTGAATGCAGGATGTTACTCAAGTGCATGATTTCACATCTGCCATTAGTTGAACCTGGGGGCTTGCCATGAAGACCCCATTGATTTCCCATTTGAGCATAACCTAATTGACCATGTGGAATGCTGAGTTGTATTTTTTGCACACAATGAGTTTCATTGCACCATTACTTTAATTAAAATGATGCCATGACACACGTGTGGATGAAGCTTTATTTCCATTCTGCTATCTATGTTAGGAATTAATTGTTTATTGTGTACATTATAATGTAAGTGAGTAAGATATATTTGTTAGTGAGTTGTTGGAGATATTACAACAACTCACGTAGATAGGCATTTGGTAGTTTGTAAGTGGTTTATATGAGTTATACTCACCCCACATAAATAGGTCTTGTTGTAGCTTACTCCTATTTTATGGGAGTTTGATGTTTTATTTTTTTGTGAGAGTCGTAAGTTTAGTGTTAAGGGTACGAGTAAAATTGATGGTTATTGTATTTTCTCCAATGTGTTCAAGAGAAGTTTGTTAGGATAGTCTTTGCATTTACAAAAATGTCATTATTCAAAATAAAAGTTGCCTTCTTATATGTAGTTTGTCAATTATTTTGTAAGTCATCGTCAAATGGTTCAAAAATAAAATGTCATTATATGGTTATCAAAAAGTCTAGTCAATGTCGATTAAAGGTTAAGTTATTATTGTCGCGGTGATATTATTGTGTGTCCAAATTTGTCCCGTCAATCTAAATAGTTAAGTCGTCAAAAATAAATATCATTTTGTTTAGGGCCCATTTTTCAACAAAACATAAATTGTTATTTGTCGAGTCAATCAAATTTTGTCAAGAGTTAGAGTCGAAGTGTCATTTAAATAAAATTTTTTGCCTCATGGACGCATTTTCGGTGTCACCCCGCATCCTGAAAATAAAGTGTTTCACATTGTGGGGGGAGGAAAACAATAATCACAATGTGGAAATAGTGCTTTAAGTTCCAATCTGCTGAGTAAGCAACACGTCTACTGGAGGACAGAGGCAACGAAGGAAGGAGCTCATTCAACGAACTCTCATCAGTTACTAGCGACGAGGCCATGAAAATGCATTAGTGGCACCACATTTGCACCAAAACGGCTAAAGCTAGGATCGGTTCCCAGGTGGTAGCGGTAACCGTCCCATACTGTTTGCGATCAGTGTGGCAGTGATCTATAGTGGTGGCTGCAAACGCGATGAGGACATAGTCCTCAAAATTTTCTATTATTTCAGTTGTGTGTGCATAAGAACAAAAGATCAATCATGTTTGTAATTCCAATATTTTCTCTTGAATGTGTTGTGATATGGCGTGGAAGGTGTCAAACTGTTGAAAATAGTTGTATAGGAGGGCAGCTGATTGCAAAGACCCATTGACTGCAGAGATCCTTTGACTGCCGTACTTTGTTAGAAGATGATTGACCAGTGATAAGTTCATTGGAAGTGAAAGCGGGATGAGTTCTCGTATGTAGGTGATCATGTGTAGCAAGATCCAGACAATAGTATGCAGACTTAAAATTATGTGGTAGTATATGATTATGTTTTTAGGTGCTCCTTGCCCTGTGTTCGCACTAAGGGGGGAATGTTAGAAATTAATTGTTTAGTGCGTACATTATAATGTAAGCGAGTAAGATATATTTTTTAGTGAGTTGTTGGAGATATTACTACAACTCACGTAGATAGGCATTTGGTAGTTTGTAAATGGGTTACGTGGGTTATACTCACCCCACATAAATAGGTCTTGTTGTAGCTAACTCCTATTTTATAGGAGTTTGATGTCTTATTTATTTGTAATCTGTATTATGCAATAATTAATCAAGCAATATTATCAACCCGTGTTTTCTTTATGCAAATCTCTCCGATCCTTCTCAATCTACAAGCTATATGCCAGTTAATAAAATGGTATTCATCTTGATATCTGGATTTGTTGAGTGTTTTTGAGACCAAATGAAATCAGCATAAACTAAAACATAAATACAACCATCTTACATGTAACAAATGAACTAAATATGAAGTTGATGAATGACGGTCAAAATTCTAATTTAGCCTTTGATTTCAAATCAAATTGTTGGTAATTGAGCAGTTTAACATTAAGGCCAAACCATAATATCAAAACTAGGAATATCAGTTTCATTTTGATATTTAGAATTTAGAGTGGAAATGGAATTTCTAATTTTTCATGAATATTCATGTGAATTATGAAATACAACAATTAATCTTGAATTAAATTACAATTACAACCGTCTAATCACGATTTTATGTTTTTGATTTTAGCAAGAAAGTTTACGACCTTTTTATCTCCTTTTATTGGAGTGGTCATTAGTTCTAGGATAAGTTTTATAATTTTAGATAACCTAGTACCTTCATGCATAGACTCTAGGTGTTTCTAGGCTTCACTAGGAGATTTGGAGATTAAAGGTTTCCAATGTGAAGTAGGAAATCATCCTTAACACTTCGCAGAATAACGGACATGGCCTCTTGAGTCCTTTGTTGATAAGCATTGCTATTCTCAGAGGTTGCCAATCCGTCAAAAGGGGCTTTCTCAGTCCCATTAACAATAGCCCATAATTTTCAAGCCATAAATTCAACCTCAAGTCTAATTTTAAAATATTATAATTAGATTCATTTAACATTTGAGATTTATCAATATTAAAATTGGTAGATGTTGCCATTTTTAGGTTTTACATTGATTTACAAGAAAACACTACTTTCCAAAAGCTAAATAATTTTCGAGAAAAAAATTAGATTTCTCTTAAAATTAAACAAATTCAAAATCTATTTTCTAATGCAAGAGTTTTTAAACAAAGGGTTCAAATGGGATCGACCAGCCAAGCGAATGTGGCCAATAGTTTAAGAATAAAATTTCCAAATTCAAACAACATTGGCCATGCAAGGCTATAGTGGTCGATGGTGCAAGAATTTTTTTCCAAATTCAAACAACATTGGTCATATACAAGGCTACAATGGCCGATGGTGTAAGAAAAATATTTCTAAATTGAAACATTGCAATGCAAGGCTATAATGGCCAATGGTGTAAGATTTTTTGTTTAAATTCATACAACATTGGCCATGCAAGGTTACAATGGCCGATGGTGTAAGAAATGAAATTAAAAATAAACGCCGAACTCATAATGCATGGTTAGGGTTTGTGAATTTTGTGGGCGCATTTGAAACTTTATTTTCTGCTGCCTTTGCTTTATAAGTTGATGTTTTGTTTACTTGCTCTTCATTTGGCTGCCATAGGTTGAGGAGCGACCGGATTTGACAGAGGATAGGTTGCCCTTGGCAGGAGAGAAAACAGGATTTGCAAAAGAACAGGTTTACTTAGGAGCAAGGATGCACACCAAACAAAATAGGGGCAACAAGTTCTTCTACAATACACAAAGAAGAAATGAGAATAGTTTTTATTTGCTGTGTCTAAAATAGGTTTGCAAGTATATTATTATATAAAAAACTTTTTAATCTACTTCTTCCAGGAACAAAGGGATTGGGAATAAGGGAAAAGTTGATTCAAGCTGCTTCTACCACCTTGCAAATCATAATACTGGTACTTTAGTTTCTTTCATAGGGACAACAAGGAAGAATTTTAAATTGCTTCTACCACTGCAATTTACAGTAGAAGTTTCACACCATTTCCTGCAACCTGCAAACTCTTAGGCAACACCACATGACTCTTATACCATGTCGGAACAATTAAATGATCATATAATTTATGCAATCAAGTAAATATACAAGTTCAATTTTTAACTACAAATAAACAATTTTGTATATAAACAATTGAATACAAGAGGAATTTAAATAAGAACACAACACTATGAACACATATTTATGTGGGGAAAACCCTTTTGGGTAAAACCCCACCAACAATGCTATCCAAATTTATCAAGATCTTTTGAAAGGAACATTCAAGTGGTTTGTATTATAGACTATGAGAACCCAACATATCTTCTTCTCACTTGTCCTTTGCACATCCGAATCTCTCTCATGTATGTCTAAATGTAATAAATTATGTCACCGATCTAAAAACTTACAAAGGGTAAGTATGTTTATATGGTGGGGTAATTAGTTGCACCCATTGGGGCCATATAGTTCCACCTTTTTAATAAGCATAGGTAAGTGTAATATATTAATACACTCTTTAAGTCAACTCTTATCGAGGTCAACATAAATGAATCCCCTTATTAAGAGTATAAGTGGGGTCAACATAAATGACTCCCCAAGAATGTAAAAGGGGTCAACATAAATGAATCCCCTAAATTTAAGTTCATTATAACAGGGCGAACATAAATGAATCACCACAAACATTACATGTTCCAACATCTTCCACCTTCAATGCAATCTGATAGGCCTCCTCCATAAATCTCAATGTAATCGTACTAAACTCATCTTGAATGGAAATACACAATCCATTAACATACCTTGATGTCTTCTCCACGTCATCCTCCACATGACCCACTCTGATCGTGAGCCGATAGAACCCAGCGTAGTCCTTTACACTCAACTCTGTTTGGTGCAAGTTTTGCATCTTCTTGAACAAATGTGACTGTTAGTCTATAAGCATAAACTAAGTCATTTATGTTGACCCCGATAAGAGTTGAATTAAAGAGTGTATTAATATATTACACTTACCTATGCTTATTGAAGGTGGAAGATGTTGGAACTTGTAATGTTTGTGGGGATTCATTTATGTTTGCCCCATTATAACGAACTTAAATTTAGGGGATTCCTTTATGTTGACCCCTTTTACATTCTTGGGGAGTCATTTATTTTGACCCCACTTATCCTCTTAATAAGGGGATTCATTTATGTTGACCTTGATAAGAGTTGAATTAAAGAGTGTATTTTTGCGACCAGCCTATCCCAATTCTTTATCATATCCTCCCCTTTGCACACTCTTTCACAACACACATGTTCCCACCTTAAAGATGCATGGCATTTTAACTTAGAATAAGCAAATTTTATCTCCTTGAGGTCTTCTACACCTTCATACTCAAAATATTTCTCCATTTATGCAATCCAGTCAATGAGCTTTTTGGAATCTAGATTTCAAGAGTAACTTGGAACATCCAACTTTGCTTTCCTCCCAATCCTTGTGCTTGTGCACAAGAATTGGTCCTCTTGCTCATCAACATGCTTTGCTTCAGCCTCCTAGTCTTCAGGTGCCGTCTCTTCGTGTACATCATTACTTGTGTCTTCATCAACGACAACTCCTGGTGTTGCATGGTTTCCATAGCCTCCAAACGGGCTTGAATTCCCTTAATCATCTCTATAGATCTTCTAATCTGGGTGCGCTGTTCTCTTTAATAGCAATATCCACTCTACGTGCCATCTCTACTTTCTTCACAATCTCTTTTTAAGATTAAGTGACCAACACCTTCTACCCAACAACCCAAATGCTGGAAGATGTCTGCAACTACTTTCTTCCCACACCCCTAGTATGGAAAACATCAAATATAAACATCACTCACACAATAATGAGATTGATATTTATAGAAATCTCTTTAATAGGACTTAAAAATCCTTGCTCAGATACCGGATTGATGCAATAGTGGTTAGGGGTCCCAAAGAAGGGATGCCTTAAACCATGCAACCCACAATTTTAGAGTTAGATCAGGCTGAAGCAAGATCCCAGGTGCAACTTTAAACAAGAAACAATGAAAGCTTCTCCTATTAATATGAGGAAAGCGTTTACAAACAGAGGCATGATGGCTTTACACTCTAATGGCAGTCCTATGACAAGACTTTGCAAGAATTCTATAAGAATTCCAATCCTATGACCTATCCTAAGCTTGTAGACTCTACAGAGCTTCTATAGAACCACACTCGGGTCAACTCGGAAATTGCATAGTAGATGCCCAGATCACACTTGATAGGAAGGTGCCTTACATGCTCACAACTCCCTTCTATTTACAAAATTCTTGTCGACTCTAGCAGAGAACAAATATGCCTTCGCAAGTAAAATATGCCTTGCAAATATTCCTTAGATCATCATTTATCTTCCCATGGTGTTTCCTCCGTGATCAAGGTCAATTAGTTTATTCGGTGTTTCCTCCGTGATCAAGGTTCAAGGCCCACATGTGTCTCCCTCTAATTGTATTGATGTTGACAGGAGATTCTATTGGGTGTAGATCCAACCACACAACAAATGGAAGTGGTCCCGTGTGTTTACAGGGCTTTGCGGTATCAACTTAGGCTTTGACGGCATGCACAAGGACTTGTGGCTTCGACACGCAAGAAATAGTGGTTCGCAACAAGGAGACAAGTCACAAAGATTTGCGTGGTTTTGGTAGGCATGTGTACCATAGAAAGCTTTGTGTGTTCAAAATAGTGTTGTGTGGCATTGGTAGTGTTGTGCAATGAGTCAAGTCTTCGCTGCTCGGATAGGCTTTCACAAGTTGTGACTAAGGCATAAAGTTTGTGCAACATGCCTAGGAGTGGCATGACATAGTGCAAGTCTTTATTTAATAATACTAAATATTTTTGGGTGATTCAAGATTGCTTCTGAAACTGGATGCTCTTGCATCACGTTACCTCTCGAGAAACTCCAACGCAAGCTTTGATTTTGGTTGTACTCATTTTGGTGCTTCACTATTATCACCTTTTATCACATGTTTTGTTTTCTTCGATCTCAATATAGATTTTATTAGATGTTATTGTTATTCTATTGGCTATATTCTGTCTACGAGATCCCACATCATGTTACATTGGATGTCCTTAAATTACATTTTATTGTCTTTTCTACATCTTATAATTTTTTTAACCACTTAGATTTTATTATATGTCTTACTCATTCTTTGACATATCTAATAATTTCTCTTAGATTTTATTATCACTATTACCTACTCATTCTAACACATCTTTTCATTTACCTTATTCTTCCATCTATTTTTCATTAGATGATTTAATTCTACCTACTTATTTAATTATTTTCCTTACATTCTGGCAAACATCATTTTACGTCTCTTACTCACCTTTTTAGGCCTACTAGATCGGTTACCTACCCTAGACTACTTTTCTATCTTTATAACCCACTTATTACTTCCCTTAGGCTATCCAAATCTGTCCTAACCTTTTTCTCTGGCCCTGTCTTAGCACCCTCATATGAGCTCCTATTTAATTTGGATTTGCTTACTTGTTTTACTAATTGATCTTCTAGCATTGTTTCTTTAGTCTTGTATTATTTGGCTTCACTCAACAACTCTATGCCTTCCATGGTTGAGACACGAGACTCACTTTGTCTCAATTCACGGTAAAGTAGGTTGAGGTAAGTATATTTTATTTGGTTGAGTACATAATTTTATCACTTACTACTTCATTTATAGTCATTTTGATTTTAGTGTTACATGTTCTTTTCCTAAAGACCATCTCGTGCTACACTATTTTGACACGTGATAATGTTGGTTGGGGCATATGTACACCTTATTTTTCACTCTTATTAATGATTTCTCTTTGCAGTCCGTTCACACATTAGTCTTCTTGAGGACGTGCCTCAAGGTGCGTGTTAAGAACACGTGGGTTGGGTAGTGGTACTTGCAGAAAATCATGCGCCCCATATGCCTTAGATCATCCTAGTATGCCTTACTACTCCTTTGACACCTTTGATATCCTCTTACGACCCTCTTACCGTCATCATCATCAAACCTACTGACAACACCTTCATATCTCTGATAGATCACCTTCACATTTGCTCCTAAGTGTGTGCTCCACTCTAGGACCCTTACGCCAGCAATTGCTAGCTGACCATGGTTGACATCGTTTGACATGACTTTCTGCTAGCCGATTGCATCGACCACGGTCAATGCCATCAGCTAAATGTTTTAGTGATGGCAGATTATGATCCCCTATATATAGGCATCATTGAGGTCATTTTCTCATACATCACATCATCGCAGATCAGTCTTCTTGTGCTTGCCAAGGTACTATTAGAGGTCTTAAGAGTTTAAAGGTTTAAAGAAGCTTATACTTTGAAGTCTACTTTGAAGCATTGGGTTACTAGGAGCCACAAGAATAGGAGTTGCACCAGTAAGGTTTGCCAAGTCTTTGGAGTTTCCAGCTTTGGTCTACTTAGGTCTTCTAACTATATCTCTTGTGATCCACCCACCACAGTCCTCTCATAAGGTGTTACTAATGTTGAGGGTGGCTAATGTGCCTATGGTATCTTCAAAAGGTAAGAATCACCGGCCTTTCCTTTTCTTGTACATTTGGTTTGATTAATTATGAGTGATGTATTATGTATTAGATAAGGATAGAGTAGCATATTCTGTCTATTGCATTATTCTTATTAATGCATTGGCACTTGCCATACATTTGCCACTTGGCTCTAGTCTAGATATCTTGCATGCTACCTTTATTCTTACAAGCTAGGATCCTAGTAAGATCCTAATCTCTATCCCAGTCATAGGCTTTGGAACTTGTATGCTTGAAAATCAACACGTGATTTCATATGCACTCAACCTCCTGAGGTCGTGCCGGGACAGCCGAAATGTGTAGGATTGAGGGGATGCTGAAAGGTAGCTATAGGAGAATCATGGACTAAGAACGGGTAGTGTGAGTTCTTACGAGTTGAGTTGGCAAAGGGGAAATTAGAGGCTATGTATGAGTAGCGTAAGTTCCCTATTGTTTGATTGTTTGGTTTGATTTGAATGCTTAACTATGTTGAAATGTTGTTTTAAATAAATAAAGTGAATTTAGTTTGAATAAAAGACAAGTTTGTTTAATCTTTTAATTCACTAGATTCATTACCGATTAATTAAATAAAACAAAATAAACCATCTATTCTATTTCTTTGAGAAAGAAATGAATTGAAAGAAACTGATTAAACAACTAACATCTTTTTGTATTTTTCAGAATTTAAATAAAATAAATAAATAAGTTATTCTACAAACACAGAAAATTAATTAAAATAAAATACTATTACCTCTAATAAAATAAACTAAAAACAGAGAATAGCCAGATGTGGCTATTCCTCTGTTGTAGGGTTGTCTGACAATGTTATTCTAAAAGAATGTATTCGAAAGTTATTAATCTAAATAAAATAAAATAAACCTCTTCTGGCAAAGCTTCTGCCTCAAGTTTTCTAGAAAGTGACAGAAACAATTTCCTCTTTGTCGTATGAACTTTCCCTGGCAGAAGTATATTAAATTAATCGAAAGAAGTAAATGATGTGCATGCATTTCTTCACTTCTTCCTCTACCTAATTTCTCGAGTAGATCCGCAGGGATAAAACAGGAAGAAGTTATCAAGGGAAGATATAAGAAATATTTTGAAAAGAAATACTAGAAATAGAATAAATACATTCGGGAAGTGATGAAATATTCCGCTTCTACAATTCTACCAACTTAAAACAATGCAATCTTTCTATTCTAACAAATATAAATTAATTAAAGCTTCAAAGAATTTAAGTACAACTCCAACCTGGTTGCTATTGTACTGTGGTAGCTTCCCAAAGGTGAAATGTGCTTCTTGTCTCCTCAACTTTGTATTCTCCTCCAAAGATGAGGTCCAATTGATCCAGGGATGTACAGATGCAGGCTAGTTACAAAGAAAAGCAAGAACTTGCTATGGATGGCTTTGTGCAAGAAATGATTGAAAGCAAATGGTAGGAAAAAACATAACAATGAGCTAGTTGCCTGTGTGTTTCCTCTCAAAAATTCAACAACATAACTTTACCTCAAGAATGTGAAAAATCCAACCCATCATACAGGTAAAAGTTTGGCTTTTATAAAAATTTGGGAAAGAAGTCAATTACATGTGTCGATCAAGAAGTGACAAATCAGCAAAAGGAGAGGCAGTCAACATTCTAAACATAGCCAAACAAGAAGAGAAAATCAATACAATTCCAATGAGTCCAAAAATAGGCAAAACGGTTAAGAAACGAGTGAGAAAATCACTCCTGTAATCTAAACACGCGTTGAAAAATGCGTGTTTTAACTCTATGATTTAAGGTGACAGGGCCGTTGGTGTAGACAGACTGGTGGTTACGCAATTGCCGAGGCGGTTACACAACCGTTGCTATGACGATTACGCAACCGGCGGTTGCGTAACCACCGCTCAAAACAATGCCAAAAAGCTAAAAAGCGGTCTTGCGAGAAAAATTAAAGTTTGTAGACAAAACAAAAGAGTTGTCTTGAGTCAAAGGAGGGATGCAAAGGAGAGAGGGAAGGATCTGGACTTCTTTTTTACCTTGGAAGAAGTTTTTATCATCATTGGAGACATTGCGTTTTCCGTGTCGCACCATGTTATTTTTGGGTGCGTACAGAACCCTACACTTTTGATAGAGTTGATTATTGTTTTTTAAATCCACGACTCATACCCCTCTTGGTTACTATCTTGGCTTGTGTTTTGGCCCTAGAATGGTCTTCTATCTATATTCTGAAGAGAAAGAGGATAATCACATTTACCTTCTTAACACCCATACACATACAATTGCCACAAGGTGAATGATTGCCACTTCTACAAGGTTTTGATGCTTCTCGGCTTTCAAAGTTTTCCATACTATTGATCTTCATAAGGTGTTGATTTAATGGCTCAAGATTAAAAACATTTGCTAAATGGATACGGCCTACGAAAATGGCAGGCACGTAAGACACATAAGTTTAAGCCTACTTTCAATCTAGGACTTGGTAACAATAAGTGCCATTTCCGGCAAAATGCAAGATTTAAAAGGCCTCAATCTTTATTTCCCTTGAAGATGGATCTTGTAGTGAGACCCAAAATTTCAGACAGTAGTAATTTTATGCAGTCGTCTCTAGAAGATTTCTACCAAAATGTGAAATTTAAAAGGCCACAAGATTTTATAAAAGCCGCCTTGATTGTCATAAAAGGCGTGGAGTTTAAGAAGGATACGGCAATTCAGTGGGGATGATTTGCATTGATGACATACGATCAACATTTAATGCCCTTAATGAAATCAATTTGATAGTTGAATCTGTGTCCATATTTTGGAATTCACTACGATCAAAGAGAATTGAGAGCTTGAAGCTTTCTATCAGAGCTAAGAGCTCTCAAGCGAAGAACCTGCATCTGAATTTAATTGAGAAAGATTTGTGTGTGTAATTGAAAGGAAGTAGCGAAAATGGGACCAAAGAAAAATCGGTCAACTGCCTCAGCTTCTGGTGCTTTGAGGAAGAGGAATACGTGGAAAACAAGTGGAGGAGCTCCGGCTGCTTCATCTGAGCATTAAGAAGCCTCTACACAATCCCAGGTACCTCCAATTTCTACCTCTTCTGTTTATTCCTGGAAATGTTGCCCCTGGTTTTGCTCACCCTGTAAATCCCAACATTATTGTACCAAACACAATCCCGCAAAATTCTATGCTGCCATCACTGCAGAATATGTCAACTCTTAACTCCGTCAGTATTGCTTCTCAAATCCCCGATTTTTCACAAATTCAAGTCCCCATTGCCTCAATCCAGTCCTCTACAAGCAAGCCATTGCCCAAAGACGATCTTCTAATTCTTGACATGGCTGAGAAAGTATTAGAGCCTAAATGGAGAAAATCCCCTAAGGGTTTGAGGGAGACCTCCTTTCAAAATTTTTGCAAACTCTGCCCAAATGCCTATGGATCCTGGTCCTGGACTTGTGGCACGGGGCCAATTATTCCCTACTCTGTTCATCTATGTTATGAATTGTTTGATGCTGAGTATTATCATGCTGGCACCCAATAAATCAGACCCAAGGCAGTGATCAAAATTGCTTTTGTGTTGGCTGAGGCCACAAGAAATATGTTCATGGTTCAAATGGGTGATTTGGATGTATCAGTGGATAAGCAAACCAATTTCTGAAACGGGGTGACAGGTAAACTAAGGCTTCTCAAGGGAGTAATGAATTATAAGCCAAAAGAGGAACCCTAGTTTCCGATGGCTATCAGTGCTTTCAATGCCAATGTACAAGATGTGCCGAGTATGACCGCTCATGCCTTCGGGCAAGCTGATGAAAGGAAAGTTTACACCCATCAGCCGGCAATATTATTGGGCCTCAGGCATCTGATCCTTTAAACCCCAAGCATTTTGTATTTTCAAAAATGTTTTGAAATGCCATAACAAGGAGATGAGGGATTTCACTTCTACCAAGAAAGTCAGTTACTGTGCCTATTTGGCCCTATTAATTCTGCACCAAAATCCTAGGCAATTTTCCCAACTAAATCTGAAAGATGAAAAGAACAAGCCTTTTCCTGTAGTTAATTGGCTTCACACTCCGGAAAAGCTCATCTTACGATGCTTTGTTGAAGGATTCATAGCTCCTATGGTAGCACAAATCAAAGCAGGATTTGCAGATTGCTTGAAAAGTTGAAACATGTAAACAATTTTCACAAGGCACAATGAGAGGAGATTGGTACTTCTTGAATGGGGGCACTATCTTCAGATTGCATGGCTTTAGCCAACCTGTTTACATTCTGCCAAGGTATGTATCTGAATGGGTTTTTGGTCTTGAGTTCTTAAGGGAGACTGGCCTCATTGACTAGTCCTATGGAAATGGGAGAAATAAAAGAGCTTTTTACTTTCTACCATTTGTGTCATTCAATCACACAGTTAAAGAGGAAGGCATCTTAGGCCTAAAGCAATAGGCTGAATGAAATTCAACTGAAGATAGATGTTGATAAATGGGTTTATGATCCCTTGGGCCTCTTTGTAGCTAAATTGAAGGAAAATGAGATCACTCAGCCCTTTGTTCATGAAGAGGCCACATATTGAACTATATGAAAATCCTTTTGGGGATCAACAAGCACAAGAACATTAACTAGCAGAGATGGTAAAGAAGAGAAGCTCCGAGAATCTCCATAAACGGCTTTTTATCAGAAGAAATATTAATACAACCCCTCTCGTAAAGACCACAAGTTGAGGAGTAATAAGAAAAAGAAGTTGCTGAATGATGACTGGAGCAACACCAAAATCACCCGAGATTTTCAAATCCGGCATCTTCTTCATTACCATCAAATGGCTGTCTTGTGTCCAAGTTAGACTCTAAATTTCCACCTCTGGTCATCATAACCAGTCTGACAAACAAGAGGAGTCTGAGGGAGACCCATTTCTTGATTGCAATGCTCTTAATACTGGCTCCCTATCAATAAGGCAAATTCTAGTGCTCTTTATTTTGCTCATCATTCTCCACCGATTGATCACCTGGAATTTCATTATCTTTTGGGAAGATTTCTAGAAACAATTGACATATCATCCTCATTTCTCGTAAGATTAGACTGAGAAGTCTGTCTAACATCCTCCTGTAAAGCCTACTGCTCATTCCAGTTCAAAACTTATACATGATAAGATTGCAATCCAGCCTTGCTGGTTAAAGGTTTGGTAGGGTTATTTTGCAGAGTCTGAAAACAACATTATTTGTCTGACATCAAACATTAGTGTACACTGGATTCTCAGCATAAACTATGTTAGTTTCCAACGAAGGAAAACTCTTGTCATACATCAGAGCATTATGATGTATCTTTGCATTTTCGTTTTTTGTTTATTGATATGAAAATCAATTGTTCTACCATTTTAATAGTTGTCTAATTTGATGTTTTAATATTTATATTTGGCTTATTCATTGAGCATGGAATCATAGGTAGATAATCATAATGATCATTGATAATAATCTATTGTCTTAGATCTTTAATGCTTGTATACCCATGTGCACAATCCCTATTTACCGTCTTCTAAAATTTGGCCTCAGAAACTCTTCCTTTCTTTCTGCATCACTCTCTCCAGAATATGGATGAAAAGGTAAGACATAAGTGTTATGTTTGCAGGGAATGAGTTTTCAGATATAATATTCAGGCTGCAGATGATAGAGCAGATTTTTAGGAGTGGTGGGCCCTTGTGATGAAGCAGACCAGGAGATGTGTAAATTATAAAAATTGTATAAGTTGGAGGGGCAATAGATCTCTAGGAACTGAGAACATTATGCACTAAATGTCATGGCAATGATGGCTGGTAAATTGCAATCCATATGAAGAGAAGATACACTCGTAGAAAGTAAATCTGTGTAAATGGCAGTGAACTATTCATCCATTATCCTATGTGGTGAGCAATTAAAGGTAGCCTTGTAGTATCAATAGGCTATTTTGATATCTAGATTTTTAATACAGACTGACTGTTTTTAGATCAGTGTGACACGACAAGGGAACAGTGGAGATGTATTGCAAAGAACAGCATGTCAGAAACAATGAATAATTCTACATTGCACGCGTACCTTCCTCCCCCACCCAAATCTGTACCCGGTACGGATACGCCCCAGGTATGTCCCAAACGTGCCTGCGTACCCACTACGTTTTGGTGCTGCAGTTGCAAAACAATTAATTTTTTTCGTTGACTCGGTCAATGCAAACCCAAAAAACTCGTAAATTAATTAAAAAATCGAACCCTAAACTCCTCTAAAACCTATAAAAAGGCACTCGGGCATTACCAAAACATAAACTACTCATTGTTGGTTTTCGCAAGTGTGCGAGCAAAATGCCAAAGACGAACTGAGGAGGCAGCCATTGCAAGGAGAATTTGTTTGGAGGCAACTATTGCGAGGATGAGATTGGAGGTTGCCATTGCTTGCAAGGAGGAAGCTATACTGAAAGTGGAGCTAGGGGGAGTGGCATGCAGGAATTTGATTTTGAGGAAAACCTAGATGATATATTCTAGATTATTTGTATTCATATTGACATGATATTCATTCATCATGTGTATCCATGTCACATGATTAATGAAAATGTTAAATTTTAAGCATATTGAATGTTTTGAACCTTGATCCTACTATATTTTTAACCTTTTTATTCTTATGGACTAACAAATGAGTGTGTGTTTGTGTGTACGGACATACCAAACCAAGGGTTTTTGAAAATTGATGTATCCGCGTACTGAACCCCTACCTGTACCTGTACCCATATCCTGGCAACGTAGAGTGAATTGATTGCAACAACACCCAGAGCAATTTGTATATAAATGCAAATAATGTAAATCATTGTCAAGAATGTATTTCAGGTGATTTCGATATGGGAAAGTGCGTGCATTGATGGAAGCAAGCCCAGTTGTCAAGTTCAGGTGAAAGACCCAAAAAGATTGCAAATGCAGGAATTAAAAGCAGAATGGTGTCACTGATAACACTCTACTTGGGTGACAAATGCAATAAGCTATGCGCTTTTCTAATAGTGTATATGTATGTTTTTGAAATTGTAACAAGTCTTGGAAGATAAGGTAAAAGTGCTTGAGCTGAAGAGTTTCTTGGCCTTAAAATGATACCAATTATGTGTGGAACACATTTTTCACTTTCAGAGGTGCCAGTGCTTCACTTTTCCCAGACACATGAACATGTAACCAACGGAACTTGGAGTGAAGCAAATTCATGGTGTCTTCAGTGCACTCTTAAATCCAAATGTAGAAGCTCCTTCAATAAAGACTGAAAGTACCAAATCACCTAGTCTACGTTATATAGGATTTATTACATTTATAACCCTAAATATAGCTCCTCCTTTTCATCACGTGCCGCCACTAAAAAGTATTTACTGTACAGGACTCTACCTTAGAGATGACCAAAATATCTGTGATTTTAACGTGCTTGTTAGAAGGTAGAACCAACAAAGCTGGCTTGACTTCAATAACAATTTAAGAATGCTAATCCTTGCATGCATGCCTGTTTGTTAAATGGATTCTCATATGGCCCTGGCACTCAATGTGAAATATTAGTTTCAGAGCAGCAACTTCAATCAGTTAGTTGCAAATACACAACTAATGGTACAATACATGGCTGCTGGCTTTTTAGGATTGGCCTAGCAGTTTCAACTTGCTACTATCCCGTGTGTGTCCTCTAATGCCAATGTCATTGTTCTCTCTTATTGTGGCATATCTTTAATTCATAAAGGTACCTCTTCTATTGTCTTTATAGGCCCCATCATGTGGTCTAATTTAGCAAGACTTGGACTTGGAATCATGAATTATGTTCTGCAAGTGCAGCTCCAAAATATATAGTTATTCGTCTTTGCATCTATGAGGCATAGAATAAACTGTAATGTCATCTACTGGCCAATTGTATCGTTACAATAAAAACTAGCAACATTCTTTGAACTTCACCTCTCATTAAACCAGTTTGGAAAATGATTATGATTTGTCAGGTGAAAGTTAGGCAGAAAACATCAATGATGTTGCCCCTCATGATTGTGTTTACAGTTCAGGGAGTGCTTGGATCATTTTCTGTCACCAACTTAGCCCTGCTCACTGGCAATGCCAACTCTGGAATACAAGAAAAGGTCACTGAGGACCACTAATACCTGCCGGTACAACAGGTATCATGCTTGACATTTTAGTCGGCATAAATTCCTGTGAAAGAGAATTTGCAGAACGTCAAAAGTTGCTTGAGCGTCAAAGTTCTGAAAGTCATTCCGAAACAGTGGGTGAAAGTTAATTAGATTAATCAGGCTGTGGATGCTAGTTACTAGTAGATGTGTGTCTGTATTTTGACTATTGCCAGATCCAAATACACAGTTTTGAGTACATACAATATAAAAGCTGTACTGGTCCTAGTGAATGAGTGAGAAAATATATTTTCACAACAATTGGAACTATTTTATTAGAATCTTCCGAGTGATGAAAACTATCCACAGCATGCTATCTTGAAGAAAACAGTGAGTCTCCACATGATGTCTCATTAAACCGTATTGCAGCTCTTTAACAGTGACAAACAGTGAAATTAAGGTATAGAGGAATAAAGAATGCCAAAACATGTTGGATCACTATATATGTTGTCTTCAAGGGTGAGTGTCTAGATCACAAAACATGGTAATATCAGATAGGATATTCTTTGAGTTGAAAAACATATTGACATAATGCATATTGCGGAATTTGATTCTAATTTAGCGATAGTTCTTTAACCACAAGGATATTTACTCATTTGCAACATATGACTTGTGTGTCAATGATAAAGATGTGTTAATTGGGCAAGAAACTGGAGTTGTAATGTACCCATGGTCTAGAGCTGAACTGAAAATACAAAGAAATATTTACTAATCCCACTTGAGAAATAATCCGTGATTTTGTATGACAGCAGATCTGATCCAAAATATGTAGAAACACCAACAGCGAAGCTGAATTTAGCACTTATAGCCTTGGCATCAAACACCCTCCATAATTAGGAGCCCGTTGAAAATAGGTGCACATATTCTTCTAAATACTTCGATATTCAACTTAATGGAATAAACATTTCAAGCCAAAGCATCCCAAAACATGTGCAATTTAGTTGAAAATTATACCCAGCTGCTATGATTAAATAAATGAACATGTGAGAAGTACAGCATCCATGTTTATGAGCATGTAAAACTAGAGGTCTCCAAACCCCAATAACATGCCAAATGAGTTTGATTAGAAGCTAGCCAGATTATGAAGTATGGAAGCATACGCTTGTTTCCAAGTAAGTTGGAATTCCAAATTGTTGGTTTCCAAGTAATTTTATTGTTTGGTGTTGATTTAGGACAAATATGTTTGGTAAGAACCTTAAGTGTACAATCATTTGAGTTTGCTTGTCTTTCAATATTAGTTGTTTTGGAGGAGTTTTCTCCTAGATGTAAAATAATTTGAGTTTTTTTCCTGAAATTAGTCATTTTATAGGAGTTTTCTCCTAGAGTGTTTTGTCTCTAGTGAGTTTTATGGTAACTACAATTAATATTACTGTTTCTCTAACATATTGTGTTGGTAATTACCTTAGTTGTGAATAATTTCTATTTCCATGTTATGGATGGCGGCACTCGTTTTAGAGAGGTTCTATCTAAATAAAATACTCCATATCTTGTGATGTATATATAGAATAATCTTGAAAGTTGTGAAACAAGATGAAAACCTCCATGCAACATAGACTGTATTCTATGATCAATTAGGCCTTGAAAATACAAGAAATGCAAAACATAGGACACTAAAATAACAAGGACTATCACCGATCAAAGAGAGATATGGGGTTGCGGGTTACCACCCTTTGGATTGGCCCAGTTAGTTTTTCTTAGGTAGGGCCCCATGGAGGGGGCTATTGCACCTAATATCATGGTCTAGGGGGTCCCATGACATAAAAAAATTTATGCAGCTACAAAATATAGAATGTTCTCCAGAAAATTCAAAGCAACTCTTTTTCTAGAAAGAGAATTTCAGCTATTGCTTGGGATGAGGATAACCAATTTACATCTCCTTAGGGTTTTAGGGAAAACATTTTCCAAATGGAAATTATATAGATGGTTTGCTTTTGTTTATTATATTTTTTCTATCCATTTTTTATTTTTTATAATTCTAGAAACAATATCGTATTGTATGCTTTTGCTTTTCATGGAACCACATAATTGCATAACTATTTGAAGTTTTCTCTAGTACTTGTCGAGAAAATTGTGGAACACCCCCTCCATGGAATCACTACCTTATCAACGCCCTCTGAGAAAACATATTGTTACTTATGTAGGCCTTAGAACCAATTCTTGACCAAACTTAACAATCTTTATCCACAATATGAGAGTGAGATTGTCATTGTAGTTGTAACACCCTTTGACTAGGAACTGATGCTTTAGTCAACCAACTTGTGATCAGTCATTAGATATACTCCTCCCTCACTTCGTCGTTTTCTTGTTGGGGTTTGGTTTGTTCCAGGGGTCCAAGAGGATTTGCATAGGAACATGTGTTGATTGAGACCTATGTTTTCCATCTCCACCATGAACCACTTTTGGGTCAAGCTATGGTCTTGTAAGACCATAAAACTACTCACCATAACATTCTACTCCAAGCCCTCTTCAATTTGATTGGCGACTGCACCCCACCTTGTTACAATGGATGGAGGGCCATGAAATTCAACATGAATCCATTCACTAAATGTGTGTTGTTGAGGCTATCTACTTTTTCATTCATAGAGGCCATGGATTTAACATCATTTTAAACCATTGTCAAGCGTCTAGATTAGCTATGAAGCTTCATGATGAGGGATTTTTCTCCCTAATGAATTTTAGGGGTTGTGTTTAAAACCTGTTAAGGAAATCATTTGCCCATCTATTTGAGGGATATTTTTAGCATCTTACACAAAGCTTACCATAAATGACTATCAAACTTGGGATCTAGATCATATACAACTGCACAAGGGACTCAAAAGTGCATCCAATCATGCTAGAAGAGTTTTATTGTTTAAAGAGATTTGACAATTTGCATGATGTTATGTTGTAATCATAGGCATCTTGATACTCTGAGTCATCGACATGCCAAATGAGAAATCCATCTTGATAGATTTTCATGGTTTGGACGGTTTTGGAAGAGGGGTGTACATGTCCCATTTGTGATTAACTGGTTTGCCTATACTACAATGAAATACAAGACTTGGTATACCTTGATGTATTTATGCATGTGGAGTTAATATAAATGTTGTTGGAGTGTTTGCATTGTCTCGGTGACTCTAAAATGACCAACTCTTTTGGAACGATGTGCCTCTTGGATGAGTCGTGTGCGAGAGGTACTTGAGGTAACACAAACATGGCCAAGCTTTTGTTGCAAATAGAAGTCAACTTATCCTTGACAAAGGGTGCCAAAGATTGGTGTAAACTCTAAATCTGATGTGTATTTTGAAAGCCAATTCATAATGTGGCCTCGAGTAGCAAGCACAAAGAAGCAATGTGGTTGGAGGTTTGCTCATGTAGTAATCCACTTTAGTCTTTCTAGATATTGTGCTTAATCACAAGATGAAATATATGCAAAAATGTCAATCCACTTCACATGCCTTGCATTTTTCAACTTGCTTTTAATATGAACTAAAGGTGCTAGGATTAGAGTGAATGATAATATCCTTACCTAAGACATTGATCTAGCAAAAAAAGCTAGTAATTTGCAAAACTTAAGAATTTTGGCTAAGTATTGGTGCATGCAAGCTTGATAAAGGGTAGACAAGGCAAAGAAGGTGCGGCATAATGAAGTAGCAATTATGCGAGAGTGCATTGAAGTTTTTGCACAAGGGTTGGTTAAGTGTGCAGTACACAGTAGGATTGTGAAGAAGGGCACACACAATTGTGTGCAATGTTTTGTCAAAGGATAGGTGCATATGATTTTTGAAGAAGTGTGAGGGTGGTGCACGAGAATTGTGCAATAGAGTAAAAGGGGAATGCATGAAGCTATTTAAGATCGGTGTGCGAGATTAAGGAAAGGGGGTTTGTTCTGTAGGCCAAAGGTACTAAGGGAATAAGCTAAGGAAAACGATAAAGGAGTAAGTGAAGATTAGTTTTCAGGCCACAAGTCAGACAAGGGAACAAGACACTGACTTGGAAGTTGACTAAGATCTTCTAGAAGGATTTTCTCAACTACCAGGTTGACATGGCACAGGTAAGTAAGAGTCCAGAGCCAGGGTAGTTCGACGCCATTAATGAGCGGAATTCAAATTTGAGTTTGAGAGGATTGAGGAGAATCCTCTAGAAGGGGATTCAAATGAGAGTAGAGTGAGAACAAGTGTGTATAAAGGCAAGTTCAACGTTCCATTTCAGGTTGTTGAGAATGTGTTGAGGTGCTAAAGATTAGTGAAAAAGTTGCAAGGAGTGAGCCAAAGCGAGAGCCAAAGTAAACGTATAGAGAGTCCCCAATGTATACCACCATTGTATTTGTTTGGACTTATGTTATAAACTCTGTAACAACCCCATTAGAGGGAAGAACATCGTAGACGATGTTAAGGCTTAAAACTAATAGAGAAATTTGTGTGTTTGTGTTGAGTATATTCCGTTGTGTGTAACTTTGAAAACAACATGATCTTCCAAGTTCAACTAACTTGTGCACCAAGTAGTATCAAAGTGCGGCTACAACTCTTGGAGAGAAGTTGAGGTGCGGAAGTAGAATGCCGATCATGAGGCAATTGGTCAAGGAGCAAAAATGGTGCCAAGGAGAGCTGTCAATGGAGGTGCAATGAATGCAACAATCATGGCTGCACTTGAACAAGTCATGAATAAACTAAGGGGTGTGGGGACTAGGCTTGATTTTGTCAAAGAAGAGGCTTCGTGGCTCAAGATGCTCAAAGTGACGGAGTAATAAGAGGTGAAGAAAATGAAGAAGACGAATCTGTAGAGGTTGGTGAAGCGCAACTCTTAACAACTCTCTCAAAAATGGGTTGAGGGCCAAGAATGGATGTTCCATCTTTTTTTGTAAGATTGGAGCCAAAAGAGTTGATAGATTGGATCACTAGTATGGAGGAATACTTCGAGTTTGAGGAGATCAATGACCCATAAAAATTCAAGGTGGTGTAGACCAAGTTGAAATATTTAATGAACTTATTTAGATAAATATGAATATGAGCAACAATGTAACACCAAAGAACACCAAAATATAGATAAATGATCACAATATGCAAGTAGAATGACTTAACCACTTCGAGGGGGCAACCTCCAAACGATACAAGAAGACTCAAGTGCTTAATACGATGATCATCTACTAGCTAACTAACTCCTATATATACCCTTGTATGCTATAAAAAGAACTAAGGCCGACCTATTAAGTATATGAAAGTATCAAATGAATGTGATATGACATGATAAGGAGATATTATGTTAGCCACAAGTCAACCATACGATATCCTGATATATGACCTAGGGTTAAGGGCGTAACATGCCCCTTCCCTTAAAATCAACATTGTCCCCAATGTTGGTAAGCTCTAGATGTTGTTGTTGGAATGCTTTATCTTCCCATGTTGCATCTTCAATGTCCAAATTCTTCCACTTGATCAAATACTCAATGATGACCGCTGTCCTCAACTTCTTAGTGTGTGTTTGTAGGATTCCTTCAGGCTCCAAGATGATGTGTCCCTCCTCATCAAGCTGTGGTAACATTCACTGAGAAGACATCTTCTACCCGTTGACCTTCTTCAAGCAAGGAAACATGGAAAACTTGGATGTATTTTAGTTGACTAAGGAAGCTCCAGTTTATATGCCACACTACCAATTTTCTGTAACACGTGATAAGGGCCATAGTATTTAGATGAAATATTGTTTTTTTTATCTGTTGCTTCAGAGAAGTTTCTTATATGGCTACAATCGCACAAAAACAAAGTTTCCCACTTCAAAGATTTTCTCACTATGATGTTGATCAACATGTTGCTTCATGCGATTTTGTGCCATTACCGAATTCTCTTTAAGAATAGAGAACACCTATTGTTGGTGCCACATGTGGTCTTCAACTTCTTTAACTTTAGGACGGACCCTCAAGTTGGAGGTGAGGGATGGTGGATGGTATATGTATAGTGTCAAACATGGGGACATTTTGGATGAGGTATGAAATGGAGTGTTATACCACCATTTTGCAAGTGGTAGCCACTGAACCAATCTCTACTGCTTATCTGAAGCAAAACATCATAGATACCCCTCTAAACATTTGTTAACTACCTCAGTTTGTCCATATGATTGGGGATGATATGATGAACTACGAGCTAGTTGAGTACCCAAACATGAGAATAAATCAGTCCAAAAATTGCTAGTAAATATAGGATCACGATCACTTACTATAATCTTGGGTGTTCCATGTAGCTTTTGAACGATATCCATAAAAGATATAACAATTGTACTCATAAAAGGATGTGATAAGGCACAAACATGAGCATATTTGGTGAGTCCATCCACCACTAACATAATTACACATTTTCCTTCAAATTTTGGCAGTCTTGTGATGAAATCCATAGAAACCTCTGCCCACCACTCACTAGGAATAGATAGAGGTTGCAAAAGGCTTGGCGACTTAATAGTTTCTCCCTTATTACACTGACACACCAAGCATTCTGCCACAAATTTATAGACATCCCCTTTCAACCCTTCCTATAGAAGAAATCTTTCTTAATTCTGTGATAACTTTTCAAGAACCCAAAATGGCCACATATTAGAGAAGCATGAAGGTTTGAGAGAACCCGACTTTTAAGGGTAGAATACTTGCATAAATACAATGGTCCTTATACCATAATGTACCCCCTTACATACATTTTTTTAAATGCTCAAATCCATGTTGGAGATTATGAATAAGAATGTGGGTCTTTGTGTCATTATGCCATTTTGATCATGGTTGATCTACCCAATCTACATATAATATGGACATGGTATATAACAATGCTTATGTGGACTTATCTCTCCAGAACAGTGCATCAACTACCACATTTTCTTTTCCTTTCTTATAAATGATCTCAAAGTCATATAACATCTTTGTGACCCATTACATTGTTCTTCAAAATGATAGTCTTTGCTCCAAGAAGTATTTCAAGCTATCATGATTTGCCTTCACCTTGGATGACAACCTATGTTTCCACTGTTTGACTGCATGAAGAATAGCCATCATTTCCTACTCATAAGTTGGTTTTGATAGGTTCTTACCTTTGAGTTGACGACTCTCAAATGCGAAGGAGATGGCCCTCTTGCATGAGTACTGCACCTATGCCACACCCTGAAGCATCACATTCAACAATGAAGTTTTTGGAGAAATCTTGGGTAGCCAAAACTAGAGTGGTACACAAAGCCTTCATTCAGAGCTGCAAATGCCTAGGTTGCTTCCTCATTCCAATGGAAAAATTATTTCTTCAATAACGATGTGAGTGGTGCTGCAATTTTTCCATAATTGTTCACAAATCTCCTTTAGTAACCCATAAGCCCTAAGAAGCTTTTGAGATTTTTGAGGGTTTTAGGAATCTTCCAGTCCACCATGGTCTGGACTTATAAGGATCCACCTTTTAGTATCCACCTGAGAAATTAAATGGCTCAAGTATTCTACCTCTACATGACTCCAAAAGCACACTTGAAGGGTTTGACATATAAAGGTGTTGTTGTTCGAGAGTGTCTGAAACCTTTTTTGACATGATATCAATGTTCCTCGTACATCTTGTTGCAGATTAATATATCGTCATAGAATACCATGACAAAATTTCATAAAAAATGTCTAAAAGATTGAATTCATCAAACTCTAAAAAGTAAATGGTGCATTTGTAAGGTCAAAAGACATTACTAGAAATTCATAGTGGCCCTCATGTTCTAAATGTTGTTTTATGAATATTTTCATCAAGAATTATGATTTGATGATATCCTGATCGAAGATTTAATTTTGTATAATAAACAACACCATGCAACTCATCTAACAAATATTCAATGACATGAATAGGAAACTTTTCTTTACAATGTATTTGCCCCTTAAGCTCCCTATAATTACTAGACACATGCACCAACCTTCATCCTTCTTTCATGACCATCACCACTGGAGAACAAGCTCCAATCACTTTGACTATGGCGAATAATAACTTGCTTCAGTAACATTTCCTATGTACCATCTTTTCAATCCCACTCTTCTGTAGATAAGGGAACCCCAATAAGGTCTAATATTGGGTGGTTGGCTTCAATGGTACTAGGATGGATAACATAATCATAGATTCTGTAATGTCAACACTTTTGCAAGAAGGCTCACTTTCTCCAAAATAGGGTGAAGATGTTGAAGAAACCCTCAATTCATGTAGATCTCTCATTGGTACACATCCCTCGTCAGCATAGAGCAGATTGATTTTAATAAAACACGTCAACATTATCATGGATATTAAAAGCCACCTTACTTCATGTCTAGCGCTACAAGCGGGAGTCTTTCAAATAGTCCAAGTTTTAAAATGTGCACATAGGTTGGCGCAAATCCTCTTGTAGAAGAGTTACACTTTTAAAAAATCGGTCTTCTTTCCCGATTTTGAGTCACACTCCAATTAAAGTTAATTTCTTCTGAATATTTTATTAATTTTTATAAAGTTTTCCCTCCAAAAAAACGGTCGGCCATTTGAATGTTTTGTCACCCACTTAAATGGTTATGCAAAATAAAGGAGGTTGCATGAGCCAGTCATTTTTGTGTCAGAAAAAATGATTTTAATCCATTTTGATAGCACTGCCATTAAAGGTCTCGCAATAATTTTATGGGATGGTAATGTCCCTAGACAAAAGGAGACATTGTGCAAGTTCTTCTCAACTTCCGAAATTCGAATTCCTAGTAGATTCTAATGAATCCCCTAAGATCATTTCCAGTGTCTGTGTTGTCAAGAATTTTCCAGTCCAATGGCTTGGGATCTTATGAATTCCTAGACCGTTGACATTGTCATGTTATGGTGCAAATTTGAGTCAATTATTCATACCTTAGCCAATAATTTCCAAAAGCATACTTGTTGGGCTTGGCATAAGGGTGTTGCCGTGTTAGAGCAGTGTCTAAAACCTTATTGACGTGATAAAACATTCTTGTGCCAAGTTTGTTGACATGCAATAGATCATCAAAGAATATCTCAAATCCTTGCTGGTCACTGCTGGCAATAAGATTGAATGCTATAGCAACTCTGGTATGAAAGGGTGGTTGTATGCATGCATTTGTATGCCCCAAAAATGCTATTTATAGAAATTGCAGAGTGGCCCTCATTTGCCTAAATGTTTTTGTGAATATGTGGTAGATCAGGATTTTGGGGTAATTTGGGAGTGATGCATTGCCACAATTGAAGATTATATCCTTTGTAAAAGGTAATTCACTATTTTGGCTCCTAGGCAACTTGCTCTTTTGGCAGGATTGAGGAGTATAGTCCCTTTCAAAAAACTATTTGCCAATAATAATAATAAAAAAAAAAACTTGTTCATGTATTAATAAATTAATTCTATGAGTTCAATGAAATCAATCATTTTGCCAAAATTGCAAGCCTAGTTCATTGATTATTCATAGGTTTTCCAACTGTGTAAAATAATGCATGATTGAATTGTGTTAATAATATGAATTGTCCTTACTTCCAACTATGTCAAACCTTAGTAGTTCCAAATTTTTCGAAATACTCCATACATTTTTATGTAAAAGGGTTATAGATTCCATTATTTGCTTGATTTTTGACAAGTATAATCCATTGGGGTTCTAACTTGGCTTCCAAGTCTAGGTTGGATAGCATATCCACATGATCTCTTTTAGGAGGTAACCCTTTCAACATATCCCCAAACACAATTGAGTGCTAATTAATAATGGCTTGTAGATCTAATGGTATAGGACCTTTTGATGGTTGAGATTCTAGTGAGAATAGTTGTGCCACAAATCCATTTGCACCCTTCCTAAGCATTTTCTACATTTGATGAGAACTTACCAACTATGGAGCTTTTCCCTTCATCTCATGTAGCTCAAAAGTCCTCCCTTTATAATGGAATCACATGAACATATCCTGGAAGTTCATCTCAAAATTTCTCAAAGTAGTAAGCCATTGGAACCCTAACACTATGTCTACTCTCTCCATTGAAATGACATACACGAGGCCCTCTAATAGGTAATCTCGCATATACAACTCAATCTTATAGCACTTTTTTGAACAACTAACTTTACCTCCATCTGTAACCATGACCTGAAACTTTGGAGTTGGATAAATGAAACAATTGAAGCGCATGACCAAGTTATGATTTATGAATTTGTGAGTAATTCAAAAGATCAATTAGTACCGTCACCCTTTGTTTCTTCATGACCACAAAAACCTTGAGGGTTTGTGGGGTGCTTATTCCTGAAATTACATGGTAAGAGATGGTTGAGATTCTTCAATCTTGATCTCAGGAACCTCTTCCTTCGCACCGACTACTTCCTCATATTCTTCTGCATAAGGACCTTTAATGTAGAATAATTTATTCTCAGGAAATTTATGTTCCTTTCTCCACTTGCTATCACAACTGTAACATATGCCTTTTACTCTCTTCTCTTCAATGTGTTAAGGAGTCAATCGTGTTAGTTGGGGAAATGACGGTTCTATAATCAGGTTCTCCTTGTGATTCATGAAACCCCTTTGTTTTACTAGATCTCTTTCCTCCATGCGACAAACAATTATCATGGATTTTGATATTAAAACCAGAATAAGAAGGAGAACATCAAGTTGAATGTTATCCTTGAGTCCACCCAAAAGAGATCATTTAGATGATCCTATGAGATGTCATTCACTCGTAAGGATAGATTTTGGAACTACTAGATATAATCCTTGATTAATCTTGTTTGTCGTAGCTTGGCTATCTAGATAAAATAGTTCTTTGTAACACTGTTATTGTAGTGTGTTTGGAGCTCATAAATGAACATAGACCAGGTAACCAAAAGACCCATCTTTTTATTTTTCTCACACCTCCATCTATACCAAATAAATTGTTCTGGTTCTAGATATAAGGATGTCATTATCACCTTCTCTCCACTTGGGACATGATGTAAATCAAAAAATTCTCCATTTGGTTGATCTAGGTGATTGGATGATTCCCATTGAACTTGCACATTTCCACTTTTGGAATAATGTTACGCAACTAGCTAGAATATCTACCAGGTTGTGCAGTGGAACCACCTTGGTGGGTGTGGGTTTAATCTAATTATGCATTGCTTGACAATTTTGCATCCCTTGTGAAATTCGAGCAACTTGTACAAGTGTTAGACTTGGCGGATATTCAAAGAAAAATTTGAAGAACCGCAGAAGCTTTTAGCATCCCGGATTGAAGAAGCATTGAAAAGGAAGTCAAAACCGCGGAAAAGGGAAAATTTCCGTGAACAAAGAAATGGCTCCGCGGTTGGATTTTCAAAGCCATGCTACTATAGACAGTGCCGCAAGCTGAGGAAACAATACAAGGTAAGGCGCGGGTAATAAGGAAGCTAAGTTTGTCATTTAGGCAAGCCACGAAAAGTTTTCAAAAGCCACACTAGACCTAGGATGCCATGATACAAAGAAATGATCCATGGATATCAAAATCCACGCAACACTGAATGGAAAAGCCATGTAACAAAGAAAACAATAATTCTCTGTGGAAGTTAGATGAAATCAATTGAATTTGATTCTATCAAATCTTTTTTATTTGAATCATTTTGGCCTTCTCTATGCAAGGAAATCTGATTTCATGAGTCAAATCGTTGGTAGGTGACAAGAGTCAAGGAAGCTTCTCCAGCACGCAAAAGTGTAGCTCCAAGTGGCACAACCACCAATATTAAATGCATTATGGGCACTCAGTTGAAGAAGGTGTGTAACAGTGGATAAACAGAGTGACACCTTGTTCCATAAGAGAAATTAATGAAGGTGGTTAGTATTGGTTGAAGAATTTGAATTCCCTCTAATTTCTCCTCTTTCTCCCTTCCACAATTTTCTATATATTGTAGAGCAATGCTCATTCTTAATGTTGGATACTTTTAGAATTTTGGGCATCTTGTAACATAAGGCTTTTCTCTTGCACTGCATGTATGTCCTAAGGGTTGCATGCCTTGGATTTGGATTCAGAAAATACTCACATCTTCCTCTCGCGATTGTAATAGTTTGTGCATGATCTTGGGCAATAAAATCTAATCTTGTGGCTTATTCTTCCCTTGTTCCTTTTATTGCATTTGTTTCCTTTCTTGCATTCACATGTGTGTTGTATGTATCATTTTCTGAGTCTCTGTCTATTGTGCATCATGAAAGTGGATTCTGGGAATGATTTTGATCTGTGTTTGATATTCAATCCTCTTCATTATCACTGCCTTCCCTTTCCTCTTATCTGAATGTATCCATCCCCTTATTTTCTGGTGTTATCACCTTTGTAGATTAGGATTTCTGTTTTATGCATCTCCTTCTCACCCTGGTCCCTTGGAAAGTTAGAGTAGAGCTAGATAGTTGCATTTCAATTCCTAGGAGTAGTTTAGCATTAGGAATAAGTAGAGGAAGTCGACCTTCTCTGGAGGTCTGTCTCAGTTCGAGTCCCACAACTTGGAGATAGTCCCATGTTGTCTCAAACCTCAAATTATTTTAATTTAGGAAGGGTGCACATTTGAGCTCCAACAGTTTTGGCACACCCATTGTGAATTTTGAAATCAATATTTCCAGTTTTATCAAGTTTTGATGTGTATCTTGATAAAATTCTAAGCCTTTGGAGGCTCTGCAGAAACACATCTGATGAGTCCATTCGACATATCAACTGGTTTCAGTAGTACTGGTGGCTCAATCCTTCCTAGTTCATGAGAAGGATACAAACTCGGGCTAGAACAAGACAAGAAGGCGTATTTGAATATTTGTAGTTATCTCCAGGTAGACAGAGAAGAGGAAGACAGATTCAAAGATCTCCATCTCCTCTAAATCAAACTCTCTCCACACCTCCACCTAGTAGGACTTTCTTACAGTCCACTAGAGTTCTCAGACCCATTACAATGGCTCATTTACAACAACTACCACCTTAGAATCCATTTGTAAACTTCACAGGTAGCAGTCCACTTGCTTTGAATGCCCAGAATCCTATCCCAGTAGCTTTCTTTAAAAATATTCCATACTTCACTGGAGAAAACACACTACTCCAGTTGACCATATCTAGGACATTGCAAATGTGTGTGTAATTCATGAAATCATTGAATTGGATGTGGCAGTAAAAATTCTGGCTTCATCACTTAAAGGAAAATATCTGCAATGGTTTAGAAGCTTAACCACGGGATCAATCAGGAATTGGAATGAGTTGTGCACAACCTTGTATAATCAATTTGGGGAAAGAGATGATAACTTGTCTCTTTTGGAGCAGTTAACCACAATCAAGAGAGCACCTAATGAACAAATGGTGGATTTCAACTTCAGATTCCAGAGAACCTGGGACAAAATTCCAGTTCTTGTCAGGCCTACAGCTGAAGGTGCATTTCTTTACTTTTTGAAAGCTCTTAACTCTGATATATCTTTTATGGTGCAATCTATGGGAGGTGTAACTCTACCAGTAGCTTATGCATTGGCCATTAGGGCTGAGAATTGTTTAATTCAAGCTGGAAAATTAGCTCCTAGGCCACCTATGCCATTATCCCCTAAATTTCCACAAGCCGCACAACCCTCCATTGCTCCTATTACTCAACCAAATCCACAACCTATAGCTTCCACATCACAAACCCCTACACAACAAAAAGAGGATGAAGAAATGAAATCTCTGATTAGAAGCTTGACAAACAAAGTTATATCCCTAGAAAAACAACAAGCCCAATCATATAGAAATTATCAAAATCAAGGGAAATCTTCAAATCAGGGATATCAGCCTTATAGAAACCAACAGCCTAATCAAAGATATGCACAAAACCAGAAAAATAACAGATGGAAAAATCAAAGTGCTCCTCTTCCATTGGCAACAATTCCTCCTCCACAGGCACTTCCTGCCCCCAGTTCAAGCCAAGCCTTAGTTCCAGTGCAAAACAATATGGCGCAGGAGACAGAGTGGTGTTTTCCATGTAATCTACCTCATAACCAAATTGGTTGTGAAAGAGAAATGCATCTCCAAGCCTACATGGTTCAAGGTGCTTCCAGTCAGCAAGAACCATTTATTGAAGCACCAAACCATGGTGTAGAAGAAGTCCAACAAGCCGCGCCTGATGCTAACCTCATGTTTTTCAGAGCTAAGGATTTCTGTGCACTCAACTCAATGTCTGGTGGCTCTGGTAGACCTCAGATGAATGTTGCTGACAACACATGGAACAAGAAAAGAATGTTGGAAACACAGGTGGTAACTCCCGGATCACAGTAGTGTCACAGACAAAGGAAAAGATGGTGGAGGAATGAAAGAAAAGCCACAAACTGAAGCAGAAGTAGAAACAAGAAACCATGAGTGAAGTAGGAAACATGATCAAACAATCCACAGTTCCTGATAAGCATGCCATGGGAAAGAGGTTGTTGTTGCACCTAAGCCGCGTGATCAAACAATGCCACAACAAAGGAAGGAACGTAGCATGTCGTAGATGCAAAAGGTCACGGTTCTGCCATTCAACATCATGGAGAAAATGAAGAAGACCAATGTTAATGTCGTTATATGGGATGCATTGGCTATTCCATCACAACGTGATCTCCTATGTGAAAATCTCAAGCAATTGCCTTCGGAGGATCCAGTAATGCAGAAGACACATGCCGTGGTGCATGTCTGTCAAGAAAAGGGTGATCAAGTAAGTAAAAATGTCAAAACCCCACCCTTTTACATGTCTATAATTGTGGGTAAACACCTAGTTCATAACTGTATGATTGATTCAGGGGCTAGTACTTCTGTCATGCCAAAGAAAATTGCTGACATCCTAGGTCTCAAGTACAATCCTGTGTCTAGGGGAGTTTTACAGCTTGATGGGTCAATTGTGAATGTCCTGGGGTAGTTAAAGACCTTGAGTTGACCCTCGATGCTTTCCTGAGTCTCACAATAACCCATGATATATCAATCATAGACTTTCCACCCATGTTTGCAATTTCCTGTCTAGAGATTTTACTGCTAAAATAGGTGGTTATCTGTCTTCAGATTGGACACACATGCTTTTAAGGACCAGATATGGCACAAGATTCACAATTCAAGATGAGCCTATCTTTTCCTATCACATAGAGTCATATGAACCTTCCCCTATCCAATCAAATTGTTTGATACAAGAACAACATGATCATATTTCAAGTCCAGAAGAACAACCTGCTCCCCCTCTCATGCCTGATTTATTGTTTGATGAATGGGCTGAGAGAGATCACAAATTTGATCCATATTCTGAAGAGCTTAAAGCTTATGAAACTGGTCTTGGCACCTATTGTGTCCTGCAAGAGGAATCTGTTATGCCCACGGTATTCAAAGAAGATAAGGAGTCAGTTTATGGCTTATGGCGATGTATTTTGACGGTTCTAGAAGCAGAAATGGAGTTGGGGTGGGTGTTGTGCTTATTTCTCCAAAGGAAGAGAAGTTCTTCTTCGCCCATAGACTGCAATTTTCCTGTTCCAACAATGTGGCAGAATATGAGGCATTAGTGCATGGCTTGTTGATTGCGGAAAAGAGAAAGATCAAGAAGTTACAAATCTTTGGAGATACTGAGCTAGTCATTAACCAAGTCCATGGAAGATGTGCTACAAAGAAAAAACTATTGAAGGCCTACAGACATAGAGTTTGGGACTTACTAGAGAGTTTTGATGCTCTCAACCTACAGGCTATACCGCAGAAGCTGAATAAGGAAGCAGATCAAATGGTGGCTCTTGGTTCTCAATTTTCACCTGCAGAAGACTTGGTTAAAGGAAAGATGCAACATATCAAGATGGTTGTTAGGCCATCCATACCTGATAATGCAACCAGCTGGAAAATATTTGATAGTGATGAGAAAATTTTCCAATTCATACAGAATGAAGCTGAATTTTCTTCAAAAATGTAGTCTGATTTGTAGGAGATATATGGTGATCAGATTATTCAGCTCAAAACAAATAAATTTCCAAAAGGATTGGTCACTCTAGAACAAATTTTCAGTCCAGATGATGAATTCAAAGGTACAGAAAAGAGCATGGTGGAAAAACAAGAAGACTGTCAGCCTGTTGAAATTGCCCCAGGAAAAGAACTTTTTCTTGGAAAGGTATGTGATGAACATGAAAAGTAAATTTTGTTGCCTTGTGTCAAAAGTTCAGTGATGTATTCTCATGGGGCTATGAAGATTTAAAAGAGTTCAATCCAAATATAGCCCAACATTCTATTGATCTTGATCCTAATATCAAACCAGTTAGGAAAAAGCAAAGGCCGGTAAACCCCAAGATAGAGCCCCTCATGAGAAAAGAATTGTCTAAACTCATTGAGGCTAAAATTATTTTTCCCATTAAATATTCTACTTGGGTGGTGAAATTGGTTCCAGTCAGAAAGAAGAATGGTGAAATCAGGATCTGCGTAGACTTTAGGGACCTAAATAATGCCTCTCTCAAGGATCATTATCCTTTGAATTCAATGGAGTAGATTCTACAGACAGTGGATGGGTTTGAGATATTTTCAATTCTCGATGGATATTTAGGCTTCAACCAAATCAAAGTGAAAGAAGAGGATCAGTACAAGACTGTTCACCACCAAATGGGGAACATATGCATATCAAAAAATTCCTTTTGGTTTATCAAATGCAGGTGCCACCTTCCAAAGAGCAATGGATATTGCCTTCAAAGGATATATTAATCAATTTATCCTTGTGTATCTTGATGATATCACTATTTTCTCAAAGCATAACAAAAATCATATTAGTCATCTTGAGAAGGTATTTGAAAGATGCAGGGAATTTGGGGTATCTCTTAACCCCAAGAAATGTAATTTTGTAGTCCCTAGAGGTAAGCTTTTGGGGCACATTGTTTCTAAAGAAGGCATTTCCATTGATCCAGAAAGAGTCTCTGCCATCCTTGCTCTTTCCTTGCCAGCTCACAAGAAAGCTTTGCAATCTTTCCTTGGAAAGGTTAACTTTGTTAGGTGCTTCATACCTGGCTTCACGGGTTTGGTAAAGCCACTCACACTTATGCTCATAAAGGATTCAACTTTCAGGTGGACCACGGAGGGGAGGGATAGTTTTGAAAAGATCAAACAAGAAATAACTTAGGCTCCTACATTGATTAATCCAGATTACTCCAAATATTTTATCTTATATGTGTATGGAGTTGATTCTTGCATTGCCATGGTTTTAACCCAGCCAAATGATCAAGACTTGGAGCAACCAGTAGCCTTTTTCAGCCAAACCTTGAAGGATTATGAGCTTAGGTACAACCATATTGAGAAGCAAGTGTTTTCCATCGTGCACGCCTTGAAGAAATTTAAAATCATGATTATAGCTAGCCACGTAAAGGTTTTGGTATCACATCCCAACATTAGAGATTTCATTATGGGAACAGAGATCAGTGAGAAACGAGCTGGATGGGTGACTAAAATCATGGAATATGATGTGACCATTAAGGCCAAAAAATTGGTAAGAGGCTATGCTCTCTGCAGACAACTAGCTGAAGATGCACGGAATGACCTAGAAACTACTTTATTCCTAGAAGAGGAAATATGTGCGGAACCTGAAAAAAATGAAGACATAGCCATGAATAACTGGATGAAGATAATGATAACATTCCGCTCCTTTGTTATATATCCTCATGGTCTTAGTAAATAAAAAAGGTGGCATCTAAGGTTGCAATATTTTCCATATGTGTTGATTGATGGCGTACTATTTAAAAGAAACATTGATGGCATGTTGCTCAGATGCATTGAAGACGAGCAATGTGACAGGGTTTTGACTGAATTTCATGATGGTTTTTCTGGAGGACATTTCTCTGCTAGAGCCACAACCATGAAGATCATAAAAGTAGGATATTTCTGGCCTACATTGTTCATGGATGCTCACAAGTGGGTGACGAAATGTAAAGAGTGTGCACTCTTCACTGGAAAGAAAATATTGGCAGCCCTACCACTTCATCCAATCCAGGTAGATCAACCATTTGCACAATGGGGTCTTGACTTCATTGGTATGATCAATCCTCCATCTAACACTGGTCACAAATGGGTTCTCACAACAACAAAGATTACTTCACCAGATGGACTGAAGCCACACCATTGAAGGAAGCCACTGAATCAACCATCTTGGAATTTCTTGAAGAAATTGTTACAAGGTTTGGCATACCCCAAACCATTATTTCTGACAATGCTAAGGATTTCTTGGGTGCAAAAATATCTGATTGGGCTCTTCAACTTGGGATTTATCTCAAAACTTCCTCCAATTATTACCCCCAAGGTAATGGATTGGTGGAATCTACTAACAAAAATCTGATCAGAATCATGAAGAGAACCATGGACATAAATCAAAGGCAGTGGCATACAAAAGTGAAAAATGCTCTTTGGGTGGATAGGATAACAACAAAGAAGGCCATTGGCACCTCTCCCTATAAACTGGTATATGGAAAAGAAGCTAGACTTCCTTTGTCACTTGAATTTCCTTCACTTGAATTAGCTCAACTACTAGAATTTGAAGGCGTGGATCAAAGAGAAATCAGAATGGTGGAACTAGTGGAACTTGAAGAAAATAGAAATGCCCATGTTAAGGATGGAGCAACATCAGAATTCAACCAAGTAGTGGTTTGATAGAAAATCTAGGCCTCAGACATTCAAAGTCAGAGATCTAGTCTTAAAATGGGATGCAGATCGAGCTAAACCAGGAAGACACTCCAAATTTGATGCTATTTGGAGTGGACCATACATCATTACTACTTGCAAGGTGGATAATTATTTTGAGTTGTCTGATCTTGATGGGAATGCATTTCAAATCCCAGTTAATGGGATTTATCTCAAACCTTCTCATTGAGGTTTCATGCATCTTGTACATAGTAGATAGGATTTCTAATTCCTCCAAGTGCCTTCAACACATTGTCTTGTTGGTAGTTTAGGTTTCTTTTCCCTAAGTGCTTTGCACATGTTTTGTTGCTTGGGATCTTATTGCACAGGTTCCATGTTTTCAGAGGATGTTGTTGTAAGTGAAGAGTGTTAACGATCAGTTGCCATCAAGTGAAGGAGTCAAATGCAGAGCAACTAAATCAATCAGCTGACTCCATGCCCAATGGATGCCTAAGGCTACTGATCATCTATCTAGCAGGTAGATGACCCCTGTGAGTCACCAAAAATGTTTCCCAATTTTGCATCCCTTGCAAAATTCAAGAAACTTGTACAAGTGTTATACTTGGCAGATATCTAGAGACAAATTTGAACTACATTAAGGGCTTTTCCATTTCCACTATCTAGATGTAAGAGTATCATGGAAGCTTTTAGGAACATTACCATGTGGCTAAAGCATGAAGGATTGAGAGAGCACACATCCTCCATGTGTTAAAACCACGGCAAAAGGAAAATTGCCACAGAATGAAGAAATGGCTCCACGATTAGATTGTCAAAGCCGCACTACTATAGATAGTGTTGCAGGCTAAGGTACAGTACAAGGTGGGCCGCAGGTAACAGGGAAGCTAAGTTATGTCATTTAGGCAAGCTGCGGAAGGTTTTCAAAAGCCACACTAGACCTAGATGCCATGTGATACAAAGAAATGATCCATGAATATCAAAATCCACACAACACTGAATGGAGAAGCCACGTAACAAAGAAAAATGATGACTCTCAATGGAAATAGAAATCAATTGAATCTTTGATTCAGCTATCAAATCTTTGCAAATTCAATCAAATTTTTTTGTTCTCTATGTAATCAAACCTGATTTCATGAGTCAAATCAAAGGCAAAGAGACAAGAGTCAAGGAAACTTCTCCAACACACAAAAGTGTAGCTTCCAGGTGGCACAACCACCAACATTAAATGTAGTATGGGCTCATTTGAAGAAGGTGTGTAACAGTGGATAAATAGAGTGACACCCTATTCCCTAAGAGAAATTAATGAAGGTGGTTGGGATTGGTTGAGGAATTTGAATTTCCCTCTAATTTCTTCTCTTTCTCCCTTCCACGATTTTCTATATATTGTAGAGCAATGCTCATTCTTAATGTTTGGATACTTTTAGAATTTTGGGCATCTTGTAACATAAGGCTTTTCTCTTGTGTTACGTGTATGTCCCAAGGGTTGCATTCCTTGGATTTGGATTCATAAAATACTCACATCTTCCTCTCACGATTGTAATAATTTGTGCATGATCTTGGGTAATAAAATCTAATCTTGTGGCTTATTCTTCCCTTGTTCCTTTTATTGCATTCGTTTCCTTTCTTGCATTCACATGTGTGTTGTATGTATCATTTTCTGAGTCTTTGTCTATTGTGCATCATGAAAGTGGATTCTGGGAATGATTTTGATCTGTGTTTGATATTCAATCCTCTTCATTATCACTTCCTTCCCTTTCCTCTTATCTGAATGTATTCATCCCCTTATTTTCTGGTGTTATCACCTCTGTAGATTAGGATTTCTGTTTTATGCATCTCCTTCTCACCCTAGTCCCTTGGAAAGTTAGAGTAGAGCTAGATAGTTGCATTTCAATTCCTAGGAGTAGTTTAGCATTAGAAGTAAGTAGAGGAAGTCAACCTTCTCTGGAGGTCTGTCTCAGATTCTTGTAATATGAGACATGTGTACATTTGAGCTCCAACATGAATTATTACCAAACTTCATGCTTGGGTTAAGGTCTTTGAACTTCTTTCTTAATGATTCAAACTCCATCTTCATTTTATCCATCACTATGATCAATCCATTTTCCAATTTCATTCTCATTTTATCCTTTATTAAGTTTAAGTGTTTACCAAAATCATCCTACACATTTTTGAGGTCATCTCTAATCACTATGTTTTTCACCTTGTCTTGATATTGGCTGACCATATCCAATACCATTGAAGATGGAGATTCAAAATCCATATCTTCCTTATTTGGAGTCATTATTGGAGTGGCTTCACCCTTCCCTTGGCCTTTAGTTGATCTTCCTATCATGATGTAGAGTTTGGATCTTGGGTTATCGGGATTAGGGTCAGAATTTATGGTTTGGGGTTTTGTATGTAAATTGGTTGAATAGAGAGAAACACAAAGAACAAGCCCTAGCTTTTTTTTTTTCAGGATTTTTGCAAATATAAGAAACTTAGAAAAATTCCAAAAGAAAAATTTCATGGATCAATTTTTTGAAAACCCTAAAATGACTATAACTTAAGAAAAATAGGTTAAAATATCTTGAAAATTGGAGAGTACCTTGATTGATTTCACCACTTCAGTTAAAACATTATATAAAAATTTACCACCTTGCTTAAGATATAGCTGAATCTTCAAAATTAGGGTTTTGACCCAATTCTAGCAAGATCGAAGTTCTAATACCACTTTTAATGAAATTACTTAGATATATTTGAATATTAGTAATAATGTAACATCCAAGAACACCATAATATAGATAAATAATTATAATATGTAAGAAGAATGACTTAGCCACTTTGAGGGGGAAACTTCCAGACCATACAATAAGACTTAAGTGCTCAATATGATGATCATCTATCACTTAGTAACTCATATATATACCCTATTATACTATGTAAAACACCAAGGCACACCTACCAAGTATATGAAAGCATACATTAAAATGATATGACATGTTAGGAGATAATGTTATCCACATGTCAACTATACATACCCTGATATATGACCTAAGACTAAGGGCATAACAAAAGAGCATGCAACCCTATGGTGGAAAGAAATCCAAAATGAGTGCCGAAGGAGAGGAAAGGATAAAATAATGCACTAGGATAGAATGGTGACAAAGATGGAAGGTTTATTCCTACCTTAAGATTATGAAATGGGCTTGTTTAAGAGGTTGCAAAACCTAAGCCAAAAATAAATGTCAGTCAAGGACTAGATAAAGGAGTTCTACTGGATCACAATTCAATCTAGGTATGCAGAGGTTGATTAGGAGAATTTTTCAAGGTATGTGAATGAATTGAGGTTTGGCATTTAGGAAGAGCTATGTCTCATGCACATTCAAACCATGGAGGAAGATTATCAAATATCCTTGAATGTGGATGAAAATTTGGCACACAAGAGTTAGAGTGAAACCCAAAGAGGAAGCCACAAGATGCATTGAAGAGGAGGAAGTGGTCATGGATATAGCAAGCCGTAAGAAGAAGAAAAAAGTGATATATATACACATGTACATGGTAGTGTGAAGAAGGGAGTGTCATACTCATCAAGAGGGCATAGAAGATCTATCTGGGGTAGGGGAAAAGGATTCTCTAGAATATTTTTCAAGTGTGGAAGAATGGGCCATCACGTGTACAAGTATCCAAGTGCGCAAGGTGAAGTAACAATCAGGAACATAAAAAATAATGAACATGTGGTGCATGGTGATGCATAATCCATAGGATCTGTGGGTCATTTTGAAGGACTAGAGCGTGAAGAAGCTCTAATGATAAGAAATGTATTTCTAAATATTGCACAAAGGGAGGACAAGACTGCACAAAGGAAAAATTTATTTAGGAATGTATGCAAATTAGGAGGTAGGTGTTGCAAAGTGATTATTGATAGTGGTATCGTGGGAAATCTAGTTTCCTGCAAAATGGTTGAAAATATGGGGATTAAAAGGATTACACAATTTAATCCTTATAAAGTTTCATGGTTGGAAAAGGGCCACTAGGTCTTGGTAAATGAGAAAGTCTTGTTAAGTTCTAGATTGGGAACTATTACTAAGGATTATTGTGTGATGTAATGTCAATGGATGTTTTCCATCTACTACTAGGGAGGCCTTGGAAATATGAAAAAAATGCGGTTCATGATGGGTGCATGAATGTTATTCAAATAAAAAAAGATGGGATAAATTCTAATTTTTCACCCTTGAAAGATAAAGATGAAATTCAAGTGTGCAATGGAGTATGCACGAGAGTTTTAGTTGCATCAAGAAAAGAATTCCTATGAGGGGCTGAAGAGGAGAAGACATGTTATGCACTTGTGCAAAAGGAAGTAATCAAAGATTGTAAAGGGTAAAGAAACTCCCAAGAAAGTGCATGAAATGATGAATGAGTTTGTGGACATAGTGATGAAATATTTGCCACAATGATTACCACCATTGTGCAGTATCAGTCATCATATTGAATTGATATTAGGTTCAAGTTTTCCAAACAAGGAGACATATAGGATGAATCCTAAGGAGCATGTGGAGGTGAGAATCCAAGTGCAAAAGTTGTTAGACTGAGGGTTAGTCAGAGATAGTCTAAAAATGTGCACAATACCCACAATATTAACACCAAATAAAGTAAGAGAGTGACACTTGTGCATGGATATAAGGGCTATAAACAAGATCACAATTAAGTATAGATTTTCATTTCCAAGAATGGATGAATTGATGGTGTAACACCCATGTTATTATTCATCTAAATTAAGGGTTTGTTTTAAAAAAATGCAAACCCCTTGATTAAAAATAATTCCTTTAATGATTTTTAGCTTGCAACAATAAAATCCAACATAATTAAATGTTTACAATCCATATGATAAAAAATGATAACCATGTGTAGCTGTAAGTGTCAACTAGATCTTCTTGATCCTCCTTAATTCACTCTATCCTAATGTGTATAACTTGTATACTTTTGGTTAAACATTTACAAGGTTATAAGAACTATGTGCATCTCTTAAGTATCACAGTTATACCACTTTGGCCAAATATTCAAGTGTTGCAATATAAGCTTAGTTTCGTGACCACACACAAGTCAGAAAAAGTTGTCTCCATCTCTGCACAGCCATATCTACACATTTATCTGGATCTCATTTCATTGTTTAAGAAATTAAGTTTCAGTTTAGAGGAAATAAAAACCATGACTCACCCTTCTAATCGAAAGGATCCTATCATTCCCATCTTAGGATCCATATGGGGAAAAAAGTGACCACATAATGAATTTCCTCATTACATCATCACTATCCTTCTCGCAGCCATCCTAAGTTGGCATGGGTAATATTCTATCGAAAGGAATGATAAGATATAGTACCTACACTTCATTTACACTTTAAGTTATCTATGAAAGATAAGTAAATACGTTCATCTTTACAATAGGTTATCAATATCTTTACATAATATCTGATTCTGGATAGATGGTTATAATAACTCAATGAGTTACTATCTTTCATAAGTACCTACTTTCAAAATATCTGATTCTTGACAGAGGGTTATAGTAACTCAACAAATTACTATGTTTCATGAGTACCTCATATCAAACTATCACAATATAGTTTTTATCATTAAATATAGGTTTACTCAACTATGCATCATATAGAGTTGATACAATTATTACTTGTTAAGAAAAGTCCTTACTTATTTGTAAGATCCTTACACAGTAAAATTCAACACAATAAATTATTATGTATATATCTTTCGGGACTACTTACCCAAATATATAGGCAAGCATATCATACAAACAAGTAAAGTTATATCCTCTCACTAAAAACTCATAATGTAATCTCCTCAAATATATCGCCAAACATATTATGTTTTTATATTGGTTTACCACAAACCACAAATTAAGGTTTTCAAGTGGTTTACCTACAACCACATCATGATATGCCAAGTACTATTCTCAACCCTCATCACATTTCATTGGGTCACACTCCCCTTGGTCCCTTTTCGAATAGCCAACTCAAACATATTCACCTAACCATGACCCTTTTACCCCACATTAATATTAGTTTAATTATTTATAATTAAAGTGATACTCATCCTCACAATATTCATTATTTAATTACCCTAATTAAACTAATTTCCACCTCACCTAGACACCTCACCCCACCACCTCACCTAGACACCTCATCAAAAACCTATTCTTAGCATGTTTCCCTTTTACTAGGACTCAATATTCACTCACCATAACTAACTAAGACTTAGTCCTACCTACCTTAATGAACTAAGACTTAGTGCAACCCTAAAATCACATGCCTATTCTCCCTCTAACCACATTCCCACTCATTAAAACATAACATTCCATTTTGATCCACGAGAATAGACAGAGCTGGCCCAAAAGATTGCCAAGATCTGGCATTTTTAGTAAACCTAGGATTTCCCACCTTAACCGACGTCGGTCAACCCTAAACCGACGCCGGTCACCCTAAACCATCGTCGGTTACCATATATTCATTTTGGTAACCTTGTTTGAGAGGTTGGCCACATTCTCAAGTTTTGGAACGAAGGAGATCTACATGCAAGCAAGAACCAGAGCCCTTTCACACATCCAGACAGCCATAGCCAGCACCAAGACTGATCCGAAGGTATTTGCATTCACGGTAGCATTCTAGGAAGCACTGTCATAGCACTGAGCACCATTCCACAGATCAACCTTCACCAGCATCTTCAACCACCTCTCCACCACTACAGGCATTTAGAACCCTTCTGAACTCCAAGTAAGTTGGTTTCTCCTCTGTCACTTGTAGTTGTATTCTCTATTTGCCTTCATCTATTCATTGTTCTTACTTAGATCTATCCCTCAGCTTTCTCTCTATCAACCACCCCCTCACACCCCACCTAAACTTCACAAAAACCTATCCCAAAACCACCTCCCTCACGTAGACCTCACAAACACCCTCCAAACTCTTTGTGCAATCACAGAGAGGACCCAAAACTCATTCTACAACATCTTCCAGTTCCCCACAGTCACCGACACCAGTTAACCCTAACCATGGTCAGTTCCATCTTATACCGACATCGGTCTCCTTAATCGATATCAGTCACTGTGACTGTCAACCCAACCTAACAACTCAACCCTTAGCCTACCCCAAACCTCACTCAAAACCTTACCACACCTATCTTGGACCTGTCACCTCACCCTCCCCCACAGAGACCTTTCCAACTCTCTGTTCCAAGATAGAAGAGAGCCCAAACACCCTCCACCTGACTCCCTGCCACTTTCCACAGTGACCGATATCAGTCACCCTAAACCGGTATCAGTCATACCTAAACCGACATCGGTCACCCTGACCGGCATCAGTCTCTGTGTCTAATAAAACTGCTTCAGACCAGCAACCTAACCTACCCCACCCAAAACAACCCAAAATATTACCCAACTTACCAAGACTCTTTCTGTGACCTGCAGACCACCTGCGCTACCCGCAACCCAACCCCAAAACCTTTACCTACACAACACCTTAGTATTTAATTGGATCGACACTGATAGTAATCTGAGGCACCCAAATCAGAATGCTAGCACTAGATTCTTTTATTTACATGTTTAAGTTATTTTATATTGATTTATAAATAGTGGATTGACAGCCTTCTAGGAAGTATCACACTTCCCGGATCTAGCATACGCTAGGCAGTCCACTGTCATATACTATTTAACTCTCTTTTGTGGTCTTGTTTTGTATTTCAGGTAGTTCCTCCTAGCCAAAAGGAAGCTCTCACAGTCAGCATTGGATCAAGAAGTCAGAACACGTGCAACGACCTTTAAACCGACCATCACAATAGGTATTCCTCCTTGGCCCATACCCTTATCTGTTTCATCAAATCCATAAAGAAAATGGTGAAACATTTTGGCATGCCTGGTGGGACCCTCTCTTGGGTTCATTGCATTTTCTTCATATAGGGAAAACTTTCTTGTGTGTTTCTTTCTTTTCAAAAAATACACATTTAATCTTCTCCCTGGTAATATTCCTTTCTTCTAATTGTCTAAAAGACATTTGTCATTTGGTGCTTAAAATGAATACTTCTTCCTTCTTGCATTGCATTAGTGAAAGAGCATCCCTCTTCCTGTTCATCACTTGTTACATCGAATATCACATTTCGATTTGGGTTTAAAACACTTGCATTGCATTCTGATTTGTTGCATTATAGCTCACATTAAAAATGAGGGCAACCTATACGCTGGAAGTCATGCCCAGCTGATGGTTGACACAATTGAATCATAGAAAGCACTTGCTTATTTCTCTCTCTTTGCCCAAACTGCACAAATTTGAAATTTACACATCTTCTTAAACAACATCCCACCCAGAAGAAGTTGTCAATGATCACACGATCAGAGGATTGACAGTGGGCACCCAGCTGGTTATCTCTGTCCAGTACCCCATCAGAGAATGGCCCGCCCCCGCCAAAACATAACCTGAAACCTCACCTTTAGAATTTCCTTCTTCATAGGAAGCCTTCCCAACCAAAAACTCTATTCTAAATTCACATGTCAGTAGTTTAAATAGCATAAGCTAAAACCAACATAAATTCACTTTTAGGACTACGTGTTTTCTTAGCTTTGTTCTTGATTTGCATTTTGAGGTGTGAGGATACGATTCTTCATTTTTCTTTTTTCCTTTCACACTCCACCATCACAGTTGGAGTATTCTGACTTTCTCTGAGTGTGTCAGGACCTCATCTTATCATCCCCAGACTTCTGGGTTGATTATTCATCCAATCTAAATTCACAAAAATCCATTTTTCTTCATTCTTCAGATTTCACAGTAACCGACATCGGTCCAGTGACCATCATCAGTTTACATCTGACCATCATCAGTTTACCTAACCAGTGTCAGTTCCTTGTTCTTTTGGTTAGTTTACCCAAAGGACACTTATCTCATCTTATCTTCTGTTTAGAGTCTCTGTGTATCATTGTACTCTCTGTACTCTGATAACAGTCATCAAATACAACTTTCCTGTCTGACAGTCATCAGTTTCTGCCTCATTTGCTGAAACTGTTGTTTTCTCACAGTAACCGGTATCGGTTCCTTGTAACCATCATCGGTCACCCTTGACCGTCATTGGTCACCCCTTAACCATCATCAGTTAGTGCAACCGGCATCGGTCACTCTATTTTGATTTTAGTCAAAACATTTACCAACTTTCCCTCTCAGAATCTATTTTGTCCCATCTCTATTGTTCCCTGTGTCATTTACAGAGTACAGTTCACCTGATATACACTGATTCACATGGTGTTGACTCACAGCCAAACTAACACCCTCGTATTTCACACCAGCCATCAGCCACTCCCACCTAGTCCATCACCACCATCCATCCTGTCACCTATGGATCTGACTCAGCTTATCCCCATCGCTACCGGTGATGAGGATTTCGCAAGACTCCTTGACCAGAATCCCACTACCCCCTCCAGTACTACCTTGCTCATTCTTCCACCTGGGATTCCTCAGGATAGTTAATATATGACATGCCCATATCTATCCCTCCTACTCTCACCCCCACCTCTGCATCAGCTAGCACCAGCTCGGTGCTACCATCATCCACTTTACCACCTGTGGTGTCTCAGCTAGATCCCACAGCCACTATAACTGCAACATCTACATCATCTATCACACCCATGACATCAATTGTCCCTCCAACAACCACTTTAAGTATAGCCCCATCTGCACCCACTACCTCACATATACCTATTGCATCGCAACTAGCTCCGGTGTCGGTAGCTTACACCCATTTTCAGAACCTCGTTCTTTATATCCCACAGTCCTTACCCCCAATCACCACTAGAGTTGTTACGACTACCCCACCCACTTACACATACTACCAACAACCCCCGACCTCATCTATCACTTATTCTGGCTATGTGCCACCTACATCTATTCCTCCTGCATAGTTCTCATACTCAGTGCCACCATACACTAGCATACCACCCACCTCATACATTCAACATCAACCCCCTTTTTCTGCAGGGGGCACCCATTCATCCCAACCTACTAACGACCTCATTAAAATGATGATGGAAAAGATGCAGACCTTAGAAGCATCTGTTTCTGGCTCCCATAATTCTTTAACTTATGATGAAATCTGTAACGAGCCTATCCATCCATCTATTCCCATTCACCCCTACCCTGTGCATTGGGAAATGCCTAAATTCAATCACTTCAACAATAAAGAAGACCCACAACAACACTTGCAGTCATTCAAACATGGGTGCTACCTAATCACCCATGATGATGCTTTGCTCCTACAAACTTTCCCAATGTCCTTGACAGGACCAACATTGGATTGGTATAGTGGACTACCTCAACATTCCATTTATTCCTTTAATCAAGTAGCCCAAGCTTTCTTAGACCATTTTTCAATCAATGTTACCAAGAAAGTCACCATGACCGATCTCTATTCAACCCGACAGTATGAAGATGAATCTATCACAGATTTCGTTTCCCGCTGGCAGAGTCTTATTAACCAATTGACATTCTAGCTACCTCAGACTGAACTTATTGAGTTGTTCACTAGAGCTTGTGCCAGACACATCTCACCAACTCTGCAAGTACAAACCTTCTGAACCTTTGATGAAGCATTCACCATGGCACGAAAACTGGAAATTCACACCATTGAAGAAAAGAAAATCCAATTACGAAACAAGAACACCCCATTCAAATCAAATGACTCTTCTTCATCTTCAAAACCCCAAAGTAACTATTCAAAGCCCAAAGGATCTGCCAACGTGGTAGTCCTCAAGGTAGGACCACCTCATCCTTCTAATCAAGCCCAACCTTCTTCCAATCTTTCTCCCATCCAGGCCTTTCAACTCTGGCGGGAGCAGTGGAAGTACACTTCGATTGGAGAGCCCTATTCTTCAGTCTTGGAAAAGCTTCTTAAAGCTAGAGCTATTACACTTCCTCCCATAAGACCTCATACAGGTTTCGATCCTGCCTGTCCTATGCCTGCATGGTATAAAGAACATGACTACTATAATTACCATCATGTTAAAGGCCATAGTGACGGTAACTGCATAAATTTTAAGAACATTGTCCAAGAGATGATAGATAATGGAGACCTTGTCATGGACAACCTGAACACGCCAGCAAATCAAAATTTGCACATCTTTAAAAATTCATTCCCTAATCATAAACCATCATCTAATCAAAATAGTGAACCTTCATCCAGTGACAACAATGTCCATGAAGTCCACACAGTTTTTGATATCATACCAACCATTCCTCAAAACCTACCTACTTCATCTATTGAGGAAATTTTGGCATGAGCCCCTCTACCCATAGAGGAGCATACCCCTTTTACTCCTTCACCCACAGAGGAGTCCCCTTCATCTCCCCCTGCTCTCATGGAGGAACCCACACCTTCTACCGATTCCATTTCACTATCTACCTCACATCCTACCGAATTGTCAACACTTTTTATTCTCCCATCCATAGGAGAATCATCATCATCTTCTTCTCCACTAAGGGAGAAGTCTACTTCACCCCACCTATTATCTCTCCTACCCATGGGAGACTCGTCAGACATGCCTCTACCTATTGGGGGAAGTTCCCCCTCAGCATCCCAGAACCCCATTGACATGATCTCAGCTCTTTTACCTACAGAGTCTGAGGCTAGCCAATTCCCTATCTCACAGACATATTTTACAGGGATTTCCACCAAACCAACTCCATCTTCTCCTTCAACAGTCCCATTTTCATGGCTGGTCGATCACTTGGATTACGTTGATAATTCCATGCTCTGGGGACATCTTCGGCTCCCCTTTTCGACCCAAATGCAAATGTTTCCTGAAGATACTTCCATGATCTACCCAAAGGTATTTTCAGCAACCAAATCAACACTGACCATGCCTATTGAAATGGATTCTTCTTCATCATCTCTACCTACATCCAAACCTTTACCCACAACCAAAACCATTTCAAAACCTCAAAACCTACCCACACCTATCTCCTCACCTATATCTAGACCCATCACTACCTTGGGTGTCATGCCGACATCAAGCCTTACTCACCCACCTGTCAAATTAGACTTAGCTGCACACTTCCCAAGCCCACACAACATTATCCCTCCACCTAAAAAGGAAAACCCAACCTTCTAGGCCACATACACCAGTCTCACCTACCACACCTTTGTCACCTTCCCCCCTTCCATCCATCCTAGGGCCCCATCCATCAACCTTGATCAAACAGTCTCCTACCCAAGGCCAGTCAAAAGCTAAACAACCTACTACTACATCACGAGCCTTTGTTACACCTCATTCACCCAAAAACCAAACACCCTCACCCTCACCCATGCACTTCTTGCCACCTATACCTCCACCAGTTACTATAACCCCAACCTTGCCTATACGACTTCAACCCATGCCATCTACCCAACCTCTACCAACCACTTCCACCACAACTCAGTTGCCCCCATGGGTAACCCATCCTCTTCCACCATCTGCTTTCCCTTCTACATCCCATACTCCCATGTCACCTTTACCCAAGAAGGTGCAACCCAAAGATAAGAATCCACTACCCTCCAATAAGGTAGTCAAACCAACAAAACCTTCCATCTTTAGCTCTTCTACCCCACCTTTACCCAAACAGATGCCATCAAAACATAAGACCATACCACTATCAAACCAATGGACCAACCCATTCCCCCTCCTATAAAGCCTCTTCCCTCACAATCATCCACACCTGTACCCAAACCCACACTCACTTCCCATTGTGATCCGTTAGCGGGGTCCTACGCCAACATTTTAACCAATCTCTTAGAGACTTCCATCATCACATTACCACCACTTCAACCTTACGATCCTCTCAAACCCAAACCAAAAGGGTTTGATGAAACCAAGATTTGTGCCTATCATCATGTGCCAGGACATGATGTAGAAAATTGTAAGGCTCTAAAGACCGTTCTTCTCCAACTTTGTCCTCCTGAACAAAACTTCGACGATGATGACCTTCTTGATGAGGACCATGTTCCACCTTCACCTGTCACCATACATCATCGTCCTTTACCCATTCAACAATCAATATCTCCACCCCCACAACCATTTTTCCCACCTCCAAAATTTGAGATCAACATGGTCCGTATTAGAGAGTTGGCCAAATCACCACCCAAATGTCAGTGCGCCCTACTCATTTCACAAGGATCTTATCCACCACTAGGATTTTTCCCCTCATGTCATTATACCTTTCATGACACACCCTCTCCATCCACCTCCCCTCAGATTAACATGGTTCACGTTGCTACCCGCTCAGAAAGACAAAGGAAAAGAAAAAGCAACTAGCCCATCAACCAACCCTGTGCCCAATATACCATCTCCACCCACACCCAAAATCACCATCCATGGACCTACATACCCTATCTCTGACGGGGTTACCCATCACACAATGATAAAACAATTACATCAGTCTCCTCTAAAGATGTCTTTGTATGATCTCGTCCAAACTTCTGAATCCCACAGACAAGCCCTTATCGAGGTTTTACAATCCATTGAAGTTCTACCCAATGACCCCACACCAGTGGCCTCGATTATCACCCCTCACCACGTGGCCTCACTTACCAAATCATCTCCTTCTTCTACCCCCATGCCCACTCCTCAAGTCACCACCCTCAGCTTCTCTGATGAGGAGATTGTACCTCTCCAGTCAGATGACCCTGATCCCACCCTATTCATTTCCATCTATATCGATAACATACATGTACGATGCATCATGATCGATGGTGGTGCTAGCATTAACATATACAATCAAATGTGTATCCCTTCTAATTATATGCATAATAACCCAGTTATGTTGCGCTCCTTCAATGACGCCATTACCTCCACCCTTGGCACCATTATCCTTCACATTCACGTAGGCCCTCGCACTATCCTAGAACTATTCTACATCTTAGAGGGGGAGTTCCAGTATAACCTATTGCTCGGAAGACCTTGGATTCATCATGGGTTGTGTCCCTTCAACTTTACACCGCTGTGTAAAATTTGAGCATGAAGGACATAACTATACCATCCCCACCGACCCGTCACCATTCAAAACTTGTAACATGTTGTACCGACCCAATGATGTACTTGTACCAGTCAAGGCATCTGCCACTACCCCCACTTCTCCTTCACCCACGAACCCATCCACCAATGATGCCGCCACCTCTCCCACATCTAACCCTTCTATTCCTACTACCACCACAGCCTCTACAGCTGACTCATCTGCTTCCCAACCAACCACTACCCCTCCTACCCAATCATCTAGTGAGTCATCTATCCCTGCTACCCACATATCGACTACTGATCCCTTAGAAGGTGTTTTTCAATGCCTCACTCTGGGGGAGTACCACCTATACAATATCGACACATTCCTCACTCCGTAAGAGTATGGAAACCTGCGTCAGCACCCTCGTTATGACTACCACATAGGTGAGGTTTTTCCTTATGGTCCTCCCCACCTTCGCACTAACCTAACATATGGGGGACTTGATACTGCCACTTATTCACCCAAACCTCCATCCCAAACATGAGCATTTTCATCTGACCTCCAATCCCTTACTAACCACCTCTTTTCCCACACTTTCCTTCACCATTGCTCATGGAAAGGATTTGGATTCAGGTTTTTATGAACAAGGCCACCATACTATCATTTCATGTACAACCCATAAACACAATGATCATAGTGGCATTGAATTTTCTACATCACCTTCCAAGAAGGCCCACATCGACCTCATTGAGGAAGACAAACCTTCTCCACCCCATTCACAAACATCACCATCTTTCACCCACGGAGTCCATAGATCCCGAATCTATTCCTCCTAACTTTTTTTTTCATAAACACAATTTCCCTGGGACCTCTAACCTATCAACGCGATGGTGAGGCTCCCTCTTCTCTTCCCTTCCTGTATCCTGACATGATCGATGATGATACACCTTCTATTAATGTCGTTCAATGTCAGGATGATGAGTCTATCCTCACCTATATGGGTGCAGAAGATTCTTATATTCACCGGTCATTACCCTCTGAGACACAAACCATGTTGAATGAATCAACTATCGAAATCAACATTAATACTCAGGACGACCCACACATTCTAAAGATAGGTCAGTCTTTAGATGTTGCTGAAACATGAAGCTTTTACCTCTTTCCTCTGGGACCATAGCAATGCTTTTTCTTGGTCCTATGCCGATATGCCTGGTATTGACCCAAAAATCATGGTCCACAATATCGTAACCATTCCTAATGCCAAACCCATAAAACAAAAGCTACGGAAAATGCATCCTCGCATTGCTCTTCTTGTCAAAGAAGAACTTCAGTGCCTTCTCTCAGTTTCCTTCATCCTACCCATTGACTATCCCCAATGGATTTCTAACATCATTCCTATCAAAAAAGCAATAGGGGGACTCTGCATTTGCACAGACTTCCGTGACCTCAACCTAACTTGTCCCAAAGATGATTTTCCCCTACCAGGCATTGACCAACTAGTTGATCTCACCACCGGCCATGAAATGCTATCACTCATGGATGGTTTCTCAGGTTATAATCAAATATTACTCACTCCAGAAGATCAACACAAAACTACCTTCATCACTCCTTGGGGGACCTTCTGCTATCGAGTCATGCCTTTTGGCCTTAAAAACATTGGTGCTACATATCAGCGAGCCATGACTTATATCTTCCATGACATCATGCATCACATATTGGAAGATTACGTAGATGACCTTCTTGCCAAATCCAAACATCAGGCCAAACACCTGACAATCCTTAAGGTCATCTTTGACCACCTCATCAAGTATTGTGTTCATCCTTCAACCTAAGAAGTGTGTCTTTGTGGTACTTTCAGGAAAACTCCTTGGTTTCATCATTTCTTTGCATGGCATAGAAGTCGATCCTGCTAAAGTGAAGGCTATTCTCGAAATTCCTCCACCTACTAATCTCCATCAACTTCAAAGCTTGCAAGGTAAGTTGCAATCTATTCATCATTTTATCTCACAGCTTTCTGACCACTGTCAACCATTTCATCATCTCCTCAAGAAGGATGTCTCATTCAAATGGGATGATGAATGCCATAAAGCCTTTGACACCTTAAAACAATACCTTCTTCAACCACCAGTGCTCATTCCTCCTAAGGATGACCAACCCTTTTACCTATACATTTCCACCACTGACCATTCTTTAGGTGCCATGTTCACTCATCACGACGAGCAACATAGAGAGAAAGTAGTTTATTACATAAGTCATACCCTTTTGGACTATGAAACTAGATACACCCATGCCAAAAAAATCTTCTTAGCCTTAGTTTTTGTCACCACCAAGCTTCGTCATTACCTGCTCAACCACAAAACCTTTTTCATCACCAATACTGACCCCTTACATTACATGTATGCCAAACCCTACCAACATCAATGTGTGCACACTGGCTCATGCTTCTTGCCAACCTTGACCTCAAATTCATCCATCAAAAGTCTATCAAAGGCCAAACCATCACTGACCAACTAGCAGATGCACCTCTTTCTAGAAATCAACCCTCTAACTTTGATTTCCCAGATGAATCCATTGCTACCCTCTCCTTGGATGATACCACTTACCAAATGACCCTCTTCTTTGATGGTTCCAAATGTCAGCATGGGGGTGGCACTGGTGTTATCCTCATTCCTCTTGGTGGTGAACCCATGCCTTTATCTTTCAAACTAGATTTTGATTGTACAAACAATATCACCGAATACGAAGCACTAGTATTGGGTCTCCAGGCTGCTTATGCCTTAGATGTTAAGTCAATCAATATCTTTGGTGATTCCCAGCTGGTTGTAAATCAAGTCAATGGTATATACCAGTGTCGTAATGAAATACTTCAAAAGTATAAACATCATGTAGACATACTTTTGACTACCTTTGACCGTTATGAACTTCAAACCACCCCACGTTCTACCAATAAATTTGTGGATACCATGGCCTGCCTGGCTTCTCAGATACCCACTTCACCTACCGACTCTAAAATATTTGTCACAATACAAAGGTTACAATCACCCTCTTATTTACCTCATGAGGTCCACTCCATCAGAACCGTTGCACCTGACCCACGTGACCTTTGGTATAAGTAGTTTGCAGACTATCTTTCCCTTTCCATTCTACCTCCTGATCTCACTCGTAATGGACAACGTGCCTTTCTTAAAAGTGTCTCTCACTATGTCATCATGGGTGGTCTCCTTTATAAGCATGAAGCTTCGATGGTATTCTCTTACGATGCCTTACAAGTTCTGAAATTCCCTACACCATCAAGGAAGTTCATGACGGAATTTGTGGAGGCCACTTTAGTGGTTTAGCTGTCACTAAATGCATTCTTCACCTTGGCTATTATTGGCCAACCCTAAACCGTGACTTTTGTGACTATGTCAAATGTTGTGTGAAATGCCAGCAACATGCTAATCTTCATCACACACCTAGTCATGCCTTACAGGTCACACGAGACCTTTGGCCTTTCTCTCAATGGGGCTTGGATCTTGTCAGAGAGATCAATCCCCATTCTTCACAATGCCATCAATGGATTATTACCACTACTGAATATTACACTAAATGGGTAGAATCCATTCCCCTCATTTCTACAAAAGTTGAGAACATATGTGAATTTATCAACCATCACATCATTTGTCACTTTGGTGTTCCTCACCATCTCATCACTAATAACGGAAAGCAATTTAAAAAAAATCCTACATAAGTTGTGTGATGCTTTTGGCATTCAACTCAGTTTCTCGTCACCTTATTACCCACAAACCAATGGCCAAGCAGAATCAACCAATAAAACCTTGAACAAAATTCTTATGAAAGTAGTTGACGATACTGGCAAGGATTGGCATACACACATTCCTTTCACCTTGTGGGCTTATCACACTAGTATTCACACTTCGACTACTGCCACACCTTTTTCTCTGGTCTATGGTACCAAGGTTGTCTTGCCTCTCGAAGTCTAGATTCCATCTCTCCACATCTCACTACAAGACATGCTCAACGACGATGATTTTTTCTAGGACCATTTAGCACAACTTGAGTTATTAGATGAACATCATCTCAATGCTCTTGACCATCTCCAAATCTACCAAAAATGTATCAAGCATGCCTATGAAAAACATGTCCATGAATGAACCTTCCAGGTCGGTGACCTCATCCTGAAGGAAAATCAACATGTAACCAAAGAAGAGAAAAGTAAACGGGGAAAATTTTCTCCTAATTGGCTTGGACCCTATATCATTACCCATGCCTATGGATCAGGTGCTTATCATTTGTCTTCACTCGAAGGTAAACCTGAACCTGAGCCCCTCAATGCCTTGCATCTTCGACCATTTTATTGTTGACATCAAGTCCTATATCACTTTTATATCAATTGACCGCTCATCCCTTGAGCACTGTTCACCTTCCATATTACCCATTTTTGAGGATCAATGACTAAACAAGAATCATGTGATTACCCATCACCTTTCAGCCTTATCTTCAATATGAGTACCATGGCTCTACTCATAACATGATTCTCATGGATACTTTTCATCTTTTTAAAGATGGAATCCCATGGTCATTCATCACTTGAAACCACCTCTTTCATAGTTAACCTCTGTGTGCTATGGTTTTGTCTTCTAAACAAGAACCTAATCTTCCTCTATAGTCTTGTCCATGACTTAAAACATCCAAAAACAAAATGGGATTCAACTCCTTGAGTCAAAATTCCAGCAAAAAGATGACTCCCTCAAAAAGGACATCTCTTCTCTCTATCTCACCACTATAAATAGACTGCTCCCTTGAAGGACAACTATATAAAGTCATTGCAAAAATACAATAAAATATTCAGAAGCTTCCCGCATCGATCAGCTTCACGAAGACCTCAAGGAGATAATATACTCATCCCATATAGACTTCCCACATCGATCAGCCTATTAAAAACAAAAAAATGAAAAAATGATGAATTTTTTTGTCATGGACTTGCCTATTTTTGATCCTGGGTTTCTTGCTAGGTAAACATGTTGTTGTACACTAAGTTATGCTAAACCACCCACTTTCACCTCATTTCCTTTTCACCCTAATTTTCTCTGTACTCAAGGGACTTGCCGCAACTGTGACATTTCATGATCGTGTGACTTTCTTCACCCTTAGAATAGTCCATTATGCAATGCCTTTAGGGTCTTACGTTCATAAGCCCATCTTGGGTATGGTAGACTCATTAGGGTTCTTATCAATTAAGCAGCTCTTTTACCACCTCTTACCATTCACCTTCCTCATTACTTATTGATTATCCTATATAGGACCAGACCATCGACACCTACATTTTCACCTCTCAACCATGCCTAACCATGCCTAACCTAAACCAACCATGCCTATGACCTACACTCAATCATACCTAAAATATACCAACCCATTCCTCTACCTCATCATATTCTTCCCTAGCTTATGGGAGAACTACATCAGCCTGAGGCCCCTTTTCACCGGGGCTATGTAGGCAACACTCCTAGGGCATGGGGCCCTTGGAGGTTAGCTCGGCCACTCTTTACCCTAACCTATTTTCCCCCATTTTCCTATTCATATTCTATCTTAGTTTCCATTTTCTACAAACACTTGGAAATTAATACAAACATACAAATCTACCATGTTACCACATCATAAAAACATCCAATCAATCATTTCACATTTCCATAATATCAATATTTTGGAAATCTACACCATAACATACATATAACTCATCATTTATTTCCCATGTTACCAATAACTTGGACATTAAATAAAATTAAAAACAATGACTCCATGCCTACCTGACCATACCCATCATATGCCTAAATCACCTACACTCCACAATGCCTTAACCACCTAACTCAACATGCCTAACCGACTACCAATGAAACTCTCAACACATGCCTATGACCTGACTCAATCCTATGACCTAACTCAACCATTCCTATGACCTGACTCCACCATGCCTAAAACACCTAGTTTCCATCCATATACAACTAATAATCAAATTTTTCTAACACAAGTACATCATCCACAATCATTGATCTCATCATAAAAGTCTGTGTATCCATCCAATATACTGATATAAACTGATACAAAATAATATCAATCTCTCAAAACTCTCATATACAAATGCACCATCTTTGGCACATAGGCTCTGGTATATGATCAAAAATCTCAAAAATCTCATATACAACCTCACTCTCTTTGGATGTAGGCACGGTATATATATCAAAAATAAAAATCAATAATGGGTGTACACAACATCAATCATCAATTCTATACAAGTCCATCTGTCCTCACTCTTATCTCCTCCTGATCTCACTGTGACAATCTCTAACATTCTGCCAACCCTAACATAGGTACATACCTCTCATGGCCCCTTCACCTGTAGGTTAGGCCTCCATAAACTAGTGGCCTCACCCTAACCTTGACCCTGTTTCTATGGGCTCACTGACCCCCTATACTCTAAAGCACTATGAGTGTGGGATATCTATCCTCTCACTCAAGGCCTGACATGTACCTTGTACATCAGATAAGAAGGGACATCTATCATGGTAAAAATCAAATTATCTATGATAAACCAGTGATGCCTAATTGTCAGGGCATCCTCTTAACCACACCATTGATACTGACTATGGAGGCACCATGGGCCTTCATGATCAAAAACCTCTGTACTAGGAATTTTTTACTCCTCTTGAAGATTATCAGTACCCAACATTAAAAATAAACAACTAAAAAATATTGCATGAGGTACATGTACCTACCACTTGAAATCAACCCCGCTGAACATCCTCCATATAATGTCTTACCTGTAAGCATAGTCCTCCTCCTCTGCTACCTGCGGCGTCCTATAACATGGATCACCACCCACCCATTCCTGGCCTGATGCTTAAATGGATCTGCAAAAATTGTGGTCCTATAAAATGTGCCTCATGGGCAGCCCCTATCTCGGGGTTCAAGGCCCCCTGTTCTCTCCATACGTGTGGGTGCACAACCTGGTTCACTCGAGCACAACTTTGCTCTATACTCTCCATAAGATAGGTAATCTATCCATAGCATTATTAAACTATCCTAATGATTATCTATCCCTGTAGGTGTCCCCCAACCTCTTGTTAGGAATTAGAGAACAAATATGTGGAAACAATTCCTCAAACCATAGTAGTAGGAAACTATATAGCAGAATTATACTTGTAGAAATATAACAACATAAATAAATAATGCACAAAAAAAGACAAGACAAGATTTAACGTGGTTCACCCAATGTGGGCTACGTCCACCAAGAACTTGCTCATATTTTATTATCAACAAGAGTAAAACAACTCTCACAGTCTTCTCTCAGTTATGAACTCACAACAGAATTCCAAAGATGTTAAACCACATCTAAACCATAATTGACACCCAATTTCTTAACCTTGATCACTCTTGATCACCTCTTGATCATTAAGACTCAAGACCTCTTGAACACTCAAGATATCTTCAAGATACCCTAACACCTCTATTTATAGGATTAAAATCCTTTTAAGAAGTCCTAAAGCCGACCCTAGAAGTTTGAAAGTTCATGATCTTTCAACTTCCCATGGATGGAAAAATAGTCCTGACATTGATACATCCAATTAACAACCAATTAACAACGATGGCACAACAACGACACAATGAATTGCATAGCAACGTCACAACAAATGACTGTCAGAATGCTCCTAAAGTCTCCAAAGTTAACCATTCAAGCTCCAACACTTCAAAACTGATTCAAGAAGACAAAAAATAGGCTCCACACCCCAACAATCTCCCACTTGGAGACTATTTTCCACTGAGAAAAGTTCTTAACCCTTCATTATCAACCATGAAGGCCAATCAAAGTTGAACAAAACTTCAAATTCTCCCTTGTGACCACCTTGGTCATCATATCCGCAGGATTCTAACTGGTATGAATCTTTTCCAGCTTCAACTTATCTTCTTCCAAAGCTGTCCTGATGAAATGATATCTCAGCTGAATGTGCTTCGTCCTAGAGTGGAAAGTGGAGTTCTTCACCAAATGAATAGCACTCTGACTATCACTGTGTAGTCTCCCAACTTCCTGCTTATGACCCAACTCATCAAGTAACTACTGTAACCAAATCATCTCCTTGCTTGCCTCTGTGGCAACAACATACTCAGCCTTTGTGGTTGACAAAGCCACAACCTTTTGTAACCATGAAATCCAACTCACCGTTGTATCACCAACCGTAAATACATAACCTGTCGTGCTCCTCCTGCTGTCTAAATCTCCTGCCATGTCTGAATCTACATATCCACATAATGTAGTGTCTGATCCACTGAAACACAATGCTGCTCCCATGGTCCCTCTCAAATACCGAAGGATCCACTTTACTGCCTGCCAGTGCTCTCTACCTGGATCACTCATAAACCTGCTCACTACTCCCACTACATGGGAAATGTCAGGCCTAGTGCATACCATAGCATACATCAAGCTACCAACTACTGATGAGTACGGTACCCTAGACATCTGGATTCTATCCTCCTCAGTCTTGGGACTCTGCTCCTTTGATAATTTAAAGTGACCTGCCAAAGGAGTACCAACCGGTTTAGCATCCTGCATACTAAACCTCTCCAAGACCTTCTTTATGTACTCTTCTTGAGATAATACCAGCTTCCTCTCCTTCCTGTTCTGAGTTATTCTCATACCAAGGATTTGTTTTTCTGCCCCCAAATCCTTCATAACAAAGGAGTCACCTAGCTGCTTCTTGAGTACCTTTATTTCCTACATGTTCTTCCCTGCAACAAGCATATCATCTACATACAGGAAAAAAATAATATAACTACCATCAAGAAACTTCTTGATGTACATGCAATGGTCTGAGTGACACCTGGAGTAACCCTGCTCCTGCATAAAACTGTCAAACTTCATGTACCACTTCCTTGGAGCTTGTTTCAGGCCATACAAGCTCTTCTTCAATTTGCACACTAACCTCTCCTTCCCTTTGACCTCATAACCCTATGGCTGCTGCATGTACAATTCCTCCTCCAACTCACCATGAAGGAATGTATTCTTCACATCCAACTGTTCTAAGTGCAGGTCTTCTACTGCAACTAAACCAAGAACAGTCCTAATAGAAGTCATTTTAACAACCGGAGAAAAAATTTCATCAAAGTCTATACCTTTCTTTTGTGCAAATCCTTTGACCACCAATTGGGCCTTGTATCTTTTCCTGCCTCCATCTTCCTCTTTGATTCTATACACCCACTTGTTCTGCAATGCTCTCTTGCCCTCGGGTAGCTCCACTAGATCCCAAGTCTGGTTTTCCATAAGAGATCTATGCTCTTCATCCATGGCCTGCTCCCACTTCTTCCTAGCATCCACTTGCACTGCTTCCTCAAAGCACTTTGGCTCTCCACTATTAGTGAGCAATAAATAATTCAAAGATGGAGTAAATCATTCAGGTTCCCTTCTTACCCTAGAAGACCTTCTTACCTTAGGAGTTTTGGGGTTCCTGATGAGTAGGTACCTGAACTAGATATGCTGGAACATGCTGTAACTGAACCGACCCCTTGGACACCTTGCTATCCATAATGTCCTCTAACACTATGTATTCTTTCTTTGATTCCTCTTTTTGTTCCTGCAACTGATCTTTATACATGAATTTTTCATTAAAGACAATATCTCTAAACCGAAATATTTTCTTGTCTTTAAGACTCCAAACACGGAAACCAAAGTCATCTTCACCATATCCAACAAAGGTGCATTTCTCAAACTTAGCCTCTAACTTGGTCCTATCATCTTTATCAATGTGAACAAATACCTCACATCCAAATACTCTAAGAAATGAGTAATCAATTTTCTTACCAGACCAAGCCTCCTCAGGTATACCTCCATCCAAAGCCATAGAGGGTCCTCTATTAATCAGATAAAAATTGTGCTTACCGCTTCCACCCAAAACATGAGTGGCAGCCCCACATGTAACCTCATGCACCTAGCATGCTCCATGATTGTCCTGTTCATTCTCTCTGACACTCCATTTTCTTGTGGAGTATTTGGAACCGTTATTTTCCTGCGGATCCCATTTACCGAACAGTAATCAAGAAATTCATTGCTACAATATTCCCCTCCATTATCTGACCTGAGACATTTCAACTTGAGACCTATTTCATTCTCAACCAAGGCTTTCCATCTTTTGAAAGTTTTAAACACATCAGATTTCTTTCTAATGCAATATACCCAAACTTTTCTAGTTGCATCATCAATTAAAGTGACATAATAACATGAACCACAAATAGATTTACCTTAGATGGCCCCCATACATTTATATGCACCAACTCAAACTTTCCCTCCTTCCTAGTAGGTCCAACCTTGAGGAATCTCACCTACTTATGTTTCCCATAAATACAATCATCACAGAAGTCTAAATCTAACTCCTTTAATCTAGGAAACCTGTCCTTTATAATCTGCATGCCCTTATGACTCATATGACCGAGTCTCTGGTGCCACAAATTTTCATCTCCATCTACAACAACTAAATTACAATAATCAGCACCACTGGTTAAATACAAAGTACCATTTTTTCTTACCTCTTGCAACCACAAGATCTCCCTTGGTAACCTTCCAAGAATCAGCTGTAAAACTAATCGTACAACCATCACTACCCAGCTGTCCCGCTGCTATCAAGTTTTGCCTTAACTTAGGCACATGCCTAACGTCCTTAAGTAGCCATGTGTTCCCATTCTACATTTTCACCTGAACACAACCTTTCCCTACTATGCTGCATGGTTCATCATCACCAAGATATACATGTCCAAAATTACCTTGAACAAAATCAGAAAAATTAATGTCTATGTGGGGTGGCATGGAAAGGAGCCCCTGAATCTAACACCCAAGATTCAACAATATTATCTAAAGAAAGAATTAAGGCATCCTGACAAACATCACCTGCTACCAAATTTACCTCTTTAGTTTCCTCCTTCTTGTTCTTCTTAATCCCGAAGAGCCTAGCAATATTTCTTAGCATGACAAACCTTCCCATAGTGCCAACATTCTAACTTGCTCTTGGAATTTGACCTTCCATGATCATTTCACTTCCCACAGTAACCTTTCCCTTTGTTCTTTTGTCTCCCTCTACTCTCCACCGTCAAAGCATTCCAAAAGTAGAAGAATCTCTGGTGCTCTTCCTTCGTATTTCCTTGCTTAGGATCACACCTATTACATCCTCAAACTTCAGATTTGAATTATTAGAGACTGAATTACTTATAGCCATAACCAAGCTATTACTAGCTTTTTGGTAAGGAGCAAAAAATCAAATAAAATCCTAGACCTCATCATCAAAGTCAATTTTTACCGAGTTTAACATACTCACAATCATATTAAATTCATTCAACTAATCAAAAACAAAACCATTCTCAAACATCTTCATATTAAATAAATTTTTCATCAAAAATATTTTATTAGAGGTAGATGGTTTTTCATATAATTTCCCCAACGCACTCATGAGACCTTTTGTGGTATTCTCCTTGTGATATGTTGAAAGAAACCAAAAATGCAAGGCATAAATGAATTTACCTGAGCGCATTTCTATCCAGTAACTCCCAATCCTCATCTGACATGGCTGTAGGTTTCTTTACTTTTCTAGCCAAAGGAACATGGAGGTCCTTCTGATATAAGTAATCCTCCATTTGCATCTTCCACAAACCAAAGTTCTTCCCACTGAACTTCTCAACCCTCGATCTGCCCTCATCTGCCATAGCTCCCACTCAAGCTAAAACTTTCCCTATGATTTACAATTTCAACAAAAAAACCAACATAGCTCTGATACCAATTGTTAGGAATTAGAGAACAAATATGTGGAAACAATTCCTCAAACCACAACAGTAGGAAACTATATAGAAGAATTATACTTGCAGAAATATAACAACATAAATAAATAATGTTACAAAAGAAGACAAGACAAGATTTAAAGTGGTTCAGCCAATGTGGGCTACATCCACCAAGAACTTGCTCAGATTTTATTATCAACAAGAGTAAAACAAATCTCACAGTCTTCTCTCAGTTATGAACTCACAACAGAATTCCAAAGATGCTAAACCACATCTAAACCACAATTGACACACAATTTCTTAACCTTGATCACTCTTGATCACCTCTTGATCACTAAGACTCAAGACCTCTCGAACACTAAAGATATCTTCAAGATACCCTAACACCTCTATTTACAAGATTAAAATCCTCTTAAGAAGTCCTAAATCCTACCCTATAAGTTTGAAAGTCAGGATCTTTCAACTTCTCACGGTTGGAAAAACAGTCCTGACGTTAACAGCCAATTAACAGCATGATAATAGCAACAACACAGTGACTGCACAACAATGTCACAAAAAATGACTTTAGAATGCTCCTCAAGTCTCCAAACTTAACCGTTCAAGCTCCAAAACTTCAAAATTGATTCAAGAAGACCAAAAACAAGCTCTACATCCCAACACATCTCTTTTCACTATCACTGTTGCCAAATTTTTCTGCCCTAGCCATGGAGCTACAACATGTAACTCTTTCTCCCACCACCGTCTGTACCCATCAGTCACCCCTACATCATTAATCTTGCCATCCACCGACATCTCCACCTGACCTACTAGATCTATGGGGTGTGGTAGAGCCGAAGGCCTCTCCACATCCTCTCGGCGATATCATACAATAGGTGGGGGTACATCCTAGACTAGTCCATATTGTCTCCAGACCCTATCCACTAGAATCATCTCGTGCTCGCCAACACATCTACCTTGTATCCACTACAATATCTGTAACCCCCGTAGCTCCCACCTCATACCTATAAATGCTGGGTAGCTCGCATACAACCGCCATATGATATCCATTACATAAAGCCCCTCCAACCTCTATCTATAGTGCACGACATCATAGGTCACCTCCTCGCCTCGTCGGCGATCCTCAGCTATCACCCACATCTTTTAACCTTCTCTTATTTTCCACTTCTATGCCAATCTACTTATTGGAAATCCTCACCAGCCACACTATCACAATGTGCTCATACACCCAACAATGCAACATGAAGGTACAACATAGGCCATAGCGGAACATCCTCTGATAACCCTAGAGCTCTTTGTATAACTACACCAAATAGGAGGTGCCCAAGAAAAGTGGACCTGATCCTCCACCATCTCCTACAAAACCCCCATCAAACCTCAGGGAAACCGGCCACCCTCTAAATTAGGTAGAGCATAGCACCCCACTACAACATTCATCAATACCTCCAATCACGTTTCCTCTAGGTGTGCTGTTGTACATTGCACCCTATATATAATGGATAGCACGCTGTGCTCAGTCAACTCAATCGCCATCTCCCTCGAACACTCTCCTCGAAAGCCACATCTTCCAACACTATATACACTAGCTCACCAACAATCAGTAATCACAATATCTAGTAGACATCCTCCAGCATGATCGTCATCTCACCGGTGGGTAAGTGGAAAGTGTTGGTCGCGGCATCCCATCTATCGATGAGTGTGACCATGAGGCTATGATCCTGTTAGATCTTCCTATACCACCTAATGCCAACTAGGCCAACCACTCGAATGTGCCCCCACTCCTCCATGTGTGTGACATGAGGTCGTATCTCCCCCAACAATAGTGGGAATCGGTTCCCCGCATTGTTAGCTGATGTCGTTCTTTCACCCATACAACTCAACCATGTCAAAAATGACACACACCTATCTATTCCATACCTACTTCCCTGACCTATCATCTACCCTACACCCATTTACCCCAACCCCATATTACCTTACATGGGATGTCACTTACCTAACCCCCTTCCTCCTACCTCCCTTTTCATCCATCTTCTACCCAATTTTTACCCATCTCTATTTCCACCCAATCTTTTCCCTCCCAATCTAGCCTCACCCCATTTATTCTAACTGATATCAATCATTACTCACCATTATCGGTCACACATGACCAACATTAGTCACCTAACCATGACTGATTCTAGTTTAATTTGACCAATGCCAGTCACCCTTGACTGACATCTATCATTCTTTGTTTCAGGTCCACAGCCAAAACCCCATGCCCCCAATTTTTCCAAAATTCAAAAACAAGCCCTAAAACCTACCCAAACACCCAACCAACCCACCCAAAATCATTTTTATTACCTACATACACCTCTATGGCCTCTCCTTCATACCCAAATCCATTTATTTTATCCACATTTTCAAAATTTTGAACTCACCCCATTCTTTTCATTTTTCCCTAAAAAATTTAATCTAAAACTATAAATGGATCAACTCCTACCTCTACATGTAGGCGTCTCCTCGCATTAGGATGTCTGGTCTCCCCACTGTTGGATCTCCTACACCTCCACCCGCTATTCCATGCCTCCAATCAAAATCCCGAGTCCTCTGACCAATCAATCGCTTCTAAATGATCTCATGGCCCTATCCACCTACCTCACCAACCACTCAAATACCTCCAACTAGCCTTGTACTAACACTTCATCTTTTTCTTCATGTCAAAAATTCTAAAAAGCTTTCTCAGAAGTCATTTTTTATAAAGTGGAATGTTACAAATGAATCTATAGCATACCTAATTTTTACTTTTTTACCCTACCCCTGACTTTGACCGATGTCATCGGTTACCTAAACCGATCATCGATGTTCCTTAAAACCCTTGTCGGTTGTAGTTTCTCTACTAGATTTCAGCATCAGTTCTCCATAATTACCATGTTGGTTATCCTTTCCTTTGACCCCCTGTGCTCCACATTACACCACATAGTACTTTCCTGAAACCTTTTCCCACCTAACCTAAAGTTGACCCTGACCTTACACCTCACCCCATGACCTTATTACTTATCACCAAACCTTAGGAGTGGCACCTTACAATTATTTTCCTTACCATTGAACTTATGTTTTTGCGATGTGACCCAAACACTCACTTTGCATATTTTTGTGTCGTTCATCCTGACTTACCTATCAAGTGATGTTTACCCAACACAACCTACCTTAACCTTTTGGATTACCGGAACACCCTACAATTCACTTACTCTTACATCTTGTGTGTCTTGGGGACTATGTATGTCCTCTACCTAGTGGATAACTACACCTCAACAACCCTATGTTTATATGACCTAAGCTCCCTTACTTTATTTTACCTTTAACCATTAGTGCCAACACCTATCTTGAGATCAAGTCTCCGGCCACCTGGCTAACATTAACCACTAATACTACAAGCTACACAACATACCTACCTGATCACCTTGACCTTTTACCATGACCTCAACATCTGTAACCCATTTTTCAGTATTTTAACCTACCTACAAGCTACCATGGCCCCTACCCATACTATGACCTATACCCTCCTAAACCCTACCTAACCTACTTGGTTATGTGGACACATCCAATTATCTCACTCGTTATACCTTACGATGATGTTACCTATGTTGTTTTATCCTACCACCCATACCTTTCCTATTGTCATGCCATTTATCCTGACCAAACCTTTGGTGTACCAGAACATACCTAAACGTTCCTGCACCTGACCTACATTGTGTGTTTGGACCATATCCTATACCTTATGATACCTTAATCAACCCTTGTTTGGATGAACCTATCAACCTTGGATGATGTAGAGTTTGCAAGCTCTTCAACCTAGTACCGTGTTGCAATCTATACATGTGTGTTTGCATTTTGATTTCCATTACCCATGACCCGATTTTGACCTAACCTACTACCTATTACCTGAGTTAACCATCACCCTTTCCCATAATACTCATACCCTTCCCCACCTATCTTCACCACCTACACATTTATCAAACCACTCACCGATTCCATATTACACCTCATCAGTGCCTGGTTTGAGGGGGATCACCTTCACCCACACATGGGGCAATCCCTTCCTATTTTTATCAACGTCGCTTACCAATACAAGCTATGCAAAAAAAAGGGGGCAAAATGTGAACACCAAAATTGGGTCACACTCCCCTTGGTCCCTTTTCGAATAGCCAACTCAAACATATTCATTTAACCATGACCCTTTTACCCCACATTAATATTAGTTAATTATTTATAATTAAAGTGATACTCATCCTTACTTCATTCATTATTTAATTACCCTAATTAAACTAATTTCTATCTAACCTAGAAAACTCACCCCACCACCTCACCTAGACACTTCATCACAAATCTATTCTTACCATGTTTCCCTTTTACTAGGACTCAATATTCACTCACCATAACTAACTAAGACTTAGTCCTACCTACCTTAATGAACTAAGACTTAGTGTAACCCTAAAATCACATGCCTATTCTCCCTCTAACCACATTCCCACTCATTAAAACATAACATTCCCTTTTGATCCATGAGAATAGACAGAGCTAGCCCAAAAGATTGCCAAGATCTGGCATTTTTAGTAAACCTAGGATTTCTTATCTTAACTGTCACCCTAAACCATCATCGGTTACCATATATTCATTTTGGTAACCTTGTTTGAGAGGTTGGCCACATTCTTGAGTTTTAGAATGAAGGAGATCTTCATGCAAGCAAGAACCAGAGCCCTTTCACACATCTAAATAGCCATAGCCAGCACCAAGACTGATCCAAAGGTATTTGCATTCACGGTAGCATTCTAGGAAGCACTACTGTAGCACTGAGCACCATTCCACATATCAACCTTCACCAGCATCTCCAACCACCTCTCCACCACTACAGGCATTTAGAACCCTTCTAAACTCCAAGTAAGTTGGTTTCTCCTCTGTCACTTGTAGTTGTATTCTCTATTTTCCTTCATCTATTCATTGTTCTTACTTAGATCTATCCCTTCAACTTTCTCTCTATCAACCACCCCCTCACACCCCACCTAAACTTCACAAAACCTATCCCAAAACTGTCTCCCTCACTGTAGACCTCACAAAAGTACCCTCCAAAGTCTTTGTGTAATTGCAGAGGGGACCCAAAACTCGTTTTACAACATTTTCCCGTTCCCCACAGTCACCAACACCGGTTAACCCTAACCGTAGTCGGTCCATCTTATATAACCATTAGTATCCTTAATCGATATCGGTCACTGTGACTGTCAACCCAACCTAACAACTCAACCCTTAGCCTACCCCAAATCTCACTCAATACCTTACCACACATATCTTGGACCTGTTACCTCACCCTCCTCCACAAATACCTTTCCAACTCTTTGTTTCCAAGATATAAGAGAGCCCAAACACCCTCCCCTTGACTCCCTGCCACTTTCCATAGTGACCGATATCAGTCACCCTAAACCAGTATTATTCATACCTAAAATGACATTGGTCACCCTGACTAGACGTCAATCTCTATGTCTGATAACATTGTTCCAGACTAGCAACCAACCTACCTCACCCAAAACAACCCAAAATCTTACCCAACCTTACCAAGACTCTGTCTGTGACCTACAGACCACCTGTGCTACCTGCAACCCAACCCAAAACCTTTACCTGCATAGCATTTTAGTATTTAATCAGATCAACGCTGATAGTAATCTGAGGCACCCAAATCATAACACTAGCACTAGATTATTTTATTTACATGTTTAAGTTATTTTATATTGATTTATAAATAGTGGATTGATGGCCTTCTAGGAAGTATCACACTTCTCAGATCTAGCATACGCTAGGAATTCCACTATCATATACTATTTAACTCTCTTTTGTGGTCTTGTTTTGTATTTCAGGTAGTTCCTCCTAGCCAAAACGAAGCTCTCATAGTCAACATTGGATCAAGAAGTCAGAATGTGCGCAATGACCTTTAAATTGACCATCACAACATGTATTCCTCCTTGGCCCATATCCTTATCTGTTTTTTCAAATCCATAAAAAAAATGGTGAAACAAGGAACATGGGGCTCAATGGTTGTCAGGATGTCGGGTAACACCAAAAATGCATCTGTAAGGCATTTTTTTTACAATTTTGATGATTTTGCTAATAATCACCTAAATGACAATAACAAATGACACAAAAATATTTTTGACACTTTGATTCTGACTATTCTGACTTTATTGACAAGATGAATCTATTGACAACTTTACTTAAACAATGATTTTATGACACTTGACAGTAGACACCTATAATTTAGCTCAAGCAATTTAAATAATTAAATTGCACTAATTATACCCTTTCCCACAAATTGATGACATATCGTCAATATCACACATTTTCTCTGCTATCATCATTAATTAATTACATTACGTTAGTTAATTAACTCTTCTATCCAACAATGACGCCAATTAACAACCTTAAATCACTCCCCTTTCTATCTAGATTAATTAATTATTTCTAATTAATTAAGCCTTTCTATCTAGATTAATTAATTATTTCTAATTAATTAAGCCCCTTTCTAATTAATTCTTCTTCTTCTATTTAATCAATAAATCATCATTTATTTGATTAAAATCCCTCTCATAGTCTAAATCATGCTAGTTATTCCTCTAAAAAGCTTCTATAAGCTTACACACCTATTAATTAATCACTTTGGTTAATTAATAAAGCCCCTCAAACCCCATGGGTCATTAAAGGACAAACTAAACTCTCCTAAGGTTGACTCAACCCTTTCTAAACCTCCCTTATCCACAACTAACCCAACCTCTCCATTTATCCCACATGAAGAGGGATGTAGAGATTCTTCTATCCATTGGGCTATATAAGGAGCCCTCCTCCTACCTTTCTATTTACACCTACATTCCTAAATGAGCATAGAGCATACACTATAGCCATTTATCATCTTTGAGAATTCTTCCATTAGAAGAGCTTGCCTTCTCCATTTCTTGTATTCATCCACCCAAGTTTTTAAGTCATATGGAGATATGTCAAATGGTCTTGTAGCCATGATTTGACAAGACTCCATTCTTAGAAACCTTGGGATTTCAAGCACATAACCAACTCTTTGATTGCTAGAGGTCTACCTAGGTTCAATCTCATCTTATTTTTAGCATTCAATAAGAGATAGAAGTTAATTTGTTTAGCATATTAGCTTGAAATGTTCATTTCATGTTTAATGTAGAAATGTTGATAGGTTAGCTTTGTTTAAGCTCTTAGCATGATGATGCATAGGTTTAGTTTAGTATTGTATTGAAGCTACTAGGTGTTAGTTTCAAATTTACTTGCATTACTAACTATTTCATGCATACATATGGCATGCCCGGTGGGACTTACTCCATTGTCCTTTGCACTTAATTTCAAGTTTTTGTAGTTTAGTTTCAATTTTGGTTACTAACCCTCTTTTTGCATATATTGACATAACTTATTTTTATTAACTTGTTTTGTTGAGTTTGAATGTGTTGAGTCTTCCTTGTAGGTATAAAGGAGGTGAAGTGCTAAAAATTGGAATTGATGGGAAAATTTCAAGATTTCTCCATGTTTTCATTTTTAGATCTTGCTTTTTCAACATTCTACATGCTAGTTTTGTCAATTTCTTGAAAATCTTAAATTCTTGAGCATGTAGGTTAGTGTTTGATAGTGTTGAGTCTTCTATTTACATATTAATGTGGTGGGTTTTGCAAAATTGAATCTTGGTGAGAAAATTTCAATATTTCATCATGTTTTCATTTTTAGAGCTTACTTTTTCATCATTCTACATGCTAGTTTTGTCAATTTCTTGAAAATCTTAAATTCTTGAGCATGTATGTTAATGTTTGATAGCATTGAGTCTTCTATTCATATATTAATGTGATGGGTTGTTGTCAAAATTGAATCTTGGTTGGAAAAATTTGACCATTTTGTAGATTAAGGGACGTTTTTTTGACATTTTTTGAGTGCATGTCAAGTGCATACCCGTGAGCATAAGAGCATATGCGTAACCCATCTTCCGAAGGCCATAACTTTTGCTCCCGAACTCAAAATGAATCCATTTTTTTTGCATTGGAAAGGTATTGAAGTTAACTATGCAATGAAAACATAAATTTGGGATTTATACTTACAAATTGTAGGTTTTCCTTTTATTTTAAAACTGGTCATTTTCTAACATGTCTAATGTTTTGATGAATGTTGTATTTCCATGCTTTACTTGATTTAGACCAAAGTGTGTGTATGATATTATCTTGAACCTTTTTGTAATCTTGAAAATAAAAAAATAAATTTGATCTCTATCTTTTTAACATTGGGATTAAACTTGGAAATTTGATTATTCATTTTGCTTAAGGGAATGAACCTTTTACAAAGCATTTTTCAATGGTCCTTTGATTTGAAGTTTTCCATTTCTATATAGTTGGGATAAAGTTTGTGTATGCTCTTCTCTTGCACCTTAGGGTGATCTTGAGAATCAAAAGCAACTTTAGTCTTCATTTTATAACATTTGGTAAATTGGAAACTTCATCTTTCACTTTTGGTTTAAGGGAATGAACATTTATCAAGATTTTTGTATGGTTCATTGATTGCAAAGATTTTCTTTACTTTTTAGTTGGATTATTTTTTGTGTATGCTCTTCTCTTGCATCCTTGGATGATCTTGAGAATCAAAAGAAACTCTTAATCCTCTTTTAAATAATGTGATTTTCTTGGAGAACTACTAATGTTGAGTGCAGTACCTAAACATGCTTGTTAAAGAAAGGAGTTTGAAACAAAATTTTATAACTAAATGTGTGTTGTAGATTGCCAAATGATGAAAGACTAAACCACATTAAGTATAAAATATAAAAAACACACCACATTCAAAACACTTGATTTGTAGGTTCGGATAAGGGTACGTCTCGTCCACTTAAAACTAGGACATAACCCCTTTGGCATAAGCCTTAAGCTACAACAATGGGGGTGGTCCTAGGAACCCCAAAGTAGTCCACGCAAGAGGGAACCTTGTGGATGAAATGGGAAGTGCTCCGCACAACCTACTTGACTAGTATTACCATTTGTGAGATTTAGCATCACAAGTCATCTGTATCGTGACCCCAGTGAGAGTACATGATGGATGCATTTATTGCCCATTGTGCTTGAAGGGGGTAAAGTAAAGCCGAGATACTCCAAGAATTAGTCAGTGTGACTTTTTTGGTAAATCGAGCTCGCTCTTAGATGACTTGTGACACCTAGTTGAGTGAACCACCTAGGAAGCTATCTTTGACTAGGAGCCCACTTGGACCACATCAAAACCAATTTGAGTTGAGAGCTATTGTTCATCACGAAACGTGTGAAGCATTACTTTTTCTTAGTTTTTCACTTTCCCTAAGGTGAGGTGAAACTCTGCCAAAGTGAGGCCAACATTTTTCAACCCCAATTGATCTACTTCCTTCACTTTCTTTTGACACTTTGTTGATCAAAAGAAGAGTGACTACCTTTGTGTTATCAATTGATTGTTTCACCACTTTTTTGTCTGTTTACACCCATCCATGTTTGCGGCTGGGTTGTTAAACATCTAAAGTGTGTGGAGACATTTTTATATCATTGGTAGCCTTTTTGATCTTGATACCCAAGTCAAGATCATCATCGTAGTTAGGCTTGGTTCATCACTTTGATTCTCCTTTGAACGGTTGTCTTGTTTATATCGTGTCACTACAATTTTGGTATTTATGTCTTGTTTCTTGTAAAATTGACCTAAATATCTATATTGTAAGGTTACGCTATATACACTTTAACAATTCCTAGGTATACTATAGCTTTAGTTTGATTTCAATTATTACCTCGATTCTGAAAAGTGTTAAGTGTTACCACTTGTGCGTGTTATATCAATATCATCTTGATATCAATACCTTACTTTCTCACAAAGTTTGGTTAACATATCTTGGTGAAATTGTTGTGTCACTCACAATCGTAACTGACACCTTTTGGAATATAGGTCTTGATTGAATTTGGGCTTGCTTCTAGTATACTTTGTTTGGAGGTCACGTTAACTTCTTGTTATTACTTACACCTTGTTCATTTCTTTGAACTCGACATAAGTAGGGACATTTTGTTAATCATCATACGAAACCAACTACCTTTTCGAAAACAAGTTTAGGAAGTACTTCATTTATTATTTGGTTTGAAACTCAACATTGTGTGATTGAATCTTGCTTAACTCATTCATTTAAGAGAAAATCATTGTGTCACATTGGTTCTTTGACATTCATAATATACCTTGATTTCTTGACATTCTTTTTTTTCACTTAGGTTTGATAGAAATCTTTGAACACATACATAGATACCTTAGAGAAACTATTACACATCATGGCTCCTAAAACAAGATTAGGACTAAAAAAGAAGGCTTTGGAAGCAAGAAAAACACAAACTTGGGAAGCCTCAAACAAACAAGGGTCAAACCCTTTTATTGGCCATGATCTTGGGCCTTTATTCTCCATGGAGAAAGAAGTAGAAGAAATGATAGATCATAGTGGTGATGAGTTAGAATCACCACATGCAGAATTTGATTTCGACCCCACCTTGTTAGATGAATTCCTTTTTAGAAACAAGGATCAGGTACTAGCACATGAGTTGTGGAGTTAGGAGCCAGAATGCCTATTGAACAAGAGGTAATCCCACCTACAAATGATGTTAATGAAGAGGAGAAACCTCTTATTAACATGGATGATATCTTAACACATGGACATGCTTCTACTTCTAACGTGGGAAATGATAATGTAGTGGGATATAGAATACCTTTCCTTAAAGTACCACGTAAAGTCAGAATAGAACACGAAAATGTTGAACAACCTCTGCATCATGAAGAAGAAGAGGAACCTCTCGAAGAAGAAGTCACTATTCAACAACAAATTAGCAACCTTAGTCGACAATTAGCTTTGTTAACATCTCATGTACAAAAAGAAACAAACAAGAATGTACAAAAGACAAAACCTAAGGTCAAAATTAGTGAACTTCAACTGGACAATCAAGGAGAAGACAATATGGAACATCATCATGTATATATCCCTGCTTCTCCTACCAAAGAACAATTACTCACTCAAGAAATGCAATCTATGAAAGTGACACTTACAAGCCTCCAAGAGAGTACTGTGGGGAATAACAGAAAATATCAATATGAAGAGCTATGTCCCTATCCATTTGATAAAAACTATGACGCTTCAACCCTTCCCTAAAAATTTTGACATTCCAAAATTTGAAAAATATAGAGGGAAAGGTGACCCATGAGACCATGTAAAATATTTTTACATGGCATGCCAAGAAGTGGCCTACAGTGACAATTACCTCATACGACTCTTTCCAAAGAGTCTAGGGGGCCAAGCCTTGGAATGGTTCACTCGCTTACCTCGTGGGTCTATTTTCACATGGCCTGAACTGAAAGAAAGGTTTGTATGACACTTCTCGTACAACATAGAAAGTGACATAACCATGGCAGACTTGTGTGGCACTAAACAACGTCCCAACGAGACATTCACTAGCTTCCTACAAAGATGGAGAGGGATAGCCAGTCGCTTCCCTTGTACATTCCCTGAAAAATAGTTGGTGAGTATCTTTGTGCCCAATCTCAACCCAGACATCACTTTTCATCTACAAATGCATTGTGTTCACACCTTTGAAGAGGTTATTGAAAAGGGAATTCAAATAGAGAAATCCCTTATTGCCAAAGGAACCATTAAACCACACTCTAAGGATAACCAAAATGCAAAACCTACGGAAAAGCTGAAAATATTCAACAAAAACAAGAACGTGGTGGGAGACGGAATCACAGATTCCAAATGCATGTACAAATGGTTCAAACTGGTCAACCTTTTAAACTGACCAAAGGACCTATTCAACCACCACCTAAACGTAGAATGTTCACTCCTCTCAATGAGCCTTTGTCAGCCATATTGAAGCAATTGGATGCAGCTCACATGGTGACTTATCCCATGACACAACCCTTTGATGAAAATGCTCCAAAACCATCATGGTACAAAGAGCATGACTATTGTGAATTACATCGTGTCAAGGGACACAAAACAGAAAAATGTCTATGACTTCGTCACTACATCCAAGACCTCATCGACAATGGGGAGATAGAAGTGGATACCCTAGAGAAAACTCAAACGCCAAACAAAAGATGGGAATATTCAAAGAACCATTCCCTAAACATGGTAAGTTAGATGAGAAAAAGCCAGATCGAGGAGAGTCATCCCAGAGTTACAAAGCGGAAAATTATCTATATACCAAGAAGGACAATAATCATTATGATTCACTCATTGGATGTATCCACTCTCCTAGTGACCATGTGAACACCATTCAAATCAAGGGAAAGGATTTCGATGTGGTAATAAGACGTACCCACCTCATGATTCCTAAACCCTCTCCATCAACCCCACAAGATGGTAGGTACAACCTCTTAGAACAACTTGAGAAGACATCTGCCAAGATTTCAATCTTGGATCTTCTCAAAATATCGAATGTACATAAGGATATCTTGTACAAAACTCTTCAGGGGTCAGGAGTGCCACTAGAAGTAGACCCTTCACATCTTCAAGCTGTGGTGGCCAACATTATACCAACTGATTACATCTCTTTTAATCATAGGGAGATCCCTATTGAAGATCCAACACATAATCTCCCCTTATATATTGATGTATTCTTACCCACTAAAAGATAAAATGGGTGCTTGTGGACAATGGATCAGGGATGAATATATGCATATTGAAATTAATTAAGCAACTGGGACATACAGAAGAAGATCTAGCATCCCACATCATTACCATAACCACTTACGACAACATGGAGAGTGGGAATCAGCTCTGGCACAATCACATTACCATGGAAGTAGGACCCACTTGTCATCAAACAAAGTTTCATGTCTTAGACTTAGAACTTCCATACAATATGCTTCTTGGCCGACCATGGATTCATGCCATGCAGGCCGTGCCATCAACATTCCATCAATGCATCAAATTGAAACATGAGGGACACACTGTCACAATACAAGGAGATCCAGAGCCCTTCACTCACTACAGAGCTCTCAATAGTTTTACATGTAAGGGTGCCTATACATGTCCCTCTAGCTGATATAGTTGTTCCTCTTCAATCCGAAGCCATGGAGTTGAGTAGATTCAGATTCCCTAAGTTCTTGTGCCCGTGAGGCTTCTACATCAACTTCTCCTTTTGATTCATGGGAGATGAAGGTTCTAGAATATGGTTGTGGAGAGTATAATGTGCAACAAGCTCTTTTGGTTTCAGACCTATCATTGTCACCTAAAACTAGAGGCCGACCCAACTATCATTTCAGATGGCCTAGAGATGAGTGAACTATTGGGTCATTTTTACCTGGGGGGTTACTCACTGAAGAGAAATTGTTGGACCCACCTACGACTTGGGTCCCAGAAGATACTCAACCAACTTGCTACCAAATCCCTGAGTATGAGAAGTCTAGCCGAATGATGTATTCCATGGGCTACAAGGGTCTAGGATGTGGAAAGAATGAGCAAGGACTGAGAGAACCAGTTCCTCTCCCACATTTCAAGATGGAAAGATATGATATCAACATTCAACCCTATGGATCACACCCCAATGATCAAAATGCCACCTATTCTAAGCATGAAAGATAGCTCTGATTATTTAGATAAGTGATACAGATTCCCACTATAGCCAATACGAGGATCTTTCCTCCATGAACCTATTCATGGATTATACAACCTCCTTACCATAACCCCTACTGAACCTAAAATTTCCTTGTTTACCCTTACCTTGTTTCGAATGGGACCAACAACATCATGTACCACTGGATCTCTTTGAAAATGATGAAGCCATTGGAAGTAATTCATGGGCATTCAAGATACAATTCCAATTTGGAGACCATAAGAAGGGTTTTTACATTGACTTAGAATACCTGCACATACTTCTCCCCTTGTAATTGAGCTTTCGTGGTCAGCAAAACTTAAAAAAGGTGAGGGTGGAAAAAGTTCAACGAAAAGCCTCAGTTGAAAAATTAAAAAGTGAGTCACACAGAAAACCTCTTTGAGGCCCACATGGCTAACAAAACCAGTTAAAAAATCAATGGACAAGAAAAGTGACCACACCAAGGGTGAAAATCTCATAGAGACACCCTTGGAAGTAGGATCTCAACCTTCCTCCCAATTTCTATGCGTATGGACTTGGATTTTTCAAAAATGCTTCTTGGTGAATGAATTCATTGATGCAGGCCGTATTGGAACAAAATCAATGCCAAAATTGTCAACACTAGGGACTTCACTCTCACAATACAAGGAGATACAAAACCCTTCACTCACTGTAGGAATTTCTCAATATTCACATTTATAAGGATAAGGGTGCTATACGTCCCTTTGCTGATATAGTTGTTCATCTTCAATCCAAGCCATGGAAAAAAGATTCAGAAAAATCCCTAAGTTCTTGTAGTTAAAGAAGATTCTACAAAGACTTCTCCTTTTGATTCATGGGAGATGAAGGTTCTGAATACTTTGTGGAGAATATAATGTCCAACAAGAAACCTTTCGGGATCAGAACCTATCAGATTGTCACCTAAAACTAGAGGTCCACCCAACTATCATTTCCCATTGCCTAAGATGAGAAAACTACTATGGGTCATTTTTACCTTGGAGGGTTACTCACTGAAGAGAAATTGTTGGACCCACCTACAACTTGGGTCCCAGAAGATACTCAACCAACTTGTTACCAAATCCCTAAGTATGAGAAGTCTAGTCAAATGATGTATTCCATGGGCTACAAGGGTCTAATATGCGGAAAGAATGAGCAAGGACCGAGAGAACTAGTTCCTCTCCCACATTTCAAGACAAGAAAGATACGATCAACATTTAACCCTATGGATCGCACCCTAATGATCAAGATGCCACATGTTCTGAGTGCGAAGATAGCTCTGATTATTTAGACAATGACATAGATTCCCACTGTAGCCAATACAAGGATCTTACCTCCACAAACCTATTCATGGATACCGTTGTCCTTACCATAACCCCTACTGAACCTAAAATTGACCTTGTTTACCCTTTCCTTGTCAAATGGGACCAACAACATCACGTACCACTGGATCTCTTTGAAAATGATGAATCCATTACAAAATTCATGGGCATTCGAGATACAATTCCAATTGGAGACCATAAGAAGGGTTTCTACATTGACTTAGATACCTGCGCATACTTTGGCAAGGAAGTTGAGCTTCGTGGTCAGAAAAACTTGAGAAAAAGTGAGGGAAAAAGTTCCAATGAAAAGCCTCGGCAAAAACAAAAGTCCAAGTCACACAGTGAAAACCTCTTTGAGGCATTGGCTGAAAAACAAGTAAAAAAATCAATGGACAAGAAAAGTGACCACACCAAGGGTGAAAATATCATAGAGACACCCTTGGAAGAAGATCTCAACCTTCCTCCTGATCCTACGTGTATGGAGGATTTTTCAAAAATTCTAGTGGAAGAAACCATCAATGTGAATATTGGAACAGAAGATGAATCCAAAGATAGTCAAACTGGGAGCTTCACTCTCAGCACGGGAACAAAAACATTCACCATGCTTCTGCAGGAATTTGTAGATGTATTCACATGGTCCTATAAGGATATGTCAGGCTTGGATCCAACTTTGGTAGTGCATAACCTAGTAGTGCATGCAAACACCAAGCCCATCAAATAAAAGCTTAGAAAAATGCATCCACGGGTGGCTCTTCTAGTTAAAGAAGAGCTAGAAAGATTGCTAGTGCACAGGATTTCATTAGACCTATTGATTACTTAGAATGGATATCAAACATAGTCCCTGTACAAAATAAACATGTCATGATCAAAATCTGTACGGACTTTAGAGACATTAATAAGGCATTTCCAAAAGATGATTTCTCATTGCCCAATATTGATATGGTTGTTGATTCAAGTGCATGATATGAAATGTTATCTCTTATGGATGGATTTTTAGGCTACAATCAGATCAAAATAGCATAGATGAAGATCAACACAAGACAACCTTCACAACCCCCTGGGGGACTTTTTGTTATCAGGTAATGCCCTTTGGCCTTAAAAATGCAGGTGCAACCTATCAAAGGGAAATGACCGTGATTTTCCATGATATGATTCATGACATCATGGAAGACTATGTGGATGATATCCTCAGGAAATCCAAGACAAGAGAAGATCACCCTGAGATTTTGAAGTGTATCTTTGAACACCTGTGGGAATACAAAGTCAGATTGAATCCAAAGAAGTGTGTGTTTGGCGTACTGTCAGGAAAGTTTCTTGGATTCATTGTATCACAAAGAGGGATTGAGGTAGACCCAGCTAAAGTTACCGCCATTACTGAAATGCCTCCTCCCAAAAACATCAAACAACTGCGCAGCTTGCAAGGAAAGATACAAGCCATCCACCACTTCATTTCCCAACTTGCTGACAAGTGTCATTCGTTCACCCATCTACTTAAAAAGGATGTTTCCTTTATTTGGGGACCAGAGCAACAACAGGCCTTCACCTTGCTTAAGAAATACTTAGCCAATCCACCTGTCCTCATGCCTCCAACTCCTGGTGAGCCACTCCTGCTGTATATTTCTACTACTCAATTTTCTATTGGTGCGTTGCTCACCCAATATGACCTTGTCCATAAAGAAAAAGTTGTGTACTATCTCAGTTGTACTCTCATTGCTTATGAGCTCAACTACCCTCAGATTGAAAAATATTATTTGGCTGTAGTTTTTACCTTCCAAAAACTTTGCCATTACCTGTTAAATACTAAAACCAAGATTATATCCAAAGTTGACCCGCTTAAGTACCTGTTGTCAAAACCCACCCTTACAGGTAGAATGGCTAATTGGATCATTCTACTAAGTGAATTTGACATTGAGTATGTACATCAAAAGTTGGTAAAAGGACAAGTACTCACTGATCAGTTAGCAGAAGCACCATTACCAGGAACAGAGCCTGTAAGTCTGGATCTTCCAGATGCTTCATTAATGTATATTGAGGAATTTGTCATGTGGCAAGTGCACTTTGATGGATCTTTTACTTTTCATGGTTCAGGGGCAGGTGTGGTATTAATTACTCCTTCAGGCGACCCTATACCTCAAGCTTTTCACCTTGGTTTTCCTTGTACAAATAATATTGCAGAATATGAGGCACTCATCACTGGGATGAAGCTAGAAATCAAATGGGATATCCATCATGTTAAGATCATTGGTGATTCACAATTGATCATCAAGAAAGTTAATGATGAATATAAAGTCAAGGATGAGAAACTCATCCCCTACAAAAACTGGTGGAAACTTTGAAAGAGTATTTTGTGTGTATCACATTCGAGAAGATTCCAAGAGCACAAAATAGATCCACAGACACTATGGAAACCATAGGTTCTATGCTACGAATTCCACCAGAGAAGCAATGATATGCCATTTTTTGTTGAGAATCTACACCAGCCTACGTATGACATGTTAGAATCATGTTTGGCTTATGAAGTTGTTGGTCCCTATTCCCCATGGTATGCGTGCACATCTATGCCTATCTTAAACATAAAACCTTCCCTCCTGACATCTCCCATTCTGAAAAATAAATCCTTATCCACCAGATAGCCCGTTACACACTCTTAGGAGATACACTCTATCATCATGGCTATGATGGGAATCTGTTGCATTGTCTAAATGTAGCAGAGTCAGTCCAAGTGATTAAAGAGGTACATGAAGGGGTGTGTGGTGCCCATACAAATGGAATGGTTCTAGCTAAGAAATTGTTGAGAGTAGGCTACTATTGGCCTACTATGGAAACAGACTGCTGCAACTATGTAAGGAAATGTGTACTATGTCAAAAGTATGGAAATTTCATCCATGCACCATCACAGCCATTGCAACCAATCACAACCCCATGGCCATTCTCCAAATGGGGACTGGATTTAATAGGAAATCTCACCCCTACCTCATCTGATGGTCATACTCACATCATCACATAGCTATAGAATATTTCACTAAGTGGGTGGAGGTTGTTCCTTTGACTTATGTTACAGGAGCTCAGATTTCAAAGTTTATCATGAATCACCTTATCTGCTGGTATGGCATTCCTGCGGCCATAGTTACTGACAATGGAAAATCATTCAAGAAAAAAATAGTGAAGGACCTTTGTCATCGATTTCAAATAAAATTGAAGTGGTCTACGCCATATTATCCACAAGGTAATGGGTAGGCTGAAGCCACTAACAAAACATTGGTTCGAATCATGGAAAAGATGGTGAGTAAGACAGGTCACAATTGGCATTTGCAAATTCACCCAGCCCTTTGGGCTTATAGGACCTCCATTCACACTCCTACTGGTGTGACACCCTATTCCCTAGTATTTGGAACTGAATCCATCATCCCATTGGAAATCGAGCTTCCTTCCCTAAGAATATCTCTTAGGGATTACCTAGACAAGGATGTAGATTACAGAGTGGCCAGGCTGGAAAATTAGAACTCCCAGATGAAAAGTCACATCCGTGCCCTTAACCATCTCAAAGTGTATCAGAACAGAGTCTCCAGAAATTACAACAAAAGGATCATACCTCGTCAGTTTGAGGTCAGAGATTTGGTCATGAAAGAAAATCAGTTCAACACAAGGGTGGAAAGAGAGAAGAAAGGAAAGTTCAAACCACATTGGTTAGGACCTTACGTCATTGTGGCCAAATATGGTACGGGAGCATACAAACTTTCCCATCCCAATGGTGATGAGCTCCATGAACCTATGAATGCCATGCACCTTAAGTGGTTCTATGCTTAAACATGGCACAAAAATTAGAAAAGCAAACCAAAAAAAGAGTAAAAATGATCAAAATACAAAAAAATTAAAATAAGAGAAAAAGAAAAAGAGAAAACAGGTCATCCATATGTGAAAACCACACAATTGTGGCACTTTGGATAGGTCCCTTGGTGAAAACCAGTTTCCAGCGCCTTGGGAGGATTCATTGTTCACAAGCATCTTGCATCTGGAGGGTACTTTTACTTAGCCTAGGGCTAGTTCCACATTTGCATCCGAGATTCCCTGTGAACCTATCCTGTCAAGCCTTGATCCAAATTTTTCTCCTCTTTTAAATCTGTGAGGGGATGGTCTTTTTATATTCCCCATCTAATGTTGGGGGCACTTATGTGACTTAATCTTCATATTTATAACACATGGCGCCTGCCCTTGTATATTCTCCATCTAACGCTGGGGGCATCCACATTTCTCAGTTACTTGTGCATAGGTTCAAAAAATGTTAGAAAATCACAAAAACATTCAAAAATGTTAGAAAATCACAAAAACATTCAAATCTGTTAGTTTCACAAAACATTCAAAAAAAAATAGAAAATTCAAAAATTTCAAAAAACAATAAAAAATTGTTTGATAGAAAAAACATTGTTTCACAAAAAACAATAGAAAATTGTTTCACAAAAGTTCAAAAACAATAGAAAATTGTTTCACAAAACAATCTTAAAAAAACATAACTTTAGTTTACTTACTTTATCTTGTTTTTTGCTTTGTTTGTGTACATTGTTTGCTTGTATAGTTGTTACTTGTTTGTACATTTGTATAGTTTGTTGCTTAGACATACTTTGATAAGATTCATCTTTTCTTGCTTAGATTAGATTCATTCTTACTTGTACATATGCAGTGTGTTTTTGCATGCTTGTAAATAATTTTACATAGTTGTGTTAATTCATGTTGTTTGGTGCATTTGGTTAATTTGGTTAACATTTGATTGTGTTTTCTTGTTGCATGTACATAGTTTTGTATTCACATAATCATATCTCCATCAATATCATCACATCTAACATCATCTATACATCATATATAAATAAACAACTAAGTATACATCATACATGAATGCTAAGCTAATCATCACATATCCTATCATCAAATGGGGGCAAGAGGGATCGCAAATATCAAAATCTATCCCCCCCCACACCAATATCATCATGTCATCCCATACAGTAATCTAGAGCATCACATATACAATACAATTGATATCATCTATGGATCTATCATGTCAAAATCAAACACATGTGGTACAAACATCTCAACTATCATCATGATACATACAAAAGTGTGAAATCAAACCATATAACATCACACTCTAATTTTTCTTCTACTCACCGTGAATAGTTATTTTATTTAAATAATTATTTTCATACATTTTTCATCATGTTGGGGCATTATTTTCCATCTGGTACTCATTTCTTCTCACTAGGACAATTTTATTGCTCCTAGGCATATCCCTTCTTCTACACACTCCATCGAATAATTATTTTTTATTAAATAATTATTTTGTTAATTTTTCCATTGTGCTGGGGCATTATTTGCATGTTGCTTCTTTCTTCTCCCTGGGGCATTTCTTTTTCTCCTGGGAGATTCTTGTTGATTCTTCTAACTTCTTCTCTATCCAAACCATCCAAAAATCAAAAAAAATTTCAAAAATATTATAAATCATTCAAAATCCAAAAAAATTCAAAACTTTTTCAAAAAATCCTAAAAATTGTAAAATTTGCAAAACTAGGTAAACCAGCTTCATAGTGGCTGAAACTCGTGTCTTACACATGGTATTCATTCCATATCTTGTTGGAAATTTTCACATGTTCACTGAGGATCAAATGACTCATAGGATCATCATATTTACAACCATTTACAAAGCTAGCCTGCTTGCTTCGTCAGTACTCTGGGGCACATCTGAAGTTGTTTGATATATGTTTCGTAGTGCACTATACTTTTTCATTGGACCCAGTGTCCTTCATCATCTTCCCTTGCATGTATCCTTTCTCAGGGGCATCATTTAATTTAACCCTTGTCATCAATCATGAACATTTGGGGATCTTCATCTTGATAACAAAACATTTGTACAACCGTTTTGAAGTTGTTGGTTGGAATATGTGTGTTTGTACTTGTTTTCCCTGTTAAATGAGCTTATTTCCTTGTCATATTGCAGTGATTTTTGTATGTTGCACTGAGTGGGCGTTTTAACAATGGAGAATTATTTGTAGTATGGATTTTCATGTCATCCTACTTTTTTATCATATGCTTATATTTTTAATAAGGACCATGACATAGATCTTTGGCAATATGATGACAAATAAAGTTGTTTCAATACACTGGATGAAATATTGCTCTTTTATTTCCATCTTCATTCCTCTTCTACATCATTCTCCTATCAACACTATTCTTCTTATTCACCTAGGGCATCCTGCTCCTACCCATTCTTCTATTTCCTTTCTCTCACCTTTTTCAATCGTCGATCACCTTCTTTCATCACCCCATCGACACTTGAGGGGGCATCTCTCACTTCTACTAATTTTTCTTCTACGTCTTCAAAATTTATCTAAATTACTATCTTTGAAGTGGCATCACTTATGCCACCTCAAAGAGGGGAAAATGTAGACACCTATAATTTAGCTCAAGCAATTTAAATACTTAAATTGCACTAATTATACCCTTTCCCACAAATTGATGACATATCGTCAATATCACACATTTTCTCTCTTCTATCATTGTTAATTAATTACATTACGTTAGTTAATTAACTCTTCTATCCAACAATGATGCCAATTAATGACATTCATGTCAATTCTAGATCAATTAATCATCTCCCTTTCTATCTAGATTAATTAATTATTTCTAATTAATTAAGCTCCCCTTTCTATCTACATTAATTAATTATTTCTAATTAATTAATACCCTTTCTATCTAGATTAATTAATTATTCTTAATTAATTAATTCTCTCTTCTATTTAATCAATAAATCATCATTTATTTGATTAAAATCCTCTCATAGTCATAAATCATACTAACTATTCCTCTAAAAAGCTCCTATATAAGCTTGCACACCTATTAATTAATCACTTTGGTTAATTAATAAATCCCCTCAAACCCCATGAGTCACTAAAGGACAAAATAAACTCTCCTAAGGTTGACTCAACCCTTTCTAAACCTCCCTTATCCACAACTAACCCAACCTCTCTATTATCCCACATGAAAAGGGATGTAGAGATTCTTCTATCCATTGGGCTATATAAGGAGCCCTCCTCCTACCTTTCTATTTACACCTTGATACATCTCCTAAATGAGCATAGAGCATACACTATAGCCATTTATCATCTTTGAGCATTCTTCCATTAGAAGAGCTTGCCTTCTCCATTTCTTGTATTCATCCACCCAAGTTTTTAAGTCATATGGAGATATGTCAAATGGTCTTGTAGCCATGATTTGACGGGGCAGACTCCATTCTTAGAAACCTTGGGATTTCAAGCACATAATCAACTCTTTGATTGCTAGAATAACCTAGGTTCAATCTCATCTTATTTTTAGCATTCAATAAGAGATATGCTAGAAGTTAGTTTATTTAGCATATTAGCTTGAAATTTCTTCATGTTTAATGTAGAAATGTTGATAGGTTAGCTTTGTTTAAGCTCTTATCATGATGATGCATAGGTTTAGTTTAGTATTTATATTGAAGTTACTAGGTGTTAGTTTCCAACCCAATCTAATAACTATTTCATGCAAACATATCCTCAAAATACAGTAACTTTTCCAAAATCCAATAAAAATAATTATAAAAATTAAAAAAATTTAAAATTTTTTCTCAAAAATTCTAAAAATTGTAAAACTCACAAAACTAGGTAAACCAGCTCATAGTGGCTGAAACTTGTGTCTTGCGCATGGTATTCTTTCCAATCTTGTTGATAAATTTCACATTGCTCACTGATCAAACGACTCATGGATCATCAATTTACAACCATTTACAAAGCTAGTCCTGCTTGCTTCATTAGTACTCTGGGGCACATATAGTTTCCTTGATATTATTTCGTAGTGCACTACACTTTTATCATTAGACCCAGTGTCCTTCATCATATTTCCTTGCATGTATCCTTGCTTGGGGCATCATTTTTAACCCTTGTCATCAATCACAAACATTTGGGGATCTTCATATTGATAACAAAACATTTGTACAACCATCTTGACCGTTGTTTGTTTAAGTATGTGTGTTTGTACTTGTTTTCCTATTAAATGAGCTTGTTTCCTTCTCGTATTGCATTACATTTTTGTATGTTGCATTGATTTGGTGTTTTCAGCAATGGAAAATTGTTCATAGTATGCATTTTCATGTCATTCTAATTTTTTCGTATGCTTATATTTTTAATAAGGACCGATGACGTAGATCTTTGGCAATATGATGATAATAAATTTGTTTCAATACACTGGATGAAAACTTTCTCTTTCTCTTTCCATCTATGATTCCTCTTCTACATCATTCTCCTATCAACACTATTCTTCTTATTCACCTAGGGCATCCTGCCCCTACCCATTCTTCTATCCATTTCTCTCAACTTTTTCGATCAATTGATCACCTTCTTTCATCACCCCATCAACACTCGAGGGGGCATCTCTCACTTCTACTAATTTTTCTTCTACGCCTTCAAAATTTTATCGATCTACTATCTTTGAAGTGGCATCACTTATGCCACCCCAAAGAGGGGAAAATGTAGACACCTATAATTTAACTCGAGCAATTTAAATACTTAAATTGTGCTAATTATACCCTTTCCCACAAATTGATGACATATCGTCAATATCACATCATTTCCTCTTCTATCATTGTTAATTAATTACATTACACTAGTTAATTAACCCTTCTATCCAACAAATAATTAACACCTTCCATTAATGACCTTTCTATTTAGTTAATTAATTAAGCTCCCCTTTCTATCTAGATTAATTAATTATTTCTAATTAATTAAGCTCCCCTTTCTATCTACATTAATTAATTATTTCTAATTAATTAATACCCCTTTTTATTGATGTTACCATGATAGATTTGTGCATTGGAAAAAAACAAAACAACAAAAGATTCACTAGTTTCTTACAAAGATGACGAGGGTTTCCTAGTCATTTCCCTTTCTCCATACCAGAGAAATAACTAATAGTATATTTGTGCCTAACTTACACCCTAAGATAACGATGAAGGAGGATGATGAAGGAACAATTAGCAATAAAAAACTATATAGATTTTGGGAAGGAGGGTGATGAAGGAACAATTAGTGTTGTGTTAGCGGTTCTGGCTACAAATTGTCTAGTTTCTCAGCCAAATCTGGCTGTGAAAGGGAAGATTTCTGACTTGAATCAGACGGTTGAAAATTCACTCATGTAGTTTGATTCAGAAAAGGGATCCACCCCTTTTGCTTGGAATAAGATTCTCAAAGAACCTCTAGACAAGAATGTGGGTCCGCAATCACCAGTAAAGGTTCAGTTCATGAGTGTAAAGGATAAGGAAGGCATGACCCACCTCAGTGTGCCAGATGGATGTTTGTATCAGGAAATGGGTAAAGTGAATCTTTCACTAGTTGGTAAGTTTCTCGGCCCTAGACCTAATATTGATGCTATTAGGAAATGGGCTCTTAGAAAGTGGCAACCAAAGGGTGATCTGATTATTACTACCATGTCATGAGGTTTTTTCTTGGCTAAATTTAATCAGTAGATTGATTTGGAATCAGTGCTTCTGGGAGGGCCCTGGTGCATGGGAAATATGGACATTTTTTTTAAAAGATGGTATCCAGGGTTTGATCCCAATACTGAGAATATACACACTATCCATGTCTGGTGTAGACTCCCAGGACTACCCCTTCAATACTAGGATGATGAGATCCTATTAAATGTTGCTAAATCTATTGGATCTCTGATTGGGTTTGATGGACCAATGAGGAATAGATCCAAACTTGCCTTTGCAAGATTCTGCATTTCTTCTGAAATGGAACAGGAACTCCCAGAACATATCATTTTACAGTCAAAATGTGGTTCATGGAATCAAAATATAGAATATGAAACTTTCCATTTGAGGTGTGATAAATGCCATCGAATAGGTCACTTCACCATAAAATTCCCAACCTTGGCTAAACACAAGGATGAAGGGTTACCTCAGGTGAATCAGATGGATAAAAATGATATGAAAAATGATGGATCTAAAAAGGCACCTGAAGCTAGGAAAGAGAATGAGCTCAGGATCCCAACTGAGGATAATGAAAAAAGGAAACAAGGTCAAATGGAAGGGATTACTCTAAACCTACCAGATTTGAAATATAAAAAAGGAAAAAAGGGGTTCTGAACTCCAATCAAGAAACCTCTAGTCTGTAGGAAACTCTGGTGCCCTAAAACTCCAGTGGAAAAACCAGTATTACCAAGCATAAAAGAAGATCTAGCAATGGAGACACATGTGAAGGTGATTTTGGAGGTTGATGAGAAGACCGCTTTAGTAAGAGTTAATCTTTTATCCAAGGATTCAGAGGGAATTTTGAATATGAAAGATCAAATTGGATTGTTGGGTCTTGAAAATGAGAAAATATCATAATCATGGGTAGAAGAGACAAAGAGGGGTGAGAATGATCCCTTATACATCATAGAGGAAGAGCTAAATGATGAAAAATAAAACATGGAACCAAACCTACTAATGAAGGAAAACTTCTCTTTGACAGAAAATCTCTCACCTAAAGATGGGAAACCTCTTTCAAGTAATAAAGCAACAATTTCACATACAATGATCAAGGATAAGGAGAAAAGGAGGAAGCAGAAGTAACACCATTCAAGACACTTTCTAATGATGAAACTAATTTGATTAATGGGTTTATAGAGGTTAAATCCAGAAAAAAAAAGAGTCAAGGGTTTTGAGGAGATCCCAGATATGCTATATAATGATAAAAAAGAAAATAGATAACTGGGATGCTTCAACTTCTAGAACAACTAGATCATCTACTAGAAGGATAGTAGATTTTGGAAGCAACTCTAAAAAAGGAAGACCTTCAAAGAAGGAGCTCAGAAAAAAGAAAGCAAAAAAAGATATTGCAGATGGAACTCAGAGTCAGTTGAGCCATCCGAAAAATTCATCCCCCATATTATTTAGATGAAGATAATCTCTTGGAATATAAGAGGGATGAATGGGAACTCTAAACAAAGAATACTTAAAGAGTTAAGATTCTCAAGTAGGCCTAGCATTTTGATCTTACAGGAAACTAAAATGAATTCAAATATCCTTGAAAATTGCAAAAAGAATTTCTGGGACAACTCAGAAATTGTTGTTGTTGATTCTTAGGGAGCTTCAGGTGGCTTAGCTACTTTCTGGGACAAAAATATTTTGACTGGTATGGTAATCTTTGACACCAACCATCATCTTGCTATTAAGTTTTATGTTATTGATAATAATTTCACTTGGATCCTTTCAAATATCTATGCACCTAATTCTGTAAATGGGAGAAGGAAGCTCTGGAATGATCTAAAGCTCTTTAGAAGTCAAAACAAAAATGACAACTGACTTGTTATGGGTGACTTCAACTCCCCTTTAAATCCTAGTGAAAAATAAGGGGGTAATCCTACTTTCTCCAATGGCATGGATGAATTTTCTGATTTTGTCTCTGATTCAAATCTCATGGATGTGGAACTTCATGGTAATCAATTCACTTGGACAAACAGAAGAGTGGGCAGTGAAATGATTCAGGTTAGACTTGATAGAGCATTCATCTCTGCCAATTGGATTTTGCATCAAGACTTCCATCTTTCCTCTCTTCCAAGAATTGGCTCCGATCATAATCCGATTGTTTTAAATCTTTTCAACTGGGCTAAACCAACACATAGCTCTTTTAAATTTGAAAATATGTGGATGGAGCATGATGACATCTTTGATAGAATTAAAGAATGGTGGAATTGGGATGGTGAAGGAACTTCCCAGTTTAGATTAATTCAGAAATTAAAAAATGTTAAAAAGCAAGTGAGAAAATGGAATAAAGACGTTTTTGGCAATATATTTTTCAGGAAAAAGGAATTAAATCAAAAACTTCAGGAATTGGAATCTCAAATTACTGCAAAGGGCATGTCTTTAGAGGATCAATTAGTGGAAAAAATATTTTATCTGAGCTGCATACGGTCTATAGTAGGGAAGAAACTTTCTGGAGGCTTAAATCTAGGGCAATTTGGCTAAAAGAGGGAGACAAAAACACAAAATTCTTTCATATGACCACCATGAAACATAGAGCTTGCAATAGGATAATGGAAGTTTCAAAAGGAAATGGTGTTGTCATCAAAGACCCTAAGGATATAAAGGATGAAGCTCTCAGATTTTATGAAAATATGCTCAAGGAGAATAGTGCGGAAAATGAAGAGGCTTCCTCTTTTCTATTAGAATCCATTCCGAATGACAGAATTGATGTGCAAAAACTAAAAGACCTTTCTAAAAAAGTCACTTTGGAGGAACTGCAAAAGTTGTTTTTACTCTTGAAGGGGATAAGGCACCAGGCCCTGATGGTTTTTCTGCTAATTTTTTTCAGAAGTTTTGGGAAATATGCTCAGATGACTTACTAAGGGAAGTGAATGAGTTCTACAGAACTGGTAATCTCTTAAAAGAGCTAAATAACACCCACATTGTGCTTGCTCCAAAAAAATGGATGCTAAAGATTTCAAGGACTTCCACCCCATTAGTTTGGTTAACGTTATTTATAGAATCTTTACTAAGATTATTGCTACAAGACTCCAGACTATTCTAAATGATATGATCTCAAAGCAGCAGAGTGGATTCATAAAAGGTAGGATAATTCAAGATGGGGTGATCATGGTGCATGAGATCATTCACTCTATGGATAATAATAAAAGAGCTAGCATGGTTATGAAACTTGATATGAATAAGGCATTTGACAAAGTCTCTTGGTATTTCCTTGACAATGTTATGGCTAAATTTGGTTTTCCTAATAAATTCAGAAGAATCATTAAGGCATGCATTTCTACTGCTAGATTTTCTGTGGTGGTGAATGGTGAGCCAGTGGGTTTCTTTGCTAGTAGTAGGGGATTAAGACAGGGTGATCCTATATCCCCTTTTCTCTTCATACTAATGGTAGGAAGTCTCAGTAGATCCATTACCAAAGCCATTAATGAAGGTCTTCTAAAAGGAATTAGGCCTACTTCTACAAACCAAACAGCTTCACATCAGCAATTTGTGGATGATACAATTCTTCTGTTGATGGCCTCTATCCTTGAAGCTAAGGCTATTAAGTCTATTCTAAAATTTTATGAGGTTTCCTCAGGGAAAGAGATAAATTTTGATAAGAGTTCCATCTTCTTTTTTAATACTCCTCTGGAAAGACAAAAAATAATTTCTCAAATTCTAGGATGCAAAATCAATTCCTTACCCACTACTTACCTGGGTCTTCCTCTTGGAACCAAAAAAATTCTACCACAGTTTGGAATGGTTTACTTGAAATATTTCAAAATAAAATGGCTGGTTGGAAAGGGGCCATACTTTCTAATGTTGGAAAATGTCTGCTAATCAAAAGCACTCTACAAAATCTACCTATTTACATTATGTCTCTATACAACATTCTTGTTGTCTTTAGGGATAAAATTGAAAGGATTCAGAAGCATTTCTTATGGCAGGGAATGGAGGAAAGATTCAGATACCACTTGGTGGCTTAGGATCAAGTATGTACTCCTAAAAGAATCGGTGGGCTAGGCATAAAGGATATTAGAAAAATGAATATGGCCTTGATTGCAAAAATGGGTTGGAGAATGCTTACTGAGGAGAAACCTTGGATTGATCTAATTAAGGCTAAGTATCTAGCTCAGCAAACTATAACTTTTTTCCTTCATGATGACCAGCTACCTCAAGGGTCTATTTTTTGGAACAATTTGATACAAATCAGGAATTTTATCAAACAAGGTTGTAAATGGAAGGTGGGAAATGGCAGAGATATTCAATTCTGGTGTGATAACTGGACTAGCCTTAGTTTAAATGATAAATTTGGTTCTGTCAAAGATATTCTAGAGAAAAAGTATGGAACTAAAGTCAAAGACTACATTGAAATGGAGGGTAATAGAAAAATATGGAATCTGCTTAAACTGCAAAGTGATGAACTAAATCTCACAATATCCTTATTACAAGTGCAACTGGATAGCATACCCCTGATTCAAATTGAAGTTAAGGATGAACTTGTTTGGAACAACTCAAGTGATGGGGAATAAACTGTCAAAATTGGATACAATTCCTATTTTGAAAACATCTAGTGTGATTTCAAATGGAGCAGGATTTGGATGCCAGAGCTAACTCCTAAAATCAATTTCTTCTTTTGGCTTGTTCTCAGAGGAAGAATACTCACAAATGAAAACCTTATCAAGAGAGGATTTATAATGCCAAATATGTGTTGCCTATGTAAAAAAGAGGCTGAGGACATCAAGCATATTTTTTTGCATTGTGAGTACGCTTCAAAGATCTGGAGTTATGTTTTTTCAAAATTCAATGTTTGTTGGATAGTGCCAAAGGAATTTCTTCAATATTGGATTCAGTGGGATCCTCCTTTTAAACACTGTATTGTTCGAGACTTTGGAAACTGGTGATGCCCCATGTTATATGGAGAGTTTGGAAAGACAGAAATGACATAATTTTCAGAAATAGTAGACAACCTTGCAAGAAAATATTTACTAAGATTGGTAATGCAATTAAAGACAATATTGAAAGATTTAAACCTCCCAAGAATAAGAAATATCCTGAAGATGAAGAATTTATTCTATCAAATTGGAAGATGGATATTGAAAATGTTCAGAAATGAAGAACTTCAAATATTGACAGGTCTCTAATTCATTGGATCCCTCCTCCAAACTCTTGGTATAAACTTAATTTTGATGGAGCCTCTAAGGGAAACCCAGGGGCAGCTACTGGTGGAGGAATAATTTGGGATCATAAAGGTTGTTTAGTTGCTGCTTATGCTGGTAGAATGGGAAATCAGACCAATCACTATGTAGAAGCTCTATCAGCTTTATGGGGTCTAAGAATTGCTAGGGATTACAACATTCAAAACATCATTGTTGAAGGTGATTCCTTGAATATTATAAATCATCTTAATCAGATACACCCTCCAAGTTGGACTATTAAAGATTTCATTCAGGAATCTATTAATATATGTCATACCTTCAAAAATATTAAAATTGGTCATACTTATAGAGAGGGAAACAAGGTGGCAGATACCTTAGCTAACTATGGTACCAATAATAATTTCACCACTTGGGATAATGAAAAAAACACCCCCACAGAATTACAAAATGGTATTACCAAGGATAATTATGAGCATTCACATCTTAGATACAATCTCTAATGAGATTGCATGGGATTCGATGGATAAGAAAGATGGCACATGCGAGAGGAGTTATACTAATTACCACCATAAACGATCGCATGCTTCTCAGATTTCCAGCTGGATTCTTAAAAACTGGTATAGGAAAAACAAAATAGCCTTTTCATGGGTGGTTTGTAGCAGAGTAATCATGGAAATAGTAGAGGAAGAAATATGGGGGGAGCTCTGTGCCAGTTAGAACCCAGCTGCGATCCTACTTGGAAGGATAACGTTGAGCTATGGAATTATCTTCAAATGGGGGGTGTCTCCAACTTTATTGAGAAAATCCAAGGTCATGATCAACACATTTCAGTGCGTTTTTCCATAGATTGGAAGGACATGAAGGTTAAATATGGAGGGAAAAGGGTGTTGATGAATGAGGAGCTAATTACAGAGGTTACAGGGATGGCTTTGGATGGCATCCGGTTCTTCAGCAAAAGGGTTGACAAAAATGTTGAAGCAAAGAAGTTTACTGACACAGGGGAGGAGATCATCTTTGTTACATCCGACATTCAGGTAAGTTCCATTCCAGAACCTTTCGATGAAATTACTAAAATGATGGTGCAGTTTATATCCCTTGAAGGTCGCTACATTACTGTTCCCACCAAACACTTGGTTTTCCTTAATCACTTTAGGAGAAATCTTGTTGTTTGCTTCCCACACTATCTCTTGAATTCTTTAGAATGATCCATTCTTGATTTTCAAAAACATACTAGGGCCATCCCCCTTCACCAGGGGCTCATCTTTCTCCTTCACAAGCATTGCCTCATCAATTTCCCTGCCATTCCTATTTCCCCCAGCATTCAACCCACTCCCTCTCACAGCACACCCACTCCCAACCTGACCAACTCTTCCAATATCAGGAATGTCAAGGCTAAGAACCCTGCACCCCACAAAGTGACCCCACCTACCTCTAGTCATGTCCTTTGGAGTAACAAGGATATGGAAATGGTTCACAATATCTTGCATATCAGTAATGCAGGGCAGGACAAAGCTTCCCAGCAGGAGAGGGATAATATTCTCCTTAGAATGGAAACACTAGAAAATGAGGTAGAAAATATCAAGAAAGAGATACATCAGCTAAACAAGCAAAAGGGAAAAAGAAAGATAAATGATGATGTGGGTTTTGGCACAGATCAGACTGAAGAAATTTACAGAAAATTGAACTCACTGGATAATAGACTGGGGAGAAATAAGGATAGACATGACCATAATATGGCCATCTTTAAAGAAATCAGTGAGTTTCTTGAACAACATGTCAGAAGCATCACATTGTTGAGTGGAGTCCCTGAGGATATTTGGGGTACTGAAAAGGAGAGAAATCAGGTCATCTCGCAGCTGAACGTTAATGACCCAACACATGTCACCACTCTGGCACTTTTTACCTCCCTGCAGATGATCAAATCAAGGATTGAAAGGGCCTCAAAGAAATAATACCTTCTGGGTAGGCTGGAGGAGTTCAAGTTGTTGTTTTGTTTCTGATAGTTTGTTGTTTTTTGTTGTTTAGTTGCAGTTATGTCCCTATTTTGCTTTTTATTAGTAGTTTCTTTTTTAACTATTGTTGAACTTATCATAATATCTAGATTCAGATCCTATTTTGATGTGTTTTCATGTTGATATGGCTATTGAGACTTTGTTGTAACAGGGTATATTCCCTTCAAAACTATTTTCATAGAGCATACACTATAGCCATATATCATCTTTGAGAATTCTTCCATTAGAAGAGCTCGCCTTCTCCATTTCTTGTATTCATCCACCCAAGTTTTTAATTCATACGAAGATATGTCAAATGGTCTTGTAGCCATGATTTGACAAAACTCCATTCTTAGAAACCTTGGGATTTCAAGCGCATAACCAACTTTTTGATTGCTAGAGATATACCTAGGTTCAATCTCATCTTATTTTTAGCATTCATTAAGATATAGAAGTTAGTTTATTTAGCATATTATCTATGTTCATTTCATGTTTAATGTAGAAATGTTGATAGGTTGGCTTTGTTTAAGCTCTTATCATGATGATGTATAGGTTTAGTTTAGTATCGTATTGAAAATACTAGGTGTTAGTTTCAACTTTACTTGCATTACTAAATATTTCATGCATACAATAATACTATGAATAAAATTTTACGTAGAAAAAGACATGTACTAAATAAAATCTCACTTAAGAACATTAAAACTTCCTAAAACCACAACTTAACTTAACTGCAAAGTGGATTTGATGTAGGGAATGACCTGAGATTGACATTTTGATGTGCAACGATCATGAGCAACGCATTTTCCTTAGAAACAATGTCATTTATGGATTGAGCCCGATTAAAAATAATGTAATTCTTCAGTGAAGAAAAAGTCTGAGTTGTGTTTAATGGTGATGTTGACTTGGTGGGTGAGTTCATAGTCTCCACGTTGAGTTGTAGATACACACAAGACTATAATGATGTCCTTGGATCAAGAAAAATATCCTTAGATCAAGAAAACATGTGACATCAAAGATGAGAAATTGTGAATAAAGCATTTGTAGATATATATTCTACTAGTGTTTGATATAGAAGCCTTTATTTATGCAAATATCTTCACATAAACATTCAGTTGAGACTATAAAAATGCACAATGAATATACAACATAAAAATAATGGACTATTCGGTGGTTGACATGAATGGGAAACAAGGATGGTATATTTCATTGAAATATCAGTGGAAACAATGAGAAAATCAAATTTGTATATTTGAGGAGAACTCCGGAAATTGAGTTGAAAATAACAGCCAAAAAATGTTTGTTGAAGCTGCATGCATACAAAAATGTCAATTTTTTCATAGCTATCAAATGCAAAACACGGAAGCTCAAAATTTCACTGCCCAAAGTGATGCAAACAGACTGAAAAGGAATGCTTTTGAACAATGATGAGGAGATATTCAAATATAGCTTTGAGACTTCGAATGCAACAAATATAATACAAACAAGACCAAATTTTCACTGTATGTGGAGAATCTCCAGATCTAAGCATGCAGTGTGGATACACTTATCTTCAATTCATGCTTATGTATCTTATAAATTTGAACAAACCTCAATGTGAACACCATACAATAAACTACCTAAAATGAGTTGAAGATTTAGAGAATAATAATAATAACTTATTGCATATACGAGCAACCATGAATATGAATGAATTTCCCCCAAATAATTCTCAGGATTTCATCTTGTTCTAATACCAAATATTTGGTAAGAGCCTTGCATAGTAAAATTCAACACAATAAAATTATTATGTATATATCTTTCAAGACTACTTACCCAAATATATAGGCAAACATATCCTATAAACAAGTAAAATTATAACCTCTCACTAACAACTCATAACTTACTCTCCTCAAATCTCTTTCCAAACTCCTATTTATGTGAGTTTTTTATTAACAACTTCACGTGTTACAAATATCATTATATTCCATATAAATATATTTTCTCATAAATGTGAGCACTAAATATTATTTTCCTAACATTAATATCATAAATCGTTAATTAATATGATTAATCCAATTTATTTGATAAGGTATAACAATAACTTAACGTTGTTTTAGTTATGTAGTTGTACTTATCATTCTATGTTCATCATTCACATATTTGTTTATTTAAAATGAACCAATAAAATTAGTTATAATTGCATAACATAGTATCAATTAACTTTATTTATACTTTGCTGTAAAACAACAAATAATTACTTTCATATCCAACAAAATATGATATATATAAAAGCAAGTATTTTATTAAATCTTAATAAGGCTAATCCCTTATTTTCAGAAATAATGATATACATTTAATCATGATAATACATTAGGAAAAATTCCATTAATCAATTTGTGAAGATAATACATTCACGTTTAACAAATAAATACAACAATCCTTATCAGATTTTAAACAAATAATACATGACGTAATCATGTGTAAACAATCCAATCAATCACTTCATGAATGTCATTCCTTCCTACAAACTGTAGGAGAGAGAAAATGTATATATGGGTCAGTTCAAAGAACTGACATGAGTTAACTAACTCATATTCTTGTTGTATTTAAATGAAATAATAATAATAAGTTAAGGTTAACTTATTGGAAACAAGTAAACATCCTAGTTTATAATAAGTTAACTATATCACACTCAAATGAAATATTACTTCATATTGGATGCTATGTTTTCCAACAACACATCTATTTAACTGAAATCTTAACCTTTAAATATTAAAGGTAACCTACTATTGCAAATGATAAATACAATAATCAAGAATAAGATTTATATACAACATCCATCAATTCCATTCATATATTCCACAATGAATAATATCAACAATGTAAACTTCATCAATGTATAATTGTAATGTTCAATGAATGTTCATAAACTAACTCATTATCCATTTCTAAGTGACTAAACAAATTAATCATTTATCTTAGCAATCAATAATCAAATATGTATGCATCTCATTTCCCACTCCCGTAATTATTTCCAAAATAAGGACTGATATCAACCTTTATAAGAAATCATACAATACCAAATAGAGCTAGGCATCCTTCATCTATTTTCATAAATAGTCAACAATCATGCTTATTAGGAAATAATAATTGCTATCATTCAAGGTTCAATGATAAATTAATCCCAATTTTTTTAGAAACAATTATCATCCACCTCACAATGGTTCATTCTAACAATTACTTCTTCCATGCTATGAATGAACTAAAAACCCTCAAACAATTAATTTCGATATGAATTAAAACAGTCAATTTATGATAAAAATTCAAAAATAATCTTCATTGGTATTAATTCCAATTATCTCAATAAAACAAACAATACATTAGTTCCAATGGAATCTCAACATGCAAAGGTACTTCTCATTAGTAACACAATACATGCTCTTCAAGAATTCTAAATTAATCAAACTATGTCAGAAATTAACAAGCTCAGGTTATAAATAATTAAAGGAAGAGGAGATAAATTACTCAATATGACACTAAACATAGCCATATTGGGTCAAGATATTCAAGATTAATGCTTCAAAAATGAAATTCAATCAATCTTAAATGCTAAAAGATTATAACTTCGAGTTCAACCATAATATACCCATTATCAAGTTCATTAAGAAAAGGAAGAGGGTGATATCATGATAGAGGTTTATATTGACCTTTCCCCCACAATAATTCAAACACCATGATAACAATGAGTTCAAGATGGACCAGTCTCAAAAAATCGACAGATTCACTAATAACCAAAGTGAACTTCCATAATAATCATACCCTTTATTCCAACCAGTCCAAACTTAAATATTTAACCTAGTTCGTTAAACTCAAGATGGGATGAATTCATTTTATATATGCTACAAGATCTTTCTCAGAACCCAACAATAATAACAAAATTACTTCGAGTTTTCAATAGAGACCTATATCCCTTTCACAATATTTAATATAGATCCAAATAACATTTTTTCAAGTAATACCCATAACGTTAAAAAAATTTCCCTATGTTTAATTTCCAATTTATCATTTTAAAAATAAGGAAAACATTCCAGATTTGGAACAACAAATTATTCATAAGAAGAAAACATTATAAAAAACCATTACTCAAGCATCATTTTCTAAACAAGACATTTATCAATAAGATCTAACGAGTTGATTAAATATACAACCTCCATGCATATTTTCCCAACAAAATAACAGACCCAGAAAACCCATTATATTTCCTACATATTATTTTTGTTTTCATTTCACTTTTCCTCATAAAAACAAAGAACGGTCCCAATTTTTAAAACAACAATATAAACCCAACATATTCCCAAATTTCATAATAAAAACAAAAAGAACATGAGAGAAATCCCATGTTTGGTTCATGTTTTATTTCTTTTCCAACTTCATTACAATCTCAAACTTCAAATGCCTAGTAAAAAGTCTAAAAAATTTCCAAACAAAACTTTAAATACACCATACACCACTAAAAATAGCTTATTCATTGCATGCAAATGATAAAAAACCTTCTAGAATATTCTCTCAATACCTCCATGCAACCTCAACCAAACCAACAACAAAGCCAAAAATGGGAGGGAAAGCCTTGCATGTTTTGGATTGCAAAGAAAGCTACCAGTTCCTAAGGAACCACATTTTATTTAATGCCTTGAATTCTTCCAGTGCCACATAGTGAATCACTAAACCCAAAACCATTTTGATCAACTTTGCAAGAACTTTGGTCTATGACCAAAAAAACACTAAACAATATTGCTTACCTTGTTATTCGCCACATGGTTTGTGACCAATCTTTAAGAAAATTTAAACATTAAACAATTTATTTTGCAAAGTGGTCAATGACCATGTGATTCATAATGTTAAGGAAGGGGTTTATTCAATAGTTTAAACATAACATTAATTTCCAAGTGGTCTAATAAAACAATTTTTTATATGGGTCTATGACCAAAAAAAAATTTAAACAATTTAATTTGGTCTAAGGCCAACTTAATTTCCTATTTTAATTGACAATTTAAACCAATTTATGGTTTAAGACCTTACTCATATTAACAATGCCAAATTAATGTGGTCGGTACATCTAAAATTAATGAATTCCTTGTAACTTTAAACAATGAAATTAACATTCTCAAATTATACAAACAACAACGGAGTTCCAATAAATACCATACAAATGCCTTTATGCAATGTAAACTAGAAGGTGATCATTAATACAATAATTTTAAACATAAATGATACACACACAGACAAACACATAAATTTATACATGATTATGTATACATATATATATGTATATATATGTTTCCGCATATACATATATGTATATATATATAAAAATAAAAATATATTTATTTATTAAATTAACATTTATAATTTAATTAAGTCATTATCCATCAATCACTGCGATGATTAACACATCAAATTTGGGGGTGTGACATACTTCCCCCTTACAAGAATCATCATCCTCAATGATTTAAACTTAAACATTATCAAACATATCAATCGAAAATAGTCTAGACATCAACGTCAAAAGAAAATAGTTCATATTTTCACAAAAATTGAAATTTTTCTAGAATTTCAAACATTCACAATTCATAAAACTTGGCTGTAAATAACCTCATAACAACAAATATTTCCAAACAGTCAACAATATAACAAAAAATTCCATTGCAGTAAATCATAAATATCAAGTAATGTATAATAAATCCATAGAAGATAATAGAATAACTATTTAATCACTGAAACAGAAAATGGTATGCAATTTTTATTTCATCCAAATTCTCCCAAGTTGCGCTATCCTCAGAATATTGGTCCCATTGGACCTTTCATTGTACAATATCATGATTTTTGAGTTGCAACCTACAAGTTTCCAGCACTCAGATTGGTTTAACCATGACAATTCCGGAGTCCTAAACCTATAATGAGTTCCAATTTATGAAATGGATTATATCTGAAACATAATTTTTAAGAAAAGAAATATGAAAAACATCATGCATTCTAGACAATGTGGGAGGTAATGCTAATCTATATGCCACCGTAATTATAGCTTCCATAATTTTGAAAATCCCACATATCTAGGTGACAATTTGAAAGCCTTTCCAAATGTAATAGAGCTCTTTTTGGGTTTTAACCTCAAAAAGACTTTTTCTCCTTGCTCAATTTTTTTGGCAATTCTTTTTAGATCAGCTTAGATTTTCTTCCTATTAGTTGCTTCTTTCAACCACTCATAAATCAACATTACTTTCTTTCCCATATCTGTCAACATTTTTGGTCCCACTACATTTCTGTCCTCCGCTATCCCAACTAATAGGAGTTCTACACTTTCTCCCATACAATGCTTCAAATGAAGACATTTTCATTGAAGAATGGTAAGTGTTATTATAGGAAAATTCAACCAATGATAGATATTCCTCCCATTTATATTGTTGATCCATGCAATACATTCTGAGCATATCCTCCATAAATTGGTTAACTCTTTCTATTTGACCATTTGTTTCAAGATGGTAGGCTAAACTAAAGTTTTGTTTTGTTCCCAAAGCTGAGTTTAAAGTTTTCCAAAACTGAGAGGTCATTCTAGGATCCCTATAAGAAATAATCATTTCTGGAACTCCATGCAATCTAAATATTTCATGCACAAACCATTTTGCAAGTACAAGGGGAATCATCCTTTAGATTACCCAGTATGAAGTGAGCTACTTTGGTTAGTTTTTCAACCACTACTAAAATCATATCATGCTTATTTTTAGATAATGACAGTCCTTGCAAAAATTCCATGCCAATAACTTACCATTTATAATGCAGAATGTTATGAGGATACAACAGACCAACAAGATGCATGTGCTCTGCCTTAACACATTGACATTCAAGACAATGTGCAACATAATTCATCATATCTTCTTCATTCCTTTCCAAAAGTATTGTTGTTTTACATCAGCCAACAATTTCGTTACTATGGGATGTCCGGAATACGGAGCATCGTGAAATTCCTTCATGAATTTTGTTCTAAGGTCATTTCCCAAAGGTACATAAACTCTATTTTCATATCGTAAGAATCCTTCATTATCAAACTTAAAGCCTTTATATATCCTATCATTAAAATTTACTGCTAACACAATTTTTACATTTTGATAATACAGATCAGTTTTTAGTTATTTCATTATCCATCTTTATTAGATATTTTTCTAGTTAAATTACTAGAAATAAAACACTTAGTTGCACTAGAGCTAAATAAAATAGTAATACGAAGTCCATGTAACTTACTTGACACTTGCAATCAAATTTGGTTGCGTAAAGATGTATTTCAACCCCAAATGGTTTTTATCACTTCAAACATGGATTTCCTAGTAGGTAATGCCTCTGAATTTTAAGGCATGAACTATTTTGGGGACAAGTTATAAGCATGTGCACATTTGGGGAACAAGTTCAACTCAAGTACCTTCACCTTTCTCTACTCTCATAAGAAATTACATGATGGTTTTACAGGAGTATGTTCCACCCAAACCTTCACCTGAGGCATCAAAAATAATCATGTTGAAGCTTCCTGATCTGGAAACCTTATAAAACTTTAATTGTTTGTTGTAAATTTTCTCCTTTTAAGTAATCAATTTAAAATAATTTTCAAGACAATTGTCAATTGCACATAATTTGTTACCTTTTTCGGCAATTAAGTTATTGGTTCAACCGAACTCTTGAGAAATCTTTCAAAAATTTTCTACAATAGTACTTTCACAACCAAACCTATGGAAGCTATTTTACTTCATGTACATTCTTAGGTGTTGGCCACTCAGAATGACTTTGATTTTTGATGGGTCAACTAAGATCCCATCTTTGTTTATGATGTGCCCATGGTATTCACTTCATTTTGAATCAAAAATAAAGTTGATTTCACTATTTATGCGTACATTGCTAGTTTTATCCGGTCTAAGCACATCTAACACTTTCTCAAGTTGTTCATTATGTTCTTCTATGGGCTGATTAGAATAAATCAAAATATCATCTAAGACAAACTATTTCAAATTTATCCATATTCCTAAAAAATATTATTCATTAATTAATCAAAGGCCATAATAATGCCTGTTAGTGAGTCCAAAAGGTAAACTATAAAATCATAATACCCATATCTTGTTCTAAACGTTGTCTTATGAATTTCTTCATCCTTTATCCTAAGTTGATGATAACTAGATTGTAAATCGATCTTTGAATTCCAAACATATGCATCTATCATATGATAAAGTTGTGTGTTTCCAGAGGTGTGTTTTACTTACAAAAGATACCTATTCTTTATTGTTACAAAAATAAGCATTGAAATAATCAATGCATAGTTTAACATTCCATCTTTCTTCTTAATGAATATGACCGTAGCATCCCCAAGGAGACACACTTGGTCGAATCATTCCTTTAGAAAAAGAGCGGATTGTGATTGTGTATTTTAATTCTACTAATTTGTTGTCATTATGCATTTTTAATAGGATAAAAATCCCATATTTATAAGGAGGTGGCTTGATATGTTTAATGGGATAAATCCCAAATGGAGCTGCATTTGGATAAGGTCCAGGTGATTTTGGGCGGTGGGGAATAATGTCTTAGGCTTTAAATAGCCTTCCATGCATATCTTAAAGTGGTCAAAAGATCCATTAGGCTTAACCATTGCCATCACCACTTCAATTTCCTTTTTAGCACGTGGAAAGTTGCATTGCATGGCTTAATGCCTAAAAACCGCTTTTTTACCACCTTCTCCATGTTAGCTGGAAGTTTGGCATGTCATATAGGGTTTAATAATAATGTATAAACATTAGATTTAATATGTAATGGATGAACATTAATTATCCTATATGTGTCATATGACCCTAAATATGAGCTACGTAAAGGTCATTCAGTGGTAAAAGTGGACTTCCAATGTTGCTAAACAGACATTGGTATAATTTTTGAACCATATTCCCATATTGCATGGAATTTTTTCATAATATCCTCGGTAATCCTTAGTCCACTTTTCTATCTAACTTACTAGAAATAAATCGAGTGAATTTGACATGGTGGCAAATAAAATAGTCACATACGATTGGTCCAAATATTGACCAGTTGACCAGAGTTGACTTTCCCATTGATGAACTTTGACCGAACATGTATCTAGAGCTCCCGATGTCCGTTTGTCACGTTCTCATAGTCATTTGAAAGCTCTAACAAGATGATCTTTCTTTTTTGATTTATTTAGGGATGTTTAGGGAACACTTTTGAAAATTTCTCCTTATCAATTTGCAACATGTTTAACTTGTGCTATTATTTATGGTAGTCTTCATTTTGTTTCCTTCATTTTCCACCATGTTTTTCTAGGAGCTAATGGTGCCAGTGAGCTGACACTCTTCTTACATTTTTCTTCTCTATGAGAAGATATTTCTTGCAACTTATGTTATTTCCTAATGGATTTTTTGAATACTACTTCCATAATAGATGGCCCATGTACATCTAATTCTCCTCCTATATTTGGGTTTAGCCCTATGATAAAATTTTGAATTTTGAATTTTTCATCTTTTTGATATTGTGGTACATATTTCAGTAACTTGGTTAAACATTCCCAGTATTCAACCACACTCAGTTTACCTTGTGTTAGGTTATGAAACTCAGACATTTTGTTTCTCAAAGTACATTTGAGACAACCAACATTGAGGGAAGTAAAATTATACTATTCCCATGTGATGTTGGCAATATCAACTCCCAACTCCATCTTGTGGTTATCCCACCATGAAGATTCTTCCTTGGAGAGCTGGGAAGCACCCCAAATTTCTTTGGTTTCTTATGAAAAGTCTCTTATTTCGAAATATTTTTCCATTTCACTCAACCAATTTTCATTTCCATCCCCTAAGGTTGTTCCATAAAACTTGGGTGTGATGACACATTTAATATCCCTTGAAAGTTCTGCTAGAAAGCAATCCCTTTTGTTTTCTAGTTGATTTCAAACATTAGGATTTCTAGCATTAAGATTTACAACATTAGGCTAAACAAGGTGTTATATTTCCTTTCTAACATGTTGTGTTATCACCGAATCATAACACCCTCTGATTTACACAAGTGTGTGTGTTTGAGCTCACAACTCGAATGGGTAACATGGGTACTATCTCCAAGTGTGGGAATTTCTACTTGCGATAGACCTCCATAGAAGGCTGGTTCTTCCTCCTAATCTAGTGAAAACTAACTCTAATGAAAGGAAAGTACCTACTACTCCTAATCTACCTCTTCTAAGGGACCAGGGATAGAGAAAGAGCATGCAAGTAACAAAAATCTACACTACAAAGGTGATGCACTGAAAGAAGGGTGTGAGAAAAACTTTCCAATGTGTGAAAATGGAAGCAAAATGTAGATTAGAAAGTGTGATAACACTTCTGCACAATCTAACAAAAAAATTCACAACAACATTCCCATGCACACATAATAATAATGAATCCCTACAAGAGCATAATATAGAAATAATACACCTGTAATAAGATTGAAGAGACAAGAAGAAAGTAAATAAACACAGTAAGGGAAGATACATCCATAGACTTATATCTATTGCTTCATTAGTAGACACAATTCAAATAATTACAAAGCAAGGTATTGGATCACCATGTAAGGAGTCCACTATAAAGGCATGCAACAGATTGGTTGCATAAAACAAAAATGGGTAGAGTTTTGCTACAAAAATAATCCTTTTTTGTAAATGAGAGAAATCCCCAGTTTATAGAAAAATGGGGCAGAGGAAAGGGGAACAAGAAATCTCGAATCTAGATTTTTTATCAATTGTAAGGTACCTAAATTAGGTGAAAAACATGATTTTTAACCTACAAAAGCCTCCCCATATTGCCCATCACTTGCAGTAGTGAAGAAATTGCCATCCATGCCCATTAATTGCACTTCCACCCACCACCCAACTACCCCTTTTGGAGAAAGTTATTTTTCTACAAAATACACCAATAAAACTCCATAAATCTCTAATTTTTTGAATATTGTGTGTAGAAATCAGAGCCACAATTCCAACGAGACCAATTTTTTATAATTTGGCCGAGAAACACAAAAGTTATGATCTTCTGAGAAGGTGCAGTTGTTTAGGTGTTGTCAGACATTTCTTACAATTCACGGGATTGTACAATTAAATCTTGGTTGGAAATCACAATTCAATCATTTCTCTCTTCCCCTAATGTTTTTGTATATATTTAGAATGATTTTAAATTTAAGATGGTGGGCCCTCTATCATTGATTTTCCATTGTTTGTATTTGAATTGAAAATGGATTTGGTGTATTAAACATTGTATTACTAACTCGGCTAGTCTGACCAAGTTGGCTATTTTATTGAATGGTTACTCCACTGATCCCCTTATCTCTATGCGCTGGGCCACATTGAACATTTTAAAAGTTTTAAACTTGAGCCAAGATTTCCTCATTTACATTAGGCCATGTAACCTATCGTTGGCCACTTAAATTCCTTCCACTTCTCTTTTATATTCCATAATGGGTCCATTCTACTGCTTTATGGGGGAAATTCTTACTACATGGTGCCACATGGGTTCATGACCCACCAAACCAATCATTTTTTAGTTTGGCTTCACGTTCAGTAGTCTTGGTAGGGTCTCCTTCTTTGGCGCTGACTCGCTCCATCCAATGCACCGAGTCAGTAGCTCGACGCTGGCCTGGTCTTATACTGCGGGTTACATCGATATTATATCAGTCTTCATAAAACATGGCCTGTTGACCTCCTTCCAAATTAAGACTAAGTGGGGCTCCCTTTACATTCCCTCTTGCACTTATACTAAGTTATCCACCTTAATGAGCTATTTCGCTCCATGTGCTGGTCTCTCTTTGACCATACATTGGCTCGTGACGTGTCCGCGGTGCTTTGTTCCATGTGGAGACCCTGCGTGGATTTAGGGCCTCCTCTTTTCCTTTAACTTTTGAAGTTTCACCAAGGGGCCATGTGGTGACCTTGTGTAACTCACCTGATATCTTGTCACTGCCATAATTTTTTCTATAGCTTGTGTGTATTTGCATTCTTTGGATTTGTTGGCCACAGTGATTGAGGCATATAGACTTTGTCATCTCACTGGAACCTCTGCCTCCTCATCGAGTTATGAGATTGGGTTGAGTTCATGATGGTTCAGTCCATCGTGATAGCTCACTTCTATACCCAAAGGCTTGGCATACCATTCAAATCTACCTCGAGCTCCTCCATTATAGCTCATCCAAGCTTCGTTCACCTTGCTATTTCTCTAACTCAAGCTACGTTTGTTTAGCTATTCAATAATGAATTATATTACCCATGAGGTTGAGCCATTCCACCATTGTTACAACTGAACACATGGTAACTCACTCTTATGAAATATTTAATTCTACCTAGCCAAATGTATTATACAACAAGAGCTCATTTCTTGCATCATCAATGTAGTTGGTTCTAATGAAAGAATAGATCAGTGTAGAAGCCTAGACTAGTTTGGATGTTTAAAAAATAGCTTAGATCATGCATGAATTACATTGCTCAATTAATTTTGTGAGATTGATGAATTTTTTGTAATTGACATGATCTCAGTGGTAATAGCCTGCAAGGTTGATCCCTTGGGGAACTAGTTCAATGGATTCCCGTATATATTGTAATCCATTTTCCAATACAGCTTCGTTACAACAATGACGAATTATTTCTTGGTAATGAAATATCACTTGCAAGTCCTCTAGAAATGACACCAACTAGCTCATCCTTGAAAAATATGAGAATGCATTCATATATCCAATAGACCATCAAATGATTCACCCATACGAGATTGACTTATTAGTGTTTTTAGAGCTTGAAACTCACCTTGTCATTTAAGTGTATAATGAAAAGATATGGGTCCCAATTCAATACAACTTGGTGCTTGCTCCCAACTCAATGACCACATAATAGGTAATTTTCTCGCTTGAGTGAGACACAACTTAGGGAATATGAAAACAACATGAATACCATGCGAGACACCCGGGGAGCTTGGTTTCCTCTTCTTCAATTCATCATCTTAAAGAGCTTGATCCCTGTAGAAAGTGACTCAGTCCTTCAATATATAACTATGCTTAACTCAGTCCTCACATGGGGTAAATCTAATTTTAAATGAATAGCTCGATGCACAATATAAAAGATTGGTTAAGAGTCCAATACATTGCATTGTCCATTAATGAAACAATAACTCGATTAAGTAGTATATGAGTTCAAACCAACTTGAAATATAACTCGACCTTTAATGTATATCAAATGAGTTCTTCAAGGCACAAATCGGTCTAAAAGACATGAGTATTGGCTTAGTGGGAAACCATGAGGCATTTATCAAAACCTTTTAAATTCTCTCATTAGGTCTTTTTGACCTCTTTGTAAGCGGGCCCAACTGCTCATTTCTTCCTCATTTAATAAAACTTGAACTCTGTGAAGACCAACAAGAGGAGAAATTCCTCTTGTGATTTTTGACCTTTCCCAAATGTCTTGATATTTCCCTAGATACTAAAACCCACACATGAGCCTCGAGTGGCTACGAGAGTTCCTTAACGAAAACATGCTCTGTTGTTCAATTTCACCTAGGGGTGAAATTAGATAACAATTTGGTGACTAGCGGGGCCATTTACCTATTGAATGGTGTGACCAGCTACTTGTAGCTTTCCATTGGGAATGGAGTTTCTGTGATCAACATGAATTGGTCTAAAATCTGAAAACATTGACCCCGAAATGCTTGGAATTTATCATCTTAGTTTCTCTGTATTTGAGTTCTCTTGAAGATGACAACTGTTGCTTACAACTTTGAGTCCCTTCACTGTGATTTATCCTTTCAAAAGAATAATGGAATGTATAGAAATAATACACTAGAAGCAATAAAACCTGTGCACCAACACTCAAGGAAACTAAACAACTATTCTACAACAATACAATGTGCACAAGCACTTGGAGGAAGGGAAATCCTAAAATAATATGTACAAGGTTGAGAAATATTCCTCCTTTTAGTAATGTTTGAAGTAGCTTCCTGTTATTACCAAATCATAGCACCTTTCTATTTGTACAAGTGTGTGTGCTTGAGCTCATGGTGTGACTGGATAACATGGTTACTATCTCTAAGTTGTGGGACTTGCTACTTGAGATAGACCTCCAGAGAAAGCTAGTTCTTGCTACTAAACTATATGCCACAATCTACTCTAATGAAGGAAAAACTATCTTTTCCTAATCTAACTTTTGAAGGGACCAAGAAGAGGGAGTGCATGAAAAAAAATTCTACACTAAAGTGGTGATACACAAAAAAGGAGGGAATGAGGATAGTTTTCCAATGTGTGAAAAATATAAGCAAAGTGCATACTAGAAGGGGTGATAATAGTTCTTCACAGTCTAGAAAATGCATTCATAACAATGTTTCAAACATACACAAAGATAATGAATCCGTGGAAGAGCATAAATAGACACAATATATTTGTAATGAAGTTGAAGAGGCAAGGAGAATGCAGACAAAGACAATAGGGAAAGATACATCCATAAACTTGTATTTATTGCTTCATTGATATGCACAGTCCAATCTATTATAGAATAAGGAACTAGATCACCATGAAAGGAGTCCACTATAAGGGCCTGCAACACATTTTCTTCACAAAATATAATTGATAGAGTTTTTCTACACAAAACTATCTCCCTTTACAATGAGCCCAACACTCAAATTTATAGAATTCTAAGAGGAGAGAGAGATAAAAATGAAAATCCTGAAATATGTCCTCTAACCACTTGAAATATGTCATAAATGGATTTAAATTATTGTATTTTTCTTGAAAAATTCCCCCCATATTTTTCCATAACTTGCAACAGTGAGAAATGTCTGCCCATGCTTCATTAAATACATCCCAACTACCAATTAAAACACTGTTATGAACCGAGCACATTTTTATGAAAAATCAACATATATTCCTCATTGAATTCTAGATTTATTTATTTCTATGTATTTGGATTGGAACCACAATTCCAATGGTACCAATTTTGTGCATTTTTGTTGAGAATTGCAAAAGATATGGCATTCTGAGTGTAGGTAGATGTTTTGGGTTTGCCAGGCATTTCTGTCATTTAACGAGACTGGTCATTTAATTCATCAGAAATGAATCTATTTCCTTTATTTTCATATACCTACCCTAATTGAAAATAATAAATTCAATTTTTTTGGCATAGAGGACGTCGTTCCCGTTCTGAAAAGTCAAATTTAATGAAAATCGGAGCTCTGGGTCAAAATTTATGGCCATTTGAAGTTTGGGAGTCAGGTGTCGACTTTTCCTTTTTATTGTGGCTATTGCAGGTTTTTAGGGAACTCATGTATTGAGCATACTCAGAAGGTCTAGGCCTCCTTTCTCTACATCACCCAATTCAGGATTCCCTATCCCAATTGTCCCACCGTTGACCGGGCCATCGGGGCCGTTGACCTCTGCTTTAACTGATTCCTTTGTATTGCAGCTATTTTGGCTTTGTGGGTACCACGTGTACCAATGTCTCAACTACCCTAGACAAATTTCTCCACTCAACCTGTAATGCACTAACTTGGGGTGATTTCAGGTTTTTGGGTCCAGTGCGTTCTAACGTCCTAACTATCCTGCAAACCGCCTGGGACAAAAAATTCCACATTTTCCAATTCCTTTATTGTGCAGTGATTTTGGCTTTTCGCTATTGGATTTTAAAATTACACCGTAACAAACCACATTCAAGAGACAACAAGTCCCTCCTCTTTATGGGAGAGGTTCCCTTATTGAAAGCAAGCAACAAAGCTTATATACAAATGTACAACTTTCAAAGTGTGGATTCATAATACTTTGAAACATTTTAAGCTCGAAAGATTATTAATACAAAAAAATAGAAGAACCAAGGAGATGAGAGAGGAAGAACATAACAATACTTTCAGGAAATATAGATAGTAGAGTATAACCTTATACGTATTGATCGAGGGAGATGTAGAATAGAATCATTCACTTTCACAATAGATATAATTCCATGGACACAAAGTTCCAGAAATCATATAAACAAGAACACAGTTTCTTATCATAAAATATTAATGATCCACGGGTTCCAGATGAGTAAAGAAGGACTAACAAATGGAAATAAAGTGGAAATTCTTCTGTATTGATTAATTTCAAATCTATAACATTTCAAGAATGTTAGGATCCAACCCTAGAACAATGGCGTAGAGAACCTGCTAAATAACTTCCAAAAATGGCTACATTCAATTACAACTTCTTTTTATCAAAAGATTAAGAACTAATTAGGAATTAAAATAAGTATTTCAAGATCTCGAAGAAGAAAATTTTGATTGAAGTTCAGAGGTATCAACTAGCTAAAGAATCTGATGTTTTAAATTCTTCAATGCCTCTGCTATTTCCATGCCTGGTGGAAAAACCAGACATATTGAATCACATTCATTAACCCAATTGTACAACTTTAAAAATGGGCCGTCCATGTGGAAGAGATTTGCTGAAGTGGGCCTGTGGGAATTTTTTGCATTTTATGATTTTTATAGAGATTATACATTTTGTACATTTTGTTCTGCCAATCCACTTTTGATATAGGCCTACACGTGGCTTTACTTGAGTGGCGATGGAGTCATGACTCACTTTTACAATTTTAACTCTTTTCAACAAAAAGCTCAAAAACTCAAAGTGCTCTTCTAACCTGCCTTTCCACTTTGAATTTTCATCGGCATGGTTGTGGCTCATTTTTATACTTTATTATCCTTTTGGAAGAAAAACCAAATTTCCAAAAGTGCCCCGATGGTCCATCTCCCTACTTTTGACTTTTCAACGCAGGCATCAACACGTGGTTTCACATGGGCGTTAGCGGGGTTATGCTTCACTTTATAACTTTGCGCCCTTTTGGAAACAAAGGTAAAATTCCTAAAGTGTCTCGACAACTTGCCTCTCTAATTTTGACTTAAAAATGGCCACGTGTCCCTTTGTGGGCCTTAGACATTCTTTTTACATTTTACACCTTTCTCCATAATGCCTTAAAACACAACAAGGACCCACCTTTCCGACTTTGACCTTTCAAAGCATTAAAAACAAAAAGGGCCCACCTTTCCACCACCACTTATTTTAGCCAATCAAGATCCTTTGGGCCACGGGGCCAATTTGACACTTTTGCAAAAAATAACAAAAGTGACAATTTTAAAAGATAAACCCGCCATGCTGCATCCAATCAGAGATTTCCACGTATCCGCGGATGTCAGGATAGAATTTGATGCCAAAATTTTGAATTGTTCTCCATGGAAAAAGAAACTGCAAACAATACCAGGCTCAACATGATCCACAACCAAAGAGAAGGATTGACAACAACATTCAAATGAAGGAAAATATTTTCAAGCATCCAGACGGGGAAATATAAAATACTTCAAACTATGAAGACTGAAGAATTTTCAAGTGAAAATGGAAAGATTAAAACCGAGCACCAACAAATTCAAAACATTAATTTTTATATCTCTCTAGACTTCTCAATTTTCTTATACATCTCTCGAAGGCACCAACTCAAAATTTTCGGAACTTAACTTGGAAAGTGAGGGGAATTTTGAGTACGACAACATCTGGCTCTTTCTGGGGATGACTTGATGGAGGAATGAGGCAAGATCAAGAACCATAGAAAAACTCTGGGAAAGTAGACCAGTGCCTTTTCCATTGGGAAAATAGAGTCAAAGGAAAAACCAATATAGAAGACAACACACACGCAATGGGAAAAGAAACAAACCAAAAAGGAAAGACAAAAAAAAAACACAAAAGAACAACCAAAAACCAAAACACTATACACAATATACAGAAGGACTGCCTAATCACCTAGGACTTGAACAACTTCAAATATTGCCCACTATAAGGAAGTGGGAGAGAAGATCCATCCATATAATCCAAGTAGAAAGAATTTTCTCCAGTAAAGTGTCTGATTTTGAAAGGACCAAGCCAAAGAGAATCAAACTTACCATGGCTTCCTCGAGGTTCATGCCTTTTGTACCACAACAAAACAATGTCTCCCACTTGAAAATATTTGGGTCTAGCTTTCTTGTCAAACAAAGCTTTCACCTTCAGTTGATGAGCTGAGATTCTATCAAAAACTTGCAACCTGTCTTCATCCAACTTCTGGAGATACATGATCCTCTTGTCCAAGGGACTGGCGAAACTTGAATCTTCAATAGCCTTCATTAAGTGCAAGGCTGGTAATTCCATTATTACTGGCAGCTGAGCTTCAACACCATACACCACTTGAAATGGAGACATCCCAATTGCTCTTTTGGGTGTAATATTATCTACCCAGAGAGCATCATAAAGTTTCTTGTGCCAATTCCTCTGAGAGTCATTAAAAATCTTCCAAATGATGGTTACCAAATTCTTATTTATTGATTCTGCTTGTTCATTCCCTTGGGAGTGGTAGAATAAATAATGAGCAAGGGAGATTCCATAGCCATATCAAAAATCCATCATCTCAGAAGAATAAAAATTTAAAGCATTATCAGTCACAATCTTGTTTGGTACCCCAAACCTTATCAAGATGTTCTCTTTGATGAAATTACACACCACCTCAGAAGTAGTGCTTTTGACTGGAATAGCCTCTACCCACTTTGTGAAGTAATATGTAGTAGTTAGCATGTGAGTATGCCCAACACTGGAAGGTGGATTAAGAGTTCCAATGAAATCCAATCCCCACTATTGAAAAGGATCATCAATCACTACTGGTTTTAGTGGTAAAGCAACCAACTTAGGTCTCCCAACAAAATTCTGACAGGCTTCACACTTACCTACCCATTTTGATGCATCTCTGAACAATGTAGGCCAATAGTACCCTACACAAAGGATCTTATGGGTAGTGACAACAGAAGAGAAATTCCCTCCACAAGCCTGATCATGAAAATCTGAAAACAACTTCTTCTATTGCTCTTTGTCCACACATTTAAGGAATCTTCCATCTATGCCTCGCTTGAATAAAGCATTTTCCCATAATACATACTGTGCAAACCTTAGATTAATAGCTCTCTTTTCCTTGGCACTCAAGTGGGATGGAAACTCTCCATAAGTAAGAAAATGTGCAATACCAACATACCATTCATCTGTTGAACTGAGGAAGAGGACAACAGGAACATCAACTGCTTCTTTGGACAATTCTGCATCAACTCCTTCAACAATAAGCTCACATAAGCCTTTACCCCAGACTAGCTTAGTTGGCTTGATATCAAGGTCATATTCTTGGAATTTTTCTACCCAATTGCCTCTCTTAGTTCCAAAATCCTGTTGTGTAAGAATAGACTTGATGGTTGTATCAGGTACAAGCACAACAAAGTGAGAATTAAGAATATAAAAATGAAACTGCTTAACAACTTTGACCACTGTAAAATCATGTTTCTCCATCATAGTATATTTCAATTCATGATATTTCAGAACATAGCTCATGAATGTAATTAGAAGTTCATGATCCTCAAAATTTCTCTGAGTTAGCACAATAGCCAAGGTACTCTTCGTAGCATAGCAATAGATGATAAAATCCTTGCTGAAATCAGGACATGCTAAGATGGGAGTCTTAGCAATGGATTTCTTGATACCTTCAAATGCTTCTTTACCTTTAAAATTCTAACCAAATTTTTTCTTTTCTTTCATCATGTGAGAAATTATCATAGTCATTTCTGCAAAATCAGGAATGAATCTCCTCAGGAAGTTTATCTTACCAAAGAAAGAGTGAACACCCTTTTTGCTTGTGGGAAGAGGAATCTACTGGATTGCTTGAACTCTTTCTAGATCTATCTTGATTCCTTATTTGGAGAGAATATGCCCCCGTAACTTTCCTTTAGTGACACAAAATAAAAACTTCTTAGGATTGAGAGAAACTCCATATTCTCTGCATTTCTGGAGGACTACTTTAAGATGCTAAAAGTGATCTGCCCTTGTTTTGGAGAAAAGAGTCAACTCATCAAGGTACAATTTTTTTTTTCCCTTAAGACTTCTAAAAGCCAATTCCATTTCCCTATGAAAGGTGGCACCAACATTGATAAGACCAAAAGGCATTCTCTTGTAGGCAAAGGTGCCCCAAGGAATAGTAAAAGTAGTTTTGTGTTGATCTGGGTACTGACTTCCACTTAATTGTATCTAGATAATCCATCAAGCACATACAACATCTCAGAGATTGTGACAGCTTGCAAAACTTGATCTATCATGGAGAGAGGATAATTGTCTTTTAGAGAGGCCCGATTCAAATTTTTAAAATCCACACAGATGTGAATCTCACCATTCTTCTTCTTGACAGGCACAATTTTGGGAATCCATGTTGAATGATGTATAGGGAAAATAATCTTGGCCTTTAGTAATTTCTAAATATTTTGAAAAATAGTGCGAGAAACCTTGGGATTGTATTGCCTTTGTTTTTTCTTGAAAGGTTTGATCCCAGGTTTCAGATGGATAAAGTGTTGCATTTCCTTTGGTTGGACAACCTTGAGATCATCATATGAATAGAAAATAACATCAACATACTTTTTAAATAGGTTTATTGCTTTCTTCTTCTCTTCTTGAGTGTACCATTTTCCAATATTCACCATCTTGGGTTCCTCATGAATTCTAATATTAACCTTTTCACACTTAGTAGATTGTCGAGCACCTTGAGGAGCTTTAGATTTGATATACCTATCATGCTTATCAAATTGATCTTCTAGACTCACCAGCCCTTTGGGAATATTGTTACCTTTCAACTTTATACAACCATCCTAATCCATATCTTCCTTGATGTAATCTTCATTAGAGGATACACACTCTCTAGGAAAAGTCTCACTTCCTTCAAAATATAATTGGTTGAAGTTGTCCTTAAGCTCCAAGAATGAGAAAAAGTGTTGATCATCATTGAAAACCTACCAATTTCTCACATTATCTGGTACACTGGGCCTATGAATCATTTCAATGGTAAATTTCTTCTGAGAGAAATCTAGGTGAGGAATCAGCAAAGATCCTGAGACACCTAGAGAATCAACTCTAGTATTCTTCTCTCTTGGAACAAATTCAATGAAGAAATCATAAAAAAACTCCATGGAATCCCAGACAAGATTTCTATAATGTTTCAATCCCCTATTCTTGACTTGGTAAATATCCCTTACCTATTTCAAAATCAACTCTGCATCACCACGAGCACAAATATTCTTCACTCCCATTTCTTTTGCCATGTTAAACCTAAGGATGAGAGCCTCGTATTCAGTTGTATTATTTGTTTTTTCAAAATAAAGCTTGAAAGATAATGGATGAATCTTCCCTTCTGGAGAGGTTAGCACCACACCAGCTCCAGAACCAGATGAAGAGAAAATTCCATCAAATTCCAAAGCCCAAATTCCATTAGGATCATGAATCACTTCCTTAGAAATTTTTGCCTCATCTTGTGACATAATGATATAGTTACCATGCCCTATATCTTCAAAGATTATTTGTGCTTTTGGATCATCAGTATTTTACACAATATACTCAATATGTCTCTCTGGTAGCAACTTCTTCTTTTTTTATTAACTGGGATCAAAGCATGCAACCAATCCATCTAAAATTCACCTCCTATCTCCTTACAAAAATTTCTACTTGGCAACATCCCATATGGGGGAGGAATATAACCAACCAAAATAGTGGATTTAAACATTTTCTCTGGAAAAGCAATGAAGGATACTTGTGCATCTTATTCTTTCACCATTATCTGATTATAGCCTCAGTAGCCATCTAGCAATGAAAACCTTTCGGAACCAGCTACCACCTACAAGATTGGTTTCATTGATGGAAGTCGATAATGATCCTTGAGTGATGCTCTATTTAGATCGTGGAATTTTACACATAATCTTATCTCCACATTTCTCTTTCTCGTTGGCACAGAGTTTGTAACCAAAATTGAATGTTTGATAGGGAAGATGATGCTAGCTTCAATCAGCTTGTTGAACTCTTTCCTCATGAGGTGTTCAATGTGAGCATTTACCACCCTTTGCTTCTATCTGATATGTTTAGAAACCGGATCCAATTCAATAGTGTGTTGTGACAACATTGGGTTTAAACCTCTTAAATCCTTATAAGTCCATGTAAAGACATCTAGGAATTCTTGACAAATTTGAATAAATCAGATTTTTCTTGTTGGGTAGTTACGTTGCCAATTTGCAATGTCTTTCCTTCAGCTACTAAAATGGGCTTCGAATCTTCACCCTTTACCTAAATGTTTTCCTTCTCTTTCAGGAACTGATCATTCGGGTTGAAGATTGACTCCAAAGTTACAAGGCCCTTTGATAATTTTTTGGTTCTAAACTGTACCACTTGGTTAATATACTGTTTTTACAACCTATCTTGGTTTTTGGCAGAGAACTCAACTTCTTCTTGTATAAAATTAAAAAAATTCTGATCATTCTCAAAGACTTGCCAACTTGTGTTATTGTCTGGAACAGCTTGCCACACAACCACTTTTATATGAGGCTGGGGTTTCTCATTTTTGATACTTTCCACAACATCAAATACAACCCAAATTATTGTCAGTCTACCTGCTGCCTCATTCTTCTTTCTTGGGATGGAACTGATACCAAAAGCTTCAAAATATTCAACAAGATCCCATACCAAATTTTTGTAGCTCTTGAGTAGGTCATTATTTGTAGCATGTTGCCCCCTAACTTGGTTTACAATCAGCTCACTATCACCAAAGACTTACAAATTTTTAATACTTCTATTTCTTGCCTAATGCAATCCATGAATCAAGGCTTCATACTCAGTTGTGTTGTTTGAGAAAGCAAACTGGAAATGAAAAGTTGAGTAATATTTTGTACCTTGAGGTGAAATGAGCATATCTCCTCCTCCTATGCCTTATCTAATCCTTGAGCCATCAAAGAATAAATGTCATACTTCATTATCATCTTTGTGTTATGGCTTGGTGATGCTAGGGAGAGGTTGGATTCTCTTCATGAAAACAATAGAATCCTAGTTTAGATTCCTCCATTTCTTTTTAAGGGTCAAAATCATGTCTCTTGTTTTCCCCATTCAACAAGAGTCAAGTCTCAGAATGCATTTGATTTTGGTATCTAATTCATGGGCACTCAGATAATCCTCTTGATCAAATGTTGAAATTTTTTTATTAATTGTACTCAATGTATGAGGCTCTATGTGAAAGTTTACAATAGGACCAGATCTGATTGTAGCTTTAGCTCCATACCTTGTTCTGAAAAGCATGTGTGACCAATCTACTGATAGATATCCTACTAATTTTGGCAGTGAAGCCTCTTGATAAGCATAATGCAAAGAGTGGTGGCAAGTCTATGACTGATGCATCTTGCAAGATGGTCACTTTGGGACATGCATGCAATGTGAGGCTCAAATATTTGATTACTCCAACTAGTGTTACTGTTTTCCCATCCAATTGTACTACACCTTTGGAGATGACTTTATATTGAAGACCCAAATGATCAACTATTTTTTCGTCATGATTGAGATACTTGTCTCCTAAAGCAATCATGCAATTATGTACATTAAATTATTTACAATGATCAATGAGATATAGAATGGTGGGGGCTTTAAATTTATTACCTTGGTGGTTTCCTTGATTTTATCCTTGCCGAGATGCATTGGTAAGCACCTTTTCTTGTTTATTGGGTGGCTGGTTTGACACTGACCAATTTTTCATAGCAACTTGTAATAGGTCTCTTTGTCCTAGGATAGCTAATGACTCCCACATCGAGATGTTTACATTCATTTTCTTCATCTTCTCAATAATGTTGAATGGAGATGAGCCATCTTTTTTCTACCCCTTGCTCTGCACATTCTTCTCTTACACATGGGTTGTTATAATCGGCACTTGAACTTGTCTATAAGGTGGCTTGGGCTGACCTTGCACATTGAGAGTGGCACTTTTATTGTTAACACCTTGTGGAGTAGTAGGAGGCTGTAGAACATTTGAATTTGATGATTTTCCTTCTTTGATATTCCTTCTCTTGGATTGTGTATTGGCTGCTACACTTTGAGAAGGGGCTTGGTTCATACCATAAAATCCTCAGCCTACCAATTTACAAGTGTGGTCTCATTTGGAGGTGCCTCTTGTTGATATTTTTCATGTTGTTGATTTCCTTCTTGCCATGTCTCTTGTTCTAGACCTTTTTTTGTCACCATAAGATCTTGATTCAAAGCACCCTTGAAACACATTGACTGGTTATGAGGCTGATTGCATGGAAAACATCAGTCATATTCTTGAGAAATGTTATTTTGCACTGATACGAAAAGCTCTAGATGTGGACACAACATTAAGATTGTAAGGCTTGAATGCTCTATTAGCAGGAGACCTGACTTGACTCTAATTTACAGTTTGAATGGGTGGATTATTAGGTTGATACAGAGGTCTACTAGGTTGGTTTTGAGGCTGATATGATCTAAAATTTTGAGCTTGTTGCCACTTAAGTGTTACCAACTCATTACCCAGGTTTTATAGTTGCTTCACAACTTCTTGGAGCTCATTTGAGGTACTAGATGATGAGGTGTAAGCTTTAGTTGAACTCTAATTTCTTAGAGCAGGAATGGGAGCTAATGTGGGTGTTTGACTAGTGCTTGGAGCTCCTAGTTCCAAATATATAGGCATAGGTGGCCTAGGTGTAAGTTTACCATCCTGAATTAAGAAATTTTCAACTATAATATAAATGTTATAGGTTGCGGGTAAAGTTGTACCTCCCATAGATTGAATCATCATGGAAATATCATAATTTAAAGCTTTAAGGAAGTATAGAAAATCACCTTCAACTGTTGGTCTCACAGCCAACGGAATCCTATCCCACGTCCTGCTGAAATCTAAAGTTGAAGTCAGTCAGTTGTTCATTAGGAGATCCCTCTTGATTGTTGTCAGTTGTTCCAATAAGGAAAAATTTTCTCCATTTTCTCCAAATTGATTATGGATGAGTTGTGCACAAATGATCCCAATTTTGGATAGACCTTGTTGTTAGAATTCTGAACCATTGCAAATTTTTCCCCTTAAAAGAGGATGCCAATAACTTGACCTCAATTTCCATTTAAGTACAATATCATGAATTGTAAAGACATTTGCAATTTCCTGGATGTGGTTAATTGGAGTTATCTATTTATCTCTCGTAAAATATGGAATGGTCTTTAGTGTTGCAACTGGAACTGGATTTTGTGCATTGAGAGCCAGCGGGCTTCTACCAATGAAGTTGATCATAGGGGTTGGGTTGTGCCATCCTAATTGGTCGAATAACTCTAGTTGATTGAATGAAAGGCCTTCCAGGTGGAGGTGTTGACAAGGTTCCTGCTTGATGGAGATGGATACCTTTGATATTTTCTTCCCCTTATTGTTATATCTGGGGATAAATGTAGATAGATAAATAGCCCCTCTTCTCTAGTTCTCGACCTTCTCTATATTCTTATCATGAATCTTGATAAACTTGGGTTGTTGGAACCACTGGATTTGAGTCTTAGGAGTCGTGAGATGTGTTGCTGCAAAGCCTCCAAATGCTAGAAGTTTACCAAGACACACACCCAATTTTGCTATAACACTAAAATGACATTTACCTTTGATCCCACCAGGCATGCCAAAACCATTTATGCAAATCGCACATTGGCTTAGATTTGCACATGTGATAATTGAGACACCTTGTGAAAAGATGAAAATGGGTACCTAACTCTAAGTGTCCCAACAGGACATGCAAAAACTTGAGATGCAGAATCACAGACACCCATCAATGTTTGCAACTTGATAGCTTGAGACTCTCTATGTGATGCAAGGCATAATATGGAGCTTCTCCCAAAGTGTGGGAAATTACAAGGGGATCAGGAGAGAGAGTTGGATGAAGGATGGCTCCTATTCCTCTGTTTAGGTGCACACATTCATATTGGAGAGGATCTACTCTAAAACTTATTCTAACTCTCCAATGTGAGACAAGGAGAGAGCAGATGTAAGAATACTAAAACCTAAGATAACAAGGGTGATGCACCAAAGGAAAATGTTCAACACCTGTTCTGCAATTAAACACAATGACTAATAAATCCTTAACACAACTGCCATAGACATAGATATATCAAACTGAATTGAAGAGGATTAGGAGGATGTAATGAACACAAGAGAGGGTTGAAAATCATCCACAAACATGCATTATTGATCCATAGTTGATACGGTGCACTACAATGGCCAAGAGGAAAGGGCATTTGTATTACAATCTAAATGGGAGGCTTAAGGACTCCACAAATTAATTTGCATAGCAGAGAAGAAGGGAGTGTGAAACAGAAAGAATGTCCCACCTTTAGAAAATGATCCCAACATTCCAATATATAGGAATTTTGAATAAGAGAGAAAGGAGGGAAGAATTGAAACTCCTACTCCAACAACCCAAGAGGATGTATTGAATTCACCTACTTGAAATTGATGGGTTCCATGACACAACTCGTGCCTTCAAATTAATGTATCCTTGCTGGGTAATAAAGAAAGCTCATTCTTCATTATGGTGGTAGGTGATAAGTGTGACAATCAGTCAAAATGGTATAGTGGAACATTATGGTGATCATGTAAGAAGCAGACATCCCAGACCTTTCCAAAAAGTCCTCTCTTGCTCAAATCAGAGCTTCCAGTCTGAAAAGATATGGATGTCTGAAGGTCGAGGGTTAGGTGTTTAACATGGGCTCACAATATTTAAAATTTCTATCCATGGGATGAGATCCATGTGGAAATGCCCCACACGTTCTTGAGATTTCACTTCATCTTTTCACTCTTGCAAAAGTTGCGTCGGTTGGACACTTGGCATCGTCTGCGGGTCTGTTCTGTTTTCTTTGTTTTTTTTGCTAGGTCCCTTCTATTTAGCGGAGCATAATTTCTGACCCTATACTTGTGGAGGACCAGTGCATGTTTGTAACTTTCCTCTAGATTTTACCTTTGAACTTGTGCCAAGTTGACGCGTGGAACTTCCGGCTAACGGTTAGACTTTTCAACAGTTGGATCTACCCTTTTAGACTCTGAAGGAGACTATGCCTTCCTTTTCCCTGTTTCTGATAATCAATGGCTTCCTTGGGCTGAATTCACTTTTTCTATATTCGTTCGAAAAAGTTTGTAATTTAGGTGTAAATGCTTGGGTTGTCCCGTTCTTTCTCCATTCTTCCACAATTTTGAGGATTCTCTAAGTCGTTGTCATTTTTGTCCTAATTTTTCTGAAGAAAAATGATTGGATGTAGCTTAGGTGAATGTGTTCCCGGCCTTTGGAGCTAACATTTTCTATTTATACTTATGTCCCTTGGAAAATCTCATTTCTCATGGTCAAAAATCATTTTCCTGAATCACTTTGACGGGTGTTTCCTTTGATCGTCAAATTTCATCTCTGCATCAAAAGGAAATGTGTCCCTTTTTGGTTGCACGTGGCTGGCAATTTCTACTTTTTTTACGGTCATATGGGCATCACTTTTACCCATCAAATTTTCCAGCTCAGGAACGAATACTCATCCTAAATATTTTCATTTTTGATTTGGACTTAGAGTTCCAAAGAGGACATGTCGAGACTTAGCATTTTTTGTGTTTTTGGAAAAGGTCTATTTTCAAGTGCATCCCTCATAATTTTTGAGGGGACACGTGGCAGTTTTGAAAGGGACCACACAGTGTTTAGGAACTGAAAAATTTTGAGTTTTTTGAAAAGGAAATGTATGAAATGGAGGCTTCCACTCCTTTACATTTTTGCAATCAGAATGGACAAAGTGAGCAGCCTCGAAACTGACACATGGTGCCTTCTGGGAGGCTTTAAGCCTTCAAAAAATTTTCCTTTGGTGAGCCCACAATTCAAGGTTAAAATTTGAAATGAGAGCATAGGCCCTCATTGAGAATCACAAGGTGGACACGTGGCTTGAAAAGGTCAAAAGGGGAGTCACTGGAAGGATCCATTAGGGAAATTTTGAATTTTTTGCCTTTGTCATCAAAATGTTGTTAAAATTATCAAAATAAGAGCCCGCAAACCCAACAAAGGAATAAGGTCAGCAGGTCTGCTAGACACGTGATGGGAGGGTCAATGACAGAGGTCTGGACTTCTGGAGGAAATATAGAAAATTTTCCTTTTTCCAAAAAGGGGTAAAGTGAAGAATTGAGTTGCGTGATTCCGTTGGGACCCACATTTGGACACCTGTCAGGCCCATTTTCAAGGTGGAGGGGCGGAGAAAAATGAAAATATTTACATTTTCAAAAAGGTTGTAAAAGTAAAAGGAAACCCTAAAGCCATGTTTTAATTTGGATTTTCCACGTGGATGGCTCAGATTAAAACTAGAAATCAACATCAGCTATGGTAACTGTGCATCTTATTTTTCCGCCATTTTTACTAAAAAGCTCCTAAAGAAGCAATTGGAGATGCGATTTTTGCATCAATTTTCATCAAATTTTTGAGGAATTAATGTTGATTTAAAATGGTGAGGAAGGATCAATGCAATCTTTTGAGGATTAATTTGAAGATCTGAGATGTTTTTGAAATGAATTTTTTTTTAACCGTCATGGGAAAATGTAAAATATCAGATCCAAAAGTTTGAGTAAATTTTGGAGGGATAAGGATGAAATAATGAAAGGAAGGGGGATTTATGCTTTGAAGATGAAAAATGTGCCTCCACAATGGATAATGGGAAATTTTTACAATGATTCATCTCCCTTTTGAGATCAACTGAAAACTTTTTGGATCTGATTTAAACGTCCCTTTCTCGAGATCATGAGAATAACAAACAAATTTGATCATTTGGCATATTATTTTCTTGGGAAAGAAGGCTCGAAGGAGATTGTAAAAAATCTATATATTGCATGAATTTTTCATGCAAAGGGTTGGAAGAGTTTAAAAAATCCTAGAAAACTAAAATTTCACGGGAAAATCTGGGAAGAAGCCCATTCTCTGAGTGACCACTTGAGAAACTCATGTAACTCTCTTTTTATCAGATTTCAAATCATGTTAAGTTGGTTACACATGTATAGCCATTAACAAGCTCTGAGATTATTTTTCAAAACATTCCCCTGTTGATAAATCTGATCATTTTTGAGTTATTTTGTGTTGTCTTTGGGAAAAATTTGTGAATGCTTACATTTCAAAATGCATTTCATATTTGTGTTTCTTGTTTCCTATTGCAGTCTTGTGTTTAAAATCTCTCTTGATCATACATGGTCTCATTTCTTGTGATAGTTTAGTGGCATTTGCAATCTCACATTTAGAAGAGCTTTCATCTGATAAAGAGATAAACAAATTTAAAATCACTTTACCTTCCTTGACTTCAGAGATTGTTTGTAAACCTTTGGGTGCACCTTAGGTCATGATTAAATAGTGATTGCTAAATGCTTCATTGGTTCATTCTAACTCAAGCTTTTGTGATAGATGATCAAAGATTGTGTGGAAAAGTGCAGATCTGGGCCTCCATTTGATGCACATATCCTGGTTGAAGGGATGATTAACCATTTTGATACTTTCTGTTGTTAATTTTCTCCATATTTTGCTAAAATCCTCAAAGATTTTGGCAGACCTTGGTTTGTCTTATCTAAAATCCCACCCAAAAAATCATTCTAAACAACTAATCCTACCCTGTTTTACCCCTGTTTTGACTTGTATACCCATAGAAGATCAAAATCCATTTGCTAAAGTATGCAAAACAAATCAAGATTTCAAAATGTCTTCAGTAACCCTTGCCTTGCATTGAAAGTATCTCCATAATCTGGAAGTGACAACTTGTGAAAGTCAGATTTGGAGTGTTGATCATATTTTCCCAAGGCCCTTTTCATACTATTTGCACAAATTGAGGGATATCTTCATCTCCTTCACCATTTGAGGGTTACAAAATAGGTTCTCTTACCTTGGTTGAAAGGCACAACCTAAAACAGTTAGGACAAGATCAAGTCCTATTTAAGTGCTATCCATCTCTCCACAAATTTGAGTGCCAGTTAGATCATATCCCTAGCTACAAAATGACACACACCATGATCTATCTATCTTCAAGCTTCATGCCATATCTTTGATGCTGCTCAGACTGAAAAGGAGAACAAATTTGGGTACCAACACAATTGGCGCCATTGGTGAAGAATGTAATATCCAGATCAATTTATTAATTTGCTTCCATCTCATATTCTTTTAAGCCCGCCAACACCAGTGGTGCCATTTCTGGGGACATTCTTAGTTCAATCTGATCCATGTGCATACATATTTGAAATATTTGAATGCATATCAAACCCTGGTAATGTCTCTTGCAAGTTCTATCTGTAAATATATTGTTAAAGCATCATTCTATACTCAGATTTGCAAGGTGCATGCAAAGGTTTCAAACTCTGTCTGTAATTTTATCAGTTTCCAGCAGTAGTTGCACTTCATTTTCATTTGTGGTTGATAGATTCAAGAAAAGCAAGGTATGATCTATAAATTTTGGTAAGATTTTTAGTGCTGATAGGTATTTGACAGAGTATTTTAGTGCATTTGCACAACTAGGGTGAAAGTCCTTAGTGGCGACTCCATGCTGTTTTGATCTTGATAAATACCAGTGTCTTAGCTTTCTATGATTTTTTTTTGGTGTTAATAATCTCTACAAAACTAGAAGGAAGAATATCTCTCTTCATTAGACACTCTGCTAAGAATTTTTTTTCAGATTCAAGGAACTCAGAGTTAGAAGGGAGAAGAGTTTGGAAGTGGTTGGAGAGCAGAGCTCAAGGAAGGAGGTTCCCTTGGTTGAACTTGAGATTAATCAACCTGTCATTGAGGATTGTAGTTCTTCTTCCAGTAGATCTGAATTCAAGATATTCCTCTTGAAAATTTTCATTCTCCATCTAGTGAGAGGGACCTTCATTTGTCTTTGAAAATCTTACTCCTCATTCTGCCCCTATTTTTTCCAAATCTACTAGAGTTTATCAAGAAACATGATCCTATAGGGGATATCCATTTTGAAAATTAAATTTTTATTCCCCAAATACCTCTCACTCCTCATCATTCTTGTTTCACCTCCAAGATCACCACCTAAAAATAATATGGCTTAGCCTAGACCTCCATTTGTTGTTAACACCTTTGGTCCTATAAACTTTAGAGGAATGGATGGTTACCCAAATGTTGTCCCACAAGATGTAAGGAATAGGTTGCCAAAGTTCCAAGGTAACAATGCAATAACTAGTGATCAGCACCTAAAACTTTTTGTTAACATGATGGAGGATTTTGAAATTGAGCATGAAGATGTGTATATTAAATTTTTCATTCACACACTAGAAGAGGATGCAAGGGATTGGTACAAGGCTTTGCCTGATAATTCTATTGAATCTTGGACTGAAATTGACAATGCATTTAGGTTGCAATATGGTGACAAGACTGATCCTAGGTTTCTCTTGTCTGAGTTTGAAAATATCGAGAAGAACCCCAATGAATCAGTTGATGACTTCAACAAAAGGTTTAACAAAACTTTGAGAAGGCTTTCTGTTAATTTGAGGCCATGTGATGAGTTATGTTTAATCAAATATGTAGATGCATTTGATAAGAAGGCAACCTATTACTTAAGAGACAAAAACCCTACTAATTTGAGGCAAGCCTTTCACCATGGCACTTAGATTGAAAACAATATCAAAGCAATTGGGAAACCTCTCAAGAGAGATGGTGTAAAGTTGATAAACCCTGAAAAACCTCAAGCTAGCAAGGGTGCTGATTTGGAGGAGGTTGTGAAAAATTTGGTAGGGGCTATCAAAGAAATCTCATACAAGTTAGCCCAGGTAAGAGAAGGGAATTGGGCAAGAACTTCACAAGGTCAATAAAAACTCACAAAACCATGACAAATTTTCCAATCATCCTAGAGGTGATCAAAGGGTAGATGATAGAGGGAAAGGACCCATGGGGTCTGACAAATAGACATCCTCAAGCACATGAAGGAAGAGTGTTACCTGATCCCCTAACTACTAGGGTTGCTGTTGTTGAGGAAGTTGTTGATATTGATTGGTGTGATAAGTGTTTTCTACCCCATCCTCCATGTGAAATGGACCAGAAAAATGGTGAAGCTAATAATGATGATGAAACTGATGATGATGCCTACATGATGGAGATCCTTGAAAGTTCACCAAGGGGAGAAAATTCAATGGATGTCATAAGTTGCTAGGACTGACTACTATTTTTTGGGATTGTATCCAATGGGTACATCTTCTTCCTCCTTCTCATGTTTTAGAAAATGATAATGTTCAAGCCTTTGATCTGCCCAATAATGATTTTGAATACTTGAGGGTGTTGATGATTGAGAAGTATGATGGAGGGGTTGCCTTAGAGGAGGATATGAATTGCATCTTATGAATGTTGTAGTTGCCCAAGAGAAGGAGAACAATACCAGAAGTAAAGATTGCCAAGGGGCAACAAGCCAAGTCAAAATTTCCATTGCTTAGTAAAGAAACTCAAAGAAGCAAAGAAAAATACATCTGGTATCCGGTAAAGGCTCCTATTCCCCCAAGAAAAACTTGTGATCCTCCCCATGCCCAAACTAAAAATACTTCCATACCATGTTGATGAAATCAATCTTTCACCCTTCTGGATGTTGATTCAGATTTCTAAAGAATTGACATTTTGGACATCCATGGTGATTGCACAACATTGGATCAAATTCCTCAAGTGTGGGAATTGTAAAAATAGGAAAAGATCCTCCAGAAGAGAGGCTGGTTCCTCAACTCTTTGATCAGGTGTATTACTTGCAAGTTGCAACAGGTTTTAAACTCCAAAATTTACTCTAAATTTTGATAAGGTTAGATAGATAAGAATGCAAAAAACTGAAACTAATGGCTAATAAGGTGATGCAAATCGGCTAAGGAGTCATTAGCATTTGTTACTTCTGCAGATTGCACCATATCATAAGAAAATGCAACAAACACCATGCACAAATTGATAAAATGTAATGGAAGGTCAGAAATGAATGCAAACAACACAAACAAAGGATTGAAAAATTCTATTCACAGAGCTTGTTATCATTTCCAATCATAAAAAGGATACATGCATTACAATTGACCGGTTTGATGAAGAAAACATGTTACATGTCATGGAAAAGGTTCAGAATGATTCATTAAAATAACTTTTCAAGGTGAAGGAGGGAGCTTGTAAAACATAAAAATGTCCAACTTCCAAAAAATGAGCCAAATTTGGCTTTTACAGTGCAAAAAATGAACCCAGGAGAGAGAAACATGGGAAAACATGGGAAAAATTTCAACCACCGACCAAATTCATAATAAATAGCATGGGTATCCTTACAGGTCCATTCCATGACATTTTTCACCATGCTGAGAGAGAATGCGAGCCATGCTGCATTAAAAATGGTGGTTGAAATGTCATTTTTGTTTTACCACGTTCCAAAGGACATTTTTCAAGACTTTTACTCACGGCTCTAAAATCCATAAAAATACAAAATTGAGCCCAGAATCTTGTAGAGAGTTTCACTAGATTTCCATTGATATAAAGAACGTGAAAAACCGAGCTCTGGATCGAAAGTTATGGTCGTTTGAAAATTTAGGGCAACACAGGGCCAAAATGGGTTAGCGGGCCAAAAATTTGAAATTTTCCCTCTTTTTGCATTTTGGAAAATTTCCCCAAAAATCCAAGCACCCTGCCGATCCAGTGCCATGTCGCATGATTCCATTGGCCGTGGGCTCTTGATGCTTCATTTTCCATCATTTTTGCCATTGGAAAATTTTCCAAAAATTCTCCGCTGGGCCGATGACCTGAGGACACATGGCAAGATGTGATTCATCGTGGGCATCTTTTCTCTATTTATTCATCAGCTTTTTTAGACCATATTTTTTTACTTGAGACACATGGCAAAAATTGAAACTCATTGGACTGAAATTTCAAACTGCATTTTTTCCCGTGGGCCTGTCTTGCACATTTTTGCTGCCACTGGAACATGGTACGATCCCATGGCTCGATAGTTTCTAGGGGGATGGATTTTCCATTTCAATTTCCTTCGAATTTTACTTTAGGAGAAAATTCCCAGACTTTTACCCGCACTGTCTGGAGTGACACGTTCAGAGGGTTTCCTATTCCATTGCGGGCCATGGGGGCAAAAACTTCTCATTTGCGCAACCCTTTGATACACATTGAAAAATTCTCATTGAAGCATGGCAAGAAGTGAGTTCTAGCAAAAGCTCAGACGTGAACACGTTTGTGATCCTATTCACTAGTAGGCCAATGGTGGGTGGACTTTCCCTTTTTCCAGACGTTTTTCACTTGGGCAAAATATAAAGAAACTTTTTTGCCCCCCGATTGATACCGCGGCGATGAAGCACGTAGCAATATCACTTGTTGGGCCTTGACCAAATATTTCTCTTTTATTCTCATCAAAACACTTCACCAACTTTTTAAGTTTTCCTACATGGTCCGCCACTCCCTTTCTCTAGAGACACATGGCACAATGTGATTGGATGCGGGCCTGGCGTTGAAAATTTTGCTTGTATCAACCCTTAGGAAATTTCATCGATTTCTCCCTGCAAACTGGACACTTGGCAGCATCTAAAGCGCCTTTGCGGTGAAATAGTCCTTCTGAATTTTTTCCAAACACTTGGTAAAAATTCCAAGTTTACCTCCACCTTTCGCCCTCCCGAGGACATGTGGCCTCATCTTATTGGCTGCGGGCCTTTCAGTGGAAAATTTCCCACAAAATCTCTGCCGAGCCATAACTTCAAAAATACATGGAGTTAGGAGGAAAAATTTACCTTTCTGGAAAGCTGAAGAAAATCTCTATCCAATGGTGCCATTTCTAGAAGGTCTTAAGTGCCTAAAAAGAAAAAAATTATGACTGAGGCACAAGAGAGGGAAGAATGACGGGAGTTAGCCACAAAATTAGCAAGGGGCTCATTTTGGATAACACATACCATCTGAAGAATTTTCCAATCTTTCCCCTAGTACTACTTTACCCAAGAATGCTCCATATGATATTTCCCAAGTCTTGAGTTAGATCAAGATTCTTGTCCCAATTGCTGAGTTGCTTAGGATTCCTGAGCACAAGAAGAGGGCTTTTGAATATTTAGGATTCAGAGAGGAAGAGAGTACCCAAGGCAGAGTTGGAAACAAGGTTGGGATTCCTATTGCCATTACAGAATTGGAACAACCACAAGTGTTGGAAGAGTTGGGGGAACCACCTGAGGTTTACTTAGGAACTTCTTTGGTTAAATCTCAGATGAACGTGGATCCATTTTTCACTACCTTGGTTATCAAAGACAAGCTGTTACAAACTGTATGTTTGACTCCGGGGCATCATGCAATGTCATGCCTTTGGAGGTCATGAATGAATTGGGAATCAAAGTGACAAAAACATATGACAAGTGTACTACTATGGATTCTAGGGAAGTGCTAGTTGTTAGGTGTGTCAAATATCTAGTGGTGCAACTTGCATCTTATCTTGAGAGGAATTTAAAATTATATGTTGTGATTGTTGATTGCCATGCCAAATGGGGTATGTTATTATCAAGGAAATGGGCTGCAAGTGTTGGTGGGAGTGTTCAAATGGACATGTGTTATGCCACTATCCCCATTGAAGGAAACTTAGTAAATTTATATGGAGAGAAAAAGATGTTGTACCTTATTGAAGACCCAGACAATGCATCTTACGAAGTTTTGCAGGAAGTTGCTAGTACTGATCACTTTGTGAATTTTGTGGATTTCAGGGAGTATGAAGTTGTCGAAAACATATCTCCTAAGTATGTTGTTTTTATGGAAATTTGGTCCTTGATTCAGCCTTGAAAAATGTTAAAAGGTTTGACCTGAACACAATGGAGGAGCTTCAAAGAAACTGGATGGTTTACAAATTAAACAAAGAAGAAAAAGAGGTATATTTCCAGTTGCTAAAAACATATTAGAACCTCTTGGCATGGTCATATCCAACATGGAGGACATTTGGGGTTTTCCCTTGATTTGTTTTCTTTGAATCAAGGTTTGCTTACCAACTTGTATAGTGTATAGTGTTTGGATTTTTCTCTGTTTCTGGTGTTTTGTTGGTTCGTGGTTTGCCTTGGTGTCTGGAAACCATTTTTGTCATTTTCTCAGCTAGTTTTTTAGTGGCTTTGGCTCATGACTCCATTTTCCCAATGGATTATTTTGGCACTTGGTCTACTTTTGTTCTTGTGGCACTCACTAGGAGTGCCCATCCCCGAGCTGGAGCCATGTTGGTGCCCAATGTTGCACATGCCATGCTTTGCTAAGGAGAAATGTGTTTTTGCCCTATATCTAAGAAAAAATGGCTTGGGATCTTCCCATCCTCGAGTTTGATGAAAAACAACTCATATCTGTGTTTAAATGCTTTGAGTTGTTCATTTTTTCTCCATTCTTATACCATTTTGAGGAATCTCTAAGTTTTCCCTAATTTTTCCTGTTCAAACGCCTTTGCCATTTTTGCCATTTTTCCTGGCCTTTGGAGCTCAAAATTGTTTGATTTATACTTATTTTCCCTCAAAAATCCCTTTCCATGGTCGTAAATTGCTTTGAATCACTTTCAATTTTTCCTTTCATCGAAAATTTCTTCACCCACGAAGGAAAAATAAATTTTGGGTGTCGCTGGCAATTTATACGTTTTTTGACAGTCATACGGGCGTCCTTTTCCCGTCAAATTTTAGCTCAAAAATATTCTCCTACGTGGCCATTTATGATTGGAAAAGGTTCAACGGGTTTGCTCGAGCAACTTAGCATTTTTGTGTTTTTGAAAAAAGCTCTAAATTGTCCCTGCAAGTATGCAGGACCTCATCCAATCAAAAGGTGACATGTGGTAAGGAAAGGCGGAGGTGCAGAGGCACGATTGAAAAATTTCCTTTTGTGAAAAGGAGTTAAAGTATGAAATGAGAGCACAAGCCCTTAGCTAATCAGAAGGTGACACATGGCAGGGAAAGGCAAAGGTGCAGGAGTGTAGAGGCATGGTGGAAAAATTTCCTTTGTTGAAAAGGAGTTAAAGTATGAAATGAGAGCGCAGGCCCTCAGCCAATCAGAAGGTGACATGTGTCAGGGAAAGGTGAAGGTGCGGGAGTGTGGAGGAAATGTTGAAAACTTTCCTTTGTGGAAAATATTGTTAAAATATAAATAAGAGAGCTACCCCGCAACCAATCAGGTGTGGACACATGTCCTATGGGAGGGCAGAGCCGTGGAGGAAAAATGGAAAATTTTCCTTTTTCCAAAAAGAGAAAAAATGTTTAAAATTGAGTTGCGACTCCATATCCAATCATATTGTGCCACATGTCAGGCCCAAATATAAACGGTAGAGTGACATAGGAAATCAAGAAATTTTGCAAATTTTCAAAAAAAATGCAAAATGGAAAAGGTGCCTCCAAAGCCCGTCTCCAATGATTTTTCTCCACGTGGAGGTCGTAGATTAAAAGTTGAATGTCAAATCAATGGTAGCCGTGCATTGTTGTTTGCTCTGCCATCATTTTTTCCCTAGAACACTCCAGGAAGTTTGGAGATGTGGTTTTTGCATCAATTTTCATCAAATTTTTGACAAATTCATGTCGTTTGTGCCTACAAGGACCAATGCAATCGGTTTTGAGTATCAATTTGAAGATCAGAGATGTTTTTGAAATGAATTTTTTCCCTAACTCATCCAAAAACCTGAAATATCAGATCCAAAAGTTCTAGAGTCAAATTTTGGAGGGATAAGGATGAAATAAAGAAAGGAAGGGGGTTTGCATGCTTTGAAGATGAAAAACATGCCTCCACAATGGATAATGATGTGAATTTTGTAATGATTCACCTCTTTTTGAGACAACTGGAAACTTTTTGAACATGTTCTATTAAACGTCCCTGTCTGCGAATCACGATAAATTTTTGTAACAAATTTGATCCTTTGGCATATTATTTTCTTGGGAAAGAAGGATCGAAGGAGATTGAAAGCTATATATTGCATGAATTTATCATGCAAAGGGTTGGAAGAGTTTTAAAAAATCCTAGAAAACTAAAAATTTCATGGGAAAATCTGGGAAGAAGCCCATTCTCTGAGTGACCACTTGAGAAACTCATGTAACTCTCTCTGTATCAGATTTCAAATCATGTTAAGTTGGTTGCACATGTATAGCCATTAACAAACTCTGAGATTGTTTTTTAAAACATTCCCCTACTGATAAATATGATCATTTTTGAGTTATTCTGTGTTGTCTTTGGGAAAAATTTGTGAATGCTTACATTTCAAAATGCATTTCAAATTTGTGTTTCTTGTTTCCTGTTGCAGTCTTGTGTTTAAAATCTCTCTTTATCATACATGGTCTCATTTCTTGTGATAGTTTAGTGGCATTTTCAATCTCACATTCAGAAGAGCTTTCATCTAATAACGAGATAAAAAAATTTAAAATCACTTTACCTTCCTTGACTTCAGATATTGTTTATAAACCTTTGGGTGCATCTTATGACATGATTAAATAGTGATTGCTAAATTATTCATTGGTTCATTCTAACTAAATATTTTGTGATAGATGATCAAATATTGTGTGGAAAAGTGTAGATCTGGGCCTCCATTTGATGCACATATCCTGGTTGAAGGGATGATTAACCATTTTGATACTTTCTGTTGTTAAGTTTCTCCATATTTTTTTGAAATCCTCAAAGTGTCTGGTGGACCTTGGTTTCTTTTATCTAAAATCCCACCCAAAAAATAATTCAAAACAACTAATCCTACCCTATTTTGATCTGTATACCCACAAAAGATCAAAATCCATTTGCTAAAGTATGCAAAACATATCAGGATTTCAAAATGTCTTCAGTAACCCTTACCTGGCATTGAAAGTATCTCCATAATCTGGAAGTGACAACTTGTGAAAGTCAAATTTGGAGTGTTGATCATATTCCCAATGCCCTTTTCATACTATTTGCACAAATTGAGGGATATCTTCATCTCCTTCACCATTTAAGGGTTACAAAATAGGTTCTCTTACCTTGGTTGAAAGGCACAAACTAAAACAATTAGGACAAGATCAAGTCCTATTCGAGTGTTATCCATCTCTCCACAAATCTGAGTGCCAATTAGATAATATCCATGGCTACAAAATGACACACATCATGATCCATCTGTCTTCAAGCTTCATGCCATATATTTTATGCTGCTCAGACTAAAAAGCAGAATAAATTTGGGTACTAACACGGGGAACTCATGTACCACGTGTACTCGGATGGTTTAGGCCTCGTTTCTCTACATCACCTGATTTGGTCTTTCCATTCCTAACTATTCCACCATTGACTTGGTTGTCGGGGCAGTTGACCTCTGCTTTAACCAATTCCTTTGTATCGTGGCTATTTTGGCTTTGCGGGTCCTGTGCGTACCGATGTCTCGACCGCCCCAAATAAATTTCTCCACTCCACCCGTAATGCATTGACTTGGGACGATTTTAGGTTTTCGGGTCCTACACATCCCAATGTCCCAACTATCCCACAAAATACCTGGGACAAAAACTTCCACATTTTCTAATTCCTTTGTTGTGCGGTAATTTTTGGCTTTGCGCGTCCTGATTGTCCCTGTTGAACTTGTGTGGCCTGGGACACTTTTTTCTGAGAAACTTGCAATACACTTTTTCCTTTGCATTTCAGCCCCAAAATTGGTATGACAAACCCTGGTACAATTTGCACTGGTACCATCCGTAACCTCTAGACCTGCAATGCATTAAAACAAGCCCTTGACTTCAATTTTTCAGATTTTTGCAAATTTTTACTAATTCCTTGGATTTTTTCTTACATAGGGGAGTTAGAGAAGAGCCAAAGGGACCCCCAAAACCTGATTTTTGGGTCTCAAACCAATTCTACTTTCTCAAGCCCGAAGAAACTATGTAGGTTATCGAAATTTACCTCGAGGGGTGAATTCGGGATAACAATTCCATTGACTAGAATCTGCAGTTCTTCATTGTCTAACTTAGCAAGTCGAAAGACATTAATACTCTTGCACTCCATGATCATTTAGGGGCTACTCCATATGGAATCAAACTTGGAATGCTTACCCATTTTTTCCCGATCTGCATCCCATTTCAACACCAAATCTCCCTCCTGGAATGTTATGGTTTTAGCTCTTTTATCGAACCGTCTCTTAATTAGTGCTTGATATTTTTCCATGGTTTGCATTGCATGCTCTCTTGTTTTCTCCAACTCCATGAGTTTAACATATATGGATTCCATGGCTTCAAAATCATCTAATTCTAGCAGCTTCATGAGTTCCAATGCCGAAAACTCAAGTGATATGGGTAGCCTTGCCTCTTTCCCATAGACTAGTTTATACAAGAAGTACCTATAGACCTCTTTGGTGTAATTCTATCAGCCCACAAGGTTGATTTGAGCTTGGTATGCCAGGTCCTCTAGTTCTCATCAAGATCCCTTCTTATGATTCTCAATAAGTTCTTGTTTGTAGACTCTGCTTTCCCATTACCCTGGGGGTAATAGTTAGAAGAAGTGCTGAGATATACTCCGTTCTTAATGGCCAACTTAGTGATCTTTTTGCTAAGAAAGGCCAATGCATTATTTGATATGATAGTAGCAGGTACACCAAATCTGGTTACTAACCCCTCATAGAATTCCAAGATGCTAGACTCATTTTCTTCCTTGAGGGCCACCACTTCAGTCCATTTGGTGAAGTAATCCATTGCCATTAAAATCCATTTATGACCCTGGATTGAATTAGGATTGATGAATCCAATGAAGTCTAATCCCCATTGTGTGAAGGGCTGATCAACTAAAATAGGATGAAGGAGAAGCGTTGCTAACTTTTCTTTTCTTGTGAAGAATGCACATTTTCTACACTTCTTAATCCATGCATAACAATCATTGAATATTGTGGGCTAATAATAACCAGCTTTCATGATCTTGAGAATTGTTACTCATGGAGTAAAGTGAACTCCAACTTCTCCATCATGGAACTCATACAGCACTTTCTCAATCTGATTTGAAGGGACACACCTTAGGAGAACTCCATTCACATCCTTCTTGAATAAGATGCCATCAATGAGAGCATACATAATAGATTAAAATCTGAAATATCTCCTCTTTATTTTATCATTTCTAGGGGACATTGGCCCGTTTGAAGGAAATGCACCGTACTTTGAGTCCAAAATGGAGTAGGTGCATCATCAGATGATTTTTCTTGATCACTTTGTAGCATTAGGATAGTTTCTTTCTCATCATTCCACTCAACATGTTGTTTAGAAGCAAGTTGCTCACACAACCCTTTTCCATGGACCAACTTGGTCACTTTGATGTCTATGTCATAATCCATTACTCATGTGATCCAACCTGCCCTCTTCTCATTCAAATCCTTGTTCAGAAGAAAGTCCTTGACTCCAACATGAGATACTAACAGTTGGATCTTGTTGTTGGAAACCAAATGTTTGAACTTCTTCAAACTTCTAATCATAACAAGGACATGATTTTCAATAAAAGAATACCTTGCTTCGTAGTCTTCTAAACTCTGACTGAAGAATGCTATGGGATGCTCCAAGACTTCTTTATTCTACTGCACCAAAATGGATGAGATTGTATCCAAACCCCTAAAATCATATAACGTGAAATATTTGGAGAAATATGGATTAATAAGAGTTGGGGCTTGAGATATTGCATATTCGATGGCCTCAAAACTCTCCTTACCTTCAGCTGTCCATTTGAATGCAAGGCTCTTCTTTAACATCATGGTCAATGGCTTCACCAAGGTGGCAAAATCAGGCACAAATATGCGGAAAAAGTTGATTCTCCCCAAGAAGCTTTAGAGAGCCTTCTTGTGATTTGGAAATAGTAGAGCACAGATGGCCTCAACTCTTTCAGGATCAATGGTCAATCCTTCCTTTGAAACAATGTGGCCTAACAAATTTCCTTCATGTGCTAATAAAATACATTTCTTTGGGTTCAAAGATACTCCAAACCTTCTACATCTTTGAAACACTTTCCTAAGGTGAAAGAAATGATATGTTGCATTCTTGGAGAAGACAATGATATCATCAAGATAAATAAGCACTATCTTATTGATCAACCCCTTAAATTCCATATCAATTGTTCACTAAAATGTAGCTCCAACATTTGACAATCCAAATGTCATCTTCCTATAAGCATAAGTGCCCCATTTTTAGTGAAAGTTGTCTTGAAAGGTCTTCCTTTTTCACCATAATCTGGTTGTATCTTGAATAACCATCAAACAATGAGAACCTTTTTGAACTAGCTACAACCTGTAAAATTTATCCATTGAAGGGAGTGGATAATGATCTTTGAGTGAAGCTCTATTCAGGTCACATAAGTCTACACACAATCTGATTTCTCCATTTCTCTTCCACACATGCACTAAGTTTGCAACCCAACTTGAATGCTTAATTGGAAATATGATGTTTTCCTCAATCAACTTGTTCAATTATTTCCTCATAAGAGGTTTAATATAAGGATTCACCGGCCTTTTCTTCTGCTTGATGGGCTTGGATTATGGATCTAACTCAATAGTATGTTGTGCCAACTTTGGGTTAAATCCTCTTAAATCTTTGTAATTCCAAGAAAAAACATTAGGGAACTCTTGATAGAGTTGTAAAAATTCATATTTCTCTTACTGAGTGCTCACTTTGCCAATCTGTAACATCTTGCCTTCACCTACTGAAGATAGGCTCTGAATCTTCACCCTTCACTTGAATATTTTCCTTTTCTTTTGGAATTGGTCAATGGGGTTGAAGATCGACTCTAAAGTCACAAGGCCCTTTGGAAATTTGTTTTTTCTCAGTTGAACCACTTGGTCACCATACTGCTGCTCCAATTTGTCTTGATTATTTGCAGAGAACTCAACTTCTTCTTGTAAGAAGTTGATGATTTTATTATCATTTTCAAAGACTTGCCAACTTGTATTGTTGTCTGGGACAAACTGGTCTTACAATCACTTTTATATGAGGTTGAGTTTGATCTCTCTTGATATTTTTATGACATCAAATGTTGCCCCAACTGCTGCAAGTCTGTCTGCTGCATCATTCTTCTTCCTCAGTATGGAATTGATGTTAAAAGCTTCAAAATCTTTAATAAGATCCCATACACGGTTTTTATAGTTCTTCAAAAAATCGTTCTTAGTAGTATTTTGTCTTCTAACTTGGTTTACAATCAACTCACTATCCCCAAACACTTGCAAGTTTTTAATGCCTATTTTTCTTTCCCAATGTAACCCATGAATCAAGGTTTCGTTCTCAGTTGTATTATTTGATAAAGCAAACTGAAAATAAAAGTTGAGTAATATTTGATACTTTTTGGTGACACAAGAATTACTCCTCCTCCAACACCTTGCCTACTCCTTGAACCATCAAAGAATAGTTTCCATACCTCATTATTATATTTGTGATCTGATTTAGTGATGTTAGGGAGAGGTGGATTTTCTTCGTGCAAGAAATATATTCCTAGCTCAGATTCTTCCATTTCTTTATAAGGATCAAAAACATGTCTTTTGTTGACCCAATCATCAAGAGTCAAGTCTGGAATGCCTCCAACCTTAGTATCTACTTCATAAATACTTGGACAATCTTCCTGATCAAAACCTAAGAAATTTGTATTGATTAGACTTGGTACATGTGGTTCAATATAAAAATTAGCAATTGGATCAAACCTGATTGTAGCCTTAGTTCAATACCTTGTTTTGAATAATATATGTGACCAATCAACAAATAGGTAGCCTCCAATTTTGGCAATGAAGTCCCTTGACAAGCATAGAGTGAAGAGTAGTGGAAATTCATTAACTCAAACATCTTGTAACCCCATAATGTTGGGACAAGAATGAAACGTGAGGCTCAATCCTTTGATTACTCCAACTGCAGTCACTGTTATCCCATCTAATTACACCACACCTCTGGAAATGAATTCATACACAAGGCCCAAATGATTAGAATTTTTTGGGTATGAATGAGCTATTTTCTCCCGAATCAATCATGAAATTATGAACATGATTGATTCCAATAATTAGAGAGATATAAGATGAAGGAGGGTTCATATTTTTACCTTGTTGGATCCCCTGACTCCTTTCTTGGTGAGTTGTGTTTGTGAGCACGTTTTCTTCATTATTGGATAAGTGATTTGATGTGGACCAATTTTCCATGGTGGCTTGTAACATATCTCTTTGTCCCAGGATAGCCAATGGTTCCCGCATTAAGATGTTTCCATTTTTTTAATTCATTTTATAAATGATATTGAATGGAGAAGAATTATCGTTTTTCTTCCCTTTACTTTGCAAAACCGTCTCTTACACACTGGCGATTATAACTGATGTATGAGCTAGTCTAGAAGAGGTTCCATGCTGTTTTTTCACATTTGGAGCTGCACTTTGATTTCCAATTCCTTGTGGAGTGATAAAGGGCTGAGTACCAATTGAATTAGATGGTTTCCATTCTTAAATATTCCTCTTTTTAGACTGTGTATTGGTTGCTACACCTCGAGAAGGAGTCTGATTTATACCGCAAAAATCCTCCACTTTCTAATTGACAAATGTGGTCTCAGTTGGAGGTGCTTCCAATGTACTATCTTACTGTTGATTTTTTTCTTGACTTGTATCTTGTTCCACACTAACCATTGTCACCATTAGAGCTTGATTCAAGGAACCATTAAATCATGTTGATTGGTTATGAGGTTGGTTGCATGGGAAACACCATTCATACTCTTGTGCCATGTTTCTTTGATTTGGAATTAAGGATTTGGATGTAGATTAAGTATTAGGATTATATGGACAAAATGACCTATTAGCAGTAGGTTTTAGTTATTTTTGATTTATAGCTTGAGCAGGTGGTCTATTAGGCTGATACAAATGCCTATTGGGTTGGGCTTGTGGCTGGTATGGTCATAAATTTTGAGCTTATTTCCTCTTAATTGTCACCAACTCATTTCCTAAGTTTTGTAACTGTTTCATGGTTTCTTGGAGCTCATTTGAGGTACTAGAAGATGAGGTAGAAGATTTAGTAGAGATCTGATTTTTTGGGGAAGGAATATGAGATAATTTAGGTGATTGACTAGTGCTTGGAATCCTTAATTCTAGATAAAGAGGCATAGGTGGCCTAAGTGCAAGTTTACTAGCTTGAATTAGGTAATTTTCAGATCCGATAGCAATGTTATAAGATACAGGTAAAGTTATACCTCCCATAGACCATATCATCATGGAAATATCAGAATTTAAAGCTTTTAGAAAGTAAAGGAAGGCACCTTCAGCTATTGGTCTTACAACAAGTGGAATCCTATCCCATGTCCTTTAAAATATGAAGTTGAAATTAACCATATACTTATTTGGTGTTCTCTTGATTGTGGTTAATTACTCTATGAGAGATAAATTATCTGTATTTTTCCCAAATTGACCATAAAGAGATGCACACAATTGATCCCATCCCTAGGCCTTTAAACCATTGTAGATCCTCTCCCTTGAAAGAAGAAGCCAATAATTTGACTATCACATCTATTTCATTAACCTCATGTATAACAAAAACATTTGCAATGTCTTGAATGTGATCAACTGGAGTTGTATGGTTTTCCCCAGTGAAAGACAAGATGTTATTCAATGCTGCAATTGGAATTGGATTTTTTGCATTGAGAGCAAGTGGGCTGCTACCCGTGAAATTCACAAAAGGATGTGGTAGTGGTAGTTGATGAGCCATTCTAATCGGTTTGAGGACTCTGGTTGATTGCATGAAAGGCCTACCATGCGGAGGTGTAGATAGCGTTCTATTTAGTAGAGATGGATATCTTTGAGATCTCCTCCCCCTTCTTCCTCTGCAAGTATTAAAAACACCTTCTCTTGTTCTAGAGATTTTTTGAATCTTTCTCATAAATTTGATAAGCTTGGGCTATTAAAACTAGTAAATTCTACCCTTTTGGAGTAGCCAGATGTGAAATTTTAAAGCCTCGTATAGGATTGGGATTACAACAAGGGCGCACCATCCTTGTTCAAATGAAAACACATACTTCTTTTAGTCCCATTGGGCATGCTAGAACTGCTATCATTGAATCCCAGTCACACCGTGAGCTCAAGCACACACACTTGTGAAAATCGAAGGATGTTGTGATTTGGTGATAACATGTTGTTCTACCTAAATTTCATCCTCTTATTCCTCACCCATCACCTACTACTCTAGGGAAGCTATCCAGTTTCAGGTGTCCTGAAGGACTACTATAATTTCATATAGTTTCTGGGCTTTTGTAACTTTAACCTTATTTTTTTCTCTTGTCCTAACCATCATATTATGTTAAACAAGGATAAGATGTTCTATTAGTGTTATGAACCCATTAATTCTAAGAGATGATAACCTTCATCTCTGATACCAAAATGTAACACCTTTTTTTTATAGATAAATTTTGGAAAGGCTTTAAGGGAAATATACATAAAGATATTACAATGTGAGATCATATCTATAAAAAACTATAAAAAAATCCATCCAAAAAAGAAACCCAACTTAAGTCAAAAAAGGTTTGAATCTACATGAGCATCAAAAACGAGAAACCAAGACTACCCAACCCAGTAAAAAACCTAAAAAACAAAAAGACCCATAACAAAGGGTAGAAAAAGGCCACAAATGATGCCTTAGGTACTTTTGGCCCTAGTCCTCGAACTCAGTCCTGCAACCCCACCCTGCTGGCACAATCATCATCATCCTCAGAGATGTTAACCTCCCACATCCTTTTCTTCCCCTTCTCAACCACCACCATCTCCTAAAGGATATCCACCCTATTTCTAAGCATTTGAAGCTATGCATAATGTTGAGCTCCTCTGATTAAAATATTATTCTCAACTTTCAAGTGAGTAACCAAATCTTCATAGGCTTTCAATTTTACTAGAAAGGAAATTTCTGAAAATATTTCTCTCACTCCAACCCTACAAAGTACTCACATCCGGATTATATCCTATAAGAAATTGAAGAGCAGATGCCACATCCAAATCCTTCTTAGCCTTCTCTTTCAAAACATTGACCCTGCATCTATCAGCCAGAGTCAAATGTTCTTCCCAATCTTCACCATACCTAATTCCAACACTTTTGGAAGGAATCAGGGTACCAACTTTGAGAAAAATAATAATTAACCCTTGGTGCAATGGAACATCCATAGTCTTCACTTGAAAATATTTCATTGAAGCTTGTAGGGAATTAAATAAATAGAAAGGAATGATCACCTTCCTATTTCTACGAAAGTGATTTAAAAACATGAAATGTTGGGTATGGAGCTTCCTAAAATTCCCATCAAGAGTGAAATAATTCATAATAATAAAAAACCTTAGGCCAACACAACAAAAGAGAGTTTCGGGCTATACCATCATCCATATGAACAATCTTCTCATTAATATCAAGGAAATTGAAAACTTCCTCCTGAAACCACTTTCTATCCTTAAAAATATTACATCCATTAGAATCCATATCAGTAACCTTACCAATTAACTCCTCCAAAACCAGTAGGCTCACATCACGCATAGTCACAATCCCTTTATCTTAGACCTGCACAAACTCCTTCGAAACATTCTCATCATAACCTTGAAGCTTCTGAAAGAAATGAGTAACTTCCCCATTTTTAAAAATATCCCAGATAGTCGTATCCATTTCCATATCCAAACAATACTAAGGATCCACCCTCACTATTACCATCCATGATGGAAGAACTATAAAAAACATTCAAAAAACCAGACCAAACATAAAACTACCCGCATAAAACCAAACTAGGAGTAAAATAATAGAAATTTGGGCCCGAACTTATGCTAATGAGAGAAAGGACTACAAAAATCCAAATCCCATGCATACCATAAATGTCACTCCACATGAAGGACAACCCTATTTAATGGTGACAGACCCACCTCTTCTTGCCATATATGATTATGATGAGCCTATACAACATATCTGGCCAACGTGTCTATGTAAGCATTCACTTCCCGATATACATGTGCAATACGAATATCCTCAAAATTCAATAATAAAATCCTAATATCATCCATAACATAATTCAAATTAACATGATATTTTGATTTACCCTTCATCACATTAATAATGTACATAGCATCCCCTTCCACATAAAGTTTCCTAATTTGATAATGATTAGACCACTTTAAACCATACAAAACTATGTAGGCCTCCGTGTAATTATTAGTTTTATTTCCTATGGGAATAACACAAGATATAAAGACAAAACCATTATCCCTTCTAATAATACCAACCACACTTGTTAAACCCAAAATGCTTTTGGCAACACCATTAAGATTAAGTTTCATCCATCTAGCCATAGGTTTTTCCCACTTCACATTTTCCCTAATATTCTTCTTCCATTGCAAACACTATTGAATGCTTTTACCAAATCCCAGAGCTTGAATTATTTCCTTTTCACAATTAGGAACACTTTTTTCTTCCTTAAATCTAATAATGGAAAGATTACTAATCAAAGCTCCCATAATCATATTCCCCACTCTATCAGAAGTTTTTTTATTTTTCCTTTAAAATCCTATGATTTATTTCCAGCCATATTCCCCATATGAAATGGGGTAACAAATTTTAGGATTTTGACAAACACCTAGAAAAAAGGAAGAATTCCATTGTTCATACTAGTCAACAAAAGTTTTTGAAAAACCCCATGAGACTTGAAATAATCTTAGAATTTTGGAGATTTTTTTATAGAGAAGGAACATTGGAGGAACAAATGTTGAACGGTGTCATTATCAGATTTACACAAAATTCACCTATTTAGAATCAACATACCTTTAGCCTGTAAGTTATCAACTGTAAGGATTTTATTTTAAATGACATGCCATAAAAATAAATTCATCTTGGGAATAAGAGTAATGTCCCAAAGAGAATTCCACCATGGGAATGGTTGAGGACCATTACAAGCAATATAATATCTAGTTCTCACAGAGTACTCACCATCCTTTGTCCTTGCCCATGTTAGAGCATCTGGCTTAGGACATGAAGAAATATAAACACCACCCAGATTAGTATTGATATTTTGATGAGTCTCCTTGATATTCTCATCTTCACCATCCCAATGAAGAGATATCCAAGACCAACTCCTATCTATTGTAATCCAGTACTATCTCAAAATACTTCCAATTGTAGAAATGAAATGATTAGCAATATTTATCCACAATGGCTGGTTTAATAGAGGTCCTTCATTAATCCACCAATCCTACAAAAAATTAATCCTATTACCATCGCCAATTTCCCATTTTCTCCCTTTCATCAACAAACCCCTACACTTTATCAAACCATTCCAAAAACAAGATCCTTCAGGGATGATATCATTTGAAATAAAAGTGATCTACTCAACATACATGTATTTAGCTGTAAGAATATTAGCCCACAAACTATCCTCCTCCTAAACTATCCACCCAACCTTAGCTGAAAGATCCATATTCATACTCTTTAAGTCCTTCAAACCCAAGCCTCCCGCATTATTAGGTAGAGAGAACCTATCCTAGGCCACAAGGGGAATTCAATATTTAGATTTAGTACCCAACCAAAGAAATCTCTACTGAATTTGGGTAATCACAGTTCTTATCTTTGCAGGCATTTTAAAGATTGACATAAGATACACTAGAAGGCTCTACAAAGAACTCTGAAGGATTTGTAATTTACCAGCTTGTGATAGCAAAGTACCTTTCCAAGTAGAAATCTTCTTTTGAAACTTACTAACAAGGGCATTCTAATTATCTAGAACCATACTTCCCTTAAACAAAGGAATTCCCAAATATTCACAAGGAAAGAAAATGGTTGGACACTCCAAAATAGCCGCAATTCTATTATGAACTTCCTCATTCACATTCAAGAAAATTATAGATTTTTTTCAAAAATTAATAAGTTGGCCAATAAATTCTTCAAAGTATTGAAGAATATCCTTGAAAGTCCTTATTTCTAAGGTAGTAGACTTACCCAATAGAAAAGTATCATCTAAAAAATGTTGTCCAAACCATTAGAAATAATTAAACCATTTAGAATCATCCTTTGCCTTTGGTCAGCACAAAGTTGGCTTAAAGTATCTACCATAATAATATAAAGAAAAGGGGACAAAGGATCCCCTTTCTCAAAACCCTCCCAGATGAAAAAAAAACCCCTCAACTCACCATTGATAAGAATAAAGTATTTAGGAGTGGTAATACATTCCATAATAAAATTTATAAAATGATAAAGAAAACCCAACCTTTCTAGAATAAATTTAAGAAATCTCCATGACACTCTATCATATGACTTATTCTTATCAAGTTTTAGCAACATTTCCTCCATCTTTGAAACATCCACATAATGAATAGTTTCATGAATAGTAATAACACTTTCAAGAATTTTCCTACCTTTAACAAAGGCTCCTTGATTTGGAGAAATAAAACCATCCAACAGATCTTTGATCCTAAAAGAAATTATCGTTGTAATAATTTTATAGATAATATTACATAGAATAATTGGTCTAAAGTCAGTAACTTTACCGACACCTATAATCCTAGGCATAAGGGCTATAAAAACAAGAAATGAGGAGGAGCTAAAATTAGTCAATATAACTAAACATAGCCATATTGGGTTGGGAATATTCTTGCACTTCAAATAGTTCATGTAAATCTTAAACAAAAATAACTTTGAGCTCTCCATAAATACCCAAATAGATTTCATTAAGAAAAAGAAGAGGGGAAGATCATGATAGAGGATAATATCGAACCTTCCCCCAAAATAATTCAAACACCATGATAATAACAAGTTCAGTATGGGATAGTCTCAAAAAATTGACACACTCACTAAGAACTGAAGTGAACTTCTATAATAATCATAAACATTATTCCAAACAATAAAAAATTAAAATATTTAATCTAGTTTGTTAAACTCAAGATGGAATGAATTCGTTTTATAGATGCTACAAGAAATTTCTCACATCCCAATAGTAATAAAAAAATTAATTTGGGTTTTAAATAGAAACCCATACCCTGTTGTCATGTAAATGTGCAACAGGAAAATTGACAATTTCCAAGCATGGAAATGATGCCCCTGTGCCAAATTTTCATGTTTTATCCTTTTTGAGGCACCCTAGGTCTTAACCTAGGTGATTTAGGAAAGTCAAGTCAACCCCCCTAGGTGATTTAACGATTTCTTGAAAAATGCAAATTTCAAACAGTTATGGGAAGGGCTATCACTAGCCTTCCTAGGAATGGAGCAACCCCCTATAGTGGAACAAAGGGCCGAAACAATAAGAGGAGGTGAATTGAAGGAATAGGAACATCACAAAGGTGATTCAAAAAGGCTTTGGAAGAGTTGGGGTAGTTTCACCAAAATTAGGGTTCACATGCCTAGGCAATGCACATGATCAAAAGAGTTTTTGAGCTTCGTGAGGTGATTTTGGAAGCTCTGGATAGAGTTAGGATAAAAAAAACATTTTCAAAAAGGTAATTACAAGACCTACAAGATGGTAAAATCATATTTTTCACAAGACCTAGGTGTAATGGGTTTGTAGGTAGTTTTTCTCATGCATAGGTAAGGGACTAGATCTAAAATCTGATTTTAAGGTCTTAGATGGATGAATAAAGATATTATACCCCACCATTGGATTCATAAGGAAAATTTCAGTTAATTTCATATAAACATCACCAAAAAATTCCATCCAGAACTCAAGATATCGCTATTTCAAGTTGCCCTCTTGATGAGTTCTTGCAGTTAGTCAAATTTCTGGATGGACATGTGTCAGCTCCAGGAGCCTGGTGTAATATTTGTCCCTTTCGTCCCTCAAGAAAAGGGACATGAGGGACATAAAAATGTTTCCCAGCCCCTATAAGCCCTCAAGTCACACATATGACCTCTTGGACTACTAGTTCAGTTTGTAGGAGCTCAAGTCCTCAACTTCGCATCGCTAACAAGTGGCGGCTTCTAGTGCACTGTGTAAATTGATGTCCCTTATGTCCCTTTTTAAAAAGGGATATCAGGGACATGAAAATGTGTCTAGCCCCAAGGGAGTCTTTTGGTCATTCATATGACCCTCTCCAGTGCCTTTTCTCAGCCCCTGGGAGCTAGTGGAGCTTGAATCCTCAACTGTCAGATCACTGCCACATATCATCACCTAGCGCGCCGTGGAATTTTAAGTACCCTTTTTTACTTTGTGCAAAGGGACATCAGGGACATAAAAATGCACCCAGCCCCAAATAAGCCTCATGGTTCCTCATATGACTAGTTTCCAGCCCCCTAGTGCTTCTAGCTTGCTTTTTGGGCTTAAACCTTCACCGTTGGATCTCCTCCACTTGTCATCACCAGGTGCCATGTGAAAATTGATGTACCTATCATCCCTTAATGCTTAAGATATATGAAAATTTTCATCACTCCCTTATTTATAATTTTTGAAAATTTTCAAAATCCTCTTGTTGCTTTCCTTCACGCATCTAACTTCTTACTTTCCATAGCTTCACCCTTCCATAGCTCTGCAACCTTCTCACAATTGCATTGTTCACCATTTCTAAATTCAAACCAGCTCCACCAATAGAACAACATAATCTACTCCATGATAATACACAAGTCTTAGAAGAAGGATTGATCAAATGAAGGAAGAAGAAATGAAGAACAAAGAAAGAAACTTGAAAACCTCCATTGCCGTGAAACGAAAATTCAAAGATATCTTGCAAACCAGTACATGAAACAACAAACCATTTTTTTGTGTGTTTATTTTTCAGAGACCATAAAAACCCCCTTCAAACCTTCCATTTGCAGACAAGGAGTGTTCATAGTGAAGAAATTCTCTTTTCAGCTCAACAAAGAAAAAAGCTTGATTTCCCATCAAACCGGTAGTCGAATCAAAGAGAAATTTCACTGAAGAACAAGAAGAAAAACCCATAATCAAAAAAATGATTTTTTTTGTAAATAGAGAATAAAACAAAACCTATAAATTTCAAAGTCCATTAATGGCTATTGTGTTCAGAGGTGCTGCTAGGTCAAAAAATTTAAGCTTTAAAATCTCACAAACTATTTATCGGGTAGGTCCAAGATTTCAGAGGGTGATATTGGAAAAAAACCATATCAGAAAACTCCATTCCATAGAGATCTAACCATCAGAAGCTCACTTTCTAAAAATAGCAGGTCTTCTACATAGAGGACTACTATTTTGGAAAATTCACCAACTTAAAACACTTCAAAGGAGGCAGTGAACATAGAGGAAGTATTGCAATCGAAAATTCATCGAAATGGTCATCTTGGTCCAAAATTGGTACTTACTAAAAATAGTAAGTGGTCTCACGAGAACCTATAAAAAATAGAAAATTGGTTCCAGAAGTGAGGGGAACATAGAGACGAAAGGAGAATTTCTAGTTACCATAACTAGTCAAGGTTCGAAGGAGCTGATTTTTCATACTTGCTAAAAATAGTAAGTTTTCCTGTGGGAAATTACTAAAAATAATATGTTATTCCAAAGGGCAATTTCACAGAGGAGCACGTTAGGAGTTGAACATTCAAGTTGACATCACCAGTTGGAGACTAGAGAGGGAAAATTTTCTCACTTGCTAAAAATAGTAGTTACTTTTTTCCAAATATAGTACAGGTGTCAAGGGAAAATGAAGTTCAGATTTGTAGGGGTGAAAATAGTGTAGTCTCATTCATTAGACTATGTGGGAGTAGATGAAAAGTGAGGTTACTTACATGGATCTCAACTATGTCTTTCAACACTCATTTCATGCTTCAATTGGTATGTGTGAGGTGGAATTCATAGTTGACACCATCAGACTATTCACGATGTGTTTCTTTAGGATCATGTTCAAACCAACTAAGAAGTATGGAAGTGTTACAAGGAGTCAAGGAAGGATTTGTTCCAAAGCTTCAGTCTCTTCAGAAAGGATCTTCATGAGTGATGCTCATGGTCACCAATGGAATCATTTGAAAATGTTTTTAACACTTGGTTCACGGTGTTCACATGCATTCATCCAAGGAATTTCTCAGTGGTATGAGACATTCAGGATCTAGATTTCACTACATTGGAGCATTGCATCGATCGGTCAAGTAGAACAGTGGATCAATGAAGGAATTTTCTTCATCAGACATTGTTCTCTCTCTCTCTCTTTCTCTCTCTCTCTCACACTCTCCCCCAAATTTCTCTCTCCTCAATATTCTAATCTTGTCATTGGGGTTGCAATTTTTGTATGTCTTAATGTTTTCAATGTAATAAGTCACCCTTCAGTTATAAAAGGGGACTTAATGTTTTCCTAGGAATGTGAAAAGTTTCAAGGCATATGAAGCATCATTGGGGGGTATATGAAGAATCACCAGGAAGAGAAGAGGTGTTCTTCTTCTATAAATTGTAATGCACTCCTCATTTGAGGGTCTTCTTAGCTATTCTTGTGAATTCATGAGAGAGATATCCTTGTGAAGAGAACAAAGAGAAAGAAAAATTCTTCCATTCCCCCATTCTAAATTTCTTCCATTTCTTATGCTATGTACAATTTTTTTGAGCATCAATACAAGAAGAAGGAGTTTAACCTTTTTTGACTAAGGAATTTAGTGATACTTTGTGTTCATTAAATTCTATTTGGTCTTATTGTTGTTTGCAGATTTGTTTTCTTCTAAATTCAAGTGCATGTGATGAAACTTCTAACTAGTGTTTGTGCAAGAATCTGATTTTCTACTTGCAAACATTAGTTTCCCTTGTCTAACATTCTCACTCCCTTTCCCACTCTCCTAGAAAATTCCTCCCTTATAGATATCTGCAAGATTTTTCCATAGGGTCAGTGGAGTGCCCCTGTTGGATCCCCAATCGAAAGGCCACCAAGAAAATCCACCTTTTACTCATGCATGCATATATGACAGTTGCACCAGTTAAGTAGAGGGACTTAGACTCCCAGAGTGTTGGCAAGAAACCCACAAATTTGTCCCTCAAGAAATTTTTTCACCAACAGTTTTTGGCACCCACCGTGGGGTAGATTTAGTAGCATCTGCACCCAAAATACGACTACAAGGTCCCAAATTACAAAAAAAATGAAATATTGAAAAAACAAGAAAAAGAGTTCATGAAAATCCATTGTGCAAAGATACACTGTCAATTCCTGCATGTGACCTTTCATATTCCACAGTGTCCTTTCATATTCCCACTGCAAGAATTTCCAAAAGGTGGCTGAAAGGAGATACATCAGGTTGAATAGATCAAGAGGAATTGTCGACCCCACTTTTGAGGCTTTGCAAAATCAGCAAGAATGAGTTAGAGACAATCCCTACTACTTTTCTCAAGCCTCATCCCCATCTGGGTCATCAAGTAGTTCACCTGGAAATCCCATCCAAACTCTTGTTGATACTCCCCCTTCAAATTCTCCCATTTTTCAACCACCATTGAGCATTGAGTTCCCAGAGGAAGAAGAATTTGAAGAAGAATTTGTAGAAGTAAGAGCTGAAGAAGAAACAGAAACAACAATGGTGGATGAAGCAGAAAGACCTCAACCCATTGTTCCATGGGGAAGAAATACATGCCCACTCACTCTTGAACCACCTCTTCATGATCTACCAATAGGTTCCCACAAGAAATTTCCAAATTTCAAAGGCAATGGCACATAAATACCTGAAGAACACATCACCACTTTCACCACATCATGCGGGATTCTTGGAGTTGAACATGAAGACATTTTCATAAGATTTTTTGTGGAGTCTCTCCAAGAAAAAGTAGTAGAATGGTTCTATCTCTTACCCACCAATCCATCACTGGTTGGAATGATATCAAGAAACTAGGTTCAAGGAAATATTTAAATCAATAAATACTGTCAAGACCTCTTGTTCAGTTGGCTCAAATGAAGAAAGGAGAAAGTGAAACTATGAGAGACTTCATGGCTCATTTTGAACAGTTGCTTCACAGGATACCAGAAGAAGATTCACCATCTGAAAACAATGTCAAGAGATTCTTCATAAATGCTCAATCACCAGAGGTAGGATTTTTCCTACAAAGAGTTCAACCAAGGAACATTGTAGAAGCACAAAGGATGGCCATTGAACTTGATGATGATCTCATCCTCTCTAAAAGATCAAGAATCCCTTAAGGGGTAAGTCTTAACATCCTAGAGATGAAAGAACAGATCCACTACTATGAAAATAGGTGAATGAGATGGTATTGTTGAAGAGAGAATTATTTGAATGAGTATCTTCTCAAATAAACAATGCAAATCAAATTACAGGAACACCCCGAAGGCTTGCTTTGGAGGACCCACCCATCAATGCAAGTTGTAGGATTCAGGAAAATGAAGCAGAGCTTGAACAAGAAATTGAAGGTGATGAGTTCGTAGAAGTTGATGAACTTGAGAATGATACACAAATAAGATTCTGTGAGTATTCTGGAGGTGATGAAGATGATGAAGAAGATGCACCCAATTTCTCATGTGTGGTATTCACTCATTCTCAGTCTGAGAAAGGAGCCTCTTCCTCCACTACTACTAAAAAAAAGAAGACTGAAAATCCTCCTGTGGTGACTCTGACAAAACAAAATAATCAGTCAAGGATCTCCACTTCCACCTTGCATGGAGTCCACATTTGAGAAACCTGATCCTATAGTGAGTAAGAAGGCTCCCACGATTCCAAGTAAGTCTTCCCATGCCTCTTATAATTCTAAATCTAAATATACTCCTATAAAATCTAGTACTTCAAAATTCCTAGTGTACCTTTCAAAATACCCTCTATTCCTAAAACATCTACTCCTGCTTCCAAACCTATCCTAAATCCAAAATCAGTCCCTTCATCACCCTTGTCCACATCACTCTCCTTTGACTTCATAGAATATGCAAACAAATCCAAGGTGCAGATCACTGAAATTGAATATTTGCGAACTCATCCTAAACAATTTGAGAGATTTGTTCAATATATCATGAGTGGTAGTTTAACACCCAATGTTGTAACTCCTAGTTCTAAAGGAATACTACCAAACCCACCTACACCTCCATCACAGAACATGATTTCTTTGAGTGCATCCAAGACTGATAAGGTTGAACCTTTCTATGTCTCCCTTCTTGTTGGAGAATATGTATTGAACAACTACATAATAGATTCTGGTGCCTCTGAAAATGTAATGCCTATAAAGGTTGCCAAGGCTCTCAAACTCACCATGACTCCACCTGGTGGCTCTTGTTACTCCTTGGAGTCAAAATAGGTCCCACTTGTAGGGAAGGTCAAATATGCACAGGTGGCTCTCACCAAATTTCTAGACAAGAAGGTTTCAGTGATGATTTTGGTAGTAGACATTCCAGCTTCATTTGGAATGTTGCTAAGTCAAAGCCTTTACCTAGACTTGGGAGGGTAAAATTTAGATGAATTAGTCTTCTGTAACCATACCAGTGAAGGGAGACATGGAGAAATTGCTTCAAGAGAAGAATATGAGGTACACAGTGTGAAAGTATGGAAGCCTAGAAACCAACATCTTGTACCAAGATACCAGGAGGATGAATCAATTTTCATAACAACTGAAGAAGAAGATGATATTCCCATATTGATAGGGACCAAAATTCCTTCCTAGAGAGGTATGGACCTTGAAGAAGCATTGAGGAGATTTGAGTTACAAGAGGGAACCTCTAAATTTCTGTATGATGCAAACCAAGAAGAAGAGGAAATGGTTCTTGATGATCTTAAATGGAGAAACCAACTTATATGCCTTATCCATGAAGAGGATATGTTCTCATTCCCATTTGGAGATGAAGATGATCTCAATCATGCCATCCATGGAGGGAATAAGACCAGCTTGTGATGAGCCCGTAAAAGGTTTGAAAGAAGTTCTGTACAAGATATCTTAAGAGTCCGTTGAAGAGAAAAAAGATCCTAAGCTCAGTCTTGAACTCTTGATGCAAGCCATGAATCTACAAGAAAAGCGTGAATCTGATTAAGAAGCCTCAATCAGTGTGAAGGTTGGCCATGTTGAAATAAAGTAAGATGAGGAATTTGATGTCTCTCCTTAGCCAATAGTTGATGGATATAATGACTAAATGGAGGTATTTTCTTTGCCATTTGAAGAAGAAAACTCTTTCCATGATGAAAAATATGAAATAGATGGTGTTGAGGTCATTGAAGGTGAATATCCCCTTGAGAAAGAAGTAACAGAATGTAATAAGCTTAAGGACAATGAATTAATCCATCCAGATAGTTTCCTTGAGCTTCAAAATGAAGATTCTTCAAACAAGTACAAAGATGAACCATAGGAAGCAATAAAGTATAACTCTGTGTGAGAAATCCTAGATGCGGTAGAAAATACGGAAGACCTTGAGCTAATTCTTGATCTCTTAGCTCATGCCATGGCTATATAGGACACGCATGAGGTTACTTCCAATCCTCCATTTAACCTTCAATCACCTCATTGTGAAGTAGAGATAAAAGCTAAGTGCAAGGTTTCTCACAAAAAAGAGGTCAATAAACACATATTTGGGAAAGAAACTAACTCAGAATTTTCAAGTAATTTGAAGGAAAAGTAGCCTTGGGGAAGTGGTGGGATGCTCAATGAAGAATCAACTATGTGGATATATGTGGAATGCAACTGGCACTATGAAACCAATTTCAAAGGGAATGAAGGCAATGGAATTTGTTGGACCCTAAAATATTGGCTAAGTACCAAGAGGTGCTTGCATGAAAGAATAGTGAGAAGAAAGGCGTTCAGTGGAAAACACGTAGGACAAAGGGGTTTAAGAATGGTTTTAGTGAAACTAGGGCATGCATGGGGGGCAGGACAAGGGTTTAAAAGACTTATCCATATTTGGCATTCTAGAGGCACTTGAGGAAAAATGCGAGGAACCAATTAGGTGTGATGAGTGGATAAGGTGCCGTCCTGGAGCCTTGGAGACCAAGAAAATGATATTCCACATAGGGAATATTCCTAGAGACATCATTATAGAGAGTGGAGGGTTTGTAAAGGGATAAGAATTCAAATACGGAGGACCACATCGACCCTTGGCACCTGATCTGCTCAAGAGAAAAGGCATGGAGGTGGCTGATGATCCTATTTAAAGGAATTCTCAAGAAAGGAACAAATATATAGAAATACACGAGACACAGACATAAAGAAAATACATAGAGAATTCAGAAAAAGAGAAAGAGAGTAATGAAGTGCTACATAAATACTAAGGGTTTAGAGCTCATAGTGTTAGGGTTTAGAGTACTTAATGCCAAGGGTTGTAAGAGATTCCATAAGCATATGTATGGGTACTGGGATCTGTAACAAGGGGAAGAAAAAGAACAAGTATAGTAAGGATCTCATATTAGAGAAGATTACAGGAGTTAAGTCTCTGTCATTTATTGTATATGGTCTAAGATGACCCTTTTGACTATATTATGGCTACCAAAACTCTTTTAAATCGATATATATATATATATATATATATATATATATATATATATATGGGTTCGTTCTGTATATCTTGATTATGGGTGCAAAACCTTCTTATATTTAGCATGTTATAGTTCAGATATGCTTTCCTATGGATCATTCAGTGTTTATCTACCTTCGCTGATGCATGAGTGTGTGTGGATTTTCTAGTTCTATGTTCTTCTTTTAAGATGCATAGATTTCTATTTCTGCAAATAATCCTCCATTAAATGCGGAACCTTCTCAAAAATATCACATAAAAGAGGGGCTTGGCACTTGCGCATGCCTCGGGTGAGTGGGAAGTTCCCATTGGGTGATAAGGCGGTGTGCTTGGGGTTAAAAAGAAGTATTAAGGGTAAAATAAATGACTACATCTTGGTTTCATTGTTCGGATCTATTTTTGAAGATGTTGTGAGAATGGTGCATGATGAGAGAGAGCTTGACCTTGGACAGTGTCGAAGCATGGCTTAAAAGCACAGAGGAAGGAGAAAGTGTCGAAAAATAATATGGAAGCATGGGTATAGATCACATCTTAGCAGTAAGCTTCCCAAAGGTAGCACACACAGGTGGAAAGGGCATAATAGCAATGTAGGAACAAGAAATTACTTACATTAATGATCCAAACTAGGTATTGCGCACACGTTTCCAAAGTATCACACCTACAAACTAACTCCTTACATGGTATTATTTTGATGAAGAGGGTGCATACCCACTCACAAGGAAATGTTATCTTGGGATTTTGAGTCCCATGTTGATGAACCCAAATTTGAGGTCAACTGAGATGCATTGATGAAGATACCAGATACCAAGGGAGTAAACCCTCTTGTGAATTCCCAAAAACTGTCTGATGAGAAATTTTACAACACCCTCAAAAAATTATTAGTGGAGGTAGAAGTAAGAATATTCAGAAGGAATGAAATAATAAGTGTTTTGGAGGAGGAGCTTGAGAAGAAGAATGAGGAGATTGTTGAGCAGCACAAGGAGATAAAACATAAGGCATTGATCAGTGCACAGTTAAGGTATGAACTAAGGGATGAAAAGGAAAAGGTGTGTAAGATCCATAAGAAGATAGAGATTATTTCAGATGCCATAATATTGAAGGACCTAGATATGGCCCCGTCTAAGAAAAAATATGAGTCAACCATGCACTACTTGGAAGACTTAACCTGCATCATCACCATGGAAAGACGGCCACTCACATTGGAGTTGGTGAAAGAGGTGATGGCGGGCTAGAAAGAGGAAGAAAAAATGAAGATTAGGGAGACACTCGGTATTCTAAGATCCTTTCAACTATAAAGACCGTTGCATAAATGGCCAAGGCTGTATATGAAAATTGCGTTGATAGAGATAGGGTAGTGAGCATATTAGTTGCTACACATGAGGCATATCTACAGAAATTTCAAGAAAAGAACAAAGGCAATAGGGAAGAGCGTGATAAGATCTTGGCTGAGGTTAAGAAAATGTTGGAAGCAATCAAAACCTTGTGGGGATTGGTTAATAATTGGCTTAAGGAGCTATATCCCCAGGTCACTCGCAAAATGGACACGCTGGGTGATCTTAGCAAGCAACTAGAAGGAATTGTAGATACACTTAGTGCTAAGAGTAACGAATTGAGTTTTGATGAAGTAAGAACTCTAGTAGGTGACCTACTTTAGTAGGTGTAGGGTGAGGTAGATGTCTAGGAGAATATTGAGGCAACATTGAAGAAGGAATTCCCACTCCTACGATAGTAGCATATTATTATATTCTTTCGTTCTTTATTCAGATTTTCCCAGTTCCACTATTCTTTATTCTTTAAGGAAGAAGGTTTTTTCTGAGGATGGAGAACACAAATAGTGTGGGGTGATGTTGGAACCTAAAACATTAGCTAAGTACCAAGAAGAGCATGCAAACAAGACCAAGGAGAAGAAGGGAGATCAGGGGAAAGTGCACATGTTAAAGGTGTTTAAGAAAGGTTTTAGGGAAACTAGGGCATGCGTAGGAGGTAGGACAAGGGTCTAAAGGACTTATCCATATTTGGCATTCTAGATGCTCTTGAGAAAAGTGTGAGGACCCGAATAGGCATGATGAGTGGATAAGGTACCAACCTGGAGCCTTGGTGACCAAGAAAAGGATATTCCACGTAGGGAATATTCCTAGAGACATCATTATAAAGAGTGGAGGGTTTGCTGAGGGATAAGCATTCACCTATGGAGGACCACATAGACACTTGGCACATGATCTACTCATGAGAAAAGGAATGGTGGTGGATGATACTACTATTTAAAGGAATGCTTAGGCCAGGAACAAATATATAAAAATAAATGGGACGCAAAAATAGAGAGAATGCATGGAGAAAGAGAAGGAGAGTAATGAAGTGCTTCAGAAATGCTAAGGTCTTAGAGTTCATAGTGTTAGGGTTTAGAGTACTTAGTGCCAAGGGTTTTAAGGGATGTCATAAGCATATGTATGGGTGTTGGGATCTATAACAAGGGTTAGAATAAGAACAAGTATAGTTAGGATCTCATATCAAAGAAGCTTATAGGAGTTAAGTCTCTGTGATTTATTGTATATGATCTGAGATGACCCTTTTGACTATAATGTGCCTACCATAACTCATTTAAATCGATATATATATATATATATATATATATATATATATATATATATATATACATATGGGTTCATTATGTATATCTTGATTATGGGTGCAAAACCTTCTTATATTTAGCATATTATAGCTCATATATGTTTTCCTATGGCTTATTCAGTGTTTATCTACCTTCTCTGATGCATGGGTGTGTGTGTGTGGATCTACTAGTTCCATGTTATTCTTTTAAGATGCATATATTTATACTTCTATAAATTATCCTCCATTAATGGCGGAACCTTCTCACAAAGCTCACATAAAAGAGGGGCTTGGCACTTGTGCATGCCTTGGTTGAGCACCCAATATCCGCTGGGTGATAGGCCGACGCGCTTAGGGTTAGAAAGAAGTATTACGGGTAAATAAATGACTACAAAATTTCTAAGCGAAGGATTGAGCATCAAGAAGATCATGTAGACTCAGTCCTACCAAGTAGAATAACAATCATGAAAGCACTTGAATTTCATAAATAGTTAAGGAGAGGAGGCTATTTTATCAAACTGGTTAATGAATTTACAAGACAACATTAATTAGGGGTAACTTCTGAGAAGAGAATAATGTTTCAAAAAAATTGGGTTTTCCCCTGCCTTGTACCCTAGGTGATTGTTAGGTGTGTTTCCCTTCCTTTTGTGTGTTGTGTGATTCTGTTTCATCATTTTTGTGTGTGTGCATTCTTATTGTTATATTTCTCTCTTGTTAATTATACATGACTCTGCAGGGCCCAATGGATTCTAGATTCTCCATGTCATGTCTTCACTGTGCTCATCTAGATTCTCCATGTCATGTCTTCCCTGTGCTCATTCCATGTCATGTCCCCAAGCTAGAGCCCGTTGTCATGTAAATTTGTAATTGGGAAATTGAGAATTTCCAAGCATGGAAACGATACCCATGTGCCAAATTTTCATGTTTTATCCTTCCGAGGCACCCCAAGTCTACATAGTCAGTCTGAAAACCTCCTGATGTGATGTTAAATCAGTTCCCTAGGTGATTTAGGAAAGTCTAGTCAACCCCCTAGGTGATTTTAGGAGTTCTTGAAAAATGCAAATTTCAGACAGTTGTGGGAAGGGCTATCACTAGTCTTCCTAGGATTGAAGCAACCCCCTAGAGTGGAATAGAGGATGCAAACTAGAAATAAGGGTGAATTGAAGGCCTAGGAACATCACAGAGGTGATTAAGGAATATTCAGGAAGGATTTGGAAGAGTTGGGGCAGTTTCACCAAAATTAGGGTTCACAGGCCTAAGCAGTGCATAGGATCAAAAGAGCTGTTGAGCTTCGAGAGGTGATTCCGAAAGATCTAAATGGAGGTAGGAGTAAAAAAAAACATATTCAAAAATGGAATACCAATACCTATAATATGGTGAAATCATATTTCTGACAACACCTTGGCGTAATGGTTTTGTAGGCAGTTCTTCTCATGCATAGGTAAGGGACCAGATCAAAAATATGATATTTCAGGGATTACATGGATTAGTAAATATCTGATACTCCTAACCATTGGATTTAAAAGGAATTTTAAGTAATTTTATATAAAATTACACCAAAAATGTCCATCAATAAGTCAATATATGGCTATTTCAAGTTACCCTCTTGATGAGTTCTCACAGTTAGTCAAATTTCAAGATGGACACGTGTCAGCTCCAATATCTTGATGCAATTTTGTGTCCCTTTAGTCCCTCAAGAAAAGGGAAATTTGGGACATAAAAATTCTCCCAGCCCCTATAAGACCTCAAGTCACACATATGACCTTTTGGACTGCTAGTTCAGCCCCAAGGTGCTTGTAGGAGCTCAAACCCTCAACCATCAGATCACTAAACAGTGGCAGCTTCTGGTGCACTGTGAAAATTTATGTCCCTCATGTAAATTTGTGAAAAGGAACATCAGGGACATGAAAATTTCCCATCCCCAAGGGAGTCTTCTGGTCACTCATATGACCCTCTCCAGTGCTTTTTCTCAGCCCCCGAGAGCTAGTGGAGCTTGAATCCTCAACCGTCAGATCGTTGCCACATGTCATCACCTAGTGCACCATGAAATTTGATGTCCCTTTGTCCATTTTTGAAAAGGGACATGAAAATGCACCCATCCCCAAAGAAGCCTCATGGTTCCTCATATGACCAGTTTCCAGCCCCTAGTGCTTCCAGCTTGCCTTTTAGGCTTAAACCTTCACCGTTGAATCTCCGCCATTTATCATCAGCAGGTGTCACATGAAAATTTATGTACCTCTAATCGATCAATGATTAAGGAACATGAAAATGTGCCTTACTTCCTGCTTTGTAATTTTTGCAAATTTTCAAAATCCTTTCTATCGCTTTCCTTGCCGCTTCTAACTTCTTCAACTTCACCCTGCCATAGCTCTGTAATCTGCTTACAATTACACAATTCACCATTACTGAACCTCAAACCAGCTCCACCATAAAAACAACATCCTATACTCCGTGATAATACAAAGGTCTCAGAAGAAGGATTGATCAGAAGAAGAAGAAGAAACGAAGAATGAAGAAGAAGAAGCTTGAAAAACTCCATTGTCGTGAAGCAAAAATTCGAAGAGATCTTACAAACCAGTACACGAAACAACAAATTTTTTTTTATGTTTATGTTTCTCAGAGACCATAAAAAATCACCTTCAGACCTCCCCTTTCTAGCAAGGAGTGTTCTCAGTGGAGAAATCTTCCTTTCAGCTCAATGAAGGAAAAAACTCGATTTCCCATTAAACTAACAGTCAAATCAAAGTGAAATTTCACCGGTGGAATAAGAGGCAAAAACCCAAAAAAATGTATAATTTTTGTTGTAAACGGAGAAGAAAACCAGACCTACAATTTTCAAGGTCCATTAATGGCTGCCATGTTCAGAGGTGCTGCCAGGTCAAAATTTTGAAACTTTAAAATCTCCCAAACTACTGATCAGGTAGGTCCAAGATTTTAGAGGGTCGATATTGGGCAAAAACCCATATTGGAAAACTTTTTTCCATAGATCCAACCACCAGAAGCCTTTTCTAAAAATAGTAGGTCTTCTACATAGGAGAGACTGCTATTTTGGGAAAGTTCATCAATTGAAGAAACTACGAAAGAGGTGGTGAACACAGAAGAGGTATTTGCGAGCAAAATTCATCGAAATTTCATCTTGGTCCAAAATTGGCATTTACTAAAAATAGTAAGTGTCCTCATGAGAACCTTCCAAAAATAGAAGACTGGTCCAGAAAGTGAGGGGAACATAGAGGGAAGGAGGATTTCTAGTTACCACAGCTAGTCAAGGTTTGAAGGAGCTGATTTTTCATACTTGCTAAAAATAGTAAGTTGTCCTGTGGGCACTTACTAAAAATAACAGGTCATTCCAAATGGCAGATTTCACAGAGGGAGCACGTTGGGAGTTGAATATTCAAGTTGACATCACTAGTAGGAGACTAGAGAGGGAAAATTCTCGACACTTGCTAAAAATAGTTGCCTTTTTCAAATATAATAGGTGCTAAGGAAAAATGAAGTTCAGATTTGTAGGGGCGAAAACAGTGCAATCTCATTCATCAGACTATGCGGGAGTAGATGACAGTGAGGTGACTTACATGGATCTCAACAGTGTCTTTCAACACTCATTTCATGCTTCAATTGGTATGTGTGAGGTGGAATTCAAGTCGACACCATCAGACTATTCATGATGTGTTTCATCAGGATCGTGTTCAAACTAACTAAGCAGTGTGGAAGTGTTGCAAGGAGTCAGGGTGGGATTTGTTCCAAAGCTTCAGTCTCTTCAGAAAGGATCTTCATGAGTGATGCTCATGGTCACCAATGGAATCATTTGACAATATTTTTAACACTTGGTTTGCAGTGTTCATGCATCATCCAAGGAAGTATCTCATGGTATAAGACATTCGAGGATCCAGATTTCACTACATTGGAGCATTGCATCGGATCGATCAAGTAGAACAGTGGATCAACAAGGAATTTTATTCATTGGCATTGTTCTCTCTCTCTCTCTCCTCTCACCCCCCAAATTTCTCTCTCCTTAATATTCTAATCTTGCATTGGGGTTGCACTTTTTCGTATGCCTTAATGTTTTCAATGTAATAAGTCACCCTTCAGTTATAAAAGGGGACTTAATGTTTTCCTAGGAATGTGAAAAGTTTCAAGGCATATGAAGCGTCATTGGGGGGTATATATGAAGAATCACCAGGAAGATCTTTTCTATAAATTGTAATGCACTCCTCATTTGAGGGTCTTCTTAGCTATTCTTGTGAATTCATGAGAGAGATATCCTTGTGAAGAGAACAAAGAGATAACAAAATTCTTCCATTTCCCCCCACTCTCAAATTTCTTCCATTTCTTATGCTATGTACAATTTCTTCTTGAGCATCAATACAAGAAGATGGAATTTTATCCTTTTTTGACTAAGGAATTTAGTGATACTTTGTGTTCATTAAATTCTATTTGGTCTTGTTGTTGTTTGCAGATATTTTTTCTTCCTAATTTAAATGCATGTGGTAATACTTCTAACTGGTGTATGCAAGAATCTGATTTTCTACTTGCAACATTAGTTTCCCTTGTCTAACATTCTCATTCCCTTTCCCACTCTCCTAGAAAATTCTTCTCTTGCATAAATCTGTAAGCTTTTTCTGCAGGGTCATTGGAGTGCCCTCATGGGATGCCCGACCAAAAGGTCACCACAAAAATACACCTTTTTACTCATGCATGCATATATGACAGCTACATTGGTTAAGTAGAGGGACTTATATTCCCAGAGCGTTGGCAACATCTTTTTGGCTTCTTGGTATTGGTGACACCTTGGTTTTCCCCCATAGTATTACTAGAAACTTGGAAGTGACCTGAGAACATCCATCCTTGAGAACACCTTGGTGCTTTCTGGTTTCTTTGGATTACCATGAACCCATAGGGTTTTCTAACTACATTCTCACCATGAACCTGAAGGTGACTTGATGTCTCAACTGTACACTTCGGTGGTTTCTCGGATTTCCACAAACCCTTAACACAAGAACCAAGTGCTAATTTAGTGATTTTTATCCTCACAACTTCCTTCATACATGAGGTACTAAACTGGAAAATTCTTTGTATATTTATTGAAAAACAAACCACAAAAAAACACACGAACAAAATATGAACACAACAAAAAACATAATTATCACCAAAGAAATGGTGCACCCCCATCGTAGGTGACTGAGGAGAGGATGCCAATTGTCCTCTGATCTTTGTCTATCCTCCATCCTCCAATAACACGCTACTTAGTTAGTGGATATAGCTTTGCGGATCATTACACTAAATGATGCATATTTAATATTTCTAAAAGTGTTTTCATGTGAACCAATAGTTATAAGATAAATAGCCTGATTGACACACCTCAATGGGGATATATCAACTGCTTGATGCCTCACAACATTGTCATAGCCAATCCTTGTAGCATATTATCTTGGAATGTTTCTAATAATAACATCAACAATAATTTAAATTGGGTTTTGATATGTAAGCAGTTGAATCTCACCTTGAACTTTCTCCAATATAACACAATACTCTCCCACTGCATGGTTGAAGTTGACACAACTCTCAGGCTAGATATTTGTGATAAATGCATGCATCTGGTATGCATCCTTTTGGAGCTAGAAGGATTCCTACCTCACACACTCAATGCTATCATATTCAAAAATGAAAGGTGATCCTGAATGGAGACTCCAAGGAATCATCAATGAATTTTTCATCTTTTCAATGATGGGCACTGGGCCTTGTGGAAGTATTTACCAGTGTAGAAATTTGTTGTGTGAGGGATGAATATGGCCTATTTTTCAGCCAATACTTCCATGTAATCCCTAAGTGAAATATCACTCACATGGACATCATCAAAATACCAAAAATTAAAGAGCTTAACATCAACTTGGACGATTTCCTGTTCCTTCCTTCTGTTGCAATGGTTTCTATATGTTGTCAAATGAACATGTATTAAGATCTTAGTGCTTCAAAACATCCATGCAGCCAAGCACTATGTCTCATCTAATCCTCCACGATCTAAATCAAGTTGTTGGAAATGAATTTCAATCAACATGTAGGTCTGCAAAACATCCACACTTTATCTCGGAGAAAACTGCCAAAACTTCAATTCCTTTCATGCATGCCAAGGAGTGAAACATGCTTTGATACTGTAGAAAGCATTAACAGATGGTAAAATAATTAAATACCTTGAATTTATATCCAAACTTAGTAGATAAATACAAAATATCTGGACAATTACAAAGGAACCGTCGGGTAGGAAGAAGAATCATCAGCAGTTTAAATGCCACGTATACAATGTATTATATTTTTCTAACACAACTTTCCCTAGGTTTCCTTTCTAATTTATCATTTTAAGAATAAGGAAAATGTTCCATATTTGGAACAAAAAATTATTCAGAATAATAAAACCTTATAAAAAACCATTACACAAGAATCATTTTATAAACAAGATGTCTATCAATAAGTTCTAATGAGCTGGTTAAATATACAACCTGCATGCATATTTTCCCAACAAAATAATTGACCCAAAAAAATCCATTATATTTCCTATATATATATTTTTTTTTTCATTTCAATTTTCCTCATAAAAACAAAGAAATTTTTTATTTTATAAAACAAAAATAGAATCCCAATGTATTCCTAGATTTCATGATAAAAATAGTAAGAATAAAAGAGAAAACCCATGCCTAGTTCATGTTTTATTTCTTTTCCAACTTCCTTGAAATCTGAAACTTCGAATGCCCAAAAAAAATCACAAAAATTTCCAAATAAAAAATTAAATACAACATATGACATTAAAAATAGCTTATTCATTGCATGCACATGATCAAAATAGCCTTCCATAATTTTCTCCCAAAACTGCCATGCAAGCTCAACCAAACCTAAAGCAAAGCCAAACATGCGAATGAGAGGGAAAGCCTTGCATGGTTTGGATTGCAAAGAAAGCTACCGGTTCCCATGGAATCATTTTTATTTAATACCTTTAATGCTGGAAGTGCCATGTAGTGGCTCAATAAATCCAAAACCCTCTTAAACTACTTTGTATGTACTTTGGTCTATGGCCACACTAACACTAAACAATATTACTTACCTTGTTATTCGCTAAATGTTATGTGACCAATCTTTAATAAAATTTAAACATTAAACAATTTACCTTGTAAAGTGGTCGATGACCATGATTTATAATGTTAAAGATGGGGTTGATTCCATAGTTTAAACATCACCTTAATTTCCAAGTGGTCTAAGACCAAGCCAGTCATTTTTACTCCCATCACAAAAGGAAGGAACCCCATCACGCTGGCCTATCACCCAGTGAAAGCTGAGCACTCACCCGAGGCACGCGCGGGTACCGAGTCTCTCTTTTATGTGAGTTTAGTGGGAAACATCATCTATGATTAGTGTAAGAGTTTCCAGGAGGGAAGTTAAGACATACAAGAACCATAGGGCTCAGAACGGCCTCTAGATCCTTGCAGTCACTTCAGACCGAGTGCTTTAACAGAATCCAGAACATGTATTATGGCAGAAAGAAATATACAAGCATTCATACTTAGCATGAAAGGAAAGAGAACTCATAAGAGAGAAATATGCATTAGAACCATTGATATTCATGTATATATTATATCAGGTAACCTCATTACATTCATTGAACCATTACAGAGTGTCACAGAGAAGCAGACCGCAGTCATGCATTTCACTGGACTTATGTAACTAAGCTACCAAAAGAAAATTTACAACTTCATGCCTAGTACATTCTCTCCTTGATGCAACTATCCACTAACAGAGTCCTCGCAGTAATTATGCAGAGCTCCGCCCATGCTGTCTCTCAAACTCACACTCTCTCTAACCCGCTATATCTCAAACTCGTATATCTTTTACTCCACAGGCACTTGTATTTATCACTTTCCTACACTGCCAACTCACCCTCCAGCACCCTCAGATCTGGTGCCAAGTGTCGAATGTGGTCCTTCATGCGAGCATGCTTCTCCAGGCCTGAGCTTTCCACTTTATCTCATGATGTTCTTCTAGAAGATTCCATCCAAGGCATGCCCCTATCTGGGCCAACCTGTCGCCAGGCTGGCACCTTATCCACACGCAACCGGTCATGCTTTTCACATGTTCTACCCTGGGTGCTCAAATTGACTAAGTCCCAAACCTCCTTTCACATGTCACGTGTGCTATGTGCTTCCTTAAACCTTTCTCTTGCACACTTTTGCCTTATGCACCTTTCCATAACTGGGACCTTGCATGCCTATGCACCTTCATACTTGGCCAATATTCCAGGGGTCCAACATCACCCCACACTATGCCTGTTCTCCATCCTCAGAAACACTTTACTCAACCAAGATGCATGCTGCCTTAGGGAACCAATGTATAATCTTACACTTTACAAAAGAATAAGGGAATGAAAGAATTGGGGAAAGAATGAAGAATGGGGGGAGCATTAATTCAACAAGCTAGGAAAATCCTTCCGTAAGTCTGCCTCTAGCTTATTCCACACTTCGACCTCACCCTGTGCCTTCTGACAGAGGTCACCCACCAGGGTGCTCACTTCGTCAAAACTCAGGCCAATTCCCTGGGTGCCCAAAGTGTCCACGATCTGCTCCATCTCTTTTCCCAGGTCTTCGAGCTTGTCCATCCTCCTGGTAATTTGAGGGTATAGTTCCTTTAGCCGGGCCTTGATCAAACTCCTTAAGGCTTCAATTGCCTCTGATTTTCTCTCTACTTCAGCCAGAACTTTGTCCCTTTCTACCCTGTTCCCCTTGTTATTTTCTTGGAACTCTTTTAGCTCCACTTCGAGTGTGGCGACCAAGGAGCTTGCCACCTTATCTCTATCTGTGCATGTATCATACGCGGCCTCCACAGATTGGGCAGTGACCTTAACCTCTACGAGCACTTGGCTATACTCGGCAATGAGCACTACCACCTTCAATCTGTCCTCCTCCTTCAAGCACGTGGCCACTTCTTCTACAGACTCCAGGGCCAAAGGTCATCTCTCCATAGTGAGGACATGTGTTAGATCTTCTATACATTCCAGAAGGGATGAGTACTTCTGTGTGGGTGGCGCTAAGTCTGGGTGCTTTAAAAGGATGGCACCCTTGATAGACTCCATTTTCTTGTATACTTCCTGCACCTTTATCTTCTCTTCCTTTAACTCACACCTTAGCTGTGCACTGATCAGCTCTTCCTGCTTTAAGCTCTGGGTCTTCTCCGCCAGCTCCTCTTCCTTCTTCCCTAGTTTTTCCTCCAGTACTCTTATCCTATCATTGTGTGTGAAGAGTCTAGCCTCGGTCTCGACCACGACCTTGTTGAGTGTGTTGCAGACTTGCTCATCTGAGAGCTCCTGAGAATTCACTAAGGGATTGACCCCCTTAGATTCTGGCAATGTTATGAGTGCTCCCTGACAGACTTCAAAGTCTGGCTCATCAATGTGGGACTCAAATGCCCAAGAGAGCATCTTCTTTGTTCTAGGGTACATGCCCTCCTTTTCAAAAGACCCCATGGCTAAAAGCCTTTCTATGGGTACAGTGCTTTGGAATCACACGCATAGCACCTTCTTCATGTCATCAACGTAGCCCATTACTTGCCTCTACTCCGTATCAAGAGTCCTCCTACCCGAGCGCATGCCTTTGGGGAAACTTACTGTTAGAGCGGGACCTCCTCCCAGGCTGTCATGCTCTTTTTCAATATTCTCCTCCTTCCCTTCCTTCAGCACTATGTCCACACTGCACTCCAACTCTTGGTCTACCAGGGCTTCGAGCATTTTCTTTGCTTCTCTTTCTACCACCTCAGTGATCTACTCCTTCGTAAAACTTATTGCTCCCTACTTTTCCCCACCAACCTCTTCATTCCTTTCCATGTCTCCAGTGTCTTCCTCATCCTGTGCACCCTTGCACCACGTGAATACAAACTCCTGATTCTCATCTCCACTCTCCTCTTCTGAGTCGTAGACACTGAAGACCTGTGGCTCCTGGTCTTTTTCAGGCTCATCTTCCTCACCGTCATCTTCTTCACTCTCATCCCCTCTTCCGCCCATGTACTTCTCCATGCTTTCGGTCACCTCCGAGTCAGCTTCCTCATCTACCCTCTACTTTTTCCTGAGAGGTGGCTCCTGAACAGGGGATTCAGCCTTATCTTCTCCCTCAGGTGACTCTTCCTTGGTGAGGGGTTTCCTAGGTGCCTCTACTTCTGGTGTCTTTTCCTTCACCAGGGACTTCTTTCTCCATATGTAAGTGCTTGGCTTGGCACTTTGTTGTTGGCATGCTCACTGTCTGAGCAGTCTGCACACTTGGTGCTTTTCTTCTCCTCTCCCTCTCTTCTTTGGCATGGGCTTCTTCCTACCCATGGGATCCTCAGGTATGGAGACATCATTCTCTAGATATGCACCCTTCTCAAACTTTGGCCTTATACAGAGGTACACGCATGCACGTGGATCCTCCAGGGAAGGGTAGTGTCATCGACCTTGTCATTTGGATCTCATGCGACAGGTACCTCTCCACATACGCACACTTTCCATTGGGGTAATTTAGCTTCTTTTTCATCTCCCTATGCTCCCGGTCTAGACTACCTAGTTCCATCCTTAACTTCTTTGATTCCTTAAATCTATTTCACTCCCACTTGGAAGTATTGAGTAGTGAACGTGAAGGGAAGCTTGCACCAAGGGCTCCATGATTCATCTATTAGCTTGAACCTGCCCAAGTAGAAATGTTGATAGACAAACTTGGCTTCCCCCTCAGTGGCTTTTGGGAGTTGTTCAGGGATTCTCCACTCTACCCCGAACACGTTCCTTAGGCACGTATACCATTTCTCCAGCCGCGCCTTGTGGGGTGTTGTCATTGTATCACAGGCATACTTCTCGAACCTCTTCGCGGGTGAAGGATCCTCGGCGGGGTACTCCCATACAAACTTTTCTGGTGCGTCAGGCACTCCAATCTCTGAAAATAAAATGGTGAGCAAGACGTTTCCGAAGAGGATTCTGTCCCCATCCTTCGCGCAACTGAAATTTCTTCTACGATGTATGCGAACAAGTTATATATGGTGCCTTCTGTAATTTTCCTACAACATGTAACCAGGGTTTATTGACCTGGGTCCACCTCTCCTGGCCATTCAGCTTAGTCACCAGATGCATGGCCATTTTCATCATGGGGTCCTTGATGTCTGAAATGTCATAATACCTCGACCCCTTCTTGCAGGCATATTCGGTGATGGTCTCCTGAATAGCCTCCTTGTCACCTAGGTCATCTTCCAAGCTATCTCCCTCACATATGAGGCCTGTAAATTGTGAGATAAGCTGGGGAGTAACACACATCTTGCACCCTACAAAGTGGAAGTAATCTTCATGTACCCGTGACATTAACCATTGGTACAGGCACTCTGGTTTTCCAAAATAGGGCAACTCATAGAGTTGCAACAGCCATGCCTTCTCTATTTTGACCTTAACGTCATCATTGTATATCAGCAAGCCCTCTGGTGTTCATTTACTAGTGGGGCACACTAATTCCAGTGCCATTTCCTTCTCTATCATGTTTTTTCAGTGATTATAATCACTTACAGGTACATTTCTCAGGTGGGATTCCCACTCCTTCCCCATCATCACCCCATCTGGGTATTGCATCTCTGCATACCATTCTTCATTTGTGTTTACATCGAGTTCTCGTTGTTTCACCTTGCCCTTGCCCTTTCCTTTCTTGGGTGCCATTGTCGAGGTCTTTTTATTACTCTGTTCTTCTTCCAATTCTTCCAACCTCTGATCTCAAATCTGTGATATAACTCTCTTGAACCCATGCCCTAGTTTTCCAAACCCTAACTGGGATCAAATTAACTCCACAAGATGGTGCCTCCTTACAACCCTTTTCACGCCCATGTAACCCCTTCCTTCTAGTTTGCAAACTCAAATTGGCTGCTCACGCTTCAATCTCACAGGTCTTTCTTCACACGATCTAATCTGGAAACCCTAGTTTATAAAACTCACTCCTTTCTCTATTTCAAAAGTGAAAATGAAAGAGCCTCGACCCTTTACTTATAGTTTTTGTCTTTTTGAACATTAAATGCTACTTTACTACCACTATACTTTGTTCATTTAATGTGGATTTTTAAAACAAATCCCATCTTCAGCACTTTCACTCACGCACCCAACCTTGCGTGAAAACTCCTCCAACCTTCTGGCACGCAACCAATCTAACATGACAGGAGACTCTTGCGCACACATAACCCACACCGAAGGCACTTCTTCTATCCTGATTCTTGCTTTCACCTACCTCATGTTGCTTAAATGCACTTTCTCCTTCTTAGTACGTGGGATCTACAAGTAGCTTTACCCTGGCACCAACCATTCATCTTCCATCTTTCTTCGTATACCTCTTTCAACCGGGCCATTCAACAAGGCTTTTCAACACAACTTCCTTGGTACCTTAATCATGCACTCCTTCACATTTCTCCACCCCACACTTAAAATGATGCACGGTCCTCTGCGCACTCACAAATTCTCAAAAATAGCAATAAGGTTACCGGTGCCCAAGGCACAAAACAAAACAACAACGTGAAAGGGAAACACAAGAAAGGGAAAGCATAAAGGAAACTTCTAAACTAACTGGAAAAACTACCTTATTTACAAACACCAAGAAGACTTATTTATAGTAGGGCTTCAGCCTACTCCCATTGAAGTGTCCAGGAAACTTCATCCCATCCAGCACTTGTAACTGGCACGCGCCCAAATCAAGGATGTACGAGATTGTGTAAGGACCCAACCAATGGACTTTCAACTTCCCAGGATGGCACAGAAACTTAGAATCATATAGTAACACCATCTGCCCAACCTCAAACTTCTTGTTCCTGATGTGGTGATCATGCCAAGCCTTTTTCTTTTCTTTTTCTATTGTTTGGCTCCACCTGGCGAGTGATCATCTCTCATCCAGCTTCATTAACTCATCAATCCTTTCTTCCAGCACTTGTTCATCATCTAATCCTCCTCTACGCACTATTCACAGAGAAGGTAACATAAATTCAACTGGAAAAATAGCTTCCATGCCAAACACCAATTGAAATGGTGTGGCTTTGTTTAGCCTTTTATACATTGTCCTGTAAGCCCATAATACTGCCGATACTTTGTCATCCCAATCTTGTCTTCTGACATCACAAATTTTGGTCAAGGTATGACTCAGTATCTTGTTGAATGCTTCCATGGTTCCATTTTCTTGTGGGTGATAGGGCATAGTCTTGTGATGAGCCACCATGAACTCTGATAATAGGATCCTCATGGTCTCATTCAAGAAATGTGTACCCCTATCGCTGGTCAAACTCAACGGGCATCCATATCTTGTGATAATGTTCTCCCACAAGAACCTTGCCACTGTTGCTATGCTGTGTAGTCTTTAGTTGGGGCTGCCTCTGCCCACCTTGTGAGATAATCCATGCAAGTGATGACATAACGTGACCCAGTCCTATGCATGTTGCTGGTGTAATAGGTCCCACAAAGTCTATCACCCACTTTTCAAAAGGCTCCGCACTAGGAATAGGGTGCAAAGGCACTTCGTCTCTCCAACCTGGTTTTCCAATGCACTGACAATGGTCACACACTTTACAATAATCTCTACAATCTTTGTACAAGGTTTCCCACCACAAACCTGCCATTAATATCTTGTGCGTGGTGGCATCACCTGCATAATGCCCACCCACACTTCCTCCATGTGCTTCCTCCATGATGGCCAGGTGCTCATGCTCTAAGACACACCTGCGTAAAACTTCATCACGTCCCAACTTGTATAAGTCTCCACTGATTAACATGTAGGGCACGGTGCGTATGGCCAACTGCTTCTTTTCCAATGTCTTCATTCCATCCGGTGCCACACCTTCCTTTAAAAATATTGCAATCTCTTCCAAATCTGAGGGCATGCGCCACAACCTAAACAGTTGCGCATCTGGCATTGTTTCCTCAATACTCTGCACATCCTCCCCTGAATCAATTCTTGACAGATGATCAGGCCCACAGTTGCTTTTTCCAGGCTTTACTACAATGGTGAATTCAAACTCTTGAAACAACAACACCCATCGACATATGCATCCTTGTAGAATAGGCTTGTTCACTAAATACTTTAATGCCATGTGGTCGGTGTAAAACACAAAGGGTGTTGCCAGCAGATACTGTCTAAACTTGAAGAGCACGTAGATCATTGACAATGCCTCACACTCAGTTGTGGTATAGTTTTTCTCTGCTGGTGTCAGCTTCCTGCTTGCAAAACATAGAGGATGATCAACAATCCCTTCACCTGGCTGTGCAAGCACTGCTCCAATGGCAGTCCCTGAGGCATCTACATGGACATGGAAGGGCTTGTCCCAAGAGGGAAAATGTAAAATAGGCATGGTGATAAGCCTATCTTTTAATGTATCAAATGCCCTCTGCTGCGCCTCTCCCCAATGGAAGGCACTTTTATGTCTAAGTAGCTCCTCTAAAGGCATGGATCTTGGCATATCCCTTAATGAATTTTCTATAATAGCCCATGTGCCCAAGGAATCCACGCACTGCGCTCTAGCTAATAGGCTCCCTTAACCCCACAATAACTGCAACCTTAGCGGGATCTACCATCAAGCCCTCCTTACATATGATATCCCCCAATAAAGTCCCAAAGGGTGTAGCAAACACACATTTCTTAATGTTGAGGGATATCCTCAACTACTACACCTCTCAAACATTAACCTCAAATTGTCACAATGGTCCTTAACCAGACCATATACTGTCCAATCATCCAAATAGACCTGAAGAAACTTATGGATGAAGTCCTGGAATGCTTGCACCACTATGCGTGAAAAGACAGCTGGCACATTCTTCAATCCAAAGGGCATGACCGTATATGCAAAACTTCCCCACTCGGTGGTGAAATTTGTCTTCTCCTGGTCCTCCTTTGCAATCTGGACTTGGTGGTACCCTAAAAATCTATCCGTAAAGGAATAGATCTCACACCCAGTGACTCCTTCCAAAATTTCTTCAGTGAAGGGGGTCAGAAAGGGATCAATGACACAAACTACATTCAATTCCCTATAATCCACACAAATCCTAATCCACCCATCCTTCTTGATGTTGATTACCATTAGGTGTACCCACTCTGATTCTTCTACTACCTCAATGATCCCAGAAGCTATCATTTTTTCTATCTCCTCCTTGACCTTCACGCACAAATTGGGATTCATCTGGTAGGGCCTTTTCCTAACCGGGCGCGCACCATCCTTCAGTTTTATCTTCATCTCCCCCAAGGAATGGTGAACACCTTTGAGCTCATGGTACCCACACGGGAATAAATCCTCAAATTCACACAGCAGATCAATGATCTTAGATACTTCCCTCTCTTTCTAGTAATCTCCAATAACAGCTTCCTTAGGTTCTTCTCCTGAGTCGATGTTGACCTTATTTATTTTCAAAGGCTCATGGTAGGCACATGCATGAGTATCTACATTGTCCACTACCTCACGCATCCCTACAGAATGGCTAACATCTAAGCTTTCTGATTCCTCTCCATCAATCACATATACCAACTTTCCCTTCTCCTTTTCCAAACACACGCGCTCAAGCTGTAACTCTTCTGTTTCCTCTACTTCTTCAAAGCACACCTCCAATCTTGGTTCACCTAGTAATTCCAATAGCCTATCTTCCATCCTGGCACTATCCCCCATGGTAAGGCACTTGATATCCTACAAGGCCTTATCAACTGATGGTTTGGTACTCTGATACTCAAAGGTTTGAATAAGGTCAGCCGCGAGCTCTTGCCAATTCCTTGTCTAACGGCGTGTCTCTGAATGAATGTACCATGCACATGCATAACCCTGCAGTGTAGAATACAACTTGTGCACCCAGAGGGATGGTGGAAAAGCTTCCACACCTTCTCTCCAGACCCGTTCACACTCCTAGGATATGGAAAGAGGTGGGCTCCTTCCCATGGTAGTCTTTGATGATGGTGGGTACATTGCTCCTAGAAAATCTGACAGAGAGAGCAATTCTTACCTCGCGCCACTCCAAAAGGCTCTCCTGATGTGTGGCCCACCACCGAGCTACTGTGCCGAGTAAGACATAACTTAACATCCCCCTCCATTCCTTTCCATCCTTCCACTGAGCTTCCACCTCCTGCAGAAAGATCTCAGGGAAGGCTCCTCCTGAATACTTGGGTAGTTCTTTTCCTCCAAGGTGCCTAACCGTGCGTGCCTTTGTTACCTTGGTCACCGATCCTCTCAACTACCATCCCATCAATTCATAAGTTCCATGCACCCAATTTTCACATGCCAGGATGGTGGTATCACTCATTGACTGAGCATCTTCAAACTGGATAACCCCGTTAGTAGGGTGTACCATCTCAGGGTCTCTGATTGAGCACACATAAATCCTGTCTAGAACTTCCTCCCCCAATGGTTCAATATAGGGTGTTGACTTCCCATCAGCCAGGGGTATAATGACCCATTCCTCCTTGTTCTCAAAGCTGATGTACCCTTTGTTGAACCGAAGGTCCGCATTGTTCTTGTAACACCAAGGGCACCCAAGTAGTGCTGGGAAATTGTCCACCTCGGCGAGCGCCAAGACTTCAAAGTCCCCAGTACACTTGGCTTCCTGTATAGTAATAGTTGCATCCTTCAAGACACCGATGGGCATTTCCTTAGTCTTGTTTTCCATATACAACACATTCAAAGATGGCTGTAATGTAGGTCTTCCCATCTGATGCCATGCATCCAAAGTCAGAACATTAACCTCCGCACCTGTGTCAATGAGGATATTGCTGAGGAGCCATCCATCTACAACTGCATTCAACGTAATCTCCTTGTCATAGTCGAGGCTGTGAGGGGGAAGGTTCACATGCAAGACCTATCTCTCACACTCTTCTCTAGTGCATGGTACCTTCTCTCTCAACCAGGATCCTAGCAAGGGAATGATATTCTCCTACCTTAGCATTTTACACACCTCCTTGACCTCATCCAGGTCATCCTTTTGTGCCTCGACTCTCCTTCCTTGTTCCTCCCTCCTGGATTGCTCCTTTAGACACTGGATCTCCCCTTGTAAGCTCTGAATAACATCCATGGTGTCCTGATATATCTCCTTTTGATGCGTGGGATCTGGATACTTTCCATGAATGACCTCCTCCCTTGAAACCAGGGTTTTCTATCTTGGTACCTCTCTTGCATGTGTGGCTTCTACCCTTGTTGTTACCAAGACAGGTTCCAAACCTACATCCCATGTTACCCGAGGCATCCACTGTATGTCTACCTTCTTGATGCTGACCATTGCAGTGCCCTTGTCCTTCCAGTGCTGCTGATTCATATGCTCAAATAATTCTGGGCACTCCTCATACTTATGCTTCTTCCCACACCACGAGCACTGCAACAGGTCTGGGCACTCACATTTGTAATGTTCTGTAGATCCACAGTTGAAACATGTTCCACATGGGAACTCACTCCTTCCTCCTCTATAGTTACCTCGACCATGGAATCCTCCTCAAAAACCCCTTCCACACGCACCTCCATCTGCACGCTCCTCATAACGGTGATCATCACCTTTAGAATTACTGGAAATGTTGGTTTGGCACACCCCATGATCAATGGCCTCATGGATCTGATCAATGAGCCTACAGTCCTTGGTATAATGGGTTGTAGAGGTGTAAATTTTGTAATAACAAGATACATTCTTCCTGATTACATGTTATAGCAAGGGACATCTACTTGCATCATGGTCCCCATGAAAAATTTCACAATCTATTGTCATAGCATGCACCATCCTCTGGGGGAAATTATCCTTAACGTGCCCCTCTACTTCACAATCTGTGCACCACAAACCACTGCGAGTCTCATGGGCTGAGTTCACAGATAATTTTTCCAACTGCTTTGGCCATAGCAGCAATCTGAGCCTCCAAGAATGGGCTAACACCAGTATCAACACTACCAACAGCCTCGGCATGTAGGGCAGCCTCCAATGCCTCGCGTGGGTCTGTAAAAGTTTTATGAGATAAGGCCCTTCTAAAAGGGGTGATCAATCCTCCAACAAACCACTGAGCATGCTGTGAAGGGTGAATATCATATGATAATTTAGACAAGAGAGTTTTAAAATGTGCATCATACTCCCACACACTCTCTGCCATTCCTTGTTGAATCTCCTTCAAAGCACTGATGCTCTTCTGCTCAAACTCAGGAATGTGGAACTCTACCAAGAATGCATTCTTTAAAGTAGTGTAGTCCACCACCATTTGATGAGGGTCATACTTCCTATACCAGCTATGTGCACACCCTTGCAACATGGTTACAAACTGACTAGCCTTCCATTCTGGGGTTGTGATACCCTTCACGTGCCATAGCAGTTCACACTTGTGAACATGTTCCGCAGCATCCTCAATGCCCCTGTAATCTGGAAAATGTAGAGACATTTCAAAGAATACCTGAGGTGGTGGCTGGGGTCCCTGTCCTCCTGAGCCAGAGCCTTGGTTCCCTCTAGTGTTTCCTCCACCACCTGATCCACCAGGTCCACCAGGTCCTGTGCCTCTAGAGCCACCAGATCCACCAGAACCACTGGGTCCAATAGGGCCTGTAGGAGTTGTGCCAAGTGCCCCCATGGTCCCACTGAACTATGCACTGATGGTCTGTGATAGTGCCCCGCTACCACTACTGTGTCCCACGCCACTCCCTGATGTGAGACCAAAAGCTTGTACACTTGCTCCTTGTCCAAAGACTCCTCTGAATACTGGAATATGTGCAGCCATAGAAGAAGGAACTGAAAAATTGTATCTCCTAGGCACAGATCTGTCTCTTCCACTGATATCAACTGGGTCAATAACACTTCTTCCTGGTTCAGAAAACCAAGCACCAGGGCTCGGTCACTGGGTGGGTTCAGATATGCACCAATGACTCTCCTTTCTCCATGTGATGAACTCTCACTAGAAGCCAAAGGGGTCTCCCTCACGTGCTTGCCAAGATGGGGTAGCACAGACTGCTCAGGTTCCATCCTCTCCGCGTGAACCTCAACTCCTTCCCGCAACGTCTGTCTCCAAAGATCCATCACACTAGCAGCCTCACATCATCTAGCAATCTCCCTTTCACATGCTTCACTATACTTGAGCCATCTCTCTTCCCTCTCCTTCTCTGTCATGATATCTGCCATCTTCCTCCACCCAAGCTCCCTTACCCAGCACTCAGAATGGTTTAGCCGGCCATTGGGAATGCCTCTAAACTCATGGTAACCATCAATATCTTCATAGCTAGAGGAATAACACGTAGAAACATTCCTCTAGGTTCTCATAGAAATTCAAACTCAGCAACCTCTGGACAAGAATACGTAGAAATGGCATACTCCAGAGTGTAGCTAGCCAGTACTCCTCTCCACCAATGATCTACAACATGGGTCCACATCAGATCTGCATCCTGCAGCCTTTGGTAGTCTTCTTTGGTCCACATATGTGATCCATAACGCCAACTTGATCTAGATGCATAGGCTGAAAGCCATTCATATAGTTCTACTGGGAAGCAGCAGAAGAAGGTCTCATACAGATCATGGTAGAGGTTCTCTTCTACCCATCTACGTGCATTAAACTCAGGTCCAGTGTTGAATCTCTAAGAAAATTCATCCTCCATGCTCTTGAACCATGATTCAACATTTTCCAATGTTAACCACTCTGTCATTACTCATTACACAGATCATGATGTATGTTATATCCCACTACAACTTTGAAAAGAGGTCCCGGAAATGGAACCAAGATGTAGTCATTTTTACTCCCATCACAAAAGGAAGGAACCCCATGCACACCGGCCTATCACCCAGTGAAAGCTGAGCACTCACCCGAGGCACGCGCGGGTACCGAGTCTCTCTTTTATGTGAGTTTAGTGGGAAACATCATCTATGATTAGTGTAAGAGTTTCCAGGAGGGAAGTTAAGACATACAAGAACCATAGGGCTCAGAACGGCCTCTAGATCCTTGCAGTCACTTCAGACCGAGTGCTTTAACAGAATCCAGAACATGTATTATGAAAGAAAGAAATATACAAGCATTCATACTTAGCATGAAAGGAAAGAGAACTCATAAGAGAGAAATATGCATTAGAACCATTGATATTCATGTATATATTATATCAGGTAACCTCATTACATTCATTGAACCATTACAGAGTGTCACAGAGAAGCAGACCGCAGTCATGCATTTCACTGGACTTATGTAACTAAGCTACCAAAAGAAAATTTACAACTTCATGCCTAGTACATTCTCTCCTTGATGCAACTATCCACTAACAGAGTCCTCACAGTAATTCTGCAGAGCTCCACCCATGTTGTCTCTCAAACTCACACTCTCTCTAACTTGTTATATCTCAAACTCGTATATCTTGTACTCCACATGCACTTGTATTTATCACTTTCCTACACTGCCAACTCACCCTCCAGCCCCTTAGATCTGGTGTCAAGTGTCAAATGTGGTCCTTCATGCGAGCATGCTTCTCCAGGCCTGAGCTTTCCACTTTATCTCATGATGTTCTTCTAGAAGATTCCATCCAAGGCATGCCCCTATCTGGGCCAACCTGTCACCAGGCTGGCACCTTATCCACATGCAACCGGTCATGCTTTTCACATGTTCTACCCTGGGTGCTCAAATTGACTAAGTCCCGAACCTCCTTTCATGCGTCACGCATGCTATGTGCTTCCTTAAACCTTTCTCTTGCATGCTTTTTCCTTGCACGCCTTTCCATAACTGGGACCTTGCGTGCCTATGTGCCTTCATACTTGGCCAATAATATACTAGTGTTTAATATGACGAAGGAAGATCACTTGGATCATTTGTTCATAGTTATGAAATTCTTACAAGAAGAGAAATTGTAGGTGAACACAAAAAGTGTAGTTTTATGCATGAAGAGTTGATTTAGTTGGGTTTTGTAATATTCCAAGGACTATGGATGGACCCATAAAAGATGTGCATAATAGTAGAGTGGCTATCTCTAAGGAATGTCATTGAGGCACAATTTTTTCATGGATTGGCAAAATTCTATAGAAATTTTATTATAAATTCAAGCAGAGTGTGCACAACAATAAAAAATGCTATGAAGGGAGATCACAAAGAATTTGTGTGGATAAAAGAAGAAGATCATAACTTCGAGGAATTAAAGAAAAAGATTATAACACAACAAGTGGTAACATTTCCAAGTTTCAAGTAGATTGCAATGTAAGTGGCATAATCATAGGTGCAATGTTAAATCAAGAAAGAAAACCCATAACTACTTTAATGAGAAGTTGAATGATTCCAAGATGAGATGTTCATTCTATGATCAAGAGTTCTATACTATTGTGCAATAATTGAAGAAGTTGAGGCATTACTCATTGCCAAGTGAGTTTTTCTTGTACACGGATCATCAGGTGTTGTCATTTATTAATAGTCAAGCAAAGATGAACAAAAGACATGAAATGGGTAGAGTTTATGCAAAGTTAATCTTTTGTGTTGAAACATCGAAGTGGGAAATCAAACAAGGTCACAAATTTCTTGAGTTGAAGAGTGTTGTTGTTAAAGGAAATGCACAATGAAGTCTTGGGTTTTGACACTATGAAGGAATTATACGCACAAGATGAGGATTTCAAAGATGCATGGAAAGCTTTCATGGAACCGACTCGGGCATATAGGATGTTGCTGTTAGACTATTTCATACAAGAAGGGATTTTGTTTTGAGAAGTGCAATTGTGCATACCTAAAGGGTCAATACACGAGAATTTGATTAGAGAGAAGCATAATGGAGGCTTAGGAGGTCACTTTGGAGGTGAAAAAACATAAGCACAACTAGATGATCATAACTATTGGCCAAAGATGGGTGTAGATGTGCGAAAATATGTGAAGAGGTGCAAAATTTTCCAAATAACCAAATGACATAAATAAAATAAACAATTGTATCAAGCATTACTTTTACCAAGGAGACCTTTGGAGAACATAAGCATGGAATTTTGTTAGGATTTTTGAGAATACAAATAGGGAATGAATCTATATTTGTAATAGTCGACATGTTCTCAAAGATGGCACATTTTATTGCATGCAATAAGACTAGTGATGAATCAAGCATATTTTTTTTTCCTCTTCAAGGAGAGAGTGCGTTTGCATGGATTTCCATTGAGCATAATATTAGACAGGGATAAAAAGTTCTTAGGTAATTTCTAGACGACCTTATGGAAGATGATGGGAATAAGGTTGAATTTCATATATCATCCGCCAAAAAATGAAAAAAACGAGGTGGTAAACAAGAGTTTAGGAAATTTATTACACATCTTGGTTGGAGGCTAGACAAAGCAATGTGATATAGTGTTAGTGCGAGCATGATCTACTTATAATGACTTAGTCAGCAGGAGCATAGGGAAGACCCCATTCTAGGTTGTCCATGGGATAAGTCCAAGGGGAGTTACAAAATTGTGAGAAGTAATTGATAATGGGAGATAGAGGTAGACAAATATGTAGAGTCTATGCACAATTTGTATGACTACGTGTTAGGAATCGTAGTGTTCACATGCATGTTAGTGCATATGTAATTATAATATCTTAGATAATATAATATTATATGTGTGTGAGTTGTTTGAAGGGTTAAAACAATCCGTATATTTGGAAGGAGCGTATTAAGAGTTGTTTAAACAATGAATTAGTGAGTTATTATAAGAGACAGATTAGGGGCCTTGGTATAGAGATGACGCTCGCTATCTATTGGTAATATTTAGTATAATCATATTTACTATTACATATAGTATCAGAGCTATCCCAATCTTGTCCTCGATGGGTGAGTGAATTATTTGCAGGGGAAACCTTCATATTATTTGTTGTCCTCAAACCATGAAGTTCATTCGTAATTGAAATCCTTTGGCAGTTTCAATCTGTATATTCGTTGTGATTCTCGAACCTTGTATTGATCTGCTACGTTTCCATCTTTGCCACAACTTTGGCGCTTTAAATACAACTTAAATTTGACAAAATTTGGGCTGCGCCTGTGGATTTATTGGTTTGAGTGTTGTTTATATGTGTATTGAGGCGCTCGACCCTGCTTGGTATCCTGAGTATTCGCTCTCCCCTCAACGACCCATTGGTTAGCTTGACTACCAGAACAAAAATGGTCATCTAAAAACACTATATCTGCATATCGACTCCTGTGTAAGTACAATTTCAATATTTGCAATTCTTAGTTGGCATTACGCGGATTCAACATTTGGATGCATGCATATTCATCACCTGCGTGCATGTTTGGAAATTATCTGTGCAAGTTCTAGAGACCCACGTACACCTCTTCCAGTTCGTTCAACATATTTTTACAGATAAGCCTAGAAATTTGTGCTTTCAGAAATCTATGTTTCGTGCATCTTAGCCAAAGATTGCATTGACTCTTCGAAGATTTTGGTTTTGGCCCAACTCGACTGCATTGTTTAGATCATGGTAATAGCTCGACCCCTATCTCAGAACCCACAGAGATCAACATTGATCCGTCCGCTGCAGTAACTCGGCCCTGCACATTGCAATTATGAGTATGAGCTCGCTTCCCAATGCACAGTCTTGCTTTTTCTTCTGGTGCTCGTGCTATTTTGAATAAGCTAGTTTTGTATATACCTAGAAGTTAATATTATCTGTGGAGTCTTATTACAGAAATAATCTAGTTCAATTGATGTTTCAAGAGACGCGCGTCTAGCTTTAAATAGTGTTTTATATAGCTACTCAATATTTTGAAGTCATTAGGTGCACAAGTAGTCATACTATTTTCATAGCATGTTATTAGATATTTAACTTTATGTCCATTATATATGTTGTTGATAGTCATTTGGTATATTGTTATGATTTAGTGTGTCCTCTCCAGTTATTATATATCATCTTATGTCAATAGCCATCTAGAGCTATCACAAGTAAATTGTCGTCTTTGACAAAAGTCATTGTCAAAAGTTTATTGTCGTTTTTATCATTTTATTTAAAATTTTAAGTTGCGTCAAATTGAAATATTGTTAAAAAAATGCCTTACGGATGCATTTTCACTATTACCCGACATTCTAAAAATAAATTTTTTTCACATTACAGGGAGAGATAAGATTAAACACATTGTGGAAAACAATAAGCATAATGTCTTCATCAACCGAGTAAGCAAAAACATTCACTGAAGGATGGAGGAAATGAAGGAAGGAGGTGAATTAACGACCTCTTGTCAATCGCTAATGATGGGGCCACACATTTGCAATAGTGGCATATTTTATTTTCAGTTTTGTGTGTGAAAATAAGAATAAAAGTATGACCCTGTTCACTTGGATTGTATGACCATGATATTCCTAATGTAATCTCTTGAAATTTTTGTGACATGGCATGGAAGGTGCAAAACTGTAAAAATCGCTATATAGGAGGGCAAATGACTAAGATGATCCTCCGTATGCCAAATTTATTTGAAGTGTGGTCAACCAGTTATAAGTCACTGTGGTGAAGCGTGTGATCATGTGCAAAAAAAATGTAGATAGCAGTATACATACCTGAAAGTATGCGGAGCCATACGATTCTGTTTTTTATGCTCCTTGCCCCATGTTCACACTAAGAGGGGAATGTTAGGAATCATAGTGTTCACATGAATGTTAGCGCATGTGTAATTATATTATATTTGATAATATAATATTACACGCGTGTGTGAGTTGTTTGTAGGGTTAAAACAACCCATGTATTTGTAGGGAGTATATTACGAGTTGTTTAAACAACCCAATTGAATTAATGAGTTATTTTAAGAGAAAAATTAGGGGACCTATTATAGATATGGATCTTGCTATATATTTTTAATAGTGGGTATTGAATATAATTAATTAGATTTACTATTACAATAAGTGCACAACAAGATGGAGTAGAGTAATCATCGTTACAAGGAGCCCACAAATGACAGGCAAAAATAAAAAAATGAGGTTAGAGATCAAGTGTTAGTGCATTTGTGCAAGGAAATATTTATGAAGGGAACACATAACAAGATAAATCTTAATAAGATATGGCCGTGCAAATTTTCGTGAAAGATGTGGCCCAATTCCTATAAGATTGAGTTACAATTGAGTTGGATATATCACTGATATTCAATGTTGCTGAATCGTATGAATATCATAAAGAGGAGAACAATGTGCAAGGAGAAAAGGATGAGCGCATGTAGGAAATGAAAGTCATGATTAATTGGAAAAAGAAGATACTGGAAAAAGGAAAGGAAGAAGTTGAGTCCATATTGGACTTAAGAATGATGAAGGAGACGTATGGAAAAGAATACAAAGAATACTTAGTAAAGTGGAAAAATCACATAGAAGAAGATGTGACATGGATAATTTTGAAGGAGCTTGGTCAAATGGGAAATATGCTTGAGGACTTTAACTCATGAGATGAAGATCACCTTTGTTTAAATTGGGTTGTTTTATGCAAGATCATTGCAAGAAAAAATAATAGTCTGCATAACTCAGGAATGTTAGCTAAGTATTGGTGCGTGTATGGTTGATAAAGGGAATACAAGGAAAAGGAGGCATTCCAAAATTAAGTAGCAATTATGTGGGAATTCACAAAATTTTTTGCGTAATGGTTGGATAAGTGCACAATGTGTGACAAATTTGGTGCATGGTAGGATTGTGAAGAATTTCGCATATAATTGTGCAAAATGTTTTTTCAAAGGATAGGCACATAAGATTTTTGAAGTATAAAGGTGGTGTGCGAGAATTAATCAATAGAGAAAAATGGGAATGCACAAACTTATTTAAGGTTAGTGCATGAAACCAAGGAAAGAGGGATTACATCATAGGCTAAAGGAAATAAGAGGATAAGTTAGGGAAAATAACAAAGGAGTAGGTGAAGATTATTTTTCATGGTACATGTCAGACAAGAGAACATGACACCGAATTGGAAGATGAGAAGTATGATGAAAGAGCATCTCAGGTTCAAGGTAATCCTACTTGAGTTTTCGTTAAGCATGGGTCTGCACAAAGATGGAAGGTCTGGGGAATGAAGAGAGGAGGCACGAAAAAGTGAATAAATGATTGCATGCGAATGTGCAAAGACTTTACACAATAGACAAAGGAGAAGAATGCAATAAAAATAGAGTAATAAATAAGAAAAGGTGCACAATAGTGCATGGAAGCTTGGATAGTTGTAGAGAAGCGTTGGGCATACAAGGAATTGTGGAGATGAGAAGGGAAGAAGCAGTGCATGGGAAAAATGGTGGAAAAAGGTATTTTGGAGCAGGATGGACGACTAAAGGCCCATAACGATTGCAAAGGAGTTTCCTACAAAGAAGGAGATGGTGTATAAGTTGGGATTGACACACAAAAGGTATCCCAATTCATACATATGGAATTGGTTAGTGGAAGGGAAGGAGGGAATTATGTATGAGCTATGTGAGGTGGAGATGAAAATTGGGAGATTCATTGATCAAATGTTATGCGACATCATTTTGATGGATGTATGTTATGTCCTATTGGGGAGGCCGTGGAAATATGACATAGAAATTATCTAGGATGGGATAGAAAAAAGTGAAAAGGAAAAAGGATGTGAAAACTTTCCATCTGTTCCTGTTGAAATAAGAAGGAACAAGTCACAAAAGTCACATGAGAGGGTGCATAGGAGGAAAAGTGCACATAAAATAATAACGAAGTGATGCACGAAAAAACACAGAGAATGGTATCCAAGGAGATGAGCAAGGGGTGAAAGGAAATGATAGACTCACACGGGAGTTCTCAGGGAATTCAACACAAGAGGAGAAGAAATGAAAGCGAGTGTATTTTAGCCTGATGGAAGTGTGCACAAAAATTTTACAAGAGGAGAAAAGAGATATTCACAAAACACTAGGAACACATAGAGGAGAGGGACATGATGTTATAGTTTGAAGCCATCAAGATAATTATTAGAAGTGTGTGGAGTCCCAACCAAGGGATAGGAGTGCACAAATGATGATTGTATAAAGAATGAAACTCAATGTAGTGGAGTGGAAGGGTGTATAGATGAAGGCACATGTGGAAATGGGAGCACCATGCCAGAAGAAGCAGAGAGAAGAGGAGAAGAAGTTACCATGAAGGAAATAAAATAAAAGTAGTCCCTGAAATATATTGCGAGAGTGCATGCAAAATAGAGCATATTAAAAAAGGAAGAGATCTTTGAAGGTATCAAGGAGTGTGCCAAAGGGCACGTAAGGAAAGGGGAACATGGAAATTAACTACGTAGAAGTGGAGTAGTTTCCTTGCAAGAAACCAAGGAGTGGACACCATAAGAAGTGTTCTTGTTTCAATATGATTTTTACATTAGCTATATTAAAGGGAAAAATATACGTGTGGCTGATGTGTTGAGTCATAGGAAGAATTTTTCCGCTATTATAGCCATCAGAACACAATTTAAATATGAAGTAAATAAACAAATGAAAACTAGTTCGTATTATCAGCATTTGAAGATTGCATTGACAAAATATCCTAATGATAGGGGATATGAAGGTTTTAAGTTTGATAGTGATGGATTCTTGTGATACAAAAACAAAGTTTATGTTCCTTTGGGAAATGACCTTAGAATGAAAGTCGTGAAGGAATTTCATGACGCTCTGGGCATCCCAGAGTGAAAAAAATGTTGGTTGATGTAAAAAAATACTTTTAAAATGGAATGAAGAAGGACAAGACAAATTATGTTTTTTTCGCGCCTCACTCAGTGTGAGTTCCAAAATGGGAAAAAGACAACCAACCATACCAAATAAATAAGACATAACAAAGGAGGTAATTTTTTTTTTGTTTTAAGTTATTTAGTTCTTTGACATCGGTGATTACGATTACCCACAACAAAATAAATGCGACTAAGTCACAACATACAATAAAGTGATGCCAACCTACAATCGCGAATGATAAGGTGAATTATATCAATTCTAGTGGTGTTATTACAACGATAGAAATTCAAACTTAAGGGATGGAAATTCGGCGCAACGTTGCTTTCATAAGTTAACAATTTATGATTATTTTATACAAGCATCGATGATAGACCTATCGTGACGGTGGTATGGTCAAAACTCCACTTGTGATACAACTTATCACGCAGGAAAGATGGATGAGTTCAAGAGTTTAAATTTTGTTGAGTTATACTTGTTTTGAAAAACAATCAAGGGTTTTAAGGAAAGTCCAAACAACCATTACGGTCATTGGTCCCATTTTCCCTCTAAAATGGGCCCATGCCCTCGAATAATAATACGTGAATTAATAAAATATTTAATTTATTTAAATATCCCACTAAAGTAACCCCAAAAATAAAAGCTAAGTCAATTATAAAAAAATAATCCATTTGAATTTAATTTACCCATCAAGTAAAGATATCCCAAAATAACCTAAGTCACTAATTAATTTAACCATATTACAACATCATACCAATATTTAAAACACTCCCATCACTTAAGGTATATGTACACTCAACCATAACACTAGGATCTGATTTAATCTCCACTGCAGGATTAAATCTAACCTAAAATCTAAAAGGGTGAGGATATATTTTTCATAACCCTAGTTTTTAAATTTCATTTCTTCTCCTTCTCCATTTGGGTTTCTCCATTTTTGTTTAGTTTTTTATAGGTAGGAAGGGACTAAGAAGAGCTCAAGCAATCAAGGTTTCAAGATCAATATTCTTATTTATTCATCAATGGTAGATCACAAAGTTATGCAAATTAGTATATTTATATTGTTATTGGTTTGTTAATTCTATTTTGAATCCCATATCTAGCAAAATATTATGAGAAATATTATATATTTTATATAGAAATGTAGATACATTTTATCAAATGTATTTGCATATATTTATATTTATATATATAAATACAAATCATATATATGGGGAGGAGGATAATGGTTCTTCACCATTACCTTGTTCATTTGTCTGAAGACAACAAAAAAATGAAGAGACCCGCCCTTATTCTTCACAAAAAACACTAGTGTGCCCCAAGGAGACACATTAGGTTAGACGAGGCCCTTTTCTAAAATATTCTCTAACTAAATATTGATCTCATTGAGCTCAGGTGTAGTCATCCTATATGGAGCACAGGACACGGGTGCAAAACCCTAGACAAGATCAATATAAAATTCCACCTCTTGAAATGGTGGCATACCCGGAAGCTCACTAGGGAAAACATCTACAAAATCTCTCAAAATAGGGTGCTCATCCAAAGGAGAACTCATTGGAATATCCTACAATCTATCACTAATTATGATAGAAAACATTTAACACCCCTTGCGCATGCTCCACTTGAGCTGTATAATGGAAATCATACATAAGGAAATGGGTCTCTGAACCTTGGATATAATTGCAAAACTACCTATGTCATCCACACACTCCATAAAATTGTGTCTCTATTCTACCTTGACCTGATGAGATCTAAGCCAATCCATACCAAGAACAACCTCATAAGATCCCAACAACAAAACAAAAAGTTCAAGGTAGTGGAGAATACACCTAGGTATATAATACAACTCTCCACATATGAATATACAATGAGCTTGGCCTCAGTGGAAAAATCTTATTGCCACTTATTTACCTGCCTAGAAGCTACCAATCCACACCTATCCATTAAAGAGTGTGATATAAAGGAGTCAGACACTCCTGAATCAAATAATACAGTAATGGGTGTACCCCTAATCATACTTGTCGTCTCAATGACCGTGGCCTGATGCTTAGACTGATGGTTCTTCACCATGGCATAGATGCAATAAGAACATTCTACATCACCATCACCAGCTATTTTATCTAAACCAGGTGCCTTTTACCTCTCAAAAAAATATGGTCTCTGAGGAAAAAATCATGCATAATGATCAAGGGCCCCACAAATGAAACAACATGGTGCATCCCTGTGTGACTGAGACCCTCCTATGCTCTGATGTACTGAACATGAGGGTCCCACTTTGGCTGAATTATGTGAATGATATGGATTAGGATGTTTGCTACCCAACCTCTTGTCTCTGTGTAAAATGTGGCCATTACAACCCCTTCCTCTCTGACTATCTTGGCCTGACCTAGTCCTCTAATGTTGAGGATCTTGTTGCTGAGAGGGATGTTGTGAGTGTGGGGGAGGTCGTGAAGCTGATTGAAAAGGTCTAAACCCTCCTCTCGGGGGTGGGATAGAGCCACGTGATCTCTGATCCTGAAATGAGTGAACTCACTCCTGTAATTTTCCACAGTTCCTATCTCGAGACTCCTGTGTCCTGATCCTATTCTCCTCTATGAGATAAGCCTTTTCCACCGCCTTCTCAAAGGTTGGGGGAGATAAAATCCTAACTATTCCTTCCATGTCTAAAATTCAATCCCTTGATGAACCTGTTAACTTGTAACTTCTCATCCTGGAGGTAGTCTACATACTGCATAAGATCCAAAAATTTGCACTCATAATGGCCACTGTACCAGAACCCTGTCGTAGATCATGAAACTCATCAATCCTCTTCTGAATGAAATGACTCTGACATAATGTATCAATCTTATAAATTCTCCTCAAATAACTCATAGGTATCAGTATCACAAGTCAAATGGAGCTTTCTCTCTTCATTCCTCCACTATACGCCTACTACATCATAAAGGAGGTGTATGGTGAGGCGAGCTTTGTAATTTCTCTCATAAGGATGCAAGCCAAAGAAACTATCTAAACTTAGGATCCATGACTCGGCCTCAAAATCCATCTATCATGCCTCCATACGTAGGTGGGCGAAGTTGAAGGAGATCATAGATGGCACCACCTACAGCCTGCCCATGAGGGCATGTCTCAAACATTCTCTGAATTTGGTACTGAAGGAATGCGAGACCTCTCTCACAAGGCTATAAGCATCAAGTAAATGGTTGTGTGACCTTTGTCACTATGAAGAAACATGTACGTAAGTGGTAGAGTGCGAACCCTCATCTGGGCGTATCTCACTATCATGCTAAATATCCTCTACAACTAGCTCCGACTGTGCAAGAAGTCGATCCTGGAGGACCCCCATCATCTGATAAAGCACATATAAGATTTATGTCCCAAAATTGGTACTAGGAGCCTCTAGAGGTGGACTTGCCCATGACCCCGAGTCACTGCTACACCTCATCTAGTACTACGCCCCATCATCCTGCACGAGGAAAAAATGGTATACTTAGAATTTTGTGGAAACGATTTAAACAAAGTGGTTTAAACTAAATTAAACTACCAAAAGTAATATTAAAAAATCCACAGAGCATTCAAGTGTTGAAACCAAGCTGCTCTGATACTAGATGTCGCGCCTTACTCAGCGTGAGTTCCAAAATGGAAAAAGTAAAACCAACCATATCCAGAATAAATAAGATAAACATAATAAAGGTGGTAATAATTTTTTTATTGTAAGTTATTTAGTTCTTCGGTGATTACCATTATCCATAATGAAAGAAACGTGACTAAGTCACAACATATGGTGAAGCGGCACGCAAACCCCAATTCACGAACAACAAGGTGAATTAAATCAATTTTTTGCGTTGTTATTACAATGACACAAATTCAAACTTAAGGGATGAAGAGTCGGCGTAACTCCACTTCCGTGATTTAACAATTTACGATTATTTTAATAAGTATCAACGATAAACCTATCATGATGATGATATGGTCAAAACTCCACTTGTGATACAACTTATCACGTGGGAAAGATGAGCGAGTTCAAGAGTTTAAATTTTGGTGAGTTATATTTGTTTTGAAAAACAATCAAGGGTTTTACAGAAAGTCAAAATAACCAATACAATTATGGGTTTTATTTTTCCTCCAAAATGGGCCCATGCCCTTTCAATAATAACTTGTGAGTTGATAAAAGTCTTTAATTTATTTAATTATCACTGCCCAAGGAACCCCACAAATAAAAGCTAAGTCAATTGTAAATAATTAATCCATTTAAATTTAATTTACCCATCAAGTAAAGATCTCCCAAAATAATCTAAGTCTCTAAATAATTTAACCATATTAAAACATCATACCAATATTTTAAACACCCCCATCACTTAAGTTATATGCACACTCAACCATAACCCTAAGATTTGATTTTATATCCACCATATGATTAAATCTAACCTAAAATAAAAAAGGGTGAGGATATATTTGTATAACCTATGTTTTTAGTTCATTTCTTTCTCCTTCTCTATTCAGGTTCCTTCATTTTTTTGCAGGTATGAAGAGATCAAGAAGAGCTCATGCAAAAAGGGTTTGAAGGCCAAGCTTCTCGTTTATTCTTCCATGACAGATCACAAGGATATGCAAGTTTGTATATTTGCATTGTTATTAGTTTATTGTTCTTATTTTGAAGCCCATATCCAGGGAAAGATTATGAGAAATATATTTATTTCATATAGAATTGTAGATACATTTTATCAAACGTATTCGTATATGTTTTTCTTTACACACACACACACACATAATGGTTTAAAGTGTTGGTTGTACTATGCAAGTGAGGCAACATAGTTGAAAGGATGAATTGCCTGAGTACGTGGGGGCAGTCATTGGTCGTGGCATCAATAATATGTTTTTTTATTAAAACAACCAACTCTACTTTGTAAATACAAAATTTTCAAACTTAATTCCCTTACTTAAACAATTTTATTCTTACTATATATGTATATGTATATATGTATAAAATCAGAGATAGTCAATTTGTTTGATTCATTTTGGAATACCCAGATTCATAATAAGTTTTACTAACTTGTTTAGTACAAATGTATTATAATAAATCCCAAATATATAAGGTGATATGTGTGTAATGGAGGTATATATAATGGCCTATTGGATATTTGTTTAATAAGTATTGTCAATGCTATCTAATAAGCAGACATAAATCAAATAGAAAGAAGATGATTTCCATGAATTACATCTACAACAATTAATCATACACAAAGGGAGGGCTTATTTCCAAGCTTATGCAAGGATATGGGTGGGACAACCACCAGAATTACACTAGACAGTTCATAATTATAATAAAACAAGGGGAAACATTTAAGCATGATTTTTAAACCAGAATATAATTATAATGAAAACAAGGGGAAACATTTAAGACATTTGACACTTAAACAACAACCCTTTTTCCTAAACATACAATGGTAATAAGCAATAGAACTGAATGTATATAGTTTCCCTTACTTTTGCACAAGATAAACATTACCAAAATGAAGCTTCTATTTCCAAATTTTAGGCAAGAAGAGAAGGAAAATTCCATTCCATACATTTAATCATTTCTTCATTTCCTAAGTTAAATTCTTCATTCCAAAAGAAGATTACACAAATCAGATATTAAAATGAGGTATTTTATAGCCTACAACTTTAAGTAATCTTTAACAATTTCAACAATATTTCCAACCATGGCTTCAGCTGTTCAATTTACATATTATAACAACTATAACCGAATATTTATTTTCATTTTCATAATGAAATAATATGATAAAATGCAAGCACTACAAACTCTCCTCACAAGATGAGACAACATGCCAAAATTTTGGCTCAAGAACACAAAGTATGTTACTGTAGACATCTAAAATGTCATGATTAATTATGATTAATTTGTTTTGAACATCATCAAAATCCATATAATAATTAATTGCAATATTAATTATTATTAATTTTTGCATTAATTATTATTAATTTTTGCATTAATCCCTTTATTCTAACATTTTATCATTTATCTAAATATTCCATTTTATCATTTATCCCATTATAAATCCCTTTAATCGTATTTACCCTTTCATCATTTATTATTTATCTCATTTCATTCTTAATCCCTTTTTCATTATTATATCCTATTATCTTATTATAATCTCTATTAATATTTTCTAAGAATTTAATATTCCTACATCTCACCTACCACTTACCCTAAACATCCCTACGCCTAGCCGTTCCATCAAATCACATCCCTAATCATATTTATTTAACCTAATCTAATCCTAATAATGTGCACATCCTCACCTCTAAATCTAGAGGCTTCTAAATCTAGAAGCTTATCCATTTCTCCCTCACATTTTCAAATATTCAAATGAATCTACACCATTCCATTGAATTTTTAATTCAATGGAAAGTTCTCACAAATTCTAGATATTTCCATTCTAGAATCCTCCATTATTCTCATCAATCCTCCACCATTGATCTCAATCCAACATGGCTCAATCTTAGCCATTTAATTTACCACTCACAAACTACTAAATTTGCACTCTCATCCTCCATGGGGGCAAGTTTTTTAAGAGGCCATCATCTTGCTACTTCATACATTTGATCATCAATCATCCATCCTCAACCAATCTTCATCAATCAAGCAATCATTAAGCAATCTTCATCAATCATCCAAATGAAGGTGTTATCCAAGTGCATCCACATCCAAATCTGAAGCAATCAATCATCCTCAAGCATAGCTAACTATCAAGGAGAATTGCATGCTAGACGGTAAGTGTAGGTATAATTCTCCCTCTTTCCATCCTTGCTTGATCTAAGGTAGTGATAGAGAGTGTTAGATTAGGAATTGATCTATTTTGATTCCTATTTTGCATTTTTCTCTAACATTTATTTTTCATCTACAATTACAACTCCAAAACTTCAACTCTGCACCATCTAGGCCACTCCATTTAGCTCCAAAACAATCATAAAAGGGTCTTCGATTCACAAGAGAAATGCTTGGTTTACGCCCCAACCAATTGACATCATTATATGCCACCAAGGAGTCCAAGGTGGCATGCTAGTCTCCCCCCAAGCTATGGGAAAGAGGCAACACACCCAAACAAAACAATGGAATAAATTCAAATGCCAACACATCTTAAAAACTATTTTGAACACATCAAACACACACATAATTAACCAATGAAAAATCAACCAAGAAGCTCTATGCTTCTACTTGGGAAGCGGGGATGAGAACCTCATTTTGTACTATCATAAAATATGCCAAAACAACAATGTGAAATATCTCTCCAATAATTTAACATCACCTTATCTCTCTAAATACCCCCTTATCTCTCCAAATTCTCCCCCAAGAAGGCTTTTCAAACTTATAGTTTCCTTCTTTGAGGGTAGGGATGAATTTCCAACCCAAATGGAAACCCATCCCTACCTACAAACCAAATGTAGGATAAGTTCCCAAATATTAAAAAAGATGAGGAAATTCGTCCCTCTTCCCATTCAATCTCCAAAATCCCACACTACTCAAGGGTGGGTGGAGTAAACCAAATAAACCAACACAACATTCAAACACCATATTTCATACCAAAACATAACATTCAAAATGTAAAATTCAAATAGAAACAAGGAGTTTACAAGATCCTACCTTGCACTCAAACAAGCCAAATCCAAGAATGTCTCCCAAATATTTCAAGTCTCCTTCAAGCTCCCAAAGATTTCCACCCAAAATTCTCCAAGAAAAGAACCCCCTCACTAAGGACCTGAGGAGTTAAGAACGAGAACAACTACCCAAGACAAGCAATGAGAGGGTGAAAAATGTCACCCTCGTCACCCTCCACCAAAACCAAATCCAATCAACTTGCCACAAAATTGCACCAAAATAAAATGAAGGGAAAATCAAAATTATCCCAAAGCAATCATGAGAGGATTTGCCAAAATCTCATACATTCCCAAAATCAAAGTTCCCATAATATGAAGTGTGTGATGAGTGGTAAAATGAGTTAATGGGCCTCATTTGCATTGAAAATATCCCACCTAACCATATGGATGGGGGTTAGGGCCTATTTTCCATGCAAATGAGGTCCCTTGCTTTCCATTCACCCTTCTTAAATGGCACATTTTTCTGAAATACGAATTTGGAAAAAAATTGGCATTTATAAGGGGTAATTATGCTCACCTAATCCCTGATTAGGTGGCCTACTTCCACCTAACCTCAACACATCATCCCACAACCAAAAAATATGTTAGAACCACATGAAAAGGGGGTAACATTTATCATTAGTTGGCAATAAACCAAGGGAACGTAAGAAATTAAAAAGTAGCCAAACAATGTAATAATTCATCACCATGATAGAAGGAAAAGTTAGGCTAACAAATCCAAACCAAAGAAAACCAACATGACATGACACAACATTAGAAATGGATGTTGTAATCGATAAGAAGAAGAGGTTTGGCCATTAGGCATTTTGTGCTAGTTGATGCGTGCTCCCTGAATCCAACATTATTCTCATGATTAATTTTCTGTCACCTGCACACTAAATACAAACCTCATTTCCACCGAATATGATAACACAATACGACACTATCATATCCATCTAAATCAACATCCATATAAATCATGATAAAATATCAGTATATCATAACATGAATCATCCACTGAATGAAACAATATAACATCATACATCAAATATGGATCCAATATCAATACGAAAGCATGTCCATAATAAATCATTATATCATTGCCATAACATAATATATGATAAATGAACATTGAAATTATGTGCCCCATAAACAACATGTCAAAAAGAGTTAGCATCCTAATGCTAACAATACAATATCATGAATAATTTCATATCAAAATAATGTACTAAAGCAATAATATCCCTGTCAAACAACAATATCATATGATAATGTCCCATAAAAAAAATAATATAAGAAATAATTTCCATGCCATCATGATAGTCTAGCTACAATGAGTTGCTACCAACCAAAATTAAAATATAGAAAAAGGTGGGCACTACAGTTGCTCATTGTCTTGAGTTTCAATGTGTTAAGGCAGAGCACATACATCCTACTGGTCTGTTGTATCCTCATATAATTCCACATTACAAATGAAAATTAATTAGCATGGATTTCTTACAAGGACTATCATTGTCTAAAAACAATTATGACATGATTTTAGTAGTGGTAGACAAAATGACCAAATTATTTCACTTCATACCGGGTAATCTAAAGGATGATTCACCCATACTTGTAAAATGGTTTGTGCATGAAATTTTTTAGATTGCATGGAGTTCCAAAATTGATTATTTCTGATAGGGATCCTAGAATGACCTCTCAATTTTGGAAAACTTTAAAGTCAGATTTGGGAACAAAACTAAACTTTAGTTCAACATACCATCCAGAAACAGATGGTCAAACAGAAAGAGTTAACCAAGTTATGGAGGATATGCTCAGAATGTATTGCATGGATCAACAATATAAATGGGAAGAATATCTTCCATTGGTTGAATTTTCCTATAATAACACTTATCATTCTTCACTAAAAATGTTACACCATTTGAAGCATTGTATGGGAGAATGTATATAGCTCCTATCAACTGGGACAACACAAAGGATAAAGAGGTAGTAGGCCCGTAAATGTTAATAGAAATGGAGAAGGAAGTGAATCTCATTCATGACCAGTTGAAGGAAGCAACTGATAGGAAGAAGAGCTACAAAGATTTGAAAAGAGTTGACAAGAAATTTGAGCAAGGTGATAAATAAAATTTGTGGGAAAAATGTAAAAAGAGCTCCATTTCATTTGGCAAGGCTTCCAAAATCGTCACCTAGATATATGGGACCTTTCAAAGTCCTTGAAGTCATAAGTCTGGTGGCATAACGACTAGGATTACCTCTCACATTGTCTAGAATGCATGATATTTTTCATATTTCATTGCTTAAAAGTATGTTTCAAATATAACACTTGTCCTAAAGTGGAACTCTTTATAGGTTTAGGACCCGAGAATCGTGGCATTGAACCAATTAGAGTGATGGAAACTCACATTGTTGCATTTTTAGTAAGCAACTGGGTCTTAGACCATTTTGCAATGTAAATTGATCAATATTATGAAGATAATGTTATACAACTTGGGAGAATCTTGGACCCTGAAATGAAAAACTGCATTTCCTTATATATTTATAATGATTAAAATCAATTATTTGACTATTGTTATTGGTATATAGTACCAAATTGCATAATAATGGATTGACTACAATGGAAAATTTTTGCTATATTGTATGACTATTTTAGAATATTTATTGTTTTGAGGCTGTTTACAACCAAGATTTATGAGTTATGATTGATGAAATTAAAAATTTATTAAAATTTATAGAAAATGTGAGACTAATTTTTTTGACTTATGTTGAACTATTTTTCATTGATATGTTTGAAAATTAAGTTAATATCATTGGGACGATGATTTGATTTAAGGGGGAACCATATGCATCACATCCCAGTAATTTAATGGATTGAAGAGTAATATTGTCACATTAAATGTTAAAGAATAATGATAAATGAAATATATAAATGGAAGCGTTAATTAGATGCCAGTAGGTATACAAAATAGTTATATATACATATACACATATTTGTTTAATAAAGTTTTTGGTCATTGAAACATTGATTCATAGGATGAATGTATGATAATCATATAAATTCATTTACCTTCTAATGTAAGTTTGAAGATTATTTAATGGAAAATTTGGGTTTATTATTGCTGTTTGGATATGGAGTTATTTTGTGGGCATTGAAATTGGTTAGACTCCAAAACGAAATATGTTGAATTAATGATGTTTGCATTAATTAAGGGTTTATTCACTTTTAATTGCATTTGATTATAATATTGAAATGTGTTATGGTTTCAACTGGTTTTAAAAAAATGGAAAATAAAGTAAATAATTGAAGATTTTTGTTTTCTACTTGGAAATTTTGTTTTTTTTAAAATTGGTTTTGTTTTGATTGGTCATATACCAACACGAGCATAATGATTTTGATAATTTATATGGTAACTGCACCAAACCACTTGGGGGGCCAAAAAGGGTCTTAAGTAGATGCATTTTTCTGAAAAATAATTACTCAGTTTGTACGAGTTATTTCAAAATTTTTACTCAAAATTGGAAGATGTTGTAGAAATATCATAGCATTTTGAGCATTTCTAAGCCACTAAATTTTATTTTTAATTAATTTTAAGTGGGTCAAATAAATAAAATACCAACAAGTTCTTGATTATTGCTTTGTTAAAAAAAATAATAGAGTGACTTGGCCCCACACCATGAGGAATTAAGTATTTTTGATTATTACCCTTATATGGTCAGAAAGATAGCTTGGAGCATTTAGTTTGATGTTAGATGATTTATGGATTATTTTTAACGTGTATTGGTCAATTTATGATTTTTCAATGTAATAAATTTTATTTTTGAAAAATATTGGAGGTCATGGACCATGGGCCCCTAAGCCTAATTTATAAAATTTGAATTTTATTAATATGTATTTGAATTATGCATATTTTGAGAACTTGTGCTAGTACATTTTTTTTTTTCAATGATGAAATTTTGGTAAAAGAACATGATGAAAGTGGCATTGTAAACTTATTATGCTATAAAAAGGCATAGTTTCGAAAATAAAGTAATAAGGAAAAAATATGGTATTCTCTCTTTGAAATTGGGATTATGTATTAGTTTGGAAAGAAGTTGTTCTTGCATAATGGTTTTTTTTTTTTAAATGGATGATTGTTTGTATTTTGATTAATCATAGAGGAAGTGGAATTTTTACACTTTCCTGGAAAAACATTATGTATTGCTGAGTTTTGCAGGTCCATTTGTCAGGGTTGGGGAAAACCGGATTTTAGGATTTTTGAGGAATTTGGAAAAAGGAATGAAATAATAAGGCATGAGTTATTTCTAACTGTAGGTTTGCTTAAAGTTTATTCATATTGTGGGCCCCCCAATGTATTTTATTTATCTAGAGAATAACACGTACACGTTGGTTGGGTTCCCAAACCTAAGAATTTGTCTTCTTTTTGTGAAACGTGATCATGAAATATAATAGAAATATATGTTTTGTTAAATTTTTTGGGTTTTTGTACCATTTTTTGGCCCTAACTAAGGGGCACTGAGAACTAGAAGGAAGTTGGAAAGTATGAGTTTTTATGGGTTTTTTTTCTTGCTGGAAAAAGCACATTTTATTTTCATAAAACCAACTTGATTTGAGCTTGTTGATAGTCAATTTGACATAAAAATAATTGTATGATATTTTTTTAAAAAAAACTATAATTTTCTACATGAAAATTTTAGTGGAAAATAAGTAAAAAGAATGAAAACATCACGGGTTTTTTGGAAAATAACAAATATGAAGTTTTTATTAATTTTGGCATCCGGGTTTGGTTCATAGATAAATTATATGAGTCACATCTATAAAATAAGATTTGGGTTTATATAAAATGAGACTTAATAATTTGTTAATTTTTGGGTTGTTGTTATTTGCCTTTTATTGGAAATAATATTTGATTTTTGGTTGATAAAAATGTATTATTTATCTGAATAATATGTTATCCCAAATCTGGAACGAATTTCTTATTTTTAATTTAATAATTTTGAAAGGGTATTAAAAAAAATTGGGGAAGAAATAAGTTTGCTTGATAATGTGAGTTTTGTGTTGTAGTTGATTCTATGTGAAACTCATTTCGAAACATATTGATTTTAGTATTTGTTACCAACTCAGTTGAGCTCACTTTTGTGGGTTTGAAACTCGTTCTAGCTTGAGATCTTGTCATTTTTGTTGGTTTAGCTCAATTTGAGCTCATTATTATTATGATTGATTATTAGTATGTATTATTAAATCATGTTGTTTTCTATAATTAATCATTCACTTTTCTTGGAGACCATTGGAACCACTCCTTTATAGTTAGTAGAGAACATAATTGTTAGAGGATATATATAATCATATGTGCAAATATTAAATGTAATTACTGTTAGTTTGAGCCAATGTGAGGTGGATGAAATGGTATGTTAAATTTTTTATAACAACTTATCATTGAATTTAGATGTAACAATGATTAAATATTGTAATTATGACTGTTGAATCCTTGAATCATGAAATCATAGTGGGATAATTGTGGTATTGATGTTCCTTCTAGAAGTTGATGATGGTTCATTATCCTTTTAATTAATTATAGGATTAGAAATTTATTTTGGAATGTGAATGGATGTTGTTATTTAATGGTATTAATATATTTGACTTAGGAAAATAGTTGGAGTTAATTAGTTAGCTCTTTGTTGAATAATCAAATTATAACTATTGTACATAGATAAATTTGATGATATTATGATCTCGCGGATTGTATTGAGGAATTTAAGGTTGATACTATAAATATAAATCTTATTCTTGAATATAATAATAAATATTTATAGTATTATGCTTTCAAATTTTTAAAGGTATGATTTTCAGTTGGTTTTATGTGATTATATGGAAATCCATATTCTTATGAAATAAGCATCATTTCATTTGAACATGACATATTTAATTTAATTAAATGAACTAAAAGTTTATTAGCTACCAGTTAAGTTGATCTTAACATATTATTTTATTTAAATTAAATAAAATGAGAATATTAGTTGGATAACTCATGTTAGTTCCTAAAACTGGCCATGTATACATTTCTCTCTCCTACAATGTGCAGGATGGAGTGACATTTATGAAGTGGTTAACTAGATTATATATGCATGATTTCTTCATGCATTAATTATGTAAAAATATATTTAGGATTATTGTATTTAATTGTAATGCAAAAATTTTATTTTCGCAAGATGATTGAAGGCATTTTTCCTATTGTACTATCATGATTTATTATATGTCATTATTTAAAAAAAAAGACATATTATTATTATGTTTAAATAAAGATACTTGTTTTGTATCACATTTTATGAGATATGAAAGTGTGTAAGTGATGTTTTAACAATAGTGTATAAATATAATTTATTGATATTTGTTATGTAATCATATCTTATTTATTGATTCATAATGGATGAAAACATGTGTCATTAACGAACATAGTACGTTATGGAAAAATATACAATGAATACAATGTTATATTATTATTGTAATTTAATAAATAAAGTACACAATTCATATCAAATGATGATAAATGAGATAAACTGTGAACTATTCATATTAAATGATGTACTTATGAGAATAAGACCAATACTAACTAAGAAGTGATTAGATCATTTAAAATGCAAGACATGGATAAATAACCTATATTAAATGACAACATTAAGTTGTGATAAATTGATAAAAGGTACCCATGAAGTATAGTAACTCATTGAGTTACTATAATCCTCTATCGTGAAAAAAATAACATGTTATGATACGAAATAACTTATCATAAAGATGAAATTATTTACTTATCTTGTAAATATAAATAAAGTGTAAATTAAGTGTAGATATCTTGAATTATCGTTATTTTTGACAGAATCCTAATCGTGCCAACTTAGGATGGCTACGGGAAGGATAATGAGTACGTAATGATGAAATTCATTACATGATCATTATCTTTCCCATAGGGATCCTAAGATGGTACGGATATGATCCTTTCAATTAGAAGGATGAGTCATGATTCCTACTTATTCAAAATTAAACTTAATTCTTAAACAACAAAATGAGATCTAGATTACTGTGAAGAGATGGTTGTGTAGTGACGGAGACAAGTTTCACCGACTTGTGTGTAGTCACGAAACTAAGCTTGCAAAGCAACACTTAAAAACTTGGCCAAGTAGTGTAAATAGTTGAATACACTTTCTGTTCACCATACTCCTAACTTGTTGTGTCAGATACTAGATGGATTACAACTTATATAATTTACAGGTTGACACTTAGGAGTTACACATAGTTCGCAAGACCTGTTAAAAAGGTTTAACCAAAAGTATACAAGTTATACACACTTGGTTAGAGTGAATTAAGGGGATTGGGTAGATCTAGTTGACCCTTATAGCTGCACATGGTTATAATTTGTTATCAGATGGATTGTAAACATTTAATTATGTTGAATTTTATTTTCTATAAGATGAAAATCATTGAAGGAATTAATTGAGATTAAGGGGTTTGTTTAAAATTTTCTATCCCTTAATTTGGATGACTAATAACATGGGTGCTACAATTTTGGTATTAAAGTTGAAGGTTTATAACCTATTAGACTTAATGAGTTCATATGATAACAATTTTTTTATTCTTGTTTAACATAATACAATTGTTAGAACAAAATAAATAATGAGGATGAAGGTACAATAACCTATAAACTTGATGAAATATTAGCTGTTGTTCAAAATGCCAAAAACATGATAGCTTTGCTAGAGTAATAGGTGATGCGTGAAGAAGAATAGGATGAAATAGAGGTAGAAAAACCCATTCAACCTAATGATGGAAATCCTAATGCTAGAATTCCTAAAGTTGGAAATCCTAATGTTGGAAATCAACCATAAAACAAAAGAGCTCATTTGACAGCAAAACTGTCAAAAGATATCAAATGCATCAACCCACCCAAGTTTGATGGAATAACCTTGGGAGATGGAGCTGAGAATTAGCCAAGTGAAATGGAAAAATATTTTGAAATTAGATAATTTTCATAAGAAACCAAGGCAATTTGGGGTGCATTTAACTGGTAAGATAGACTTACATCTGTGTGCTAAGGGAATTTTCATTGTGAATTTCTCTTCAATAGCTGATAAAGAAAACATTGCTTCCAAACTCTGGACTTGTCAATCTAAATATTTGGTCATGAAACCCTGGTTCCCATCCTTTAACCCGCACACAGAATCTTTCTCATGGAAACCTGTTTGGATCAGGCTACCCCACTTACCTATTCAATTCTGGAGTCATGACTGTCTGAAAGCCATTGGCAACACCTTGGGAATTACACTCTTTATAGATTCTCAAACCACTAATTGCACCCATACTACCTATGCCTAGATCCTGGTGGAACTAGACACTGATAAACATCTTCCTACTACTATAGATCTTAGAGTGAAAAATAGAACTTGGTCACAAACTCTTGATTATGAAGGTCTCCCTTTCCACTATAGAAGGTGTTTTGGCTTAGGACACACCTCTACTGCTTATGAGATGGAAAAACATCAACATGAAAAGAGAAATTGGTGGAAAGATGCACTCCCAGAGCACCTAATTTTTGATGCTAAAAGGGATCTTGAATCAAAAGTAGAAACCGTGACTGAATCCAAAACTACCCTTGAAATCCCTCTATCCGAAAATCAAATTATTAGCAGCATGAATAATGCTCAAGTTGTTGAGGGAAACACGGATATGATTCAGGTAGTGGCTGTCGCAATTGGGACAAATGCAACTAAGGAGAATACCCCTCCTTTGACTTCTCCTCCAATAGTGGAGACTCCTTCAGGTTGGGCTACGGTTAGCAAGAAGAAAAAAAATTTCACCCTGAAGGAGGGCTATCCATCTGGATGATTCTCTTTATTTGTGATCGGCCAGAGTATATGGTTATCATTTTTGTTACCGGATTACAACATGCTTTCCAATGGTGTCGGTGTATTATTGCTGGGTTTTCGCTGTTCAGCAGTTGTTTAGTTGTTGCTGAGGTTGATGGTTGTTGCTTCTTTTTGCAGATGATGTTCTGCAGTTGGTCCTTATTGTTATATCTAGATTCAGATCCCTTTCTTTGTGCTTATTTTTTCTATTCTGGATTCTGAGCCTTGTTGTACAAGGGTATAGTCCCTTCCAAAAAACTATTTGCCAATAATAAAAAAAAATTCGGGTGCATTTCAGCGCTCCAATAAAACATCTCTGTGGTGGGAGAACCGCAAGATGGATTTAGGAGTTTATACAAGTAGTATCACTTGGGAAAAATTTAAATTTAATTTCGTTAGTTCTGTCTATCCCAAATGTACCTGACCAAAAAATGTCTGAGTTCCAAAAATTGACACAAGGTAAACTGATTGTGGTTGAATACTGGGAATGTTTCACAAAGTTCTTGAAATATGTACCAAAATATTAGAAATATGAAAAATTCATAATTTATAATTTTATTATGGGGCTGAATCCAATCATTGTAGGAGAAGTAGATGTGCATGGGAATTCTACTATGGAAGATGTATGTGAAAAATCCATTAGGAAAGAGTAAAAACTACAAGAAATTTCTTCTCAAAGAGATGAAAAGAGAAAGAAGAGTGTTAGCTCACCTTTTCCATTAGCTCCTAGAAAAACACAGTGTAAGAAGGTAGGTAATAAAAAAAGAATTATAGAAATAATACAACTAAAACTACTACAAATGCAAGGAAAAATGGGTAGAACAATGCTGCAACAAATGATAATTTTTTTGAAAAGAAAGGACCCTATACTGGATGTTTCAAATGTAGTGGTGACCAATACACTAATAACTGTCCCCAAAAGAATAAGGGGAACACTCAAAAACAAAGGATTCATATTGCTATGGCTAACTATCAAGCTAGGAAAAAGACTACTCCCATTAAAGTTCTAGGTAAGTTGTATGGACTTACTTTTGCTATTTTATTTGACACCGGTGCAATCGAGTGCTTCAATTTCAATAAATTAGCTGAAAAAATAAATAAGAAAGTTGGATATATGAAAAATACATGGACTGTACAATATTGGAATAATGTTGTTCAAACTGTAGACCAATGTCTGTTTGACACAACACTGGAAGTAACCAACTTCACCATAGAGATGGACCTATACGTAGCTCCTCTAGGGTCATATGACATTATTATTAGTGTCAATTGGATGTACTAACATAAAAAAATTGTTGACTATTTTAAAAAATGAATATAATGCCTAGATGACATGTAGAAAATAGCTAGCATTGGGGGCATAACAAAAGATTTCAAAGTTTGACATATTTCTGCTATGCAGTTTAAGAAAGCTAAAAATAAGGGTTGTATGTTGTATGCGATAAAAATTTCCAATTTTAGTGAGGAACGTAAAATTCCCTTAGAGGATTATTTACTATTAGAAGAGTACAAGGATGTATTTTCAAAGGAATTGCTTGGACTTCCTCCTAGAAGCGAGTTTGATTTTACTATTGATATCAAACCTGAAACTCAACTAATATCTAAAGCACCAAACATAATGACAACAAAAAGTTAGTTGAACTAAAAGAACAACTTCACGAAGTATTTTCTAAAGGAATAATTATATCGACTGTCTCCTTGGGGAACACCAATCATTTTCATTAAGAATAACGATGAAACATTAATACTATACATCGATTATCGCATGCCTAACAAGACTACTAGTAAGAATAGATATCATTTACCAAGGATTACTGGACTTTTTGATCAGATGCGAGATCCATTGTCTATTCAAAGATAAATTTTCAATCTAGCTATCATCAACTAAGGATAAAGGATGTAGACATTCGTAAGACATCGTTCATGATGAGATACATGCATTATGATTCTACAATGTTACCTTTTGGAATCACTAATACACTAGTTGCATTCATGAAATTAATGAACAATAATTTTTTAGGAATATCTAGATAAATTTGTGCTATTTTTCTTGGATAAAATTATAATTTATTTTAAGAACAAAGAAGAGTACAATGAATACTTGAGATTTAAAGTGTTAGATGTTCTTAGAAAAAGAAAACTATAAGGTAAGATCTCAAAGTGTTCTTTTTATTAGAACGAATTATAGTACCTTGGGAACATAATAAAAAACGATGGGATTTTATGTGACCCATTGAATATAAAAGTCATAATTGAATGGATGAAACCTAAATAATGTACATGATGTTATAAGATTCATGGGGTTGGCTGGTTATTACAAAAGAATTGTGAAAGATTTCTTTAGAGTGGCTAAACCAATAACTTCCTTGTAGAAAAAAGATAAGAAGTTCCTATGGGATGATAAGTGTGAAATTACATTTAATATGTTGAAGGAAAAACTTCCAACATCACATATTTTGAAGGTTTTGAATCCCATTGGAAGCTTCACCTTGGTACTTAATGCCTCTGGTGAAGATTTGGGTGGAATATTTCTGTAAAATGATCATGTAATTAATTATGAGAGTATAAAGTTGAAGGTGCACGAGAAGAAATATGTTTCCCATGACTTAGAAATTTCTACCATAGTTCATGCCTTATAATTTTAGAGGAATTACCTACTGGGAAAACCATTTGAATTAAAAATATATCTCTTGGGACTAAAAAATATCTTTACGTAACCTAATTTGAATGCAAGACATCATAGGTGGCTAGATTTTTTGTCTCAATATGATTTTGACATTAACTATACTAAAGGGAAAGAGAACCACGTGGATGATGCAATGAGTCATATGAAGCATGTTTCTGCAATCATAACCATCAAAACACAATTTAAAGATGAAGTAAAGAAAAAAATGCCAACTGATTCATATTATCAAGTGAAGATTGAGTTTACAACATATTTGAATGATAGGAGATATGAAGGTTTTAAGTTTGATAGCGAAGGATTATTATGACATGAAAAATAAAGTTTGTGTTCCTTTGAGAAATGAACTTAGAAAAAATTCATGAAGAAATTTTATGATGCTCCTTATCTCGGGAATATCAGAGTGACGAAAATGTTGGCTGATGTAAAACAACAATACTCGTAGAAAGGAATGAAGAAGGACATGACAAATTATATTGCTCATTGTCTTGAATGTCAACATGTTAAGGAAGAATGAATGCATCATGTTGGTATGTTATATCCTCATAGCATAACACATTACAAATGGTAAGTAATTAGCATGGATTTTTTGTGCAAGAACTGCCATTGCGTAAAAAAAACATGACATAATTTTAGTAGTGGTTGAAAAACTGACTAAAGTAGCTCACTTCATACCGAGTAATCTAAAGGATGATTCACCCATAATTGCAAAATGGTTTTTGTGCATGAAATTTTTTAGATTGCACGGAGTTCAGGAAAATTATTTCTTGAAAGGGATCCTATAATGACTTCTTAATTTTGGAGAAACTTTAAACTCATATTTGGGAACAAAAATAAACTTTAGTTCAACTTAGCGTCATCTTCATTTAAAAACCAATGGTAAAACGGAAAGAGTTAACCAGGTTATGGATGATAATATCAGAATGTATTGCATGGATCAAAAATATAAATGAGAATAATATTTGTCATTAGTTGAATTTACCTTTAGTAACACTTATCATTCTTCACTGCTAAAATGTCATCATTTGAAGCGTTGTATGGGAGAAGAGTGTAGCAACTCATATTAGCTGGGATAACATGGAGGAAATAGAGGTAGTAGGCCCAAAAATGTTAACAAAAATGGAGAAAAAAGTAAATCTCATTCATGAGCAGGTTGAAGGAAGTAGATCCCATAGGAAGAAGAGCTACTGGAATATTTAAAAAGAGTTGATAGGAAATTTGAGTAAGGAGATAAAATACTTCTTTAGGGTAAAACCAAAAAAGTGATTCATTTCATTTGGACAAGGACTGCCAAATTGTCACCATAGATATGTGGGACCTTTTGAAGTCTTTGAAGTTAAGTAAGTCATAGTGGCATACCAATTAGCTTTATCTTTCAACATTGTCTAAAATGCATGGTGTTTTTCATATTTCATTTCTTAAAAAGTATGTTTTAGATATAACACATGTCCTAAATTGGAACTCTTTACAGGTTCGGGACTTGGGAACCATCATGGTGGAACTAATTAGAGTGTTTGAAACTCATAAGTTGCATCTCTATAAATTGAGATATTACACTGTAATGCAAGGTCCAATGGGACCAATATTCCAAAGATACCACAACTGGGGAGAATCTAGACAAAATGAAAACCGGTTTTCCTTATCTGTTTTAATGATTAAAATTGTTATTTTACTATCTACTATTGATATATTATATAGTACTTGGTAAAAGTGTTGAATCTAATAAAAAATTGTTGCTATATAGCTGACTTTTTTAGAATTTTTGTTGTTATGAGGATGTTATAGCCAAGATTAATGAGTTATGATTGAATGAAATTATGGATTTGTTTTCAAGTTTTGATGAAAATGTGAATTTTTTTCTTTGACAATGATGTTTAGACTGTTTTCAATTAATATGTATGATAGCATTAAGATAAATAATCAAGATGATGATTCTTAAAGGGGGGAGTATGTCACACTCCACAATTAATGGATGATTATGTTTTATAAAATGTTTGATAATGACTGAAGAAATGATGAACATTAATAAATAAGTACACACACACACACAGATATATATATATATATATATATATATATATATATATATATATATAGTTATACTGAAACTAATACATTCATGTGTATAGATGTATACATAACCCTCTATGTGCATTTACCTTCGAGCAGTTGTTGGATTTGTTTAATAGTTACATTTTGGTTGCATTATTATTACGAGGTTTATTTGGTTGGAATACACCATTGTTGTTTACAATATTCATGAATGTTAGAATTTTATAAGGTTATAATGAATTTATAAAGGATCTTACGACGTTGATGTAATTATTTGTGGATGGTTTTGTAACGCCATCGTTTGCATTGCATTGACCAAATTAAGATAAGTTGATCAAATTTCTTGGGCATTGTTTGTAAGGAACAAAATCTTAGACCATTTTGTAAAGAAAATTGATTAATGGTTATTTTTTAATACTATCCTAACTTGGTTTTAGAACCTATTGCATTGATTATCGGGGTAAGTACATAAAGTTGGGGGGCCAAAAAGTGGACAAAAATCCATTTTTTGGTGAATTTCGGCAAGCTCGCATTATGGCTCGGTTGCGTTATAACGCGCCAAGGGAAAATTGAGTTCGAGTTATAATGCTATCGCATTATGGTTCGGATTTACCAAGCCTAAAAAGTGAGTTTGTTATACTGTGCTCACATTCTTGTTTGTAATGTGGTATTTGTGCTTTTGGGAGGGATATATTTACTTAAATAAATATGTACTTTATAAGTTTTTCATTTATTAATATTTATAATTTATTGTTTATTATACTTTAAATTAATATTTATACTCTATTAATTATTATTATTTAAATTTATTTTAGTAAATATAAGAAATTAGGGTCACTTTGCACCTTATGGAACTAGTCTCATAGCTCCATCGGTCACAATTTAGAAGATAGTTTTTCATATTCTAATCTACTTAGTACATAAGTATTTTTTAGGATTTCAGCATTCGACTTAAATTTTTAGGGTTTAAATTCTACAATTAATTTCTATTTAGGGAAATAATGTAGTCATTTTTTAGGTTTTGGGGTCTTTTGGATTGTTTACTGACATTTCTAGGAGTGTTAAATGTGTCAAAACTATATTTTATAAATCTAACAACTCCCAAAGGTAGAAACAATTGCTTGAATATATGGACTCATGAAATTCCTTATAACACATAATAAATCAAAACATGTATGTAAGTTTTTATCAATTTAAATAATAGAGGGAATGGTCATCATGAGGTCTTTGAAGGATCTGAAACATCATGAGGACAATGGGTGTAATTAGAAAAATCATGATGTCTGTGAAAGATTTGAAATATCAAGAGATTCATCAAGATTCAAATCACCAAGGGAAAGGTCATCAGGAACATGATAAGATAAGTTCACCACGAGTGATAGTGGAAATCATCTCATGCTAAAAAACAATACATATTTTATGAGAGTGTTTCTAAAAACTTAATCAATGTTTGGTAATAAACTCAATCTTACAAGTTAGGGAGGTGGAATTTACAATGTTTTAGTACAGTGTGGCGGTAAAGAACATGGAATTCATTTTCAGACATTCCTCCAAGTTTCATTTAGGAATCAATCCTTCTATCAGTAGGATAAAATCTCTTTACATGAGGATAAATTAAGAAAGATGGTGTCTAGACATCATAAACATGCTTCCACTTATGTGACATATTTGGTAGGGAGGTGAATTATGAGACTAAGAAGAGATCATCATGTCCAAAGGTGAAAATTGAGACTCAAGGAGTGAATTAATGATCATCACATGTCAAATCTACCATTTTTTCCAAATATCTTTGAGAAACAAGTCAAAATGATCTAGCCAGGCTACTGAGGCATGCAAAACCATCATGTGTGAAGGATCAAGAAGTCATCTATTTTCATGAGAGGGATATGAGAAATAAGTGCATGAACATCCTAAATATGATTCTATTCAAGGATGATTTTTAATCCTAGAAGGGTAATAGGATGATCTTCATATGGAAATGTTCTCATGTGAATTTACTAACCTAAAAAATGTAAAACTTAAACCATGAAAACCAAGCCACAATGTGAAATATTGTTCCCAAATCTTCTTGAATCCCTCTCCAGGAGCTTCACATGTCATGATCAAATTTTCATTGAAGTATCCCTAATGCATTGGGTAAACATGTATATGTTTGTAAAAAGGTTAAAGAAGGTCCATTATTCCATTAATTGAAGTGCAGTAAAAGACTAATTCTCTTACAATCCTAGAAAGGCAAATTTTGGCCATTTTGGAGCATGTGCGCATCCTCTAGGAGGGTTATGAAAATTTATTAAGTATCTAAAGGTGGTATTTGAAATACATGAATGTTTTGGAAGTAGTTTAGTAAGATTTAAGAATTTTTTGATCATTCAGGGATAGTTTGTTCAACAACGGGTTTTTAGGTACAAGGAATGAGCAGTCAAATTGTGAAGCTTGACTTGTTTGGCTAATTCCAGGAGCTCCATAAGGAGTTAGGAGGAAAACAAGTAGGCACAAAAAATATTGAATAATATTTTACATTGTGGGAGCATCCATTTTGAATAATCCCTTACATTATGGGAGCATCCATTATGGGAGTTTCCTTTATGGTTGAGAGACTTCTATTATATGTGGAACTATATGGTTGAGTGAACCTCCTGATGCTCTGTATTATTGGATGGATTGGCCTTTATGATACAAAATATTAATTTTTGGATTGGAAATTGATTCGTGCTTATATTTTCTTTCTATGATGATATTCTTCACCTTCGAGATGGACATGGTAACCAATTCAGGATTCCAGGATTATGCTTGGGATGGTTCACTCTTTCATAATTAAGGTTTACTGGAGGCAGTATAATTTTGGGATATGTGGATTCATCAATTGGAACTCTAGATGGGATAACTCGGTCCTTTTAATTTTCTTGGGAAAATATTGACGTATTGGACTACAAAACTCCTATGAAAAATATTGATATACATGAATTCTTTTGGACATTGTGCATAAAGAAATGTGTTTATTTTGGTCATGGGACCCATCTATAGATGTATTTAGGTCATAATATTTTCATTTTTTTTATGCATACCTCACTATAAACCCATTGGTTTTGAGTATATGCTTTGATGACTATGTTTAAGGTAATTTGTTACGATCTCCATTCTTGGTATGTGGGTGTTCTCTTGGTGAGAAACTGTGAAAATTGTAAAATTAAATATGTATGCCATCTTAGAGTCATAAATAGTGATAAGGTTTTTCAAATTATAGATTTTACACCCACTCATCAAGTGATCTTTATTTTTGGGTTAGTCCATAGACACTTTATTCCCCTTAGTATTGAAACAAACTCCTTGAACTCTTAAAAATTAAATTTTGGCTCCATAATTTAGCCTTCATAAAATATCTCATTGTGATTTATGAGAATTGTTTTGGGGTGCATTGATAATGATTGTAGCTCTTGGGAACCCCTATATAAGTTTGGTATGTTCAGTTTTGTTTAATGGTCACTTGTTTAACCTTGTTTGGTTTGAAAGTTGTAATGTAATTTGATTAGACCTTATTACTCATTAAAATTAAAATTGTGAGTGTGATAAACATGATCCTATTAGAACTAAAATTGGGAGACATGAATTTTTAATACTTATTTCTTAAATGTGAAAATTATGAATTTGAATCCTCACTTATACCTTATTTTATAGAAGGAGAAAATATGATTATGTGAAAATTGCAAACTATTCTTCCACCCATTTTCTCTCACCTCTCTAGAAGTAAAATGGTTACTCATTCACTCTCATGGTGAGTCGAAGTTTCATATCAACATTGGTATTGGTACATCGATGGCATAAATTTATGAGATACTAAGAACAAATAATGCAATAATTAGAAACTTTCAAAATAATTATACCTATAAGTGTATTTATAACTTATATCTTAAATTAAGAATACAATTTGGATAATTATATGTATTTGAGCACAAATAGAATGTACATATAAACAACCATAATTGTAGGGAAATGTTTTTGCTTATGCCCCTAAAACCTAGAAAGAACATGATCTAAATGGTTGAACCAATTAAAATGTGCATTTTGTGCTACCTTATGAGATTGCAATATCGATTTCATACTAAGTTTTGGTTGTAATTTTGATCAGTAGTTCCCACGCCTTACTTTGATATAACAAAATAATAAACATATTTATAATGCATATAACATAGATACATGTTGGATTACATTTGGATATCCCATTGGTTATTATGGGATTACTAGACATATGTATAAGGATTTTATTACCTTGATAGATCCTATAGCTTGTTAATAAACATTTGTTTGTCATTACATTTCAACATGATAAAAGTGAAAACTATTAATCATTAATCCTCATGCCTACCATGGATGATGGACATCCTTTGAGACAATCGTTGCTATCTAGCCTGTAAAATGCATTCTTAGATTTGAATGTGTGTGGTCCTCATTTATGGAGTCATATTTTGACCATCATAACCCTATTGTTTTATATCATAATAGGATTTTAAACTTGTGTTCTTTTCTAAAAATGAACTTATACCTCTAATTTTAAGGGAAGTACCCTCCCTTTGAACTTAGAGGGTCATTGGTGACCTAGATTAATTGGAAAGTTTTAGCAACATATGTTAAGGATATGGAGAAATATTGGAATCTTCCTTTCTATTTAGAGGGACCATATTGTTGTTCTTCTTGACATCTTTGGGCAGTATAAAACAAGCAAGGTTATTTTCATAATTTCCTTAGAGATATTTTTCGGAGTTGCCCTATTAAATTTTGTGAGTTTATAGACCTATTGTGATATACCTAATCCACCTATATCATTTGAGTTTTATTGTGGATTTATAACGTAAAATATTATGATCATTTTAAACTTCTATTAGGGACTATGTTGGGTTCGAAACCAATTAAGTATTTTCAATAAATGGTGGTAGCATGTTTTATGATGTAGAAGTATGGGAATTCATATTAACAAGGTATGAAATTAATTAACTTTGCATCAAAAGATAATTATACTATCCTTTTTGGTTTTCTAAAGCAATTTTTTGGGAGTGATATATGATATATGGGTAAAGAATGAATCTTTGTAAACTCTAAGAAAAACTTAGTGATTACTTCAATAATGTGGTTATATGGGAAATACTCTAGTTTTATACTATGTACCTTGGATGTGTTCTAAACACCCTTGTAGACACTATTGTTAAATATAACTATCACCCATGTCATCAAGCCTTATTTTGCATGGCCCTGACATCATTGGACCCTATAAGAAGATGATAAAACTCATAAATATGTGAAGGTCATGATTGACAAGTTGCTATTTTATCAAGAAGAAGGATGTACCTTGAAGTGGAATTCTAGGAAAGATGGAAATATTATCTTTTTTGTTTGATGTATGTAATTCCCATGGGTGGCTTCATGCATGCCTTATATGTACAACTTATCCATACTTCTAAGATGAAATTAATTGTTCATTAATATTTCCATCAATAGTTTCTGTAAGAATGACCTTTATGTTGTACTAACAAATTGGCTAAAATTCATGGAGAAAATTGTATTTAAAATGATACATATGAAATTATTTTGAGTAGCCTCAATACTCTTAACTAATGACCTCTTATTCCTTTATATACAATAATTTTAAAGAAAATTTAGTTTTAGAGGGACATATATTTCTAAGAAGAAAATAAACCATGTGGGAGGATGTGAATTCTATAAGAGTGTGTTATTCCTACCCCCTCCTATTACTTCTAGAAGGAAATTTAATTCTAGGATAGGGAGATCTAGTTACCACCAATTTATATCTCTTACATGCTAATTAAATCTATGATATATTCATGTTTGAGACATTTAAATGGATAATATCATGATTATTTGAATTAAATTGCTATGATTTTTGGCTAACTTGCCTTCATTTTTCCTTCCTTGTGCTTCAACTTCAATTTTCACACATTTTAAGCACTCAAAATATTCTGGAAATGGCTTCATCAGATAGGATTTTTCTTCCCCTTTCCAGAAAGGTAAAGAAGTCCTCCTAACTCCTTGTATTTTTTGAGTTATGGCTCGGCGGAGTTTGGAGGGGAAATTTTCCCTAGGCGGGCCCGTGGAGCTAAGGAAGCATTTTTGCCAAGGAAAATTTGGGAAGGCGGAGGTGCAGAGAGAAATATTTTGGCACTTAGCCCTTTTGGGGGTTCAAAAGGTCAAAGACAAATTTTGGCCCGCGGGCCCAATGAAGGAAGGAAGCAGACTCGCAGGGCCAGGGAGAAATTGTTGACACTTAGCCTCTTTGGCTAAAAACTGAAAGGAAAAATTCAGCCCAAAAGTCCATAGAAGAAAATAAGGGAAATGTTTGAGGTGGAAACCAATCAAATAGATGCCACATGTCCATTCATCGGTGGGGATCAAGGGCATTTGGGAGGATTTTGGAAATTTTCCAAAGTTGAAAAACACAAAAGGAAAAAATGAACCACATCTCCGTAGCAAATCAGAAGATGCCACGTGTCTTGGAGTGGTGGACCGGCGGAGGATTTTTGGAAAATTTTCCAATTTTGCAAAAGGGGAAAAATGATTGTTTTGAGCCATGGATCATCCAGAAGGTTCCATGTGTCATGTGGACTTGAGGGGCCACAGAGATTTTTGGGAAATTTTTCCAAAAGGGAAAAATTTAAAGTTTGACCCCGCCGACCTCAATTTTGACTCTATAATTTTTACCAATTTTGCCCTAAATCTTCAGAGGGCCATATCTTTCGAACCAGAGCTCAGTTTTTCATGATTTTTGTGTCATTGGAAAGATGTTGAAATAATCTACATGATGGACCCCTCAATTTTAAATTTTGATGGATTTTTGTGGGATAAAAATGGGAAAATGTCTCTGGCACGGGAAAAAATGTAGAACTGACCCCCAACTACTAAAATTGATGAAGTATGGACTCATTTCTTCTCCTGCAAAGTCAATGCATTTAGAAAAATGATTTTTGCATGTTCCCATCATTTTAAGGCTAATTAAATGGATCTTGTTGGTGGTTGGATTTTTAAATCAATTTTCCCATTTTCTCATTTCCTTCATTTTGTTCGAGTGATAAAAGTAAGTTTTGGCTCATTTGCAAAACATTGTTCATCCTTCTTCTCTACCTCTCCCTTATTTTCTTCCCCAGGGTCAAAAATGGAGTTTGAACCTCCTCCCCTACTCTGTAATGGAATTTTTTCCTCTTACCCATGAAATGATGTTCTGTGTAAACTTCTAGAGCAATAAAAATGTGTTTTGTGATGCATTTGTCCATCCTTGCTCATTTTTTGGTTGTTTTCTTCTTGCCTCTCTTCATTGTAGGTATTTGTGCATGTTTGGATGTTCATTGTAGGTTTTGGAGCTATGTTCATGGAGTTTTGGAACATTTTTTGTGTGAAATCCATCTTTGGTCTGTGATGCACTTGTCCATCCTTTCCATTGCTCACCTCTTCTTGTTCCATGGTAGTTTTGATAGATGATCAACATTTTCCTTCTCTGGTGTATCACTGTTTTAGTGTAGGCTCTATTTTTCCATGTTTTCTTCCTCTCCTTGTCTCCTTGGAAGTTAGATTAGGATTAGATTAGCTTGCCTGCACTGGAATAGCTTGTGGCAGGTAGTTTAGGAAGAGGAACCAACCTTCTCTGGAGAGCTTTCCCCATTTGCAAAGGTCCCACACTTTGGGAAAGCTCAATGTTGTGCAATCACACCAAATGACTTTTCCTTAGAAAAGTAGATCCATAACTCATTTGGGGGTGCTATGAATTTTACACTAACAGTTTTGGCATGCCCGGTGGGACACCGAGGTTAGATATTTTATCTTATATTAGTGTCTCACACAAAAAAAAAAATATCTTACACCATTGTGCGCAACTAATAGTTTTGGCATGCACGGTGGGACCAAGAGGTCTTCCACTTCATTTTTTACAGGTTGATGTGTTCCTGTTTAAAATTTCAGCCTTTGGAGGCACTTGCAAACACATCTGGCGACTCCATCTGATCAGCAACCCATCTCTGAAGTTGCAGACCTTCTTTCCATTCATTTTCCATTCCATTTTTCATTATTCTTTCATCCCATGAAGTTGTGCAATCATGACTTCATTTCCCTCATGGAATTTACATTTACAATAGCAGCAATGTTTCCCACCTCCAACATGTTTTTCAAATCCTCCAGATCAGCATTTTGGTCAAATTCAAAACCAATATGCATACCCATCTGAGCAATGCCAAAGTTAGTTTGGCTATGAAGCATGTCAAGCACAAGGGTACGCAGATTGTGAGGGAAGTCAAGAAGAAAATGCAGATTTGTTGGAGAAGATCCAAAATATGGAGGCAAACATGGTGCAATCTAGGGCTCAAGCACAAATGAAATCATTTGGAATCGGTTGTAGGGCACCTTGTCCATGGGTGGGACCTTTTCCAAGGCATTATAGCCCACAAGAGAAACTTGACTTCATTGTTGCAACGCTACCATTTCTTGCAAAGTGGACTGAAGGAATAGAGGTGTATGAGAGGAGTATTCAAAACCTTGTCAATGGGTAAGCACACCATCTCATGCTTTTTATTTTCCTCTTTCCCAATCTGTTTTATCTCAGTAGTGTCAAGTTTCAACTTCCATCTTGTTGTCCCAAAAGAGTTAATTCCATTTCTTCATCTCCTAGTCTCCCATCCCACCTCAATTTCTCTACTCTTTTCCATTCCAAATAACCATTCCCTCCAAAGAAACAAGAGTTTCTACCTCCTCCACCACCACAAAAAATTACAAAATCAATTGAGTTACAACCCACCCCTCCTCTTGCATTCCCAAATCCATGTTGGGAAGATAAAAATCAGAAAACCAGCCAAGGAGAACATCAAACAATGAAACCCAATAGAGAAGAAATGATAGAAAATTTGAAGAGTTGGGCTGCTAAATTTGAGTTTTCAAAAATCCCCTTGATGGTGAAGCCAAAAGAGGAAGAGAACAAGTGGTGGAGTTGGAGCAGACAAGTGGTGGACAAGGCTGATTTTGTTAACAAATTTACAGCACAATCAGCCATGAGGAAGAAAAATCCAGCTCCAAATCCCATTGAAGAGGAGAAAATGGAAGAGATCAAGTCATGTTTGAAGCCATTGGATGCTAGAAGGAAGCATTATTGATGAATTTTTCTTTCATTTGAAGGGGCTGATTTGATTGATGAATCCATTATGGAGGTGAACAAAATAGGTCAAAAGGCATTGAATTATGAGCAAGATGCGCAAGCAACTTCATGTTTCTATCCCACTTCATCTCTCCAAAAATCTGATTTCTTGGATGAGTTCTCTCAATTAAACATTAGATAAGTTTCATGTTTGAAAATTCAGTTACACATGGTGAAGAAACATGCAGATTTGAAAGAGAACACCATGCAAGAGGAAGAGACTTTGTTGCAGTAGGACATTGAAGAGTTTGATTTCTTATCAGACTTAGAAGAATGTTTGGATGAGGAGCCAATTGAAATTACAACATTTTCTTCTTCACCATTCATTCTCCAACATCACGAGCCTGCTGCCACAAAGGAGAACATTGAAGAACAACAGCCTTGTTTTGTAACATCCTTTTGGAACCAAGATTGGAAGATTTTATTCTTCCATGTGCTTCATGGGAAAAGGAAGGGGAAGAGAAAGATATTTTCACCACTTCTTCCACGCCATCCATTCAAGAAGGTCCACAAGAAGACTCCATTTTTGGAGTTGAATTTCAGAGAAATGGGCACATCCAAAGGATCAGACCGTGCCCAATCAGGTACTTGGCTTCATTGGAGCCAAAGGAGAAACCAAAACCAGTCATGCATACTTCAGCGCATGAGGATGAGCATCAAAGTACCAAGGATCAGTTGTCAATACCTCTTCAATCCAAATGTAAGAGCAACTAAAAGAGGTATTTAATTTGTTTTTAGTTGATACCTTGATGATTTGGGTGGAGGACAAGCTTAGAGTCAGTTTTTCACTCATCCAACTAGCCATGTTCAGCTCCAAATCAGTTTACATGGCTGCCATTTTTGAGGAAGGGAAGCTATTTCTCCCTGCCAGTTGCAGGGTTTGTTTAGCTCCCTTTGCTCTTGGTTAGAGTAGTGTAGGTAGGTTTACTTTCAGCATAAGAAGTGCTTTGCACACTCTGCATATCCCACTTGGGAATGTATGATTTTCAGTTTGTACATAGTTTTTGGTGTTGTTTTTTCTCTTGCACAGTCCATTTCAATGGCATTTTGGTGAAGATCAACTTCAAGTTTCAGTGGGTTTCCAAGTGGCTCAGAGGTCAGATTTTCATAGTTTAGATCAGATTTGGTTATCAGGCTTGACTCCATGCCCAATGGATGCTTCAAAGGCCACTGATCATTCATCTAGTAGGTAGATGACCCCTCTAAGTCGCCAAAATTGTTATCCAAAATGAGCCCCTGCTTATTTTGGCTAACTTGCCTTCATTCTTTCCTTCCTTGTGCTTCAACTTCAATTTTCACACATTTCAAGCACTCAAAAATTCTAGAAATGGCTTCATCAGATAGGATTTTTCTTCCCCTTTCTAGAAAGGTAAAGAAGTCCTCCTAACTCCTTGTATTTTTTGAGTTATGGCTCGACAGAGTTTGGAGGGGAAATTTTCCCTAGGCAGGCCTGTGGAGGTAAGGAGAGAATTTTGCCAAGGAAAATTGGCAACTGGCGGAGGATGGAGAATCTTTTGGCACTTAGCCCTTTTGTCATAATGGTCAAAGTCATATTTTAGGACACCCGAAAGGACAAGAACATTTGTGGCTTGCCAGGGAGAAAGGTTGGCACTTAGCCTTTTTGGCGAGCCCAAAAAGGCTCAAAGGAAGAAAATTTGGCCCGAAAGCCCGAGAGGAAAATGGAATTGTGGCCAAGGTAACCAATCAAGAAAGGCACCACGTGTCTATTCATTTGGCGGAGATTGAGGGTGGAAGAGAAAGGATTTTGGAAATTTTTCCAAAGTTGCGAAAACACAAAAGGAAAAAATGGAAATCGAATCTCCGCAACAATATCAAAAGATGCCACATGTGTCCACATCGGAGCGTCAGGGCCACGAAGGATTTCAGGAAATTTTCAAATTTCACGAAAAGGGGAAAAATGTTGTTTTGAAGCCCATGGATCACCAACACCAGAAGGTGCCACATGTCTCAGACCTGAGTGGGCCATGGAGATTTTTGGGAAATTTTTCCAAAAGGGAAAAATTTAAAGTTTGACCCCGCGACCCCAATTTTGACCTATTTTTTACCATTTTTGCCCTAAATCTTCAGAGGGCCATATCTTTCAAACCAGAGCTCAGTTTTTTGCAATTTTGGTGTCATTGGAAAGATTTTGAAATCCTCTACATGATGGACCCTTCAATTTTAAATTTTGATGGATTTTTGTGGGAGAAAATGGGAAAATGTCTCTGGTATGGGAAAAAATGCAGAACTGACCCCCAACCACCAAAATTAATGAAGTATGGCCCTCATTTCTTCTCCAGCATGGAAAGCAATGCATCAAAAAATGGATTTTTGAGGGTGACCTTGCCATCAATAATGAATTAAAATGGATTGTTGAAAAGTGGTTGGAGAAAATCCTAAATTTTTTTCCCATTTTTCTCTTTCTTTCATTTTGTTTGAGCGATAAAAGCCAGATTTTGGCTCATTTTGTAAAAAGTTGTTGTTCATCCTTCTTCTTTGCCTCTCCCTTCTTTTCTTCCCAAGGTCAAAAATGGAGTTTGAACCTCCTCCCTTGCTCTGTAATGGAATTTTTTCCTCTTACCCATGAAATGATGTTCTGTGCAAACTTCTGGAGCAATAAAAAACTGTTTTTGTGATGCATTTGTCCATCCTTGCTCATTTTTTGGTTGTTTTCTTCTTGCCTCTCTTCATTGCAGGTATTTGTGCATGTTTGGATGTTCATAGTAGGTTGTGGAGCTGTTTCCATGGAGTTATGGAACATTTTTCTATGTGAGATCCATCTATGGTCTATGATGAACTTTTGCATCCTCTCCATTGCTCACCTCTCTTTGTTCCATGGCAGTTTTGATAGATGATCAACATTTTCCTTCTCTGGTGTATCACTATTTTAGTGTAGGCTCTATTTTTCTATTTCCTTCTCTCCTCTGTCTCCTTGGAAGTTAGATTAGGATTAGATTAGCTTGCATTCATTGGAATAGCTTGTGGCAGGTAGTTTAGGAAGAGGAACCAACCTTCTTTGGAGAGCTTTCCCCATTTACAAAGGTCCCACACTTTGGGAAAGCTCAATGTTGTGCAATCACACCAAATGACATTGCCTTAGAAAAGAATATCCATAACTCATTTGGGGGTGCTATGAATTATAAATTTGTCATCTTTTTATTTGGAATATGTTAACCTAACTTGATAGGTCATATATGAGGCACATGGTGCCATTTTTCTATTGTTACCATTATTTCTTGTTTTGGTGATGTTGTTATGGATGTTATTTAGATGATATTTTATATGCAAGTGAATAAATCAAGCTAAGTTAATTAATGAAAAATAACACCAAGTAATATTCATAACTAAGCCAATCTATCAAAAACACCAAGATAAATCTATGTAAGGGAAAATATAATTAATGCATCCAAATTAAACTTAAAACACTAAGCCATCCCTTGTTATTTTTGATGGGCTTTCTAAATTGTAGTTTCTCCTATGGATGAACCAATTCATGATTATGACCAATCAAATAAAGGCTATCATCTATGAAGAGGAAAGGATCTCACTAATATGGCTTAATGGCCATGTATCGGATCTTCCTTTACTACTATTTGCAAGTAGAGGGAATGGATGCTAGATTAATAAGATTTGCAAGGTAGAAAATTCTCTTATCATGTGCATATAATAACACTAGTATGTGTGGTGTAAGTTTGGAAGGAAGGTACTAGGTTGTTTATATAGCTTTCCAATTTGGGAGAAGCTAGAAACCTAGAGAATGTGGGATAAAGATAAAGTATAATTAGAAAGGGATAAGCATGATTAGAAGGAATTAATTAGTGATTAGCAACTTATGGGAGTTGGAGAAGATTTAATTAATCAACTAGGATTAATTAATAGGCCAAGATAAGCTCAAAAAGTCATTTAGAGGTGATTTAGAAGGAAATTGGTAGAATTTGGAGGATTTGAAAGGGGGATTTAACCAATAAGAAGGTTTATTGATTAAATAGGAGATTAAAAAGGCTTAATTAACTAATAATAGTTAATTAAAAAAATATTATAACTAACAAAGTGTCGTAAATTGATATCCAGAATGAAGGAAAGACTAGTTAATTAATGAAGTGTCATTAATTGAAAAAAACAAAGGGGAATGTTAGCTAATTAGCAGGAAATAAACAATTATAACAAAATGATAGGAAAGACAATTAGTAGTGCAATTTTAGTAGTAAAATTGCGTAGTCAGATTTAGGTGTCTACAATATGTAATATATTGGTATGATATAACACAAGCAATGCCACTTAAACCATATATCAGGAGACTTAGGTTGATACACTTGAAGGAGTGGAATCATTAATATAGAAGGGCTAAAGGATCTGCGATCTATAAGCATTTGGTTGAGGTGAAAGAGAGAGGCCTGATTTCGACTATCTTTTTCTACAGGTTTGTACCTAATAGGAGTCTGAACCTAGGAATATGGGTGGCTCATTGTCCTCATGTTGTGAAGGATGTGGAAAATAAAAAATAGTTATGAATTTCAACGGATTTAGTAGGGTACCAAGGCAATGGCTAAATGGATTCCCTTATTTTCCTATCTACTTGGGTAAGCTCGTGTAACAGTAGCTGATAGAAATTCATGGAAGGGATATCACTAGGAAATGGGCTCTAGTTGCACTACAGAAATAATTTCATTTTATCAATAAATTATGTAAGATGATTGGTAGAAAGTTGAGACATCTATGAACAATAGTTATACATGGATTATGATAAGATCCACTGAACATATTCGATGAAATCTAGAATCAGGAGGATCTTTTGGGACCATTTGCTCCCTACCACATTGTTTGACAACACTTCCTGAATATAATGAAATGAAGACTGTGCATCAATACTAAATTATTGTTCAGCCCCCCCTAACAACCTGTGTCATCCTAGAACCATGGCCAAACTAGATTAGTATTAAAACTTCTTAGTTTGAATTTAACAACCAGTAAAAGGATTCATGTTTGCATTGTGAAGGGGAAAATTCTATAGGAAACATTCTCGATAGTTGCAAAATATTTGATTGCTTAATAGCTATAAGGTTGCATAAATATTTGAAATTATATGTACAAGGGTTAAAAATCTCACGTAAGAAAGGATAATACTGGGTGAGATACACATCAGAGGTTTCAAAAAGGTAAATGATGGAGCAATCATTAGCATTATTTTAGCAGACCCCAAACAATTATATGCTGCATGTACTATTCCAAAATTTGACCAGCCCTTTTGATATCCAATTTACACTTTTCAAACTATGTTATTGTATTAGAGGATGGCTCATGTAGGATTATTCACTAATGGCTCTTCTACCTAGTTCAATCCTTGTCTTGGTATTTACCGAATCCAAAACTTAGGTGAAAACATCTATTTTATAGTCATGAATTGTTTGTACATTTAGCTCTAGTACACCCCTAAGAAAACTCAGGGATCAATCAAAATATAGGTTCCAAATTTCTCAGAATTTGTCCATTACGCTGCCTAATTTTATCTAGTGTGCTCTGATATCAACAAGTATGCATCAAAAAACACTATTAGGCTTGTATTTATTTGATTCTATGAGTTGTCACTTACTACACTCAAAATTTATCCTCTTTGAGGATGCAATATGTCCTTTAATCCTGAATTAATTCCAATGAACATAAACAAATCAAATCTAGTGAATGGGTTTTCACCCAAAACAAATGAAACCTAGGATCATTTAGGTACAAAATGTGAAATGAAGGCATACTCCATTTCCATGTAGATTTATATACTCATCTTATCTAGTATTATGGAAATTAGCCTTCAAAGTCGATGTGAAAGTAACTCTACATTCAAGAGGAAACATTTATGTTTCATCCTTGTCACATGGTAATACCGGTTATCATACCTTGTCTCGAGTAACATTAAGACACTATTCAAAACAAGTTCAAAGCAACTTTAAAATGGGAAAATATCTTAGTCGAATATAATGAAAAAAATGAGGAGGTTAGGCCCTAATGATTGACAAGTCCTGATATATTGCAATGAGGACAAAACTGGATGATGCATGGAGGGTCTTAATGGCATTTATGACATCATAAACCTAAGACATCACATCTACAGTATGGCAGTTGAACTAAGAAAGCATGTAGGAATACTTTTGAGTAACAATATACCTATGAACTATTAAACCTAAAAGTATCAAATACTTAGTTTCTTAGTTTATGACATAATCATACTTTTACTCGAGTCAATTATGCTAATTCACAATAACCTCATTTACCTTTAAAATGAAATATAGAAGGATTGGGTTATACTACCAATTTGACAGTCTACTTTGATTCACCAAAAAAAACTATAATCTCATTTGATCCTCTCAAGATACACATAGAAACATCAATAGGTGGATCAACTGCACAGAAGTTGAGCCAGAGAAACAAGGTATGCAATTCCACTATGATGGCGAAGCCTTAAGGCATCCCAATTGCATAGACATATGTTAGTAACCTTCATTTACAATGTTGTTTACGAAATAATGAATGGAGCCATTCTAATGACTTACTGCATTTCAGGCATAACAATTTCACCAAGAGAACCTTAATTAGTTTGGATGCACAACATAAGAAGTATCAGCTGGAGAAGAGTTATTCCCTACCAAAGGTGATATACAGGGATACTGTTAGAATCTCTCTCTTAGGAAATTTGACATAGAACCTAAAATTAGGAACTTAAGCACATTTACGAGATTTTCCCTTAATCTTATTTTCTTTTCACCATCAAGCTTGGGATTGCTAGCATATAATGACATTGTGACGCTCACTTATAAAATTATCTTCAATTATTATTCCCTCATAGTTTCAGGCCAACTCTACTGGACCAATTGTTCTCATTTCTACCTAGCTTGATTGATCTACCACATGACTATTGACATATGTAACAAAATAATTTTAACACTTCTCCTTCAGGACATGAAGAGTGATAACACAATGTTCGTATCTTAGGCTCAATAATGTACATTAGGGGAACACACAACTAGCATCAATTATCAATGATGGAGGTGCCTTTCTAGTGAAACTTTACATGATCATAGTCCTTGACAAATTAATGTGGAGTCAACATGTTATAAGGTGAGCACTATTATAGAGATCTTGAATTCCTTTTCCATTCCTAAATTCTGCAAGATACGTAAGTCACATTAATAATGTTGGAGGTCATCAAGAAGGGTTACGCACTTGGAATATATCTTAGCAAGGGGGGTCTTAACCACATTTTAAAAAGACATGATAACATCCCATCAAATGTCCAAATTTTTACCAATAAATAAGTAATTTTACATGCGTGACCGTGAGTTCTAAAATCCAAGGATGACTTTGGAACACTCTAAAACACTCCTTAGCAATGACTAATTTCTTCGATAGGATGTCATCCAAAGAATATATGAAACATGATGAGTGAATCCTTATAACCTTATTGGACAAGTCAATTTGGGACAATGAGGTGATCTTACAATTTTTATCTAATTCTGTAGCATTCAATAGAATGTCCCAGAGATATTTCATGTAACTGGTTACATGCTCTACATTGTGAATAGCCAAAGATCAATCAAAGGCCATGGCACTGGTTACCACATATTTAGCTTACCATTTGGGCTTCAAAAGGTAAACTAGGAGTCCCATAAATTCCTATACTTAGATAAGACTATTCTATGCTCTTAATTCATTTGTTATATGTAGCAGGTACACTCCTACATCCTCATATCTTGGTAAATATGGAATTAATCCCAAATAAAAAGTGTTAAATAATCCATAAGCCCTAATGATAATAATCGAAAATAGGCTTTCATGAGACAAAAATGTAGCTCTGTACCACTTTGGCAAAAAATTGGATGTCCCAAGATTTTCTAGGGTTTTACAATGTTGCAATTAGCCATACCACGACGTTTTCAGGCATCTACGGGAATTTATTGCTAGTCAGTTTCACACCCACCAGTAATAGTCCCCTGATATAACTTGTCCTCACCAGTAATTCCATCTCAAGTTATTTCAAGCTCATGGCTAGGTTGATAGTGGAGATTTGAGCAATGGCTAGCCACTGACGAAGCGACCTAGGAAGTGCTGTTACCTTTAAAAGTATTCCACGAGGTAACCTGATTTCTCCATCGTGATGTGGTTTTTCCCATTAAACTGAGATTTAATGTTACATGTCAATGGTTAGAGTAGTTTTTTCTTGATTGGGGTGATTTCGTGGGCCATATCCTCCTCTTAAAGCATGCTCAATGTTCTTGAGTGTGAACACTGACCTGGACCCCTCATTTTGCAGTCAGACTAGAGCAGTGTTCCACCAATACAGCTAGTACCAAGGGTTTCTTTCTCTTTCAAGTGGTTGTATGACCATGACTAGATGCACCCAATATGTACTAGTTAAGCAAGCCACTTGGTATGTTCACAACTCGCTGCTTGTACTAACCCCATGGGTCACAAGGACTTTGTGGTATCTGAATATACTGCCCTTAAAGTGCATGTGTTGGAAAAATATGGAGATATTCAAAATAGCCTTCAACTTTATCGTGTTCTGTCCTGGTATGCACTCTGTCACATAATTGCCGCTTCTCTAACTGGCCGAGTTAGTTTGATCTTAAAGCTGAAAGGTTTTACCATATGCTCGTTACGCAAAAGTCTCCAGTATGTGATAGAGATTGATCTCTCTCAATCACCTTAAATCAATTTTACTTGATATCCAGATGGGGGACAAATGCTACTCTCATTGCAGGTCATTCTATATCAATTGTTGTTTGTCAAACTTACACCCGTGTCTCTGATCTTGTAGAAATGAGGTTGTTTTTAAACAATAATGGGAACTATCTCCAAGTTGTGGCTACCTTGTGTGCTTGAGAAAAACCCTCATAGGAGAATGATGGTTCCTCTATATATTTCTACTATTAGTGCTACTCCTAATGATGGAAGGAAAAACTAAGCTAACAATGCCAAGGGACCAGGGAGAGAAGGATAAATAAAGGAAATCTAAACCAAGGGAGGTGATAACACTATAAAAAGAGGGATGAACACTATCAGTCTTGAGTGAAAGTGAAAGGAAAGGAGTTAAGGGAGGATAAACACTTGTAGCACATACCATAACACATTTACATGATTGATTTCATGAAACACAACATGAAAATGGAGCTGTAATAGATTTAAGATGACACAATAATCACAAAATTCAAGAGAAAGGAAAGAAAGAAGAATAATTAACACAGGTTAAGAAGTAGTGAATAGGGAAAAAAATGTTTTTATTACTGAGCTAGATACGAATAGTCGATAACAATGGTGTATGAAGGGCCTATATCTACGTGCACAGAACCAGATGAAGCGAGTTTGAAACTCAAAATACAAAGATATGAATTCATTAGCACATGAGAGAAGATGGAAAATGTCCAGATCCCTTCTATCATATGTAGAGGACATTTCTTACAGTGGTAGATGATTAATGATAGAAATAAGAAGTTGGAAAATACTATCTTGGAGAAAATGGACCATCAACAATGTTCAAGTGTCCTATAAATCCACAATCAAGTAGTGGCATGAGGAGGAATCCACTTCTAGCATGTCATGTTTAGCGTCATGTAGAAGAAAGAGAGTGATTGACATTAAATAGTTATGTAAAAGAGCTAGTGTGGAATAATAATATCTACTCATTAATGGCAGAGAGTAGTCATTAAAGCCAACTAAAGTGGAGAATGCACCTACACAAAGGAAGAATTCATTCATAACCATTTGGAAGTTTGGATGGGTCTAAGTCTTGTAGCCCATTCGTCATTAGATAATGGTAACACTAATAATCTCATTTCCAAAAGAGGTCTAAGAAGCTTGATTTGAAGTTAGGATTGTGCTCAAACTTTGTATACAAGTGTCTACGTTGGGCATTGCAAGACACGTGGTGCACAATTGCTTGACTGAATGAATAATGCCCATAGTGTCATCTATTTTGTCATTTCTACCACATGTCACCCAATGGTTCATTGTAAGTGATATTATGCAACCTATTGACATGCTTACCATTGTGTTACTTGTAGCACACTTGGTAATTATGACACAAAAGTGCAACATGATGGTTGTGCAAATACAGGTACACCTTGGTGAATGAGGCATGAGACGCCAATAGAGGAAGGGTGCACATCATTTTAAGTGATGTGAGTTGTAGAAATGGGAGAGAAGTACCAAAGGAAGAAATGCATATTCCAAGGAAAATAGTTCTTAAAGTGAGATAAAAGGGTTTTTTTTTTAAAGTTCATTCAAAATTATCTACTGTACAAGGAGGGCACAATTCAAGGGTGTGCGCAAAGGATACCTTTCACATGAAGTTGGGAAGAAGATTCTAAGTAAGTTTTTGGTTATCATGTCTAAGGGATTATTCTAGATGGATTGTCACCTTGTAAACAAAAAAGGTCAATGCACTTTAGGAGCATGTATTTAGTTCCGGTCTCATGACTACTATTGCCACCAATGAAAATTTGCCAAGTGAAGATAAGTACTAATTAACCCACATCCTTTGACCATTTTACTTCGAAATTTCAAAGTCGTCATTGTTGACCTGCCACAGTCTATCTCACCCAATCAATTTTGCCATTTGGCATTGTTTTATCTTTGATAACTGGGGCATAGCCCCAGGTGCCTTGTGTTCCCATTTTGGGGCACCCTGAGCCTCTTTTTAGGAACTTGGTCTCGTTGGACTTTATTGGGCACTTTCTAGCCGTTTGAGCTCATTCTTTATGGTTTTTTAGTGGCCGGCTTTTTCTAGGTTAATTACGAAATTAGAACAAGTTGAACCATATAAATGTCAAAATTTGAGCAAGATAGGGACCTATCACTAAGCATACTATCATACCTAAGGTTGCATCTTATGGGATGAACTATCTACATCCATCTAGGCATACCTATATACTAAGGCAAAGGACTACACTTGAGAATAATTTACATATACATCACATAAGCATAGGGGGAAGGGTTGTATTCATTCTATTCCATCCACCATTTACATCTTACATCTAGTTACTTCCCCCTACTTTTGTGTCATTAATGATAGGGCACCCTAGGCACACAATTACACACACAAACACACAAAACTACATTGGGTCTGGAATGTAGTGTAACACTTAGTTGTAAGTCCACCATTTTTTTTAGCTAAGGTCATTCTAACCCCTTCATTTACATATTTCTATTTTAGGGATTTGATTATTTTTATGGGGTTTTGCAGGTAGATATTCATATGCGGTCTTTGGAGACATAAGTGAAGGTAGGCTACTGCGATAAATCTAGATATGCAAAGATCTAGTGACACTTCAAATTTAGGACTTGATATTTTTTGTAGATTGTAGCACCCATATTGTAGATTAGGGCACCCATAGGTGCCCTAGTCCCTCTCCAAGTGCCCTAGTCCAGGTAAAAATTCAATTAATGCAATTTCTTGGGTTGCATCATCACACTCTGCTTCGTCTGCACACCACCCTGTTCAGTTTGGCATCACAATGAGGTAATTAATTTTCAGGTTAGTACCTTATCCCTCCTATTTCAATTATTTCATTTCATTTAAATATCAAATAAAATTATTTAGCATTTGCATTGCACTTCATATTGGTTATTTCATTATTGTTACTATTTAGATTAACTTAAAATAATAGTAAATTCCAAATTTTAGTTAATCATTTTGGTGAACCCGACCTATCGAAATATCTTTCCCTAGGATCCAATCAAACCCTAATGGATAAGGATAGTTCCATCTTCTTCTCCCATCATGTCTCATTTTAGCGTTAACCCTATCTATGATGAGTCTCATCACTGAGCTGAAGGCTCTATATAGTACTTCTACTACTACACCCGATCATATCAAACAAACAACTTTCTAGATGGCCAACAATATGTGTGCTACTTGTTTTGAAGATTATCCCATTTAGGCCTTAGTATTGGTGAGGATCCAATAGCCCTTACTCATTGTACACCATGCTATATGGCTATTTGTGATCCTCCTTATGATCTTTCTCAAGAATTTTTAGATGATTCTCTTATTGATTACTTGCTTGGTATTGATATTCGCTCACATGTACATACTAATTCTTCTTCTAGTCCAACCACTAATATAGTATCTCCTCATGATTCTACTACTTCTGATATTGCTTCCCATGATACATCTCATACTAGTTTGTATACTCCTTCACATTATGTTGATGATCTTATTGATAGCATCCTTAGTGATATTCTTATTTCTGAGTCTCTATCTGATACTGATGAGGCGGTTCATAGTCATCATTATCCTTCTTTCTATACTTCCAAGTGTGACTCACCTACTCCATTACTTCTTTCTCCTAAGATTGCATCTACCACTATACATGAGTCACCACCATCTATCACTTCTTCTTCTCCTACTATTTCATCTCCTCTTGTTACATCATCTACATCTCTTAGTCCATCTTCTCCTATAGATGTGTCTCCATCGGTCATCTCATCTATTATGGATGTTTTTGATGCTAGTCCTACCATTTTTATGGATATTCCATCTATATCACCTACTATAGCTTCCTCGGCACCTACTCCTAGTGTGCCCTTAGCATCAAAATCTCCCTTGTCACCTCTTGATATTCCTATGATCACCCATAATGGAAAATTACAACCACTTAATACATTGTTTCCATCTTCCACCATTCCTTCATAGGATATCATCTCTCTCATGCATGTCATAGGTCAGTTACAATCTCAAGTTCAGTCCCTCACTTTAGAAAGTAGGGCTTACTATGCTTCTATTGACAACAATTCATTACATGGTAACCTTGTCCCTAAGAAGATTCATAACTCTACATTTCCTCAAGATTTTATCATGCCTACTTTCACATGTTTTGATGGTACTGGTGACCCTCATGCTCATCTTTTACATTACCATATGACTATGGCCTCTCATTCTAATGATAGATTATTACTTAAGGCCTTTCACTATAGTCTTATTGATGAGGCATTACAATGGTACACTCATCTCCCCTTTGGGTCCATTAGTACTTTCTATGACATGGAGGATGCTTTCCTCCATCGGTTTATAATCAACAATGGCCCTAAAGTTACTTATGACCGCTTACCTACTCTACATCAGGGCTCCTCTAAACCTATCAAGGATTATATTTTACGATTCAATGCTTGTATGCATCAGTTAGTATTCCAACCTATAGACCTTGAGAAGAAATTCATTTTCTATCATGGCCTAATTCCTCCACTCAAGAAAATATTACAGTATGATACATGTGAGTCATTCATTCTTCTATGTTATAAAGTTATTGACCTAGAACAAGATCTTCTCTCAACATGCATCATTGATCTGCCACATATCTCTACTTTTGTCAGCTCATCTAGTTCTCCTCCAATTTCTTTGGTTGAGCATCCTACACAGTCTCCATCTTTTCCTCACAAGAAAATCAAACAAGCTCAACCCACTCCACCACAAAAACATACTCCTTCTCTGGCTCCGTGACAAGCTACTCCTCCTACCACTCCACCTAGGTCACGTGAGCCTTTACATTTCTCTCATCATGCTTGACCACATGATGTGCTGTGTGTTTTACTTACTGAGTGATTAATTCACCTACCCTCTAACCAACATCATCCACAACACTGATTACAGTGTCAGTGTGACCAACCTTATTGTAATTATCATCACATAAATGGCCATAGGGACAATGAATGTCTTTCCCTTCATGATAGATTACAACAACTAGAGGATAAGGGCATCATCTCCTTTGGCTCTTGCCCACATGAGTGATCCATCTCTCCTCTACCTTGTCAGAGATTTTATACTTCAGTTGATTCATCTTCTAAATATGGTGCTCAGGCTATGGTACATCCATCACAATTTTTTATTCATACATGCTCTTTCCACCATGTCCATACACCACTGCATCATTTCATCATCATCATTCATTATCATCCATTCATCCATCTCATTCCATCACATTTACGCATGATATCCACCACATCATGATGATCCTTCACATTGGTTTCCACAACACTCCACTCTTGTGCATCCCACCACAGCTCCATATGACATTCAGTTTAGTTCATACACTCATATTGCTTCCATCCCACATGCTTCCACCACTTTGCACCACCTTGGTCTTTGGTAGGTGATTACTATCACCTTACCCCCGATGACACACTTGTGTTCTTATGGTTCTTACATGACTATTGAGGGTTTTTCTTTAAGAACCTTTCATCACGTGCTCCATTGTTCATCTAGCACACCCAATCATTTCCCGATGACGCACTCTTGCTTTCATGGTTCATTCTTGACTGTTGAGGGATCTTAACTAAATGAACCTAATCATCCATACGTTGGGGGTGCATCACTACTTTCCCCCCCTTTCCTATTTAACATATTACGATTACATTACATTATTACAAAACACATTCATCACAACACGTTAGTTTGATAATCATACATCATCTATTTTTACATTCATCATCATGCTAACTACGCATTACAAAGTCCATTTAATAAAGATTTCAGTTAGATCATTATTCACATTCTTATCTATTACACATCCTATTTACCACTATTGCACAAATATTACATCAATCAACATTAACAACACTAACATAAAAACATCATACATTCCAACAATAATCACAAAATCACACAACATCGATACAACACAAAATAAGCTCATCATATATAAGTCACATGTTTGTCCATACATAGTGAATACAATCGTCATTAGGGGGAAATTCTCCTACATCACATACAATAATAACCATCACACCTCATCATCTCTATCACTCTCAGGTACTGCAAGAGCCCTAGAACTAGATGCCTCACCACTAACTCTGACATTGTTATCCGTGGCCTCGATACCTCTCCACTTGCCTATGTAATAAGGTGTTCTCCGTAGACTACTATGAATAATTTCGCTGTAAATCCATGTATTACGAAAATACATCTTGCACTAGGGGACCACCACCCAATGCCTCTCTAGCTCATCGAGTCTCCTCGTGTGCCTCATTCCTCTCAAATAGCAATACAGTACATGGTTTCTGCTATGGCCACTTGATCAAATAAATGGGCATGCTCACCTGTGATCTCATCCACTCACTCAAGTATCCCTCCACTGAGTACATCGGTTGACACATTCCATGTCAATGTGTAGATGGATGTGTCGACTATCAGGGACCAATACACATCACCTACAAAACAAATAACATAACACATTAGACAATAATCACTACAACATAAGCCAACAACAACATACATAACACAACCACATATAGATACTTACGATCAGCTATAGCTACGGCCACATCATCAGGGGCATGTGCTTCCCCCTCTCCTCCTCCTCCTACATGTAGTAACCCCACTGGACCTGCAAATAATGGGAACAACAATACCCATCAATGTGCCACCCACCATGTGCGGTACTCCTCTGTGCTACCAGCATCGTCTGAGTCTATCACCTCTATCACTGCATCTACCTCATCTGGACTGAGAGGTACTAGCTACTCTACTGTGGGCCCTGGTCTAGCCCCAGCCCTCCTCGGTGCTCTAATAGCTCTCAACCATATATATGGCTCTAGAGGGCACATCCTGAGCCATACCAAACTAACGTGGTACCCTATCCACATGGAAGAACTTACCACACCTGGAAAATGATCCTCTAACCACATGGTCCTCTGAATACACCACAAATCTACAACATCCTCGAGCCATCCTCCATAATCATGGTATGGCCTCCATATAACTGCCTCAGGCCCCATCCTGTCTATCAGTTCCCTATAGGTATCTATATCCATCCTACACCCATGAATATTGACCCACCTCCTCACATATATCTCAGGTCTAGCCCACTCTGCTCGTGGACCCCCAACTGGCCTCAACACTACTATGTGCTCATACACCCACACATGTAGCAATGTAGTAGCTCCTATCCCACTCTACACTCATCATGAGAAAATCAGTACAAATATCTCTATATAGGTGGGCCAACACACACCGCATCCCATGCATATCTAGTACTCTCCTCCTCTATATGTCTGACATATATCATGCATCTTATACAAGATGCCTACACCACCTCCCTCCACCGCTATAGATGAAGCAATAACAACTGCTATGAACTTTTGCAAGCACGGAACACCAGACCTCATAATAGCATCTAGACTGATATGGGCCTCGAAAGGCACTCGAGTCCCACAAAAATATTATCTCACACTTGCATATGCCTCTCCATATCCTCTAATGGAATCACCTTGTACCCTCTCACCAACAACAGGAAACCGTAGTATATGATACACATCCTCTAAAGTCACAGTCATCTCCCTCGTAGGAAACCAAAATGTGTAAGTATCTACACACCATCTCTCGCATAGTGCAGTCAACATAGGCATATTATGGGGCACATCCCCCATTTGTGCTATGTGTCATAGTCCAACATGGTGCATCACATCCCACTCATCATTTGACATGCCCAATCCAAGAAACGTACTCATGTGACGTCCACCACGGAACTCCCTCGAGTGAATATCCCTCTACACAACACAAAAAAACAACAAAATTGCATTAGAACACTATACAAATCCAAACACACTCATTTATCACATTACTATACATTACACATCTGATTTTTCACCATTATAGGCCACATACACACTTCCTAGACCAGGACGCCCAGATGCAGGACTGGAGTGCCCAGGAGCAGGAAACTAGCGCCCGAATCTGGGCGCTCCAATCCCAAGGGTCACTAGCACCCTCACCGCTATTTTCCCAGGTCTAAAACACCGAGAAAATTAAAATTCTCAAATTTGTAAACAATCAATACAAACGACTACTATACCATACATTTTTTCAAAACACAATACACTTACCAACTCCGCAGTCGTGTGTGATGCTACGATAGTCACCACCCTCTCAAACTTACTAGGACATGATACTCTCACTTGTGGAATTTTCACTCACTTCATTCAATCTCACAATCACTGCAAAAAACAAATGAAGTGACTAACTACTTTTTCACTTCACTACTTATAGTTACTTTTTCACCTACTTTACTATAGTCATTATTTCACATTATTCACACAACTAATACACACCACACCATTTTTAATCATATCTTGGGATTTTCTACTCCGATTTACACCCCGTTTGCGGCATTCTTTTTAGAATTTTTCCTACCACTATAACATACACATTACATGCAGTGCATTATCTCTCTTGAATTTATCTTCCATCCATTTGATTCATACACATTTTTGGAAATTTCTATCACTTTCTATCTATTTCATGTACTTACTTTTGGCTTAGCATTCATTCTTCTCATCACTCCCCTTTCACCAAAAGGGGGGCATATCATTGGGGTCATCCTATAATTCCCCTTATATCACCACGCATTTAAAACACTACCAATGTGATAATTCCAAAACAGTTACTAGTTCACTGCATGACATTCACCATTAATTCCCCCTAATGACCTAATCTGGGGGTAAAAATATACAATTTTCTATATTAACATTTCATCACTTCCCTCTAATGGCCTAACCTGAGGGTAATAAGTGATTAAAAATATTTACATGCGTTCATTCACCAATTTCCATTGATTCTCCCCAATGACCTAATCTAGGGGAAACTGGCATAAATCTCTTCACGAGTAACTAATAAAAATCAATCAATCAACGCGTTCAATCCTCTAACAATCAAAATCATATCTCAATTATATACAACAATTCGACCTTCCTAGATGACCTAATAATGTGCGGCCTCCTAGATGACCTAACTTAGGATATTACATTCATTACTTTCTCAAATGACCTAACTTGGGAATTTATTCATACATTTCACGTTTGCTTCCAGATGACCTAACTTGGAAGCCATCTTACATTACGCATTTGATTCCAGATGACCTAACTTGGAAGCCATTACATTGTGGCAACACCCATGGAGTGGGGGAAAGAGTTCCTTTCCTATACCACTCCTATATGGGTCAACTATGTTTGATTGAAATTATTTGAATCTAGAAACCACAAATATTTTATCAGAGTCCATCTATAGTAGCTAGATCTTGAGGATGTAGTTAGAGATTGGAGAATAACACACTTTTCTCCCTACACTCTTCCTCTAGTGGAGGGATGCCCAAATCCTCTAGTTGATTATTCATATACACAATTGGGTTGGGAACTGATCACTCCCTACCCCATCTCATCATTATCATACAAATGTTTGAAGTCATCTAAGCATTTTCTATCATCACTCTCATTCAGTACGCTTCATCATGACATTATGATTTCTACTACATTGCATGGATCAACACGTTGATCCATGGTTCGACATGCTATATGGTTCTTTCGACATACTTTTCTACCACATTTTTGCGTTCTAATATAGCATGGGATTCTCCAAATTTCTCTCAAGTACACATCTCTATCTACTTTATGTTACCAAGCTTTTTTCTCACCAACATAAAGTGGGGGAAAATGTAGTCACAAAATCATGCACTTATTATTACATTTATACTGCCAAGTATGTTATTTTATATATGGATCTCACGTAAGAAAATTATTCACCAATGGCTCATCCCTAGTTCTGTCATCAGTTAGTTGGTTGTCATCATCATTTGTCTTGTACAAGTCATCAGTTTTTGCACAATTTTGGTCATCTCTCAGGGAGTCTTCATGTATCATTATTTGTTCATTTATCATCTCTAGTCTCTGACTAGGGTGCCTTGAAAGGTACTGGGAAGCCTGTTAGCACCCGAGTCCTATTTTTAGGCACCCTGGTCCTGGTTGTACTTTATTCTCATTTATAATTTTGAGGTCAGTCTTTATGGTTTTTTGTCTCATTCCCCTAGGTACTAGTCAGCATGTCAGGTCATTAGTGTCAAAATTTGAGCAAGATATCCCTATATAAACATAACATACTCACTATCTTATGGGCGGACTATCTACTATCAAGAGCTAGCTATCTACTAAGGAAAAGGACTACATTTGGGAATCATTTACATCTGCATCACACAAGCATAGGGGGAAAGGGTTGTATTCATTCTATTCCATCCACCATTTACATTTTACATCTAGTTATTACCCCCTACTTCTGTGTCATTGACGCTAGGGAACCCTAACCACACAATTGCACACACAAGCACACAAAACTACATTGGGTCTGGAATGTAGTGCAATGCTTAGTTGTAAGTCCACCATAGTGGAAAATAAGGTCATTTTGACCCCTTCTTTTACATCTTTATTTTTCTAGGGATTTGATACTTTGTATGGGGTTTTACAGGAAGATCTTCATATCCAGTCTTTGGTGAAATAAGCGAGGCTACTGTGAAAATAACATGACAAGGATCAAGACATTGTGAAAATCTAGTGACACTTCCATATTCAGATCTTGAGATTTTCTGTAGACCAGAGTGCCCATGATACAAACTAGGGCGCCCACAGATGCCCCAATCTAGGTAAAAATTCAATTACTGTAATTTCTTGGGTTGTGTCATCACACTCTACTTTGTCCACACACCACTTAGTTTAGTCTGACATCACAATGAACTATCCACATGTCATGTGTGAGAATAGTTGAGGACTAAAGGAAGCTGTTTTGTAGGATAATTTTCAATGTTTGGGGACATTGTGTCCTGTGAATGATTTAGATGGTGGAATGTTTTTAACCATTTGTTTTTCCAGATTTTTAACATTTTTTTGGATTTTTGAGCTTATACCAATGTTTTGTATTTTTGAATGTTTTATGAATTTTTTAAGATTTTTGATGTTTTACCAATGTTTTTGGATTTTTTATGTTTACTAATGTTTTTAGATTTTTTATGTTTTACCAATGTTTTTGAATTTTACCAATGTTTTGGATTTTTGATTGTTTTGTGATTTTTTTATTTTTTTGAAAGTTTTACAAAGCTATGTACATGAATTAAAAGATGCATGGATGCCCCCAGTGATATATGGGAATGTATAAGGGAAAATTCCACCCATATGTACAAGAGTAAGATCAACCAGATTAAGGCCATAAAGGATAAAATCAAAAGGATCTCATACATAGGTGAAAAACTAGCTTAGGATAAATCAATCGTGCCCTCGAGTATGAGATGATTGTGAAAAACAAACCCTCCTATGGCATTGGAAATTGGTTTTCACCAAATGACTTTTCCAAAGTGCCATAATTGCAAGGTTTTCACACTTGGACGATTTTATTTCTCTTTACACCTTCAATACCCCCCTTACACAACTTTGTTGACTATGAATTTCCTCATAGGCACATATTCATGGTTATCTGTAGACCAAATTGAGATCCTTTGGTCTTCATGGGTTTACTAAGTATCATACACCAAATCTTAAGATACCATATTTGACCTATGCAGAACCTGAACTTCAACACTTACTTCCACCATTATGTATGACTTTTGACACTTTTATCTTCTTATCAACTCTTCCTTTAGAGACCTTCTATCATTCACTTTGATAGCTCCTTCTTCTACCACACATCTCCTTCCTTAGTGAACAACGTCCTATTCCCTTTCACCTTCATGAGATATAATTGGATCTCATTCTTCTTTAGCTAATTATTTCACTTAGTTACTAATACTTCTTTGCAGGTAATTCTTATACGTCTTTCTCCTCATGTTTCCTTTCAGTAAATCTACCTCTGGGGGGGAATTATTCCTTACATGACTCTCCATTTTTATTCTTCCTCTTTATGTAGCACTAATATCTACATGCTCTAATTCCCAAAGAAGACATATCTTTGACCTCTTCCTTATTCTGGTACACCTGGATTTCATGTACTAAATATAAGGGAATATGGAGTTACTCCTCTAGATTTCTGGATATAATTTTTCCTAATCCTAGAGGATACGACCTGGATTGCAATGATTTTCCAATCACTATGATCATCTTTAAGGTAAGACTTTATTTTCTCCATGATCTCACGTAAGCAGTCTTCAATTGAGGCTTACATGCATCTTCCTTCCCTCGTGTAGGTTTTTCTAAGGGGCTAGACCATTCCTAGTGCATTTGGAACATCTAGAGTATAATCCTCTTCAAGCTGTTTATTGGTGAGTGATAGCATCACCCTTTGGACTTATATAATGAAAATAGTCCCATCTCCTAATGGAACCATCAAGCCTGGTTCCTCTTTCACACTTCTTCTGGCACATCTGTCCAATCCTTGTAACATTTCCTAAGTGAAACAAACTCTACGCATTGTTGTAAAGTACATCGGTCCCAGTGAGTTATGTGATCTATGGCCTTCAGAGTATCTTATTTGAGCTCTTCTCCTTTTTGATCGCCTATCCTCTCTACCATCCTTTGTGATTTACATTACCATGCTAGACTTCATCTTTGTTATGTAAATCTTGCGATGAAGCACTTCCTCCTTTGTATTTTCCATATTCCTCCTTACATGGTATTCTTGTTATCTTCACCTTTCCTTTTTCCCATCTCCTTTCCATCGTAGGCCTTTTCCTTCTGCACTTTTTTCCTCTATGCAGTTTCTTGGACCATGTTTCCCTTCCCACTTGTTTGAGCCCCACAAATGCCTTCATGCACCTCTTTGACCACTAAGATGGAATCTTCTAAGTCTAAATAGAGTAACATATTTCCATCATAGCCTTGACGATAGAGAGTGCCCATAATAAGGGTATAATGGGCTATGCGCTAGATGAGGTTACATTTTTTTAGAATGGGTAATGTTTGTTTTTTTATTATTGGCAAATATTTTTTGAAAGGGACTATACCCTTGAGAACAAAAGAGGGTCTAGAAGCCAGAGTAGGAATGATAACCAGAACAAACAGGATCAAAATCCAAATGTGACAATGTAACCCAAAGTAGCTCAAGAGTAGCTACCTCATAAAAAAAAAAACATCACAAACACTGCAAGAAAACAACAAAAAGACAACAAAAAACAACAATAATTACAAAGAAGTGCAGCAAAAGCACCCACAATTACTTCTTGGCATCTTTGTCAATGCTAGACTTGATATTCTACCAAGAGGTGAACGTAGCCAATGTTGTCATGTGGGTAGAGTCAGTAACATCCAGCTGTTCAATGGTCCTTTTTCTTTCCTTATCAGTGCCCCAAAGGGTTGCTGGAAGTCCGCAGAGATTGGAGACGCTGCGGACATGCTGTTCAATAAACTCTTCAATTGCATTAAAAATGGCCATATTATAATCATGGTGAGTCTTGGCCTTCCCTAAACGGTTGTCTAAGGAGTTCAGCTTCTTGTATATATCTTCAATCTGACTATTATCCATAGCCACCTCCTCCTCCTTCTTCCTCTTACCTTTTTGCTTTGCCAAGTTTTTAACCTCTTCCTTCAACAGCTTCATGTCAGCTTCTAAGGCTTCCAGCCTTTTTGTGGAGCTCTCAATATGTGCTTCCTGAGAACTAGCACTACTAATATGAAGGAGGTTATGGGCAATTTCAATCTCTTGAGGAACCTTCCCCCTAGCAGGGGTATCAAGGTTCAGTCTTCTAGAAGACCTGGTAACTGGTCTGGCCAAAGTGGAAGTGAAAGGGGTCGGAGTAGAGGTGGGGGGAATGGAAGATGGAGCTGTGAAGGCTGGAAAAGCGGTGACAGTAGTAGTGGTGGGTACAGAAGGTGGAGAGATGGGGCTAGCGGCTGCAGTACTGGGTAGAGGAGGAGCAGATCTAAGGGAGGAAGGGATACCAGGAGACCAAAGAAGACACAACTTATGCAAGAAGAAAATGAGTCCGTAGTGTAATGGAACTGCACAAGCATGCTTCTGAAACTCCAAAATGGAGCGCTCAAGAGAGTTAAGAAGATAGTGGGGGAAACATACTGTGTGGCTTCTACGGAAGTGGTTGAGGAACACAAGATGCTTAGTGGGCACAGTGGCTAATCTCCCCTCCAAAGAAATGAAACGCACCATCATGCGGGTAACCTTGTCAAAAGGTGAAGGGATCGAACTAACTTGCAGGCCCCGTGACAAAGACCAACTTCTCAGTTCCCTCAACAAATTTCCTCTCCTTAGCTTCTCTATCAACCCTTTTATTAAAAAAGTGGTACCCCTCCATGCCAAGGCCAGTCGCTTCAGCAATTAACTCCTCGTTGATCGAAATCTTCTGCCCTCCATAATCCACAGTGTGATCCTTCCAATCCTTCACAAAACACACCGAAATACTTTGGTCATGGCCCTGAATCTTCTCCATAAAGTTGGTGATGCCTCCCTGACTAAGAATGTTCCAGAGCTCCTCATTATCCTTCCATTCTGGATCTGCACTGGGCTCGATCTGGTAATGGGCTCCCCCGATTCTCCCCATGCTTAACTTCTTGCAAATAAAAATATCAGAATCCTTAAAAGTGCTAATATCAGTCCACCTTTCACTATTATTATCTGCGCAGTGAGATTGCTGATTAGAATAGCTATTATTTTTCCCACGAATACCTGAGTGACTGCTGTTATGTCCCTGTGAAAGCCCGCATGTGAGAACTACATTCCTTTTGTCAGCCCACTCCAGATCATCATTATCTTTATTTCTGTCTTGGTAATCCGTAAAAGCCTTGTGTACAAGTTGTTGAGAGCTCAATATTTCCCGCATGCACGAATTTCATTTCCATATAAATCCACTTGAATTTCCCATTATATTTCATACAATCTTGATTGTCTATCAAGATTTGTATGAGTGTTGTTTTAAAGTCAGCACATGTGGGAGTTTTATTAATACAAATCCACTCCCAATGCTCATATCCCAAATCTTGAATTTGCATGTACATAGATATCCGCTTGAATGCTGCTTTGAAGCTGTTCAGGAATGTTATTATTATCCCAAACAATGTGGTTAACATTAATGCCATAATTAGCCAATGCATCTGCCACCTTGTTACCCTCCCGGTAAGTATGCATGATCCAAATGTTATTGAAGGTTTGGAAAATACTTATGGATTCCAAGATAAAATCCTTGATGTTCCAACTTGGAGGTGAGCACTGATTAAGATGATTAATGATATTAAGTGAGTCCCCTTCAAGAATGAGGTTTTGGATATTATGAGTCTTGAGCAATTCTCAGGCCCCATAAAGTAGATAATGCTTCGGCAAAATGGTTGGTTTGAATTCCCATTTTTCCAGCATACACAGCAATCATACTACCTTTATGATCCCGGATCACTCCTCCCCCTGCCACAATCCTAGGGTTACCCTTAGAGGCCCCATAAAATTTCAACTTATACCAGTTAAAATCAGGAGGATGCCATTGAATCAAAGATCTATCAATACTATTACCAGAATTACTACGGCTATTGTCAGCTCCTATCTGCCAGTGGGATAAGATATGTTCTTCATTTTCTGGATAAATCTTGTTCTTGGGGGGTTTAAATCTAGCAATATTCTCTTTGATATCATTAGAAATTTTACCAATACTGAGCTTGTAGTTTTGATTTTTATTTCTAAAGATAATATCATTTCTATCTTTCCATATCCTCCAAATAATATGAGGAATAACCAACTTCCAGATCCTTCTGACAACACAATGCTTATAGGGTGGGCTCCATTGAGTCCATAGCTGATTGAAATCCTTTGGCACCACCCAGAAAGCTTCAAATTTAGAGAGGGAAAAACTCCATATTCTGGTAGCATAATCACAATGGATAAACAAATGACTGATATCCTCAGAGTATTTTTTACATAGATGACATCTATTAGGCATTATGAAACCTTTTCTCATCAGGTTGTCAGTGGTAAGAATCCTACCTCTGAGAGCCAGCCAAAGGAAGAAATTTATTTTAGGAGTTAACTCAGCCATCCAAATCCTACTCCATTTGAACTCAATTTGACTACTGTCGAAGAAAGTATTATATCCAATTTTGACAGAGTAGTCCCCATCAATAGAATTATTCCAGACCAATTCATCCTTAGTATCCAACTGACTTAAGGGAATAAGATCTAACTAATCTTGAAGGGAGGAAATATTTTGGATCAGATCATCTCTCTCCACAGAAAGTTTTTTCCATTTCTTTCTGTTGCCATTTCCCTCAATATAATCCTTGATTTTAGTGCCATACTTGTTTACAAGACTGTCCTTGACCATCCCAAATCTATCCATAAGGCTGCCATTAAACTAGTTATCATCCCAGAAATTTATATCACATCCATCCCCCACTTTCCATTTACTGCCCTGTTTAATGAAATTTCTGCTCTTTACTAGATTGTTCCAAAAAATGGAACCAAAGGGGAGGTGCTCATCTTGCAGGAAAGAAAAGACAGTTTGTTGATTTAGGTATTTAGCCTTAATTAAATCTATCCAGGGTTGTTTCTCTGAAAGCATTCTCCAGCCCATTTTCGCAATGAGAGCCTCATTCATTTTCTCGATGTCTTTTATACCCAGTCCTCCCATAGACTTCAGAGTACAAACCTTATCCCAAGCAACTAAGTGAAATTTAAACTTCTCCTCCATGCCCTACCATAAGAATTTTTTCTGAATCCTCTCAAGCTTTTCTTTGAAGGAAGAGGGGATCTTGTAAAGCGACATGATATAAATGGGCAGATTTTGAAGAGTACTTTTTATGAGTAGGCACTTACCAGCACTAGATAAAATGGCTCCTTTCCAACCAACCATTTTTTTTAAAAATCTATCCAATAAATCATCCCACACCTTGTTAGAGACTTTTTTTAGTGCCGAGAGGAAGACCCAAGTAAGTGGCTTGAAGCGCACTTATTTTACAGCCCAGAATTTTAGCAATTTTAAGCTGTCTTTCTTCATGAGTGTTGAAGAAGAAAATGGAGCTTTTATCATAATTGATCTCTTGCCCAGAAGCAGATTCGTAGAGCTGCAGAATAGCCTTGGTAGCCTTAGCTTCAATGACAGAAGCCAATAGAAGGAGGATTGTATCATCCGTAAATTGCTGATGGGAGACAGCTTGGCTGATGGAAGTGGGCTTTGAGCCTTTCAAAAGACCGTCATTGACTGCTTTACCAATTGTTCTACTAAGACTGTCAGCCATAAGAATGAAGAGCAGGGGGGAGATGGGGTCCCCTTGCCTTAGCCCTCTGTTGCTAGTGAAAAAACCCACTGGCTCACCATTAACCACCACTGAGAATCTGACCGTAGAGATACAAGCCTTAATAATTTTTCTGAACTTGTCCTAAAAACCAAATTTAGTTAAAACTTTGTCAAGAAAAACCCAAGAAACCTTGTCAAAGGCTTTATTCATATCGAGCTTAAGCACCATATTTGCTTTTTTATTATTCTCCATAGAATGTATGGTCTCATGAACCATAATCACTCCATCTTGGATAATCCTGCCTTTAATGGTTAGGAGGGAAGGTTCCATCTTGTAAGTAATTAAATATATCAAGGTACCAAGGGAAAGGGGACCAACAACTTCACATACTAAGAAATATTTTGGCATGTCGTATGCAGGTACTGTCAAATTTTCCACAAATAATTAAATTTTGTTTTTACCTGGGGAAATACTTAGAAAAGATCCAATTGTAGCCATGACATCCAATGAATGGTTTGTGATCTTGGGATATGTTGAAAGGTGATTTACACAAATAATTATTGTAACGTATCTACTTTATAAGGTATGAGATTCTCATCCTTGACCTTATACTCATCGGTTCACCTTGTTTAATGATCAGTTGGGAGTCACCTATAACATTGAATTGTATGATATTCCATCGTATAATGAATTTCAATTCTGCAATGAGGGCTTCATACTCAGCTATATTGTTGGTACATGGGAAACCAAGTCTGAAAGCCCTAGGAATCAGATCTCCTGTAGGAGTGATAAGAAAAATACCCACTCCTAAGCCATTAAAGGTGAATTACCCATCAAAGTACATTTTTTCATGTGATAGGTTCTTAAAAATATAACATAGAAGTGTCTAGAATATCTAGACTCAATGGTTCAATGTCAGGTAAAGGGGATTTAACTAGTTGATCTATGATAACTTGTCCCTTGACTGATTTCTGGGTGACATATTCAATATCAAATTCACTAAGCAAGATGATCCAATTAGCCATCCTCCCAGTAAGCATAGGTTTAGATAAAGGTAATTGAGTGGGTCAAATTTAGATATTAGCTTGGTTTTGTTATTCAAAAGACAGTGACAGAGTTTTTGAAAGGAAAAAACAATGGCCAAGAAATATTTTTCAATTTTCCGATAGTTAAGATCATAGGAGATCAATGTACAACTAAGGTAATAAATGGATTTATATTTTTGATTTGAATCATATTGAGCTATAAGTGAACTAATAGAAAATTGAGTAGCTAAGATATATATCAACAGGGGTTCTCATGGGGTAGGTGGTACAAAGAACAAGAAGGTTAGCCAAATACTCCTTGAGTAAGGTGAATCCTTGTTGGCATTTAGTACCCCAGTAAAAATCAACATCTTTCATGAGAAGATGGGTGAATGAATAAAATTTATCTTCAAGTTGGGAAATGAATCTGAGGATGTCTTGGATTTTACCTTGCAAGCTATGTGCCTATTTGAGGTTCTTGGGAGGAGGTATTTTTGTAATAGTTGTGACCTTTTTTGGGTCCACTTCAATTCCTCTCCTACAAATGATGAATCCTAATAATTTTCCTGAAAGCACATCAAAGACACACTTATTTGGGTTGAGTCTGACCTTATAATATCTTATATGTTGAAATATACGCCATATTATTTCTGGATGTTATGCTCTAGTCCTAGATTTTCCCAAGATATCATCAACATAGCCTTCCATAATATCATTAAACATGTCATGAAAGATGATAGTCATGGCTCTTTGATAAGTTTTTCCTACATTCTTGAGGTCGAAAGGCATGAATTGGGTTAAAAAATGTACCCTAAGGGGTAGTAAAGGTAGTTTTATGTTGGTCCTCTTCTATAATTTTTATCTGATTATAGCCTAAAAATCCATCCATGAGGGATATAAATTTCGTAGACCTATAGTAGAATAAACATCATGTCAATGTTGGGAAGAGGAAAGGCATATTTTAGGACATGCTTTATTGATGTCCCTAAAATCTGTGAAAATTATGATACCAATTGGATTTTTTTGAACATGGCACTATGTTAGAAATCCATTCTAAGTAGTCAATAGGATTGATGAATCCTACTGTTAATAAATTTTTCAACTCTTCTTTGACCAAAAGAGCCACATGGGGATTCATTTTACGAAGTTTTTATTAATCATTTTTGTTGATTCGTGCACAACTAAGTTATGCACTACCAAAGAAGGATCCAAGCGTGGAATGTCTACATAGGACCAAGAAAATACATCTAAAAATTCTCGAAGGAACATAAAAATATTTTTCTATTCTTGCATTGAGAGAGAAGCTCCCAGTTTAACCATTTTAGGCTCATCTTCTATTCCAATGTTAACATCAATAGTCTCCTCCACAAGAAATTTGGATTCATCCTCCATACACGTAGGATTAGGGGGGAGATTGAGATATTTATCTAAGGGAATCTCAATGAGATTTTCATACATAGGATGGTCACTTTTTATATCATTTGATTTTTCAATTTGTTTTTTTGATAGTGCCTCAAAGAGGTTTTCACTATGGGACTTGGATTTCTTCTTTTGACAAGGATTTTTGGAAGATATTTTTCCCTCATTTTCTTTTGATTTTTCTGCTAACCACAGAACTCAACCTCCTCCCCAAAATACCCATATGCATCAAGGTTGATAGAGAATCCCTTTTTATGGTCATTAATAGGAATGTCATCACACAGACCCATGAATTCACCAATTGATTCATCATTCTAAAAGAAATCAATTGGTATGTGCTATTGTTGGTCCCAGTTTACAAGGGATGGGTGAACAAGATTTAATTCGGGAGTGGAAGGGGATAAGGTTAAAATAGGCATGTCATAGAAACATATTTGTGGAGGCAAGGTCTTTAGAAGACTAAATAGGGACTTTGTTTCTCTATTATAACCAGAAGAGCTATCCTCATGTTCAGAATATGTGGCTTCGAAATTCCATGAGGATGGGACCCATATGGTTGAATACCAATACCATATATTTCCATATTTTCATGTGGTGTTGAAAGAGGTTCCCGCACACCTTATTCATCTACCACATCCATATCCTTGGTAACCCATGACATACATCATCTTATTAGGGATGGCATATTTAGGAGCTTGATAGCATGAAGCCATCATATCATTAGGATACTGAGATGTAGAAGTGTCAAGCATTTTCTTGTCCGCCAAAAGGTCACTAGGAAGGAAGGTGTCAATATTACAATGTTCCTTGTTGAGGTTGATAACTAGGCCTACCACGTGTTTTGGGTGATAGGGGAAGATTCCAAATGAGGAGGGTCTATTGGAGGTTATATTCTCCATAACTAGTAGGAAGGAATTTTCATCTCCCATGTAAAAAGGGAGATACAAATGTAGAAGCACCACTTTCATGTGGGCACAATGTATTGGATCAACTGTAGGAGGTGAGAGCCTCAGATTGAATCTGAATAATATTTCAAGTAGAAGGACATTCATATGTAGTGGGGAAATAACCCATAATGCTCTATAATGTGAAAGGGTTGGGGGTCTCCAAGAATGGTGAGTGTTTGTCCTTCATGGTAGAGTTTGATACATTGATGGAAAGTTGAGGGCATAACCTATATGACATGAATCCATGGGTGACTGAGGAGTATATTATAGGGTATTTCCAAGTCTAGGACATGGAACCATATATCATGAATAGTGGGCCCAACTTCCATAAGAAAATTTATTGTTCCAACTGACTGCTGCTCTACATTATCATAAGCCTTAATGGTGATAACATTAGGCTCCAATTCTGTGTCAGTGCATCCCAAATATCTAATGAGATTCAAGGTACAAATGTTCAAGCCAGATCCATTATCCACAAGCACCCTTTTCATCTTCTTGTGAGTAACAATTAATTCAATGTAAAAAGGGAGGTTGTGCTTATGATCATCCATTGGAATCTCATACTAGCTAAAGGTAATATGTTCAGAAAGAGAAATTTGTGTGACTAAGGCTTGGAAGTATGAATGATCAATATCTATTTAAATTCCTGACCCCTGAAGATTTTTATAAAGGATTTCCTTATCAACATTAGATATCTTAAGAATATATAAGATAGAAATCTTGGCAATAGTCTTCTCAAGCTGTTCTCAAGGAGATCATAATGACTATTCAAAGGGGTAGGCAGAGGAGGTTATGGAATAATAAGGTGAGTGCCTGTAGTTGCCATGACACACTCTTGTGTATTTATCTTAATGGTATTCACATGCTTGGTAGGAGGATGAACATAACCAATGAGGGAGTCAAAAGGATGAGTTTCTTCAGTAATATCATGATTGCCATTTTTATTATGGGATGATTGGCCTTGATCCAAGTTTTTCTCCACCTGTTTATCCTTAGGGAATGGATCTTTATAGATTCCCAATTTTCTGTTAGAGGTTTTTTTGGGTTCAAGTGAATCCATTTCAACATCTCCATTATCTAATGAGGTCTTGAATGAAGTGTTTCAACTTCAAACATTTATCTTGTGGTATGGCCTTTGACATGATGATATTCACAATATTCATGGTCTTTGTACCATGATGGTTTTGGTGCATCATCAGCAAAGGGTGTAGTATTAGGGAACTTAACCATGTTCACTACATCTAATTGTTTCAAGATTGATGACAAATAATCCATAAGAGGAGTGAACACTCGATGTTTACTTTTAAGTGCAACCAGTCCTTTGGTAAGTTTCAATGGAGCACTATTTTTGACCTCTTTAACATGTTTTGAATATTTTATTCCATCACCTATAATGTTTTTATTCTTATTGAAGAATTTGGGTTTATCTACAGGTTTGGAATCATGGTTATCTCTTTTAAAGGGTTTGAAATTCCCTTTAGCTAATCAATCCTTCTCGATCTGGATTCATTTCTCAATGAATTCTTCAAAAGTGCTTACACAATTTATTTGCAAGTGAAAGGAATTTTAGGATGTAAGTTGGTACAAATATACTAACAAGCTATTTCTTAGGAATAGAGCAAGGGAAGTGACTAGCTAACCCTCACCATCATTGTAGGAAACCAACAAGTAACTCATTATTACATTTTTTGGCATTACATAATTCTAAAATAGTGATGTATCTTTCCATATTGAATGAAAAGTGACACAAAAAATTCTCAGATAATTTGTAAAATGTGAAGACAGACCCTTTGGGTATAAGGAGAAACCATTCAAGTGATTGGGCCCCAAGAATTCACAAGAATAGGAGAATAAGGTAATTTTCACTGTATGCAACTTCTTGGCAAGCCATGAAGAAGTATTTGACATCATCAAATGGATCACCTTTACCCTATATTTTTCAAATTTAGGGAAATCAAAACTAGGAGGAAAGGGTGTACATAACATTTCTTGATCAAAAGGATATGGACATAGTTCTTCAAATTGATATTTCTTACTATGTCCAACATTATTTTCTTGAAGATTTGTGAGGGAATTTTTCGTGGATTTCCACTCTTGATCAAATATCTGACCATATGAAGGTGTGGCAGGTATATACACGTGGTTAGATTTTGATGTTTCACCCCCACAATTTTAAGTGTAATTTTCATTATATGTGACCTTAGGTTTTTCATTACACATAGCCCTACTTGTGTCTCTATGGACATGGGAAGCTAATATTTCCAATTGATGACTAAAGGGTTGTAATTATTATTAAATAGTGACCTCATCATTTTGGGGTTCTTCTTGAGTTTCATGTGGAGGTGGTTGTTCATGATTTTTCATCCCTCTTATAGCTTCATGATTAATTTGAATGAGTGGTATGTGATAACCATTGTGTTTGTAGGAACTTCTTGTTCTTCATTGTTATTTTCTGACCAGAAGTAGAAGCATGTCCCGACGTTTAATATGTCCTCAAAATATCAAAAAGGAGGTTCCATTTCTTCTTCTTTGTGAACCATATTTATAAGAACAATATGGTGAAATTTAGGTGGCAGTTTATCCCCTAATTCTACAACACGTACTAGAACTTGACCTGTATTTTGGAAAAGGAAATTATCCATGTGTGTAGGGTAAAACTTGAATCATGAGGAGATGTCTCATCATCTCCACTATGGTCAACCAAGTTTTTTTCTTCAAGTAATGGGTCCAAATTAGTATGAAGGAAAGGATTTGATCCTAATCTTTTATGTCCCATTCTTGTAATAAGAGGCATAATAGGAATTTTTTTGCTAAGGTTTGAAAAATGTGCACAATTACCACAATGAGCTTAGAAAAAATAAGCAAAGTGACAATTGCAAATGTCACAAAGAATCAAGGAAAAAGGTCAAACAACTTAGCAACTGTAAATGTCGCAATTAATTTTCCAAGTGGATGAAAATGTATGATGTAAGGTCTCCAAGGAAAATCGAGAAAGTTTTGAATAAGGGATCAATCATAAAAGAACCTACTCCCAATGTGTAAATTTTGTCTCAAAGATTATTTTTGAGAAGATGACAACATAATTTCAATATTTAAATCAAGTTTGGACAAACAATATTAAAGTATTAAAAATGGGTTGAAGGTGATTTTAACAATGTAACTATATAAGGTATACTTAAACTTTTTTTAATACAAACAAGGTCCAAGTTCTGAAAAGGGAGGCTAAAAATGCGAGTAGTGTAACAATACAATTTGGATACTTTAATCAAGTTTTTAGGAAAAACAAGATGTTAGTATCAAAAATATTGACACAATGGGAGTAACATAACTACAACACCTTCCAAAACTTAAGTAAATATTTGAACAAAAATAAGGTATAAGTATAAAAAATGAGTCGAGATAATGTGAGCAGTGTAACAATACAATTTAGACACTTATATCAAATTTTAAGAAAACAAGATGTAAGTATCAAAAATAAATTGATATAATGTGAGCAGTGTAATGATGTAAAGTGAGATCAAGGAAAGATACCTTATATAATGAAATGTATCAATATGGATCTTCAAGAAAGGAATACCAAAATATGAGGACGTACCAACACACTTTCAAAACTTACTATCAAGGTCACAAAAAGGAAGTGATGTAAGTGGGTGCAAAAGTGGTGGACATAATTTTGGTAGCACTTCATGTTGCTTTCTTTTGACCGAAAAATGTCAACAAGATAACAAAGAGATAGTACAATTGGTGATGAAAAATATGTGGAAAAACTTTGGCAGAGTTTCACCTTGTTTTATAATAAGGTAGAAACTAGGAAAAAATTGTGTTTTGTAAGTTTCATGATGAATAACATGTGGCACAAACTTCAATGAAATATCCCCTTGTTTGAATAATAAGGTTTTGACTCCAAAGAAGTTTTTCCTTTGTGAAGGATCTTTGAAACACGATTGGATAAAGTCAAATTGGCCCCAATGCCAAATGACTACCTAGGCTTTTGTTCTCAACACTCTCCAATACTTTTCTAAGAGAGGTACACTTTGTTAGACAATGCCTATACAAAGTACCCTTACCCCATAATCAATTTAATGAACGAGGTCTCATGCAACTAAAATTTAGCACTCCTGATTGGAATTTCTAGTCAAGTAGGTAGTGGGGCACTCCCATTTCGTCAAATAGATCCCTGAATGTGTTGACTACTTTGAGGTTCCTATGGTAATCCTCATAATGAGTTTTATGGCTTATGCCAAGACACTTCCCAAAGTTTAAAGAGGACAACTTTAAGCCCTTATCTCAAACCTGTAAATACAATGTTTTTAATGAATGGTGTATTTTTTTATCTTTTTATCTTAATGTGGTTTAGCAACACCTTTGGAAACCTGTACACAGTGTTGTTATTATTTGTTTTGATTTAGTCTTTGACAAGAAAAAGTTCATGCACTCAAAAAATTATTAGTTTTCCATATAAACCCCAATGTTTAGAAAGATGATCAAGGATGTTTTTGATTCTCAATATCATCATAAAGCACAAGAGAAGAGCATACACAATGTTTGATCCAACTAAGTAAAAATGGAAAAAATTAAATCAGCGACCATTAAATACTTTAAAAGATTAATTCCCTTAAACAACTTAAATGATGAAATTTTACAAGTAAACCAAAATGTTAGAAAATGAAGATCAAAGTTACTTTTGATTCTCAAGATCACCCAAAAGTGCAAGAGAAGATCATACACAAACTTTGATCTAACTTAAGAAAAATGAAAAGAATCATTTAACAAAGCGTTTAAGTGTTAAAAGGTGATTTTAAAATAACACCACAAATGATTAGTTTTTCTATGCAAACTATCAAAATATAAAGTGTTATCTATATTTCTAAAGGAAAATCAAAATTTTAAAAAATCATTCAAAATCATTGTCATTTTTTATTCTCAAGATCACTCGAATGAGCAAGAGAAGAACATACATGGTTTCGATGACTTTATAACAAACAAGAGATTTAAAAATATTTAAAATGTCTAACACCATTTATAAACAATGATAACCATAATGTTAGAAAAATATCCATAATCATAGCTATTTTTTATTCTCAAGGTCACTCGAAAGTGCAAGAGAAGAGCATACGTGGCATTGATCAAATTAAAATGAATCTAACATGCAAAGAAATGACCAGTTTTATAATAAAGGAAACCCTGCATTTTACGTAAGTCTAAATCCCAAATTTATGTGTTCATTTCATATTTCACTTCAATACATTTCCGTCACAAAAAAAATGGATTTGTTTTGAGTTTGGGAGAAAAAGTTATGGCCTCCAGAAGATAGGTTACACATATGCTCTTATACTCATGGGTATGCACTTAACCTGTACTCAAAAAATGTCAAAAAAACTTCCCAAAATCTACAAAAAGATCAATTTTTTCCCACCAAGATTCAATTTTGACAGCAACCCATCTTCCTTAATATGTGCAAAAAAGACTCAACACTATCAAACACTAACATACATGCTCAAAAACTTAAGATTTTCAACAAATTGACAAAACTAGCATGTAGAATGATGAAAAATGAAGCTCTAAAAATGAAAACATGGAGAAAGCTTGAATTTTTCTCATCAAGATCTAATTTTGAAAAAAACCCACCTCCTTCATATGTGCAAAGAAGACTCAACACTATCAAACACTAACATGCATGCTCAAAAACTTAATATTTTCAACAAATTGACAAAACTAGCATGTAAAATGATGAAAAATGAAGCTTTTAAAATGAAAATATAAAGAAAGATTTAATTTTCACATCAAGATCCAATTTTGACAACAACCCACCTCTTTAATATGCGTAAAGAAGACTCAAAACTATCAAACACTAACATACATGCTCAAAAACTTATACCTTCAAGGAAGACAAAACTACATGTAAAACTCAACAAAACAAATGCTTAAGAAAACTTACAATTTTCATCAAGTCAATATAGCATTTCACCTCCTTTAAAAAGGAGGGCTTAAAAGTCATGCAAAACAAAAACAATTAAAAAAAGAAACTTAACTAAAATAAATAATGTGTGTGAGACAAATGAGGGTCCCACCAGGCGTGTCATTATATGCAACTGAATAAATCAAGCTAAGTTACTTAATGAAAACTAACACGAAGTAGTCTTCATAACTAAGCTAATCTAAACAAAACATCATGATAAAGCTATGTAAAGGAAAAGCTAAATAATGCATCTAACATGAAAACATTAAATGCTAAGCCATCCCTTGTTATTTGGATGTGTTTTGTATATGTAGTTGCTCCTATTGTTGAACCGTTCGTGATTACGAGTGATCAAAGGAAGGCTATCTCCATGAAGAGGAAAGAGATCTCACCAATATGGCTTGATTTCCATGTTTAGTTCTTCCTTTACTACTCTTTGCAAGTAGAGGATAGAAATGGTTGCTTAATCAATAAGCTTTTCCAAGATTGAAATGCTCTTATCATATGCATATAAAGTAAGTAACACTAGTGTGTGGTGTAAGTATTGGAAGGAAGGTACTAGGTTATTTATATAGCTTTCAAATTTGGGAGAAACTTATAACCTAAAGAATGTGGGATAAAGGTAAAGTAGAATTAGAAAGGGATAAGTATGATTAGAAGAGATTAATTAGTGATTAGCAACTCATGGGAGTTGGAGATGATTTAATTAATCAACTAGGATTAATTAATAGGCCAAGATAAGCTTAAGAATCCATTTGGAGGTGATTTAGAAGGAAATTAGTAGAATTTGAAGGGTTTGAAAGGAGGATTTAACCAATAAGAAGGTTTATTGATTAAATATAAGATTAAAAGGCTTAATTAATTAATTAATTAAAAGAGGATTGTAACTAATAAAGTGCCATTAATTGACAACCAGGATGAAGGAAAGGACTAGTTAATTAACAAAGTGTCATTAATTGACCAAAATGAAGGGGAATGTTAGCTAATTAGCTAGGAAATCACTATAGTAATAAATGGAATGGCATGGGAAAGAGGATAATTATTGAAATTTTAGTATGTAAAACTACGTAGTCAGATTTAGGTGTCTACAAATTTAGATGGAATATATTTTTGTATACTATGGATGTATATTGTTTTGGCTATTATCTCCATATGGCTATTAGGTGATTTCTTAAATTAGATGATTTAGCTCATAATTTAGTTGATCAATTGGATGTATGTAGAATCATTTCACTTAGTTTATTGTATTGAGCATGTATGATGATGTGTGAATTGAGTGTGTAGGGTACAAGTTCATCACATGAGAATGTGGGACTCGAGGATGCATCTCTAATATTTCACAATTGGTCATCTGGGCCAAATCAACACCCTTTGTTTGTTTGGGTTTACCTTTTTTATCGTTGGGTGGGATGGAAATAGAAATCCATCATTATTCTTGGGTGTTATTCTTTTGTCTTGGTCACCTTGGATGGCTGTCTCCTTTGGATTAATTTTAGTGTTAATTATTTTTAATTTTTAGTTTAAACCAATTTTATGAGTTAAATGGTTCCTACTTTCTTAGAGATGATTAAATTAGTGTAATATTGTTTAAGGAGGTATGTGACTACCTAATCACAGGTTAGGTGGGCCCCACCACCTCTCGAAGTGGACAAATTTTTTCAAGCTCGAAATTGGGCTAAAATGGGAAATTGTAAAGAGTGATTTTATCATTGAGAGTTCCATTTAGGAAAAAATGGATCCCTTGGACCATAATTGTGGGTAAGGGGACCTTTTTCAAGTTTAAAATTGGATTTTCCCTCTCATTTGAGCCTCTATTATGCACATAAAAAATTTATTAACTTATTTTGTTAGCCTTTTTGGATTTTGGGATGAATTTTATTTTTGTTTTTGTTAAATTTTTGGAGATTCCCCTCATTAAGACCCTTGTCTTATGCATGATGGAGACTTAAGGGAATATCAAGTTTGAGAGGGAGGAGGGTGACATATGTCACCCTATCATTTGTGAGAATGTTTGATATTTCTCTTCTTATACCTCTCTACCTTGAAGGGGAAGTGACTTTTTGGCCTCATTTTTGCATGGGGAGTTTGTAGAGAACTGGGAGGATTTTCATCGTGTTTTTAGGTTAGAAAATTCTTTGGTATATTATTTGTACAATTATTTTTTTAGATGGAAGAACATGAAGGTATAAAGAGAATATTTTACTTTCATTGTAGTCAGAATGTTGAGTGAAAAAGGAGAGATTTGTAAAGTAGTGTACAAGAAAGAATTTACTTCATTGTGTTTATGACAAAATCTTGTGTTTTGTTTATAAAGGTTAATATTGTGTTTGGATGAGATTACTAATCCCTTGATCTTGTATGATTCATTTTTTCTATTATAATTTATCTCAAATGTAGATAATGTAAAATTACATTGTAACTACAAAAATTGAGTTGTTTCACTAATAAATTTCTTAGTTGCTTGAGGATGTAAGTTGGCATAAGGGAAGCATATTTATTGTGTATGTATGGGATTGGGTTAAAATGTAAATAAATATTTAGGTTGTGCTTTAAAATTTTTAATTTTTGAAGAAGGTTATGATATAGGGACAAAAAATAGTATCTTTCTTAGAAAATAATAATCTTATAGATTATTATTTTACCCTATTTGATGTAAAAAAACAAGAATATGGGAGCTAATATGGGTACATTTATTTGTTATTCATTACCATGGATAATACTACTTATTTTAAACTATATCAATTCCAATTGTATATAAATCCTTCCTCCAATGGTGTTTAATTCCCAATATGGTTCTTACCTCTTTTGATCTCATGGAAATAGGTATGAGAGTTATAGGATTTTAGTGGTTATGAGGATGTACTATAATATAGTGGTTGGATCCTAATGAGTTATAAAATAAAATTATTCATTATCCAAAATGAATTCTCATTATTTATATATACAAATATGAGTACATTGTGTGAGAGTGAAATTTTACGCATGGGAAAAGAAGAGTATACATCTAGTTGGAGATAAACGTACAAGTCCTTAAATGTGATATTTTTTTTTCTTATGAAATTTCTTGGGTTTTTTATAACTTACATAACCTTATAGTAATCACAGGGAATCAAACTTTATCTCGTAGAAAAATACAGTTATACAAAGTGTTGTATAATCATATAGTTTTGTGTGTGTGTGTGTGTGTGTGTGTGTGTGTGTGTGTGTGTGTGTGTGTGTGTGTGTGTGTGTGTGTGTGTGTTTGTTTGTTTGTTATCCTAATGAAATTCTATGAGAGAAAAATTAATATACATGAAAACTTAAGAAAACATATATTTATTTGTAAGACTCTTTACCAAATAAAATATTCTGAGAGCAAGATTAATATACTTGAAAACTTAAGAGAATATATATTTATTTGTAAGAATCTTTAGAAAATAAAATCCTATGAAACCAAGGTCAAAGATATCTGTAACTTTGGAGGAGACTATATATATATATATCCTAAGCAATTCAGTGGTGGATTTAAGAGTATTGCATTCAAAGAGAGATATATACATTATACTCTAAGCATACCAGGGGGCTGCGGCCTGGCCACAACCCCCTATCTCACCTTATTTTATTAAGGACCTAGGGCACATCCCAAGGGTATGTAATTTATCCCCTAAATCTCCACATGACCATGACATGTCCTCCACCTATGCACAACTATTTACCTAGCCCCTGTGAGCCTCTTGAAAAACATCTAACCCTATCTCAATATATATTATGGATTCATTATTTAAAAAAACATAAATGCATATTTATAAAAAGTTTCTATGGATAAATAAACCTGAAAGAATGATTTTCTTTTAATATAGACAAAAATCTAAATTAATTTCACCTCTCCTTCAAACCCAGAAACTTGAAAGAGGCAATTCCATCAAAGAGTATTCAAGTGAAATTCCTAATTTTAGCCCCAAATTTTGGGCTATGGGCAAGAGGATAGTAGTAAAACCTTAAATGCAACATGATAATCCTTCTTGAAGTCCTCTTGAAAAAACGTGTACATAAAATAAGAGTTAATGAAATAAAATAAAGAAGAGAGAAAATGATATACGTGATGCCAAAAGGAAATTAGGGTTTTTCTAGGTTTAATAAGAACAAATGTATAAGATTTTCCTAATCCTAGGGTCCAAATTTTAGTCACACTTCTCCATATTCGTAGTGGTCTTATTGAATTATTTGTTTATTTAAAAATTTATAAGTGGGTTTATTCTATAGTCTAATCTCCCTTCTTGAGTAGAATAATTAGTTTAATTATATTTGAATTAAACTATCAATTTGGTATAAGGGATAATTTAATATAGTTATTGATCAATTAGATTATATTATACTCTTATCAAGAAAGTTTCACCAAAGTGAAAATAATTGAACCCATAAGAAATCATGGTAATTGTGAGTATATTACAGTTCTTAAGATTACAGTAAATAACAAAGACTTTCTGTTCTGACTAGAATAAACGTTGGGTGGGGCAGGAATATTTTTATTTTCAAATGGTTGTGATTCAATATGCTGGTCAAAAATTTATCTTAAAATAATGCCCCCTATATGCAATAAAATCCCAATTTATTTGTGATAAACGACTTGTCATAAAATTATTTTACCTTGGATATCATAATTGATCTTGGAAAGATCTTTGGACGATTGATTAAATAGATTAGAGTGACTTATAATAAACCTTCCATGAGGTTTAATGTTTGAACCCCTTAGTTTAAATCATTATGGGAGAATAAAATATCAATTTATCCTTAATTATATGCCCTTTGCTTAATTTTTTTCTATATATTTATAGGGTTGAAAAGATTATAACATAATGGTTACTTTTGGGTCAAACATTGTGGGCATGAAAAGATGATGATTTGTGGTGGAAATATTCTTTGAACACTTGTGTGTTAATATTTCTTAGTGTTTACTTATTCTTGTCTTGAATAAGTGAAGTTTTATTTTTTTATGTGAATCGAGGGGACTGTTTATCATAAAGATTCGTCTTTAGATCAAGATGTTCTTGTTGACATTGGAATTTAGGCCTTGAAAAATATGGTGAGATGATTTGGGGGATAAATGGGGGAGGAAATAAGTGAAAATGAGAAAAGAATAAATATTAGAGGGAAGAATAAATATTAGTGAGGGAAATTATTTTAAAGAAGAATAAAAATTAGAGAGGAGAAAATAAATTGGGAAAAGGGAAGAAAGTAAGACAAGTAGAGATTAGTGAGAAGGAAGAAAATACATATTAGAAAAAATAATCAAGATTAGTGAGAGAGAAGAGATCAAGAAGAGTAGAGATTACGAATAATAGTCAAATGGAATGACACATAAGCAGAATATCAATTAAGTAGAAAAAATTAAATAATAAATAAGAATGCTAGAAGAAAAGAAAGAACTAGTTTAGTAGATTGTAAATAGTTTTATAAGGTGAGAGAAAAATATAAGAAAAAGAGAGGTGACAAGGGGAGAAAAGATGGAGAAGAGAGGTTGAAAAAAATTAGTTTGAGAAAAAATAAATTAAGGGGTTCATATAATAAATTCATTTGTATATACTTAGAAACAATGATTACAAGGAACCATGATACAAAAATAACCAAATATAAATAGATCTAATCTCATTGTAGAAGGATAAAACAATAGAAGAACACAAAATATTATATTTATTCATAGATAATAAATTACTATAGGAAGAACATGTGGCACACATGATTATATTAGATGGAATACATGAAAAAATAGGTAAAATGATAGAAATAATAACAAGGAAAAAATTTGGAACCTTGGGAGTGGAAGACCAAGGGACAGAGACACCATAGAACAAGAAGATTAAATTTAATAAAGAAAAGAGAAGTACATCATAATGTTAATGATAATGTAGGATATGAAGAAGATGAGAGTGGAATAAATTAGAATACAAAAAAGAAGTAGCAGAAGAAATAAAACGTAATGATGTAGAAAAGAGAAAAATAAAAGATAGACAAATTAAAAATATTAGTGAAAAGAGTGATAGTATGTGAGATAGAAAGACAAAAATGGGAGAAGATAGAAGTAAAATATGACAGGGAAGAAAAAGAGTCTATTTGTTACACAAAAGAGATAATGATTATGGAGAAGAGTAGTTATTAAAGGAGATAATGAGGAGGAAAAATAAATTATTGAAGAGAGTATTAAGAAGATAATAGGTGATAACTAAAAGAGAGTGTTTGAGGAGATGAACCCTTTAGAAAAAACACCATTCCCTATTATATTTTAAAAATTTAAGAAAACTTTGATTAGAGGAGTAGTACACACAAAGGAGATGAATTAAAGAATAGTTATAAGAAGCACAAAGAAGAGAGTAAGAGAAGAGAAGGAATAGTAGATGGTTTTAGTGAAATATTGGGAAATAGTTACTTTGAGAGAGAATTAAAGATATATAAGGGAAGTGTTGGTTGGATATTTTGTTGAAGACAAAAATATTGTGTTTAAGAACAACATTGGGGAAAATTTTTCTCCTCAGACATGGGGAGATACCCTATTTATTGCTAATCTACGAAGCATGAAAGAATATAAACAATTTTTACAGTATTTTATTTTTGGAGGTGAGATCTAATCCCTATAGATGTTTGTTTATTTTTAAGAAAAGAAAGAGAATATTGAAGAAGGTATATTTAGGAGAAAGTTGGAATGGAAATGAAAAATAATGTAGAATAAAATGAACTACTTGTTTTTTCTATTGGCAAACATAGATCCAAATTTATTAAAAAATCCACATATAATACCAATAGATTATATTAGTGTTATTCACCATAACCTGAAATTGCTAGGAATAAAATTGCATTGGACATAAGAAAAATAACATTAAAATAATGAGAATAATCCCAACATAGTTTGAAAATACGTCTCTTTATTCCTTCATACCCAGAAAAGAAAAATACAAAGTTTTTCCTTTTCTCTCTAAAATTCTAGAGAATGTTCTCACACTAATCCCTCCAAAATCCTCAGAGCTCTAAAAAAAATCCGTAATTCCATGAGAATTGTTACATTTATAGAGAGAAAGGAAAGAGAAAAGGGAATAAGTTACACCTCCATTCTAAAAATAGTAAATACATATTAAAACACTTTGACCAGTTCTTATGTAAAATGACCAATTCAACATACATGTTAATTCGAATGATGTTGAGGCATATGAGAAATTCATAGGTTTGAGACAAAATTTGGAAAAACATAGCAAGATTTAACAAGATTTCTCTTTCTCTGTCTCCCGATCAACTTCTTTATCATGATACTCGTGGAACATTTGTATCATTTCTTACACTTCTTTCTCATATGTACTATATGGATATCTATTTACATATCACATGTGATGATTACATTTCTTAACTTAACTCGGACTATCTAAATCTTATTGAATACTTTCACCAAATTACTCAAAATATTTTGATATAAAATCAACTTATTAACTGATCACAAATAAAATATTTACTCCACTTTAGAAACATTTTCAACTATGTCATTGAACTCGACAAAGATATCACTTATTGGTAACATGTTCATATCATCATCAAGGAGTTGGAAAGGTATATTAGACAATTCATCACCATTGTCATTAGTGGTAGCTATTCCTTCCTCTATTGTCTTATGCAACTTTTCTCTAGATTATTGTAAAGTTCTCACCCAGAACTCAATGGAAACATATAATTCATAGTGCTTTCGTCTTTCCTCAGTCACTTTTTCTTTCATTAAAGTATCAAAATCCAAATATTTTATCTCATTCAAGGCCTCCAAATCGAGTTCCTAGTTTTTGCATTTTTCTTCAAGTTCATTACTTATTTTCTTAACTACCATATTCTCTCTCTCAATATCATTGTGGAAATTAACCACATATTCAATGATATTTTGACTATATTCAAGGAGAATGTCAATCTAATCATTAACAAATTAACCTTGTTGCATTATTTTCTTAGCTACCATGACAGAAGATGCATTGAAGACGGTTGGCTAAAGAGAGGTGACTCGAGTTGGTTGAGTGATCTTGAACAATAAGGTGATCATTTGTTTAAAATTTTCCTTAAGCTTATCCTTCGTAGCCTTGGTATTCTTGATATTTCCAAAAAAAAAATCCAGGATACCTAAAGATCATGTCCGGAATGATCAATCATGATGTGAGAAATTGATTTAGGTTTATTTTCCATGTGGGAGGGAGTTGGATTTAATGTGCTAAAGTGAAAAGCCTTCAAGAGAACTACTTTATTCCTATTATTAGGGGTTTGGATTGTCATCCAAGATGGGATGGAAGATGAAACCAAATGCTACTGAGGATATGTTTCGATGTGAATAATCAGAAAAAGATGAAAGCAAGGGATAAGGGGTGGAAAAAACAACCACGAGAAGAGTAGAGGAGAGATAAATGGAAAATATGGGGATGGAACACATGATGAGAATTGACATGGAAGATGAAGAGGGAATATTTTATTAAGGTGAACCAATGAAAAGACTAATACTTGAGGAAATTTGGTAAATGGAAGAGAAAAATTGTGCCACTGAAACAGGTGTGGAAGAAGTGGGAGGAGACTAAATGGGAAAAATGATGAGAGTATTGCGGTTATGAGAACAAAAAATATTTTCACTAATGAATTGGATTGAGGAGGAAAATGTGATGAGGAGAGGAAGGAGGAGAGAGGATATGAGGAGGATAAGAAAAATGTGGAGCCAAGGTTACGAGTGGAATAACGTGGGTGATTAAAGAAGAATGAATGGGTGAGGGCTAAGTAACCATGATACTTATTGGCATCCCTTTATTTTTATAAGGTGAAGGAGAATCCACATTCATGCATATACATGTTTTGACTGAGACTCTGATATATTTTGGACATTATGCTATGTTATTTATCCTCATGGACATTATGGTATTTTGGGCGCGTAGCGCCAATTGGACTAGATTAGTATATTGATATATTCCTTATGATGTTGATGACACTAACAGAGTTACATGATAGTGAGATTTATTGGTTAGATGTTGATTTCTTGTAGTCGATTTGATCAATGATATAGTTTTCTGGATTTAATAATGGTAACTCATGCTAGCATAGGTGTATGTCATTGTAATTATATCTGTGGATGATTCATGGTGGACTATGTGTATAATTGTATGCGTTGCACTATCAATTGTATAATGATGTTAGGATATTATAGGTTTGATTAATTTTGTGATGAGTAGATGATGTTTATTGTATTGGACAGATGCGGTTAATGTGTGCAATGAGTGTGCAGGTGACAGGTTATAGGAGAACGTGGGTTTCAGGGTGGCTACGTAATTGTGCACAAGTGGCCCATGGGATAAGTCCTAACCATGCTAAATGTTTGAGGCCTTAGAGTAGGTGTATTAATTGGGCACCATGAGCAAATCCTCAATTGTAATATTTATGTCTTGTAAAATGAATTATGTTTAGGGTGTGTTTTATTTAAGTAAACTAGTTTAGGGGTTTAATGATCTCATTTTAATTTAAGTGATGGTTTTGGGTAAGTGTGTGTGTGTTGGTAGAAGGGATTGGGGCCACATGTGAACCTTGGGTGGACCCCACACCCTCTACCCTTGTGCCCAAGTGTGCCAAACCCGAAATTGGGCTATTTTGGGCATTTTTAGTGACCCCTTTTTAGTTTGGGAGTTCACTTAGCATGAAAATGGGCCCTTGGACCCTACCTAATAGGTAGGGGGCTTATTTCCAAGGTTTGGAGGGAGTTTCCCTCCCATTTTTCCTTCCTTTGGTCACATCCATGTAAGGTGGATGGGGAAGTGTGTTTTGTTAAAAGTTGCTCCACTTTGTTTTATTTACATTTTTAGTATTTTGGGTGATAAGGGCTAAAAGGTGAGTTTACTTTTACTTATTTGGTTTTTGGGAATCTTTGACTTGAGGGAGGAGAGGGGGTGACACATGTCAATTTCCTATTGGTGAGGAAACTTTTGGGTTCTTCTTGATATTCTTCCTCATGGTGAAGGAAGGGGACTTTTTCCTTTTTTTTTTTTTGGACTTGGAGAATTTTGGGGAGCTTGAGGATTGCTTGGACAAAGTGGAAAAGCTTAGAGTTTTGGAAGCTTGTAGAGGTAGGATTCTTAATCCCTCTTTCCTTGTTGTTGCTTGTATTGATAGCTATGCATTTGTCAATAAAATAAAGTGTGTGAAATTTTATGTTGTAAAGCTTGTATGAAGAATGTAGTCTTGTTTGTTGTTTTTTTTGTTGTTTTTTGTTGTTTTTGTTTTACTCTCCACCATCATATGGCTTGATGGTTTTTGGAGAATGTAGGGGAAGAGAGAGGGATTTCCCTCTCAAACCTCATGGTTTGTTGGTCAAGCCATGAAGGTTCCTTCTCATCCCCTCATATGGTTTGAGGTGGGAGAAAGGTTCATATGGCTTGAACCTTTCCCCATTCTTGGAGAGGAAACCCATTGGGTTTGAAAATCCTCCCAAGAAGGATTTCATTGACATAAAGGAGAAATAAGGAGGATGAATGTTGGGAGAAATAAGGAGGTTATAAAATATGTATTTGGTGTATCCTATGGTTGGACACCTTTGTTTTTGGGCATCCTATTTCTTCTCTTCCCCCTTTTTGTGAGGGTGATCTTGTTTCTCCTCATAGTGTTGTCTCATCATGTGTATTATGTCTAAGTGTTTAAATGTTTCTATGTATTCTTGTTGTGTTTATCCCCTTTATACTTGTGCACATTGTGGAAGCTAGTTCCTCTCTCCCATGGGCTTGGGGGAGGCTAGCATGACTTCCAACCATGGAAAGGCATGTGATGATGCCTATTGGTTGGGTGGTAAACAAGCCATGTCTCTTGATTCAACATTCTTAGAAGAACACTCAAGGTTGGAGACTCAAGGATGAAGTTTTTCAGTTGGAGTTGTGACTTTTGTTTCTTTTATCCTCAAAATCATTGTAAATATTACACCTCATTGTAACTATGTTTTATATGGCTGATTTTGGATAGCCTCATCTTGTAAACTTATCATATTGTGATTTGGAAGTCTTGTAATACCATATGTTGTCTTTTGTTTTGTAACTCTTCTCTATTGTTTTAAAAAAGGAAAAAGGAAAGATTACAATATTAAAATCATGAGTTCTTTTATTTTACATGTTTTCATTTGGAAAGGTTTTTTTTGTTCATAAATCTACAAAATATAGTTATGCGTTACATATTAAATCTGAAATATTTAGTTATGCTTACTTCAAAAAAAAGGGAGGGGGCATTACATTTGGTATCAGAGCCATGGTTCAAACACATGGACTCTTTGGGTAATTTTTGTTTTATTTATTTTTATTGTTTTGTTAAAAAAAAAAACTACATCTTAGAAATTAATAAATGAAGTTATGTATTTGAGTTTTAGTTTTTGGAAATGAAATATTGTATTAAATGTTTTCTTTAATGAGGAATTGTTGTAAAATTTTCTTTGAGAAGGAAAGTTGATTTATTTGAAGTAATGTTAACCTCTTAGTAGGCATTTAAACTTGCTTGCAAAATTTTAGGTGGTTTTATACAAAGAGAAATTGATTCATGAGTTTGTTAGCTTTAGAATATTCCACTTCTTAAAAGAGATTTGATGTTATATTTCAAAACTTATAATATGTCTATATATAAGCAAGTTGTAAATGTTATTAAATAGAATGATATATGGAAAAGTTTTTGCATTTCCAAGAAATTATTAAGAAATATTATGGATAATTGTATTGATAAAAATTATATTATCCTTTATATATACCAGTTATTTTATTATTTGATAATGTATTAATTGTTTAATATTGATACATATATATATTAAAAATAAAATAAATTTAAATCAGTCAATATGTTTAGTGTATAAACATAGATAAATATATTACTATATATTTATAATATTATGGAAATTTAAATAACACACACAAATTTGTTTTAAAATAATATATCATTTATATTAATAAATTAAAAACATATTTTAAAAAAAAATATGTAAAATAAATTTAAAAAATTTTTTCAAAAAAAAGTATTGGTGGGGAGGGTCGAGCCCCCCCCACCCCTGCACACAGGCCCACAGCCGCCTGACCTGTCCACCCTGTCCACACTCCCCACTACCCATACTACAACACCCCCCCTGCCCCACCTCCCACTGCCCCACATCCCCGCACCCCCCTCCCACTGCCCCTCCCCTCGGACCTTCCCACACTCCCCACTCCACCTGTCACCACTGCCCTTCCCCCCTCCTCCTGCCGCACCCCCCCTTCCCACGTGGCCCCCCCCCTGCCACTTCCACACCCTGCCCCCTGCGTAGCCCTTCCCACCCCCCACATGTCCCCCACATTACCATCCCACACACCACGTGTCCTCCACCCCCACATAGCCCACCCCCCTGTCAAACGGTGCCATGTTGCCCCCCCTCTCCCTTCCTTCAAAATCCGGCCACTAATAATAAATTAAATAAATAAAAATCAACATGTGGGTATTAAGGAAATGCCCAAATTGAGATTTCTCAATAATAAACAAAATAAATTCATAGATGGTAATTATTAAGGAAGAATAATTTATCAAAGAGGAAATCCATGAATCAAATCCATAGCTCCTCCTTAACCTGCACAAGAAAAAAAAGAAAAAAAAAACAAAATGAGAATGAAAAGAAAAGAAAAGAAAACATAAAGATGATTAGGGAAACTTTAGGGTAAAATTAGATCTAGGGCCAAGATTTGATTTGATCCTAGGGCTCACAATTCAACCCTACACACTTTAGTCATTTTTTAATGGGAATGGAAAATAAATTTGAGGGGGTGTGTGGGTAAAATAAATTAAAAGGGGGAAAACAAATTAAATTAAAAGGGGTGTGTAGGAAAATTAATTAAAAGGGGGAAGACTAATTATTTACAAGGGGTGTAGACTTTTATTTATGACCCTAGGGAGCTTAATAGAGTAAAATAATTAAATTATTATTGGGCTAGTGTTTATTTGATTTCGGGTAAATTAATAATTAATATAAATTAATTATTAATGGGAAAGGGTTAAGCATTAAATTAGTTAGGTTCAATAATATTTTAATAATAACCTTTTAAATATAATTATGGTTAGTATACTATATATATAATATATCTATAAATAATAATAATAATAATAATAATTAAAAACACTTTCCGCAACTTTTAAAAATTTATAAACCATTTTTTTATTATTATTTTTTTTACCTTGGGTACAGGATGGCACCCAAGAGGGGACGATCGGCTAGAGGCTTGGGACGTAGTGCACCTACGCCAGAGCCACCGACACCCAAATTTGGACCTCAAATATTAGAGGCCCTGCAGCAGCTGATAGGTGTCGTGCAGCATCACCTTCCACCACCGCAGGCACCGAGAGAGGAGGACATTTAGTTGGGAGATGAGGAGTTGATTGGCGAGGATGCACATTCAGAGCCACCTGAGCACGATACCCCGAGATGAGAGAGGTCACACAGCCCTTCCATCCTTGGTGAGAGGATGGCCTCATTCCATCGCAGCCGATCACACAGCTTCGAGGGACCATTTGGAGATAGGTGACCCCTTTCACCTGTTAGACCACATCGCCAGGATCGAGACACAGGCAGTGTGATTCGAGACCTTCTTCACCTTCAGCCACCTACTTATACTGGTTCGACAGATGGCTTTGGGGTAGAGTCCTGGCTCCTTAGCCTGGATAGCTACTTTGGCTTGCACTCTCATGAGAGCAATGTCAAAGCCAGGTTCACCATACACCTCCTCTGAGATGCAACAGGTGTTTGGTGGAGGAATGAGGAGCAGAAGCTCCATTTGACTCGAGATACAGTGACCTGGGAGATGTTTGAGGAGAGGTTCAGGGCTGGTATATGTCAGAGAATTTTGTGCAGAAGAGGATTGATGAGTTTCATGACTTACGACAAGGCTCTGGCATAGTGGCATAGTATGAGAGTAGGTTCTTGGATCTCTTGCAGTATGTAGACTACCTGCAAGACGAGAAATTACAGGTAAACAGGTTTATTCGGGGCCTGAATGCAGATATAGCAGGAGCAGTTAGGATGTTATCTCCTCCCATGCTTGAGAAGGCAGTTGAGAAGGCCTACTTAGCTGAGGAGAATAGGACCAAGGCACAGGAACACCGAGATAGGAACAAGAGCAAGTTCCAGGATAGGATTCAGACATTTCAGAGTCAGAGGACACGGGGTGCAGTACCACCCCCTAGAGGAGGATTCTGGTCTCCTCCAGCAGTACCGAGAGCTCCACCGCACCCACCGCAGCAGACACAACATCAGGGACACCAACATCAGAGGGGTAGACAGACTCAGAGCTTTCAGCGAGGTGGATCTAGAGGTGGTTTTGGTGGATCTAGGGATAGGAGGCCGGGTACTCATCACTCACAGCCAGCCCACTCATAGCAGTCTGCTAGGGTTGGTCTGGTAGGTTCAGTTCGCCAGAGTACAGGAGGGACCCCATCTCAGAGGGGTACAGGAGGATGTTTTATTTGTGGGGATCCAGACCATTATGTGCATATGTGTCCATACAAGCCCACTACTATGGATATGTAGAGAGCTCCTAGATCCAAGCAGATGGTGGGTGACGTGGGACATGCCCATCGTGTATATGCAGCGGTTGACAACCGCCAGGCTGAGCATCAGGCCACAGTCATTGAGATGACAGGTACTATCAGGGGTATTTCTGTCTCAGTACTTTTTGATTCAGGTGCTTCAGATTCTTTTGTATCTCCTTCTATAGTGGACCAGTGTGGGCTAGTGGTGGCTAGGCAACCAGATAGTTGGCAGGTTGAGTTGGCCTCTGGGGCTAAACTCACCATGGACTCATATGTGGAGAGTTGTGTACTTGATTTAGGAGTCTTCTCCACTACACTTGACCTCTGAGTTATTCCTCTAGGATCCTATCAGGTTGTTTTAGGTATGGATTGGCTCGAGGCTCATCGAGCCAAGGTGGATTGCAGAAATAAGGTCATTGAGTGTCAGGATGATCTTGGTAGTGCAGTTGTGATTTCAGGGATGCAGAGACCTATCTCCTTGCACATGATCTCAGCTAAGCAACTCAAGCAAAGCATGCATAAGGGTTGTCAGATGTTTTCTATCACCATCAGTGATCATTCAGATAGTACTCCAGAGCATTCACCCCTTGATGATCATGTAGTTTTGAGGGAGTACGCAGATGTGTTTCCAGGAGAGCTTCCAGGTTTACCACCTAGTAGGGAGGTGGATTTCACCATTGATTTAGTGCCTGGCTCTGCACCAGTTTCTAGGGCACCCTATCGGATGATGACTTCAGAGCTTCATGAGCTCAAGATTCAGTTAGAGGAGTTGTTAGAGAAGGGTCTCATTCACCCTAGTGTATCTCCTTGGGGAGCGCCAGTCATATTTGTGAAGAAGAAGGATGGTTCTCTCAGGCTTTGTGTAGACTTCAGACAGCTCAACAAAGTCACAATAAAGAACCATTATCCACTCCCTAGGATTGATGACTTGTTTGATCAGATGCGGGGAGCGAGAGTGTTCTCCAAAATCGATCTCAAGTCAGGCTACCATCAGTTGCGCATATCAGATGTAGATATTCATAAGACAGCTTTCCACACATTTATGGGCATTATGAGTTCACTGTTGTCCCCTTTGGTTTGACCAATGCCCCAGCTATCTTCATGAGCCTAATGAATGGAGTGTTCAATACCTTTCTAGATAATTTTTTCATAGTGTTCCTTGATGATATTTTGATATATTCTCGTTCCGAGGAGGAACACGAGGAGCATTTGAGACAGGTGCTTCAGGTTTTGAGAGAGCAGAAGTTGTTTGGGAACTTGGAAAAATGTAGCTTCTTTCAGACAGAGATTCAGTACTTGGGGCACATTATTTCAGGAGAGGGTATCTCTGTAGATCCCTCTAAGATTCAGGCTATCATGGATTGGCCAGCGCCCACATCAGTGACTGAGGTGAGGAGCTTCATGGGTTTAGCAGGGTATTACCATAGGTTTGTGCAGGACTTTTCTAGGATTTCTCACCCTATTACTTCCCTTCAGAGGAAAGGGAAGAAGTTTGACTGGTCAGAGAAGTGTGAGCAGGCCTTCCAGTTGCTTAAGGAAAGGTTAACCATGGCACCTATCTTAGCAGTTCCAGACCCGACAGAGGATTTTGTTGTTTGCACCGATGCATCACTAGAGGGTTTGGGAGCAGTTCTTATGCAGGAGCATCGAGTTATTACCTTTGAGTCACGTAAGCTCAAAGATTATGAGCTTAACTATCCTACTCATGACTTAGAGCTTGCAGCAGTGGTTCATGCTCTTGTGCATTGGTGACATTTCCTTTTGGGTAGACCCTTCATTTTGAGGACAGATCATCGTAGCTTGCAGCATATCTTCTCACAGCCAAACCTCAATGCACGTCAGTGGTGTTGGATGGAGTTCTTATGTGAGTATGACATGGACTTGCAGTACATCAAAGGAAAGGAAAATGTCATCGCAGATGCTCTTAGTAGGTGATGACATGTTCTTGCTTCTTTGACACTGCAGTCAGATCTGAGGGGTAGGATTCTTCAGCATCTTCCTGAGGATAGGTTTTATGAGGGTGCTAGACAGATGTTGGATTCTCAGGGTTCTTTTGAGGGTAGATATTCAGGATGCATGTTAGAGTCAGATGGTTTACTTCGGTTCCATAGGCACATTTATGTGCCTAAGGTAGGTGATCTGCGTAGTTTCATCCTTACTGAGGCTCATCGAGCCCCATACGCAGCACATCCAGGAGTGAAGAAGATGCATGCCGATTTGAGAGAGTTATATTATTGGCCGGGTCTTCGTCGGACATAGCAGATTTTTTTGCACGTTGCCTTGAGTGTCAGAGGGTCAAGGTAGAGCATTCTCATCCCGCAGGACTCTTATACCCTCATGATATTCCCGAGTGGAAATGGGATGTGATCTCCATGGATTTCATAGTAGGACTTCCTATGTCCTCTTATCGTCATGATGCCATTATGGTCACTGTGGATAAGTTGACCAAGGTTGCACATTTCTCGCCAACCAAGGTCACCTATAATGCACAGGCCATCGCCAAAGTGTTTATGGAGGACATTGTTAGATTGCATGGGATCCCAAAGATGATCATCAATGACAGAGATACCATCTACACATCAGTTTTATAGACTTCTTTTCAAGATGCATTGGGTACACAGATTAATTACAGCTTTGGCATATCATCCAGAGACAGATGGGCAGACAGAGAGAGTTAATCAGGTTCTTGAGGACATGTTGAGGATGTATGTGATGGACCAGCAGAAGAAGTGGGAAGATTATTTCATTTAGTTGAAATTGCCTACAACAACAGTTATCATAGCTCCATTGGCATGGATCCCTATTAGGCTTTGTATGGATGACCTTGCAGGAAACCTTTGAGTTGGGACAGACTTGATGACAGGATTATTCTGGGGCCAGCTTATCTTCAGGATTTAGAGCAGTAGGTTGTTCTGATTCGACAACGTCTTGAGCAGGCTAGAGCATGCCAGAAGGCGTATGCAGACACCAAGAGGATTGACCGTCACTTCTCAGTGGGTGACAAAGTCTTCTTGAGAGTTCATCCGCATAAGAGTCCAATCCATTATGGAAAGGGTTCTAAGCTATCACCTCATTTTGTGGGGCCTTTTGATATTCTTGAGGTCATCGGTCCAGTTGCCTATCGCCTAGCTTTGCCACCACGCCTTGCACGGGCCCATGATGTATTTCATGTTTCTGTACTACGTAGATATGTACCAGATGTTTCTCATGTTTTGGATTGGTCGGCATTACAGGTAGAGGATGGAGGATAGTGGAGACTGGAGCCCGTACGTATACTGGAGCACCGGAGGTTGGCCCTTCGGGGTCGAGATTTGGACCAGGTTAGAGTGTAGTGGGACAGATATGATAAGACATTAGCTACCTGGGAGGATGCTACACCACTGAGGGCTAGATACCCCTATCTCTTCCAGTGACTTCCAGGAGGAAGTCTAATTCTAGGAGAGGGGGATGTAGTGCCCACATTTTTATAGCTCCAGTTATCTGTTGGTTCCTTTATGCATAGACATGTTTTGACTGAGACTCTGATATATTTTGGACATTATGCTATGTTATTTATCCTCATGGACATTATGGTATTTTGGGCGCGTAGCGCCAATTGGACTAGATTAGTATATTGATATATTCCTTATGATGTTGATGACACTAACAGAGTTACATGATAGTGAGATTTATTGGTTAGATGTTGATTTCTTGTAGTCGATTTGATCAATGATATAGTTTTCTGGATTTAATAATGGTAACTCATGCTAGCATAGGTGTATGTCATTGTAATTATATCTGTGGATGATTCATGGTGGACTATGTGTATAATTGTATGCGTTGCACTATCAATTGTATAATGATGTTAGGATATTATAGGTTTGATTAATGTTGTGATGAGTAGATGATGTTTATTGTATTGGACAGATGCGGTTAATGTGTGCAATGAGTGTGCAGGTGACAGGTTATAGGAGAACGTGGGTTTCAGGGTGGCTACGCAATTGTGCACAAGTGGCCCACGGGCTAAGTCCTAACCATGCTAAATGTTTGAGGCCTTAGAGTAGGTGTATTAATTGGGCACCATGAGTGAACCCTCAATTGTAATGTATTTATGTCTTGTAAAATTAATTATGTTTAGGGTGTGTTTTATTTAAGTAAACTAGTTTAGGGGTTTAATGATCTCATTTTAATTTAAGTGATGGTTTTGGGTAAGTGTGTGTGTGTTGGTAGAAGGGATTGGGGCCACATGTGAACCTTGGGTGGACCCCACACCCTCTACCCTTGTGCCCAAGTGTGCCAAACCCGAAATTGGGCTATTTTGGGCATTTTTAGTGACCCCTTTTTAGTTTGGGAGTTCACTTAGCATGAAAATGGGCCCTTGGACCCTACCTAATAGGTAGGGGGCTTATTTCCAAGGTTTGGAGGGAGTTTCCCTCCCATTTTTCCTTCCTTTGGTCACATCCATGTAAGGTGGTTGGTTTGTGTGTTTTGTTAAAAGTTGCTCCACTTTGTTTTATTTACATTTTTAGTATTTTGGGTGATAAGGGCTAAAAGGTGAGTTTACTTTTACTTATTTGGTTTTTGGGAATCTTTGACTTGAGGGAGGAGAGGGGGTGACACATGTCATTTTCCTATTGGTGAGGAAACTTTTGGGTTCCTCTTGATATTCTTCCTCATGGTGAAGGAAGGGGACTTTTTCCTCATTTTTTTTGGACTTGGAGAATTTTGGGGAGCTTGAGGATTGCTTGGACAAAGTGGAAAAGCTTAGAGTCTTGGAAGCTTGTAGAGGTAGGATTCTTAATCCCTCTTTCCTTGTTGTTGCTTGTATTGATAGCTATGCATTTGTCAATAAAATAAAGTGTGTGAAATTTTATGTTGTAAAGCTTGTATGAAGAATGTAGTCTTGGTTGTTTTTTTTGTTGTTTTTGTTTTACTCTCCACCATCATATGGCTTGATGGTTTTTGGAGAATGTAGGGGAAGAGAGAGGGATTTCCCTCTCAAACCTCATGGCTTGTTGGTCAAGCCATGAAGGTTCCTTCTCATCCCCTCATATGGTTTGAGGTGGGAGAAAGGTTCATATGGCTTGAACCTTTCCCCATTCTTGGAGAGGAAACCCATTGGGTTTGAAAATCCTCCCAAGAAGGATTTCATTGACATAAAGGAGAAATAAGGAGGATGAATGTTGGGAGAAATAAGGAGGTTATAAAATATGTATTTGGTGTATCCTATGGTTGGACACCTTTGTTTTTGGGCATCCTATTTCTTCTCTTCCCCCTTTTTGTGAGGGTGATCTTGTTTCTCCTCATAGTGTTGTCTCATCATGTGTATTATGTCTAAGTGTTTAAATGTTTCTATGTATTCTTGTTGTGTTTATCCCCTTTATACTTGTGCACATTGTGGAAGCTAGTTCCTCTCTCCCATGGGCTTGGGGGAGGCTAGCATGACTTCCAACCATGGAAAGGCATGTGATGATGCCTATTGGTTGGGTGGTAAACAAGCCATGTCTCTTGATTCAACATTCTTAGAAGAACACTCAAGGTTGGAGACTCAAGGATGAAGTTTAGTTGGAGTTGTGACTTTTGTTTCTTTTATCCTCAAAATCATTGTAAATATTACACCTCATTGTAACTATGTTTTATATGGCTGATTTTGGATAGCCTCATCTTGTAAACTTATCATATTGTGATTTGAAAGTCTTGTAATACCATATGTCTCTTTTGTTTTGTAACTCTTCTCTATTGTAAAAAAAAAGGAAAAGGAAAGATTACAATATTGAAATCATGAACTCTTTATTTTACATGTCTTCATTTGGAAAGTTTTGTTTTGTTTATAAATCTACAAAATATAGTTATGCATTATCTGTGTAAAAAATTCATTGATAAACATGATATCCTTGGTAGACTAATAAATTGGAGGAAATCCCAAATTTTCTATGTTCATTTGATTGTAGATTTGGTCTAAGACATCTCTGTCATCGACCATGCCTTCTAGAATATTAAAAATATTGTAATTAACTACCACTTCCAGAGTCATTCAACTATAGTAATTCTTATTTTCACATCATCTCTATAATCAATCCATAATTTTTCAAGCTTTGGAAAATGTAAGTGTAGGGTCCCAATAATTTTTAGTACCCCTTTGTAATCAAAACAAAGTCTTGGATGAAATTTTTTTAGGGATAATTTCTTCATTTTTGTTGCAATATTATTTTCCTTAATAATGTATGAAAATGTAGATCAACCAATTGTTATATGGAAATGAAATCTCTCCTTGTGCTTTCTTTGTTGAAACTTATGAATACCCAAAAAATCCCTTACCAATTACATTAATACACATTCTATGCTTGGGTATATTGATAGTAGATATGAAGAAACCTAAAATATTGGAATGTGGATGTAGGTAAAGGTTGGGAATTTTAAGAAGATATGCCCTAGTGTAATACTGCATTCCAGGAAAAATCAATACACCCTAGGATAAAGTTGGATTTAATCAAGATACACCCTAATGTGATACTGAGTTCCATGCAGATGACCACATATCACTAAGCAATTGAAGAAATTTTGGCTCCACTACAAGACCACTATTAGTAAGAACATCATCTACATATCCCCTATATTTTTTACTAAATAATTGGTGGAGAAAGAGATTCCAGTTGATGTCTATGTAGTTCCTGATAATGAGCCTGTAGAAAACAAATCTTCAATGTACCGTAAAATTGCCATAATAGAGAAAAGAATTACAAATATTAAGAAGGCCTCTATGAAATATTGTTTTAATAGGTCTCATGAAGTGCCAATGCCTTTATTGAAGAAACATAGGAGGGTTTCACTTAATACAACAAGTGTAACCCAACCAATTTTGGATGCTTATTTTGATACTATGATTACATTACGTGATGCATTACTATGTTTTGATTTAGTATGATGTTAGACATTTGATCATGGATTATTGTTGATCTTGATTTGGTTACGATGCATAATGAATATTAGAGACACTCATATGTGGATGATGATATACTATTTAACATGGATGTTTTGTGGATGTTGTTCAGACATGTGATTTTGGATATTATGAGTAGATCTAGAAAATGGATATTATATGATGATGACATAGTTGTTGATATAAATTGTATGTGATAATGTTAAATTACCTTGATGTTGTTGTGATTCACATATTTAGATGATTTTGTGATTTTATTTATATCATGTTGGATGTTCTGATATGGCCACGAGGCCGAAGGAGGTATTTGTGTTTTGTAGGTTAAAAATATCACAACAAACATTGGGGGATTGGAGACCAACCACAATGGAATTCTAGGTGAATTCGACAAGGTCACCATGACAACTTGTTTTGTGTGTGTGTGTGTTGTATTTTTGTTAGGGATTCCCATGGGGGGAATTACCTTTATATGTGACCATGGGTTTGTGTATTTTATTAATGTGATTAATTTTATTGTTGCTGTATGTATTTTATTAGTATTGTGTCCCTTTATTTTATTTAATTAAATTGTGATAGATTAATGTGAGAAATCATATGGTTAAAATTTAAATAAATCAAATTGGGATATGGGAAAGTAATAATGGAAGTTGTTGGCTCTTTGTATTAATTGTGTAAGAGTTGTGTAAGTCAGATTTTGGAGTATGAAATACTCCACCTCCATGGAAATTCGAATTTGTCCTTGGGGGCTGTTTTTGGAGGCTTGTGGGACAAGTAAAACTTGTCCCATACCTCTCAATTTAATTTACCAACCATACTTATGGTTGGAGAGGTGATTTTAGACTTTTATAATGCATTTTATTAATCATGTTACATTTTTTGATTACACTCTCTTACATTTTATTAATTTGCAGTCCTTTGGGGTGTGGGCTTTTTGGAGTGTGCAAGTAACTTGTCATATTTTCACCCACCTCTTTATTGTGCTTGGGAGAATGAAATTTTGTCTTTTGTGTTTGAATTTGAGGATGTGTGATGTGGCATCCTACATGGATCCACATCATCCTCTTCTCTTCCCTCTTCTATAAAATTCAAACTCTTTGCTTGTTTTGGGTTGTTGAATCATTTTGCAACTTCCTTGGGGGTGCATTTTCTTGTGTTGGAGCTCTTGTTTTTGGAAGAATTTTGGAGAAACTTTGCATACTTGGAGATTGTTGTTTTGGACTGTATTTTGGGCATTGAAAGCTTGCTGTTTGGAAACAAAAGCTACCATGGAGAGGTAGGAGTTTAACTCTTTCTTTTATGTTGTTATTTTCTTGTTGTGTTGTGTGAATGGTGCATGTTGTTATGTTATTTGTTGGCTGGTTGGGGAGACTGCCATAGGAATGGTGTAGGAGAAGGATATGGGGAATCCATGTGGGGGGCATAAGGGAATGCCATTGGCATCAAAATTTTGTGGAGGGAGTTTGGGTTTGGGATCCACCATGGAAAAGAAATAGCTTGCATTTCTTACTTTGTGGGGGGCATAAGGAAATCTGTGGGGGGCATAAGGAGGGATTGTGGGGGGCATAAGGATATGTGTGGTGAATTTTATTAGTGGTTTGTTATAGGTGGATGCCCAATTCCCATTGGGAGGCATAAGTAGCTTCCCCCATAGACCTTTCTCCTTTGGCTTGCATGATCAAGCCTGAGTTTTGTTTTGATTGTTTTCAATTGCAGTTGTAAACTGTTGTTTTTGTGTGGACTGTGTTTTATAATGAATTATGCATGTTGAAAGAATGCTGTGTGTTGTGGAAGCCAGTTGTTGCCATGGGTTGAATTACACCTCTTATTGTATTTTGGTTGGGGCTCGGGGGCCAATGATGAAGGAAGGATTCTCCTTTCATTGGATGTCTTGGTTGGGTGGAGAGCGTTGCCTTTCCCCCACTTTTGTTGTGATCAACTTGGAGAAAAAGAAAACTTGCATGTTGTTGTTCTGGAGAAAAGGAAAATGTAGTTTGACAGTCCCTTGTGAAACATATTCATTTGTAATCCTTTCCCACTTGATGTGGATGAAATTGTAATATGTATTTTGTGAAGAAATGATGTATGTAATTGATTATGAAAGTGTATATTCGAAATGTGAAAGACATTTATATTTTGTTCTGTTATTGAAAGAAAGAAATAGAAATGTGTTAATTGCATTCAGGACATTGAAAGATGTAAATTTGTATTCTCTTTTTGAAGTCAATAAAGGATTGCAAGGTCTTCTCTCATTTACATTGTTGATTTAAATTGGAATATCAGATTGTGATTAAAATATTTGTTTAGAAAATGGAAAAAGAAGGAATACGTATGAAGGAATTATATTGCTTTGTCTCTTTTGGAAATATATTAAATTGGAAATCAAACTTTACAATTTAGCTTTGAAATGATTTGTTTATAAAAAAACTAAATGTATTAGATTAGATTAGAAATAAAATATCACACTTAAATGATAAAATTGATATACAACGTTTCCTAGAAATGGATCTCTGTTGTAAATTTAAAACTGGCAATTATTTAATTAAAATGCACAGTTCAGGCCTGCACACAATAATCAACTTGGAAACATTAAAATTTAGCATGTTGTATTATCAATGAACTCAAATTGACAAAGAACACTTAAGAAAACAATTTAACCATTGCAAAATCGAACCCAATCCCTTTCACAGCCATTTTCTGTCAATTGTTGGACAAAATTCAAATTGGAATCAATTGAGCAAATTTACCTTCCTAAACCATTCTAAATCCTTCCTAGAATAATCCTCCATGTCTGTTTGGCATGTTGAGTGAAGAAGGAGATCAAATTGAACAAAATTTATAAGTCAAAATTACCAGTTTGCTATTTAAAATCCTGCAGATCATTTTTGTAAAATTGACCCCTTAAAATTTATCAAAATGTAAAATTTATGATTCCTATGCAAAGAGGGCATTGAGAGATTTCCAGAAAGTCCTTGTTTTCCCAAAACTGAGCTTTCTAGCAAAAGTTATGGCACTTTGAAGTTTTTCCTGCCTTGGCGGGAAAATTTGGGAAAATTTTCCCTGGTGGGCCCGCGGCCCAAAAATTTCCCGTCGAAATATCCTTAGAATTTTTTTTTGAAAATTTCTTGGGGAAAATTTTTAAAATTTTTCCTCCACCCCCACATCCAATCAGAGGCTGCCACGTGTCCTCACGGGGCAACAACAGGAGGCGCGACATCATTTTTTTCCCTTGAGCCTTTTAAAAAATTTGGAAAATTTTATCTTTCTCCCCGCCGGCCCGCAACCAATCACAGGCTGCCACGTGGCAGCATGGGGTGAAAGCAGGGGGGGAAACCCTTTGTTTTTCTCCCTTGAATTTTTTTTGGGAATTTTTTTTCTTATTTTCCTCGAGACCGTACACTCCCACCTCGCCTTGGTTATCCCCTTCCGCGGATGCATGGACCCACGCGCCTCTTTCCCCTTTGTCCCTCCCTTCGGTGAAAACAATTCAAATCTGCCTCCACACTCCCCATCCATCTCCTTCTCCCCTACATTATGGGTTGAGTGCCACGTGTCCCTGGTGGACCCGTGAGCGCATGGCTAGCAATTGGACTTTTCTCCCCTTTGGCGAATTTTTCCTTATCGCCACCACCGCTCCGTCCTTCCCTCACCCTCTCCCGCTTTGGATTAGAACCCAAAATGTGTCCTCGGATGACCCACGGAGGTGTGGGAGAAATATTGAAATTTTCTCCCCATGCAAGGAAAAATTTCAAACACTGCCCCATGACCTGCCAACCCAAAAATTGCTTTTCTTCCCTGCTCGACACGTGTCCCTTTGGGGAAAATTTGACCCCTAAAGTCCGCCGGCCCATATCTGGAGTTTTACAAGGAGTTAGGAGGACTTCTTTATATCATTGGAAAGGTGAGAAAATTTCCTATCCAATGGGAATGATTTAGGGAAATTTTGAATGCATTAAGTGTGAGAAAAATCAAGTTGAAACTCTGAGCTTGTTAGAGAGTGGGTATGGTGATATTTTACCCCCTGAACCTAACTGAAACTTCTAACCCTAAAATTTGGACCATGTGACCTTTGAATTTTTTTATAAATAAAAAGTATGTTCTATTAATCTTAGACTTGTTCCAGAACTTGATAGTCTAAATTGTTGTCTTGCAATCTGGTTGTAGACACTTGTAATAAAAAAATTATTCCATAATTTTCCTAACTAACCCTAGGTTGTTTCTTGGGTCTCAAGTGGGTTGTTTTAACAGACATCACAATGTTTAGCGTGCTTGAGTCTACACATATGGTCTAATCCAAGGTTTCTAGAGAAATATCACAATTCTTCTAAGGTTATGTTAATGGCTCTACCACAGGATTATCTTAAAGGTCAATCAAGTCTAATGCTCAATTGAATAGACAATCCTAATAGGATACGAAGTTGGATTCAATCAATGGAAATCCTTTGGAAGAGCCCAAAAACTAAGACCATTAAGGAACTCATGTCACATGGGCATGTCTTATGGCATTAACAAGGGAAATACAATCATGTTTATGGGGCTCAAGATCATAAGTACTTTGATGTCAAGACAAGAAGAAGCTCATTCAACTTATATTGCAAAGGATTTTGTAATCATAAATTAACAATGTATCTATTTTACAAGAACCTCACTTTTTGTATATGCAGACTAGAAGTTATGTGAATTTTAAGGGCTGGGGGCCCTATAGAATGACCCATTTAACACTAGTCTATAAAACATGTGCTTCTTTTTCATATTTTTGTAACTAATCAATCAATATGGACATTCATAAATAGGACTTACCATTAGATATGTATACTAATTTCCTGTAAACAAATCATGCATGACTTAGATACCCATAATGAAATGTACTAGGAAAGAAACAAACTCACATTTTATGTGTTCCTGCGGCTTTCAAAACACCATTCCAATCAAATTCTCATGTCAAGGTTTCATTAATTAAGACTACATGTTCCCTTTTCATGGAGCATTTGGTATATTCTTGAATGTTTCATAATCTTTTGAAATCAATAGTGGAATGCTAACAATTCTTATATACCTAGATCTGAATATTGGACTAGTGTGAGTACAAATTCTCTATAGTATAAACATATTCCTATTTCCTATAAAAAGTAATCCCTCGACATCTTTTCTTGTTTTAGATTGAGAGATTAAGTGCATTTGAATAATAACAAACCATTTTAGAATTCCTCCTTGGTCCTGATTTTATTTTTATCCTTTCAGAGATTGGAGCAACCCACAGACCACTAAGTTCCTCATTCCACAAATTACCAACTCATTGTACAATGGTCTCCTTAAAATTGAATAGTCACGCTAATTAAAAAAATATAGAATTTATAAATATATTCCTAAATATAATTACAATGTAGTGGTAAATGAATAAAAAATGAAGTATAAAAACTGACCCAAACAAAATAAGCTAGAAATTATGAAACCCTAGTTGCAAAGAGGACATAAGAGAAATTAGCTAGTTCATAAATAATCATGTACTATTCCGAAGTGATGAATTGATGAACAAAGAGGGGAAAATATGGTAGTGAAACCCTAAAAATTGTGTGACCACAAGATCTATGTAAACTGGGGCACCTGGAATGGGTCATAGACACCTGTAGGAACTCTAGACCTATTCTAGGTTCCTTTGACTACACAAAACCTTAGAAAAACTCATTTGTAGGATAAAAAGATGTTCGTTGTCCTTCTCTTTCTATCTGTATTATGTTACATCAAATTATCCTATATCACTGATAACTTCCAACAAAAAATTGACATATAAAACCCTCAAAAGTGCATCAAATCCCAAAAAGAAAATAATGTAAATGAGATGTTAGAATATCCTCAACTATCAAATGAGTGATCTTATAATTGAGTGTTGAACTAAATTTCAGACCCAATGTAGTTCTATGTGTGTGAAGAGATTGTGCCTTAGGTGTCTCTTGTGCGTGTCACACTTGATAGCAAGAAAATAGATAGATGTAGAAAATGTAGATAGATGTGTGCATGAAAGAATGAAATTACCCTCCTATGAAGCGCATGCAAAATAATAAAGTCCCTTTCCCTTGTGTGGATGCTATATGGATTCTTGAATTCTCTTGATAATATCTTTGGATGTAACTTTAGGTGGTGATAGCTAATGTGTAGTTCTTGGTCCTTTATTATGGTCAAACAACTTTATATTTTTATGATTCCCTTTCTTGAATTTTGTAATTAACCCCAAAAATCCCGACTAAAAAAAGGTAAGATGCCTAAATGGCTAGAGAGGACCCAAAATATGTGAGAAAAGTAAAAAGAGGTAAAGGGCACATAGAGGGGATATGGGCACATGTCATTGACATGTTGGCTGGGCACTGGTGTCTAGAATGAAAAATGCTGAATTATGAAAAGAAAAACTTGGAAAGTAGGAGTGTAAGAAAAAAATAGGACACATAAAGTAATCATAGAGGCCAAATACATGTGTCAGTTAGTACTTTTCTTACTTAGGAATCATATGAATAGTATTATGTGATCAAGACTAGATAGATACCCAAAGTGCATGATTTAGTGTCTACATTTACCCCCACTTTATGTTGTTGAGTGAATGCTCAATAACATAAAGTAGATAGGATATGTGTACCTGATAACCATGTAGATTGATGGTGAAAAGAGTGTTGAGAGACAAGGAAAAATATAGAGTGATAAAAATATGAAGTGTGGAAACTAGAGAAGAGGAAGTAGGAATGATGATGATGTGACCCTAGGGTGAAGAGTGTATGTGTATATGTCATTGTTGTATAAATTTTGATGATTTATTGATGTGTGATTACTGTGTGATGATGTGATTATCACTTCCCATAAGGACAGACCTGTAAAAGAGAAGAATGAACAAGTAGTCAAATAAAAGTGTATATGATCAAAATGTGTAAAAAGTATGTAAAAATGTGAAAAAGGAACATGTGCACCTGATCCTTGATGAGTAAAAAGTGTAGAAAGGATCCTGAAGATGATGTAGAAGAACAATTTTTTCGAGCGATCTCATGCCAATTGTGATGACTGCGAGTTTTTTGGGTGATCTCACACTAAGAATGACAAGAAGTGTAGGTAGAAAAGTCTGGTGCCATCCTCCAAAATTTAAATACTTCCAATAATGTGAACACCATTGCAGATGGTGTGTAAAAATATGATCTATTTTGAATAGTTTTGATACATCAGGAAATTATAAAATGTTGTGTAGTGCATGCATGCCGAGTGCTAAGGACTGTGTGCCTTGTAAAATTTGTTGTGTGAAGTTCTAAAAAATGTGCTAAACTAATTTTTTTTGTGTAACTACACCTGGGCACAGGTGTCCAGGAAGGGTCAGGGGAACCCAAGTGATACTATCCATGTCTGAGCACTAATGTCTGTGGTGTGTTAAGTACCCAAATCAGGATCTAAGCCATGTTTGAGATTGAATACCGTGTTGTATTGGTACTGAATTATGTTAAACTATGGCTGTAGAGTACTGTATGGGGTGACTAGTTCACCCAAATGATAACCCCTTGTTTGGGGTGCATGTGACATTGTTTAGGAGTATGTAACCCAAAGTAGGACTGACCACTGTGCTGAAATTGATGCCTTGTAGGGGGAGGAAGTGTGCTTGGTAGAAACCAAGGTACATGTAAGCAAAGTGGCTAGAAAACAAGTGTCAGTGAAAGAAAAGACAAAAACACATGTAGAAGACAATATGTAAACTAAGAAGACAATGTGTAAGCTAAGATGCAAGAATACAATATAGACCACAAAAGGTGGGCTGTAAAAATGGGACATCACTCACGATGTTGCAAGACAATCAAGGCTAAAATGGCCAGAAACATACGGTGTACACATAAGACAAAGGGAAAATCCCAAAAACAATGGCATATAATAGAAGATAAATGCTAACCAATGTAATAGATAACCATGGAAGCAAATAGAACTGCGTAGTAATTACTACACATGAAGCACTCATTAACATGCTAGAAAGATAGAAAGTATGTCAAAGCATGTATAATCTGATAGAGTAGTGTGCTATGAAAATTGACACAATAGAACCTATAGTGTGTATGAAAGTGGATGCCCCCAGGAGCCATTATGGGACTAGTATGATGTAATGTGCCAAACATCCATGCTGCAAGTAAAGATCTGTGTAAAGCTTATGATGACAACTAGAAGGAAAGTGAACGTGCATGTGTATATGAAAAACGATAATGACATACAAAATATATGACTAACATGTGTAACAGAGTGTACATGTAAGCATAAGTAAGCAAGACTAAATGTGACCAAGATATGCAATATGTTGTGGATGAGACGGAATGGAATTTAATGTGAGTGTGATAGGAGCCATGTGTCCCCTGAGTGAATGAGGATGAGTATGCATGTGATGAGGTTCATTTATAAATTCCCTCTCAATAGTCAAGAATGAACCATAGAACAAGAGTTTGTCATTGGGAAATGGTTCTAATGTGTGCACTAGAAATATATGATCGTCAAAGTGTAGAGTGTAGAGAATGAGTGGAAGTGGTGAGGTTTATTTTATATTGTAACCCTTAGCAGTCAACTATGAACCATAGAACTAGAGCATGTCATAGGGTAATGAGTGTAGTGTGTACAAGTAGATGCATCACGAAGGTGTGTAGTGTTGATTGTGTATGATATATGATAGAAGTTACGAGAAGGAGATGTGGTGAATGTGCAATATGTGAATTTTTTAGTGTGTGTGAGGTTCATGTGTATAGTATGCCCTCAACAGTCAAGTGTGAACCATAACACTGTTGGCTAGATTTTATGCTTGGATACACACATAAACCTAGGTATTCATGGTATTAATCCCCTTCATTTAAAAATGAACCTCCCATGAAAGATTTCTAACTAATATAACTATTCACACTAGCAACTTATACAATTTATGTGTAATCTAAATTAATTTTCTGGGGTATTACTTTAATCATGAATCTCATGAACCATAACTCAGTAATATTGCAGAAAATAAGTAGATGTGTTTGGAAATAGTGTGGAAAATAAGAGAACATAAATTACAGAATGTATAACAGTAGCGAGAAAGCGAAAGAATGCACTTTATAATAAGTAGATTTTAGAGCTTATTGCAACCATACAAAATAGATAAACACTTTAAAATGTCACAATCTTTAGCAAATGAAAAAGAAATGAATTCAGATTTAGATTCAAGATAACACAAAGTTTACCATAAAATCCTCATAGAATGCACAACAAGAGTCCTCAGACACAAATTTATTCATAAATCCACCTTATCTTATTCAATTCCAACCATTTTACACAATGAACATTCAAGAATCTCAACACAAAGTTTGAAATATTTAATTTCATGTACAAAATTACAATATCTAGTTGCAAAAAAGCTATGATCCTTTATCCCTTAGGATTCTCCCCTACATTTATAGTATCTAGAAATATAGTACAAATAGGAGACATTAATTATTCCTTCCACACATGCTTAGCTACAAAACTACAAGAAGTTGAGAATATTTCTCCTCAAATTTCTCTTTTCTTGGCACACATGATATTCGAATGTTCTACAATTTAAAAGAAAATCAAATACCTTGCATGTAGTGCCAACTATTTCTAAGTAATTGAATTTTTCAAAATAACTTGAAGTAATGGCTTTCAACCAAGTTACTTAAGTTTTTACAATTCATCTTGATTCCTTAAACTACATTGTCCAGAAAAATGAGAAGAAGGATAAGAAGAAGAAGAAGTTATTCCAATTGAAGAACCTTAGTATTGATTTTCTCTCAGTACTTAGCATGCTGATCCAACATATATTGTATGACCTTTTCATCTTCCTTGGCAATAGCTTGCATTTCTATTTCATACCTGAGGAGTTCCTTTGCTAAGATATTTTTGAATCCTTTTACTTTTACCAAGCCAGGTCCAAGATTATTGACATCACGAAAAAGTTTTATCAATTTCTCAATTTTATCACATGTGAAAGGAGTGATGGATTTATCAATTTCCTACTTGAGAAGCTGAAGCCATTCCTCTATAGTACTTGGTGGCTTGGCAAGTGTGTATCTTGTGATAAAATAGATACAATCATCAAGATGATCCATAGCTTCATCCACTTCTTCCTCTAGCATTTTCATCTCTTCCATCATTTTCTTGAGAAGCTTTATGTGAAAGGAAATGATTAAATCCTATTGCTTACCATTTTTTGTTGATCCTTCTAGAACAATCTTCTCTTCCATCAATACCTTCTTTGGCAATGAGTTTATTTCTTTAAGAATTTCCAGGTGAAGTTCATCAATCCCATTCTCATTGTCCATCTCCAATGCTAAATCCTTCAACTGAGTTCAACTTTCTTTGAGATATTTCAATCTACTGGTACTACCTGAAGTATTCTTCCTTTCTTTCTCAGTGATCTTTTTTATCCACTCATCCACAAATTTATCTTTGTCTCCTCTTTCTTCAACTTATGTGATGACTTGAGGGTTAAATTTATCTCCTGATAGCACAGGATGAGAAGAAGACTTAGAAACCTTTGCAATGATTTCACATAACTTGGAGATTTTCTCATTTAGTTTATCCTTTTCTGCCTTCTCCTTATCTAGCTTGAGAAAGAGTGTATCAATCAAGGTTTGAGTATCTTGCTTCAATCCTTCCATGGTGACTTCACCCAAAGGCACTCTTGTCACAGTTATGTCCTCCTCAATCAACTCACCTTTTTTCCTACTTTTTACTGGAGTAGATACTTTAGAAAAAAATTCTACCCTGATGATTCAATTACCAACTTTGAAGTTACCTTGGAGATTTATATTTCTTCCCTCTCTTATCAAGACTCCTCAGAAGTTGTAGGTCCATTTATTCTAGATTTATTACTTCTTTAGCTTCAGGGACTATTTGCAATGCTAACCAAGATGAGAAGTACCTAAATTGTAGAAGTAGGAGCACTAAATGTACTACCATTTCTTGACTTGTCACTATTGCACTAGAATGTAATACCATCATTTCTTGATTTTCTTCTGCTGCAGTATCTTGCAATAGTACCTTTTCAAGATCTTTCATTTTTTGAGTCAACAAATTGTTTATCTAATTCTTTTCCTCAGTAGTCTTTTAATTTTATCTAATTTAACATTATTTCCCATCTCTGCATCCTCATGAACATGATTCTCTTTCATAGCCTCGATGTGAATTTTCTCCTCATGTTATACTTCAATTTCTCCCTCTTCCATACTCTTCATTTAATAAGCTTCCACTTCATAACTCCTCCTGTCTCTTGTGCTTGTGATACTTCATGAGATGAAGGTATCTCCAAAGTAGTTACATGACTTCCTCAAACTGAGTGCTAGGTTGATCATCTTCTAGTGGAGGAGGAGGATTACCTAGTGGGGAGAAAGGAGGAGGATGGGGAGGTGGAGTATCCACATTTATTGGGGAAGAAGTGAAAGAAGAAGTCTTCAGAGGTGGTATACTTATGACCATTTTAGTAGATGGGAACTTGAGATGAGGGACCACCAGGGGATGAGGAAACAATTTGAGTTGATGAAGGAGTAGCTTCACTAGTAGTAAATCTTCACTACTATGTTGCTGATGAATGTTCTCCTTCTTTTCCCATTCTGGGATTTTATGCACTGGTGACCTTCTAGGTCCCTTTCTACTTTCACCTTGAGTTCCCTTCCTTTTTGAGCTCACCTAACTTATCTTCTTTCATCACTGATTCTTCCAAACAATAACCTCTTATGAGAAGCCATTTTCAAGTACAGGATAAGACCATTGAAGTTGTTTCCTTATTTTTTTCACATTATTCTTCTTGAAATCAATGGGTGGTAGTGGGGCCTTATCTCCCCCCATTTGATTATAGGAATCAAGAACAACATTCCCATCATCAGGGAGGTCTTTAGGAATCCTTTCAAGTCCAAAATCAATAATTTTCCTGACTGTCAACCTATTGTAATATCTTTTTCTGATGTTGAATTCATCACTGTGATTAATCCAAAAGTCCTATAATGCCAGGATGTGCATGTATTCCAATGAAACTGAATTTTTTGTTATCTTTCTGAAGTCAAAGTTGGCCCTATCCTCAAATAATTCATGCCTATAGTGATGAAACATGTCCTTCTAAATATTCCTTGCTTTGTGAATGTTGGCACAATGATAATTACCAATTGTAATTAGGAATCCAACTACTTCCCTATGATATTTTGACTGGAGATCATGTAGTTCTACCAGTTTCCTACATAGTTCCATCAACACCCACTTGTCATTTGGGTACCTTGGGAGTTTGAGTGGTGTTCCTTGAAAAGCCACAAACTCTGAGATAGGTGAAATTGGAAAATTGAATAAAAACACATCCATACTGGGAAACTACTTCCCAAGCTGCATTTGTCACCCTTTTTTCCTTTATTTCATTTTTGAGTTTGCAAAATGAATTTCATAAAATAAACTATCATTTACCCTTCTATACTTCTTGAAATACTCAGATAGCACCAATTGTGGATAGTATTCATAAATGGGATTTGCAACTAAGATCCCTTTATTGTATAACCTAGAAAAAGTTCCTTCTGAGGCTGCAACATATACCAGGTAAGAATTCATCTTGAAACTGAAAGTTTGCCTAACCTCTTTGGGCTGACGATCAATATTATCACTTATCATCTGAGCCCAATTGATCAATGCACTAGTTTTGTTAACATCAATTGTTCTTATGAAGCTGTACATCCATGTATAGAAGTGTTTGGAATTGTTTTCCCCATTTATTCTACATAACAATTGAGTAATGTCATCAACTTCTTGAATTAGATCTGACCTTACTATGGTTTTTGGGAACCTGGACGCTTGTTTTGGATTTGTCAAGTAGCTTGTATTCATGATTTTAATGCAATCACTTGTATTCTTTCCCCATTGTTCAATAGCCTTTCTCCATAGTCACATTCTATCACCTTTTCCTTTGGTTGGGATCTTCAAGCAGTAGTTGAAAAACTGGGTGTCTAGTCTTACCACCACATTTCCTGATGTGTCTTTTACTGCTCTGGTGAGAGGATCATAAAATTTAGCACACTCCAAGAAAATTCAGGTAATTGAGCAGTACTTGGGAATGCAATAGCTTGTATCAATCCACTGTTGGTCAGGGCTTGCATCAGAGGTGTTTTTCTTGATGCTTTGGACCTATCTATTAGCTCAGTTATAGACACATGTCCCATATCAGTATCACTGATTTCTACAAGCTTAGATCCAATGCATGACTCAATTGGAAAACCCTTGTATTCATACTTCATTTTTCCCCTTGTGTTTCAGTGACTGGCCTAGCTTTAGATTTTCCTTTTCTTTTGGCCCTAGAGGCTTCTTCAACTGCAGGATTGGGATCTTCTTGAATAATAGCTATCTCTTCTTGATTCTGATGACTTCTCTTGTGCCTCAGACATTTTTTTATTTTTCCCTCAAGTAAGACTATGTATGAAAACTACTAAGATGCCAATACCTTCTCCTGCTTAAGATGTAGAATTTAAGTCAAACTATTGACCTCTATAATGAATTTAAGGTAATTTCAAGTTTATGAGCATATCCAATGCTTATTTGGTCATCAGAGTTCTCAAAAATCATTTGCAAGTGATGTTTCAAGCTTTAAGTAAGAAAGAAAATAAGGATCTTATTTTCACAATGGAATGTAGGTTTGCAGGGTGGAGTTGCTTAAGTTTTAAGAAAGTCAGTAGTAGGGGTGTGGTTTTGCGCAATGAACTGTGAAGTAAAAGCCTTTTGAAAACCCACTTAGTATATGAGGTAATGAAGGGGTCGGATCTCCGTAATACATAGGGTAACAACAATAGTTTGAAAATCCACTTAGTATAGGAGTTAAGCAAATGAGGGGTCAATTTCATGCAATGCATGCAACAACAGTAGTTTGAAAACCACTTAGTATAGGCTTTGAGAAATGAGGGTTCAGTTTTTGTAAAGCATTGATAGTGGGAATTAGTGAGTCTTAGTAGTTAAAAATTTTCTGGGCCAAGCAAGAGCTATGGGTGAATTCCACCAAACATGAAGGTGAGTAGTGAGCAAGAATATGCCCGAAATGGTCAAAAACACTAGTTTTCTTACTAGGGAAAAACTAGGGTTTTCCAAAGTTTGAGATTTTACACAAAAAAAAACATGAATATAATTTCCCCATGTCAACTCAAAAGTTCTCCCAACAATTTAAACCAATTTCACAATGACTTAATGGAAAAACATAGATTTTACAAGAGGAAAAACCTAGATGGCATAAACGACTTACTGATAAAACAAATACAAAAAACAGAAGGAAAGAACTGAAAAAAATTAAAGGGGAAATGATTGACATACCTATTCACTAGATGGGTTTTCAAAGGATGCCCAAAAATTGATTTAGTTAGTCGGCTCGAGGTCACTCAAAATTTATAGGGAGGATTACTTTTCTTGGACAATCTGAATGCTAGGTAAAAATGACGTGGAATTATTTTTCCTTTTAAACCTTCCACCTCATTAAATGTGCTAAGTACAAGTGGGATAATTGCACGTCATCATTTTCTTAGGGGTAGGTTTCAAGGTTTTATTTTTCTTGTTATTAATGGAGTAAAGTGCTATCAAAAACCTGATTTGGTTTAGGCTTGAGTAGAAATGTGGGATTTAATTTACTTTAGTTGATTACTTAACATTTATTAGCTAGTAAAGTAATTCAAAAAGGCTGATTAGGTAATGACTTGGTTTGCAGGATTTTGATCAAATTTTCTTGATTGCTTTATGAAGTAGAGAAATATCAATTTTCCACAATGTATTAATAGTGGTATGAATCAGGCTTTAGGAACAACTTTACTCAATTGCTTTCAAGAAGTAAAGTCGTAGCGTAAACTTTCCAAGCATTGTGTAGTAAAAATCAGGTTTTCATTGAGGACTTACTACAACTTATAAAGGAAAGTAACCCAAAAAACCCGAATAGGTTTAGGGGTGAGTTTCATACTTATCTTATGGATATTTTGAGAAATTTTGAAAAAGTGGGTATTTTTACAAATGTGACAAAGCAACCTCTTGCAACCTCCTAAAGGAATCCTGAGCAATCCTGCAATCCAAAAGAGTTAAGGCAAAACACTAAACAACAAAGTCTTATTCAAGGGGACACAAACAACATGACCTCAAACCTTCACAAGGAAAAAAGACCAAAATTTTAAAGGGGTATCCCAAAATTTCTAAGTGAAATGTATTTGGTTTATCATGTAATGAGCCATTATAGAAAATGTTGTAAATTCCTATTTTGTATTCTGAATAAGTGAAAGGAGGTAGTGGAAAACTAGGTGAATAATAGCATGTAATATTTTGTGAATAGATGAGAAAGGAATATTTGCAAATGAAAACATGACCAAAAGGAATAGGAAATGAGATGTTAATATGATCAAGATCTAAGGTGCCTCCAATATAGTCAAGCCAAGACTTTCTAAGTGTAAGTGGAGCATCATGAGGAACTCGTGTAAGAAATACTATGAGATGAAATATGTGAAGAATATAAGAAACAATAATGCAGAAGAATCCATGATAAAGATGATGATCATGAGGTGGAGGGAAAATATCATCTACTATGAATCCTAGCCAAGTCAAGCCATCATGTGTACATATAGTATCAAATTAAGCAGGATAAAATGGAATGTATTCCCAATAAGATACATTCATGAAGAGTGTACATATGAAATAAGGATGTGTTAATGGTGATTTCACATGAAAATATGAAGTAGGTGCAGCAATGTCCAATGTTTGGATAATCCCTTGATAAAGTACCATTGAATTTGTAGAAGCAGGAGGGGGAAATGATGAAGATGGGACAATTTCCAACATAAAACTAATACCTTCAAGTGGTGGAAAGTGATATGGAGAATCCATGGGTTGTGGGTCATTATTAGTAACTGATGTGGGTATAGAGAATGTAGTGGTTGAATTACAGTTTCAATATTTGAATGGATCACGATCACCAGGGATTGTATATTCTACACCCTCATGTAAGAATTTAACACATCAACGCACTATAGAAGGTACTGCTTATAATGGTATGAAGAAATGACCTACCAAGTGAAAAATGATATTGAAATAGGAATTCAGTGAAAAAGAAAAACATTGGAAGGGTTTTTGGCCCGATAGTGATAGGTAAAGTGATATGGCCTATGCATGGATGAATGAAATTATCATATGCACAAAGAGAGATGGATGAAGGACTAAAATTAGTAGTAGAAAGGATGATATCTTAAATGAATGATAAAGGGCACATATTAATATCAGATCCATTATCGATAATACTTTGTTTGACACCCACATGGTAGATCGAATCATGATTTATAAAGGTAGATCATTGTCAAAAACAACAAGATCAACATGAGGATTAGATAGAAAAGATATATGCTAAGATAATGTATCTACGAATGTGTTATAGAATACATATGGATGAATCTAAGAAGGAACATGAATAGTATCCAAGAGAGTAATTATTATATCTCTTAATTCAGGGTGGATGAGAAAGAAATCATGAATAGATATATCCATGATGAGAGGATCCTAGAAGAATGAGAAAAATATAAGTATGAGAACCCTAAGAAAGTTCGAGTGACGGGTTCACAAAATGATTAAGAAATTATAGAATTTATAAATAGATGCCTAAATCTAATTGAAATGTAGCAATAAATGAATAAATAATGAAGTATAGAAATTGACCCAATTATCCCAAATGTGCCCCCTGCTCATTTTGTGGCTAACCCCTTTACATCTTTCCTTCTCTTGTGCCTCAGTCAGAATATTTTGTTTTCCAGGCACTCAAAACCTTCTGAAATGGCACCATTGGATAGAGCTCTTTCTCAGCTTTCCAGAAAGGTAAAGTTTTCCTCCTAACTCCACGTATTTTTCAAGTTATGGCTCAGCGGAGTTTTGGTGGGAAATTTTCCCCTAGAAGGCCCGCAGCCAATCAGGAGCTGCCACGTGTCCAAGGGCGAAAAAACACCAAGCGACCCGAAGGAAAAAATGGTCAGGAAGGGCCCGTGCCCAATCAGAACATGCCATGTGGCACCTGGAGTGGCGGAGCACCGGGAAAATTTGAAAAATGTTCCAAAGACCAAACGGGTAAAAATTCAAACTTTTTGCCCGCTGATCCGATTTTGGCCTGTTTTTGCCCTAAAACTTCAAATCGCCATAACTTTCGATCCAGAGCTCAGATTTTCACGTTCTTTATATCAATGGAAATTTGGTGAAATTCTCTACAAGATTCCATGGTCAATTTTGAATTTTGGTTTATTTTGGAGGGAGAAAATCAAAAAACACTTCTGGTATGCGCCCATGGACAGAACTGACATTTCAACAACCAATTTTAATGCGAAATGGGTCGCATTCTTCTCCAGCATGGTCAAAAATGTCGGGGGATGGGTCTGTCAGGTCACCCATGCTATTTTTAATGCATTTTGGTCAATGAGGAATGGCTCCCACGTTTTTTCACATTTTCTCTCTCCTGGGTTCGACCCATGCACTGTAAAAAGCCAGATTTGGCTCATTTTTCAAAGGGGAACACTTTTTTTACACAACAAGCTTCTGTTTTCATCTTCAGCAAGTGATTTTAGAAGTACCAGACCTTCCAGGGATTGTAACAGGCCTTTTTTGCCTCTTTGGTGTTGGAATGCAAGGATTTTGATGTTGAAAATCACAATGCAGGCTCTGTGAATGCTTTCAGTCCTTTGCATGTGTTGTTTGTTTCATTTCAAACCTTTGATTACAACTTATCAACCTGTGCATGATGTTTTATGCTGTAATTTCTGATTTGTGTCTATTTGCATGAGCAAAAATGTTCACCACTCCTTTGGTGCATCACCATCATTAGTTTAGTTTCAATTTTTACATTTCTTATCCCTGTCTCCTTGCAATCTAGGATAAAATTAGGATCTGAACCTCTGCAGTTGTGCAAATAATAGATCTAATCAGAGGAGTTTTGAGGAACCAGCCTCTAATCTAGAGATTCCTCTCTCATTTTACAAGTCCCACACTTGGAGAGAGGTTTCAATGTTGTGCAATCACACTGGATGCCTGAAATATCAACTTAGAACCCTGATTTGCATCCAGGGGTGCTGCTGATTTGCAACAATAGTTTTGGCACGCCCGGTGGGACCTTAGAGGTCTCATTTTTATTGCAGCAAAGTTGATGTGCATCTGCTGCAATTTTCTTGCTTCAAAAGAGCTATAAATTGCACATCTGGCGACTCCAAGGAGAAGAATCAACTGGTTTCAGCAGTGCAGGCCTGAAAACTCATGAGAAGAATCACTACAAGGTCAAGAGCTGGAGAAGAAGAGGTGTTGTTTGAATATCTGCAGTTATCTCCAAGAGTAAGGCAAAGTGGGAGGAGAATCCAAAGGTCTCCATCTCCACCAAACAGAACTCTCTCAACTCCTCCACCTGGTAGGCCTTTCATTCAATCAACAAGGGTTCTAAGACCAATTAGAATGGCGCAACCACCGAATCCGTATGTCAATTTCACAGGCAGTAGCCCACTTGCCCTCAATGCACAACATCCAATTCCAATTGCAGCCTTGAAGAACATTCCATACTTCACTGGAGAGAATCAGACTACTCCAGGTGATCATGTTAAAGACATTGCCAACCTTTGTGCAATTCATGAAATCAATGAGATGCAAGTGGCTGTCAAATTGCTGGCATCTTCATTCAAGGGGAAAGCATTGCAATGGTTTAGAAGTCTTGCCTCAGGTTCTATTCAGAATTGGAATCAGCTATGTATAGCCCTCCATGAGCAGTTTGGGGAAAAGGGAGACAACTTGTCCCTTTTGGAGCAGCTGCCAACTATCAAAAGAGCTCCCAATGAGCAGCTGACTGATTTTAATTTCAGATTTCAAAGGACTTGGGAGAGAATTCCAGTGGCAGTCAGGCCAACAGCAGAAGGTGCTTTTCTTTACTATCTCAAAGCTCTAAATTCTGATATTTCTATGTTGATTCAGTCCATGGGAGGCATAACTATCCCTATGGCTTATAGCATTGCCATTAGGGCTGAAAATTGTTTGATCCAAGCTGGAAAACTAGCCCCTAGACCTCCCATGCCATTGTTTCCAAGTTTAGAGAGCCCAAACACTAATCAAGCACCTAATTTGGCTCCTTCTCCCACTCCTAGAAATCAGAGTTCAAATGAAGCTTCTACTTCATCTCCAAGTGCCCCAAATGAGCTTCAAGAAGTCATGAAGCAATTGCAAAATTTAGGTAATGAGCTGGTTACTCTCAAGAGGCAACAAGCCCAAAGTTTTAGACCTTCCTTCCAGCCTCAAGCTCAGCCTAACAGGTAGCCATATCAACCTCATAGACCACCCAATCCAGCTGCAAATCTAAATCAAGCAAGGCCTCCTGCCAACAGACCATTTCAGCCCTATAATCCAAATGCTATATCTGCCTCTAAGGCATTGGTGCCAACACAAAACAATGTTGCTCAGGAGTATGATTGGTGTTTTCCATGCAATGAACCTCACAACCAATCTATGTGCTTCAACGGTGCCTTGAATCAAGCATTAATGGTGACAACTACTGGTGTGGAGGGTGAGGGCAGTCAAGGAAACAACCAACAACAAGAAACATTCCAACAGCAATCAGCCCCAAATGACACCACATTGGTAAACTGGCAAGCAGAAGATTTCTGTGGCATGAATCAAGCAGTTTCTCAAGGTGTTGCAGCCAACACAAGGTCAAAAAGAAGGAATTTGGGTGAAGAGCAGCCATTAGCTCCAACCAATCTCCAACCTTCTATGGCTCCACAAATGGTTGGCAAGCAAAATCCAATTTCAAATGCACAAGGGCAGCCAAGAACAGCTCCTAGACCAACTCAAATACCAGTTGTTGCTGCCCACATGCAAGGAGTGAATGTGCCAACCAAGGGACAACAAAGAGATCCTCCATCACCATTCAGTATCATTGATCAGATGAAGAAGACAAATGTAAATATATCAATGTGGGAATCCCTATCTATCCCAGGCCAAAGAGATTTGCTACAAGCTGCCATGAAGGACTGGCCAACTTTGAATCAGCAAGTTCAGATGCAAGAGAAAGTGCTCACAAATGCTGCCCAGCCTGAAGGGAATCATGGAGGACAGCAAGGTAAAATGTTGAAGCCCCCTCCTTTCTATGTTTCATTAATCATTGGAAATCAGTTAGTGCACAATTGCATGATAGATTCCGGGGCAAGTAGCTCAGTGATGCCTAAACAAATAGCTGATCAGCTAGGGCTCCAGTATGAAACCATATCCAAAGGGGTAGTGCAGCTGGATGGGACAGCAGTAACAACAGTTGGAGTGATTAGAAACTTGAGTCTTACCTTGCATGCATGTCCAAATGTTGTTGTTTTACAAGATGTATCAGTTATAGACCTTCCACCACTCTTTGCCCTATGCTTGTCAAGGGACTTCACAGCCAAGATTGGAGGATATTTGTCTGCTGATTGGTCACACATGCTGTTCAGAACGAGGTATGGAACCAAAGCTACAATCAGGTCTGAACCTATTGCAAACTTCCACATTGAGCCCTACACTCCAAGTCAGATCAATGCCAACTGTTCGGCATTTGATCAAGAAGATCACCCAAGCACTGATGAAGCTGACACCAAGGTTGGAAGCATCCCGGATCTAACTCTTGATGAATGGGAAAACAAGGTGCATGCTTTTGATCCTTATCAAGAAGTAGAAGAATCTGAGCTAGGGGTCTATTGCATACATCAAGAAGATCAGCCCATTCCTAGCATCACCAAGCCAAACCACAAGGATGACAATGAGGTATGGCAGCTATTTTTTGATGGATCAAGGAGTAGACAAGGTGCAGGAGGTGGAGCCATGCTTGTTTCACCTCAAGGAGTAAAGTACTATTCAGCTTTTAGATTTCAGTTTGCATGCTCCAATAACACTGCTGAATATGAAGCCTTGGTGCAAGGGATGCATTGGGCAATAAAGAGAGGAATAAAGAACTTGCAAGTCTTTGGTGACAGTGAATTGATTGTAAATCAGGTCAAGGGACAACATGCTGCCAAGAATGATCTACTTAAGTGCTACAAGAACAGGGTGTGGGACCTCATTGAAGATTTTGAGGGTTTTGGCATCAAATCCATTCCTAGGAAAGAGAACCAAGCTGCTGACAGGCTTGCAGCAGTAGGGGCAGCCTTTGACATTGTGGAAAGCATTCAACAAGACAAGGTACAACCAAACATCCATGTGATTGTGAGGCCTTCAGTGCCAGATAACAATGTCAGTTGGCAAGTGTTTGAAAATGACCAGCAAATCATCCATTTCTTGCAAGAAGAAGCTGAGTTCTCAGCTAAAAATCAGGAAAAATTGGAACAGCAGTATGGTGACCAAGTGGTACAGCTGAGAACTAACAAGCTGCCCAAGGGACTTATCACTTTGGAGTCCATTTTCAATCCCAATGATCAGTTTAGGAAAGAGAAAGCAAACATTCAGGTCAAGAGAGAAGATTCAGTATCCATCTTGGTGGAAGAGAACAAACCATTGCAAATTGGAAAGATGACAACTGAACAAGAAAGGTATGAGTTCATACAGCTGTGTCAAGAGTTCCCTGATGTGTTTTCTTGGAGCTACGAAGATTTGAAAGGTTTCAATCCCAAGTTAGCTCAGCACACCATTGAGTTGGATCCAAATACTAAGCCCATCAGGCAGAAACAAAGGCCAGTCAATCCACACATGGAACCTCTCATGAGGAAGGAATTGAACAAGTTGATTGAGTCAAGAATCATATTCCCAATCAAGCATTCTAGTTGGGTTGCCAACTTGGTTCCAGTCAGAAAGAAGAGTGGAGAGATCAGATTGTGTGTTGACTTCAGAGACTTGAATAGAGCATCTCTCAAGGACCATTACCCACTCCCTTCCATGGAGCAAATCTTGCAAGTTGTGGCTGGCTCCGAGAGGTTTTCACTACTTGATGGCTACTCAGGCTACAATCAGATTATGGTGAAGGAAGAAGACCAGTTCAAGACAGCCTTCACAACCAAATGGGGAACTTATGCATACAGGAAAATGCCATTTGGGCTGTCCAACGCTGGTGCTACTTTCCAAAGAGCAATGGACATGGCGTTCAAAGGTTTGATTAACAACGTGGTGCTGATTTACCTTGATGATATCACTATTTTTTCCAAGAATGCAGCAGACCACCTCTCTCATTTGAGACAAGTCTTCACGAGGTGCAGGAGATTTGGAGTGTCTTTGAATCCTAAGAAGTGTATCTTTCTTGCACATGAAGGAAAGCTCCTTGGCCATATTGTCTCCAAAGAAGGATTAGCAATTGATCCAGAGAGGGTTGAAGCCATAAGAGCACTACCATTGCCAAGCCACAAGAAAGCCCTTCAGAGTTTCTTGGGGAGGATAAACTTTGTTCGGAGGTTTGTCCCAGATTTTGCAGCCCTTGTCAAGCCCATCACCAAAATGTTAAAGAAGAGCATGGCTTTCAAGTGGACAGCAGAAGGCAAGGAGAGTTTTGAAGCAATCAAAGAAGCTATCTCTCAAGCACCAACTCTCATCAACCCAGATTTCTCCAAGGATTTCATCCTCTATGCATTTGGAGGTAATGATACTATTTCTGCCATTTTGGTACAGCAGAACAAGGACAACGATGAGCAGCCAATTGCTTTCTTCAGCCAGAGCCTAGATGACTATGAGGTGAGGTATTCTTTTATTGAGAAGCATGTGCTGGCAGTAATCAGAAGCTTGAAGAAATTCAAGCATTTAGTCTCAAACAACAAGGTCCAGTTGCTGGTCTCACATGCTGGGGTTAAGGACTTCCTCCTCAACAAAGATTTGAATGAGAAAAGGGCAGGTTGGATCACCCGTGTCATGGAGTATGACATTGAGATCAAAATCACCAAGCTGGTAAGAGGAAAAGGATTGTGTGAGCAGCTGGTTTTGGGGAAGCAAAAAGAAGCATGCAATGAAGGAGAGGCTGTTTTGACAGTTCAAGACAGCCATGAGCCATGTGGCACTCAAGAAGAAAACAATGCTGCCCCCACTCCTTGCTGGACCCAAGGTATAATGCACTTCCTAAGCACAGGCCTATGCCCTCCAGGAGATGAACAAGACCCAAAGAAGACACTTCAGATTGCAGGCTGTCCCATATGCCATTGTTGATGGAGTTTTGTTCAAGAAAGATGTGAATGGAGTGCTGCTGAGATGCATTAGCACAAATCAGATTCAGAGGGTATTGGAAGAGTTCCATGGTGGACCAGCTGGTGGTCATTTTGCACCAAGAGTGACAGCTCTAAAAATCATGAAGGCTGGTTATTATTGGCCTAAAATTTTTAGTGATTGCTATGCATGGATCAAGAGGTGTAAGAATTGTGCATTCTTCACAGGAAAAGAGAGACTTGCTGCCCTTCCATTGCATCCAATCTCAGTTGACCAGCCATTCATGCAATGGGGTTTGGACTTCATTGGAGTCATTAATCCCAATTCAAGTCAAGGGCACAAATGGATTTTGACAGCCACAGACTACTTCACCAAGTGGACTGAAGCAGTAGCACTCAAAGAGGCAAATGAGTCCAGCATCTTAGACTTTTATGAGGGGATAGCAACTAGATTTGGTATACCTGCTACAATAATCTCAGATAATGCATTGGCATTCATTGGATCCAAGGTGACTGAGTGGGCTGTCAAGAATGGGATCTACCTAAGCACTTCATCAAACTATTACCCTCAAGGTAATGGCCAGGCCGAGTCTACAAACAAGAACTTGTTGAGGATCATTAGGAGGACTCTTGATGAGAATCAGAGGTCTTGGCATACCAAACTGAAATCAGCCTTATGGGCTGATAGGATAACTCCCAAGAGATCCACAGGTAACTCTCCATTCAGGCTTGTTTATGGAAGAGAGGCAATCTTGCCCATGTCACTTGAGTTGCCAACATTGGAACTCATGAAGCGGTTAGAGTTGCTAGAGTTTGGGCCCATGGAGGTGAGATATGCAGAGTTGATGGAGCTCCAAGAGATCAGAGATCAGGCATCCCAAGCAATGGAGAAGGATCAAGCTTTGATCAAGAAGACCTTTGATAGGAAGGCCAAGAGTAGATCTTTCCAAGTTGGAGATCTAGTGTTAAAATGGGATGCAGATAGAGCAAAACCGGGAAGGCATTCAAAATTTGATGCCATTTGGAGTGGCCCATACATGGTCACGAAGTGCAAGAACAACAATGCCTTCCAATTGGCTTCATTGGATGGTGAAGAACTGCAGATTCCAGTCAATGGAATCTATCTAAAGCATTGCTTCTAAAGGGAAATTCTCCACCTTGTAAATATTAGATTAGGTTTCCATTCCTTCAAGTGCTTGTGCACATTGTTTTCATCTAGGTTATTTTTTCTTTCCCTAAGTGCTTTGGCACAGCTTGCTGTCCCTGGAGATGTTTTGCAGTCCTTTCTTCCATCAGGTGATATTCCATCTTCCTCCTTACAACATTCTAAGTCAGTTGGGGTTCCAACAGAAAATTTGATGACTCCATGCCCAATGGACTACTTCAGGCAACTGGTATTTTCATCTAGCAGGTAGATGACCCCTCTGAGTTGCCAAAATTGTTATCCCAAATGTGCCCCCTGCTCATTTTGTGGCTAACTCCTTTACATCTTTCCTTCTCTTGTGCCTCAGTCAGAATATTTTGTTTTCCAGGCACTCAAAACCTTCTGGAAATGGCACCATTGGATAGAGATCTTTCTCAGCTTTCCAGAAAGGTAAATTTTTCCTCCTAACTCCACGTATTTTTCAAGTTATGGCTCAGCGGAGTTTTGGTGGGAAATTTTCCCCTAGAAGGCCCGCAGCCAATCAGGAGCTGCCACGTGTCCAAGGGCGAAAAAACACCAAGCGACCCGAAGGAAAAAATGGTCAGGAAGGGCCCACACAAAATCAAAACATGCCATGTGGCACTTGGAGTGGTGGAGCATGGGGAAAATTTGAAAAATGTTCCAAAGACCAAACGGGTAAAAATTCAAACTTTTTGCCCGCCGATCCGATTTTGGCCTATTTTTGCCCTAAAACTTCAAATCACCATAACTTTCGATCCAGAGCTCGGATTTTCATGTTCTTTATATCAATGGAAAGCTGGTGAAATTATCTACAAGATTCTATGGTCAATTTTGAATTTTGGTTCAGTTTGGAGGGATAAAATAAAAAAACTCTTCTGGTATGCGCACATGGATAGAATTGACGTTTCAACAACCAATTTTAATGCGAAATGGGTCGCATTCTTCTCCAGCATGGTCAAAAATGTTCAGGGGATGGGTCTATCAGGTCACTCATGCTGTTTTTAATGCATTTTGGTCAATGAGGAATGGCTCCCACGTTTTTTCACATTTTCTCTCTCCTGGGTTTGACCCATGCACTGTAAAAAGCCAGATTTGGCTCATTTTTCAAAGGGGAACACCTTTTTTACACAGCAAGCTTCTGTTTTCAGCAAGTGATTTTAGAAGTACCAGACCTTTCAGGGATTGTAACATACCTTTTTTTCCTCTTTGGTGTTGGAATGCAAGGATTTTGATGTTGAAAATCACAATGCAGGCTCTGTGAATGCTTTCAGTCCTTTGCATGTGTTGTTTGTTTCATTTCAAACCTTTGATTACAAGCTTATCAACCTGTGCATGATGTTTTATGATGTATTTTCTGATTTGTGTCTATTTGCATGAGCAAAAATGTTCACCACTCCTTTGGTGCATCACCGTCATTAGTTTAGTTTCAATTTTTGCATTTCTATCCCTGTCTCCTTGCAATCTAGAGATAAAATTAGGATCTGAACCTCTGCAGTTGTGCAAATAATAGATCTAATCAGAGGAGTTTGAGGAACCAGCCTCTAATCTGGAGATTCCTCTCTCATTTTACAAGTCCCACACTTGGAGAGAGGTTTCAATGTTGTGCAATCACAATGGATGCCTGAAATATCAACTTAGAACCCTGATTTGCAATAATACCTCCTTCAGAGGGTTGTAAGATGTATTCTATCCTTCACTTACTATTTATCATATGTCACATCAAGTTCACCGTTGTCACTGATAACCTACAACAAATAATTGACCTACAAAACCCTTAAAAGCACATCAAATCCCAAAAAGAGAATAATGCAAATTTGGGGTCAAATTATCCTTATTTTTCAAATGAGTGATGTTTTGAATGAGCACTACACTACATTTTAGACCCAATGTAGTTCTCTGTGTGTGTAGAGTTTGTGCCCTAGGTGGATCTTTTGTGTGTAACACTTGATAGCGAGTAAATAGCTAGATATGGAAAATGTAGATGGTTATGTGCATGAAAGAATGAAATTCCCCTCTTATGAAGTGTATGCAAAATAATGTAGTCCCTTTCCCTTGTGTGGATGCTAGATGGATGCTTGAATTCTCTTGATAATTCCTTTGGGTGTGACCTTAGGTGGTGATAGTTAATGCTTAGTGATTTGTCCTTTATTATGGTCATATAAATTTATATTTATATGATTCCCTTTCTATAATTTCATAATTAACCCTGAAAATACCTACTACCAAAAAGTTAAGATGTCCAAACGACTCAAAAGGACCAAAAATATGTGATAAAAGTAAAAATAGTTAAGGGGCACATAGAGGGGAGAGGGGTGCCTGATGTTAGTGTCCTGGTTGGGTGCTAGTGTCTAGAATGAAAAATGCCAAAGTATGAAAAGAAAAGATGGGAAAGAAAGAGTATACTACCAAAAGAGGCAAAAAAAAGCAAGAAAAGAGGCAAAAGACATGGGTCAATTAGTAATTTTCTTACTTATGAATCATATGAATAATAATATGTGATCAAGATTAGATAGATACCCAAATTGCATGATTTAGTGTCTACACATTCCCATCTCTAATTTTTTTCAAAATGATATAAAGGAATGATCATGGATATTCAAAAATATTTGGTATTATTGAACATATGTAAATGTGAGTCTTTGGAATGATATGGATAAATACTTTGGAAGACTTAACTTGTTTCACAATAGGGCTCAAAATGAACACCAACACCATATATCCCTTTTGGTTCATTCCTTTTGTCTCAAAGGAGAACCAAGTCTCCTACTTGAAAATGCCATTGTTTTGCATTCTTTTCAAAGATATTATTTACTCTATTATGATGCTCAATGATAATATTAACCACCTTTAACCTATTTTAATCTAACTCTGTTAGATACATGATTATTTTCTCAATAGAACTATGAAAATTTCCAGCTTCAACTGCTTTGGACAACTTCAAACCTAGTTTTTCTAGAGAGATATGGATCTCAACATTGAAAAAATAGAGAATCTAGAAAGGGAACATAACAATGGATATTTTAATAGTAATATGGTCTACTCATAGTGAATCATGCAATGAATTATGCCATGTTCTATGTTTATCATCCATAAGCTTTTGAATTATGGTCACTATATTTTGTATGGCAGGAATTTTTTTTTATATAAAACATGCACTCTCATCATTCATTCAACTAGGGTATCAAGGAAACGAGTAAGAGACACACCAATACTGACACACAACAAATAAAATTAAAAGAGGGTATAGGGACCGCTAAGTTCGTATACCCAAAGGGAAGTAACCCTTACACTAGGAAAACTTAAGGTTCCCAAGGCACTAGGTTGAGAAAGAGGAAGGAGCCCTATTGAGGTATTGAGACTATGCGGGAGATTAATAAAAAAATGAACATGAAATTTTTTTGCTAACCAAAGTTTTAAACTTTTTTTGTTGGGCCCCTAGAATATTGACTAAGTACAAAAGGCACGTAGGCACACAAGGTCCCAGTTAAAGAAAGGCACGCAAGGACAAAGCACGTAAGGCAGGGTTTTAGAAAAGGGTTTAAGGAAGCCCATGGCACGTGCGACATGTGGAAAGAACCAAGGGTTTGGGACTTAGACAAATTGGACATTCGGGGAAGAACACGTGAAAAGCATGACCTGACTAGCGTGTGGATAAGATGCCAGCCTGGCGACAGGTTGGCCCAAGAAGGAGCATGCCTGTGGTAGAATCTTCTAGAAGCACATCATGGGATAAAGTGGGAAGCTCAGGCCTGGAGGAGCATGCTCGCATGGAGGACCACATTCAGACACTTGGCATCAGATCTGAGGGTGCTGGAGGATGAGTTGGCAGTCCAGAAAAGCTATAAATACAAGTGCCTGTAGAGTAAATAGAGAGACTTAGAGTGTGGGTGGAGCTCTGCAGAAATACTGCAAGAACTCTGTTAGTGGGTAATTGCATTTGGGAAAGGATGTATTTGGCATGGGGATTGTAATTTTTATTTTTGGTAGCTTAGTTACATAAGTCCAGTTGCAATGCATGACTGTGGTCTACTTCTCTGTGACACTCTGTAATGGCTCCATGGATGTAATGAGGTTACCTGTTATATATACATGAATATCAATGATTCTGATGCATACTTCTCTCTCATGAGTTCTCTTTCCTTTTATGCTAAGTATGGATGCTTGTATGCTTCTTTCTGTTATGATACACATTATAGATTCTGTTAAGTACTCTATCTGAAATGACTGCAAGGATCTAGAGGCCATTCTGAGCTCTATGGTTCTTGTATGTCCTAAATCCATTTGAAAGTATTTTAAACACAAATCATAGATGATGTTTCCCACTAAACTCACATAAAAGAGAGACTCGGCACCCGCGCGTGCCTCAGGTGAGCACCCATCTTTCACTAGGTGATAGGCTCGGCGCACATGGGGTTCCTTTCTTTTGTGTTAAGGGTAAAAATGACTACATCTTGGTTCCATTGCCGGGACCTCTTTTAAAAGTTGTAGTGGGAATTATCATTCATCATGGTCTGTGTAGTGAGTAATGACAGAGCGGTTAACTTTGGAAAGTGTTGAATCATGGTTTAAGAGCATGGAGGATGAATTCACTCAGAGATTCAGCACTGGACCTGAGTTTAATGCACGTAGATGGGTAGAAGAGAACCTCTACCATGATCTGTATGAGACTTTTTTCTGTTGCTTCCCAGTGGAACTGTATGAATGGCTCACAGCCTATGCATCTAGATCAAGTTGGCATTATGGATCATGTGTGGACCTAAGAAGAATACCAGAGGCTGCATGATGTAGATCTGACGTGGACCCATGCTGTGGATCATTGGTGGAAAGGAGTATTGGCTAGCTACACTCTGGAGTATGCCATTTCCACATATTCTTGTCCAGAGGTTGCTGAGTTTGAGTTTCTGCAGGAGCCCAGAGGATCATTTCTACGTGTTGTCCCTCTGGCTATGAAGATCTTGATGGTTACCATGAGTTTAGAGGCATTCCCAATGGCCGGCTAAACCATTCTGAGTGTTGGGTGAGGAAGCTAGGGTGGAGGAAGATGGAAGATGTTGCAATAGAGAAAGATAGGGAGGAAAGATGACTCAAGTATGGTGAAGCACATGAAAGGGAGATTGCTAGACAATGCGAGGTTGCAGGTGTGATGGATGTATGGTGGAAGACATTGCGGGAAGGATTTGAGGTTCACGCAGAGGACATGGAACCTGAGCAGTCTGTGTGACCCCATCTTGGCAAGCGTGTAAGAGAGACCCCTTCAGCTTCTGATGAGAGTTCATCATGTGGAGAAAGAAGAACCATTGGCATGCATCTGAGCCCACCTAGTGACCAGACCCTGGCACTTGGTTTTCCAGATCAGGGGGAAAATATTGCTGGTCTAGTTGGTTACATTGGAAGTGATCGGTCTACACCCAGGAGGTATAATTTCTCATTTGGGCCTTCTATGGCTGCAAACACCAACCCAGTGTTAGGAATTTTCGGGCAAGGTATAGACACACAAGCTTTTGGTCTCACATCTGGGAGTGGCATGGGGTATACTATTGGTAGTGGGGCATTGTCGCAGACCATAGGCACATAGCTCAGTGGAACTATGGGGACCCTTGGCATGACCACTTTAGGACCTGGTGGGTCTGGTGGATCTGGTGGTTCAGGACCTAGTGGACCTAGTGGGTCTGGTGGTTCTAGTGGTGTCTGGTGGATCTGGTGGTTCAGGACCTAGTGGACCTGGTGGATCTGGTGGTTCAGGACCTGGTGGATTAGGTGGCAGGAAACACAGGTGGAAACCAAGGCTCTGGCTCAGGAGGATTCAGGCCCCAACCACCCCCACAAGTTTTCTTTGAAATGTCTCTACATTTTCCCAATTACAGAGGTATTGAGGATGCTACAGAACATGTTCACAAGTGTGAACTGCTATGGCACGCAAAGGGTATCACAACCCCAGAACAGAAGGCTAGTCAGTTTGTAACCACATTGCAAGGGCACACACATAGCTGGTATAGGAAGTATGACCCTCATCAGACAGTAGTGGACTATACTGCTTTAAAGAATGCATTCTTGGCAAAATTCCACATTCCTGAGTTTGAGCAGAAGAGCATCAATGCTTTGAAGGAGATTCAACAAGGAATGGCAGAGAGTGTGTGGGAGTATGATGTGTGCTTTAAAACTCTCTTGTCTAAATTATCATATGATATTCACCCTTCACAACATGCTCAGTGGTTTTTTGGAGGGTTGATCACTCCTTTTAGAAGGGCCTTATCTCATAAAACTTTTACAGACCCACGTGAGGCATTAGAAGCTTCTCTACATGTCGAGGCTGTTGGTAGTGTTGATACTGGCATTAGCCCATTCCTGGAGGCTCAGATTACTGCTATGGCCAAGCAGTTGGAAAATTTGTCTGTGAACTCAGCCCATGAGACTCGCAGTGGTTTGTGGTGCACAGATTGTGAAGTAGAGGGGCACGTTAAGGATAATTTCCCCCAGAGGACAGTACATGCCATGACAGTATATTGTGAAATTTTTCATGGGGACCATGATGCGAGTAGGTGCCCCTTACTACAGCGTGCAATCCAGAAGAATGTATCTTGTTACTGCAATATTTTCACCTCTACAACCCATGATACTAAGGACTGTAGGCTCATTGATCAGATCCATGAGGCCATTGATCATGGGGTGCACCAAACTAGCATTGCCAATAGTTCCAAGGGTGATGATCACCATTATGAGGAGCACGTAGATGGAGGCACATGTGGAAGAGGTTTTCAAGGAGGATTCCATGGTCATGGTAACCATGGAGGAGGAAGGATTGAGTTCCCACATGGAACCTATTTCAACTGTGGATCTACAGATCATTACAAACGTGAATGCCCAGACCTGTTGCAGTGCTCGTGGTGTGGAAAGAAGCATAAGTATGAGGAGTGCCTAGAATTGTTTGAGCACATGAATCAGTAGCACCGAAAAGACAAGGGCACTGCAATGGTCAGTATTAAGAAGGAAGACACCCAGTGGATGCCTCAGGTAACATGGGATGTAGGTTTGGAGCTTGTCTTGGTAACAACAAGGGTAGAAGCCATGCGTAAGAGAGATACCAAGATAGAAGAACCTAGTTTCAAGGGAGGAAGTAGTTCATGGAAAGTATCTAGACCCTGCGCATTAGGAGGTGTATCAAGACACTATGGATGTCATTCAGAGTTTACAAGGGGAAATCCAGTGTCTAAAGGAGCAATCCAAGAGGGAGGAACAAGGAAGGAGAGTCGAGGCACCCAAAGGATGACCTAGGATGAGGTCAAGGAGGTGTGTAAAATGCTAAGGCAAGAGAATATCATTCCCTTGCTAGGATCATGGTTGAGAGAGAAGGTACCACGTGCCAGAGGAGAGTGTGAGAGGCAGGTATTACATGTAAACCTTCCCCCTCACAGCCTTGACTATAACAAGGAGACCACATTGAATGCAGTTGTAGATGGATGGCTCCTTAGTAATATCCTCATTGACACTGGCACGGAGGTTAATGTTCTAACTTTGGATGCATGGCATCAGATGGGAAGACCTGCATTACAACCATCTTTGAATGTGTTGTATATGGCAAACAAGACTAAGGTGATTCCCATCGGTGTCTTAAAGGATGCAACTATTACTATCTAGGGAGCTAAGTTTACTGGGGACTTCGAAGTCTTGGCACTCACTGAGGTAGACAATTTCCCAGTGCTACTTGGGCACCCATGGTGTTACAAGAACAATGCGGACCTTCAGTTCAACAAAGGGTACATCAGCTTTGAAAACAAGGAGGAGTGGGTCATTATACCCCTGGCTGATGGGAAGTCAACACCCTATATTGAACCTTTGGGGGAAGAAGTTCTGGATAGGATATACGTGCGCTCAATCAGGGACCCAGAGATAATACATCCTACTAACGAAGTTATCCAGTTTGAGGATGCTCAGTCAGTAAGTGATACCACCAGTCTAGCATGTGACAATTGGGTGTGGGGAACTTATGAATTGATGGGATGATAGTTGAGAGGGTCGGTGACCAAGGTAACAAAGGCACGCATAGTTCGGTGCCTAGGAGGAAAAGAGCTACCCAAGTATTCAGGAGGAGCCTTCCCTGAGATCTTTCTGCAGGAGGTGGAAGCTCAGTGGAAGGATGAGAAGGAATGGAGAGGGATGCTAAGTTATGTCCTACTCGGCACAGTGGCATGGTGGTGGGCTACACATCAAGGAGAGCCTTTTGGAATGGCATGCAAGGTAAGAATTGCTCTCTCTGTCAGATTCTCTAGGAGCAACGTGCCCACCACCATCAAGGACTACCATGGGAAGGAGCCCACCTCTTTCCATATCCAGGAGTGTGAATGGGTCTGGAGAGAAGGTGCAGAAGATTTTCCACCATCCCTCTGGGTGCACAAGTTGTATTCTACACTGCAGGGTTACACACGTGCATGGTACATTCATTCAGAGACACACCGCCAGACAGGGAATTGGCAAGAGCTCGTGGCTGACCTTATTCAAACCTTTGAGTATCAGAGTACCAAGCCATCAGTTGATAAGGCCTTGTAGGGTATCAAGCACCTTACCATGGGGGATAGTGCCATGGTGGAAGATAGGTTGTTGGAATTACTAGGTGAACCAAGATTGGAGGCACGCTTTGAAGAAGAAGTAGAGGAAACAGAAGAGTTACAGCTTGAGCGCACATGTTTGGAAAAGGAGAAAGGAAAGTTGGTGTATGTGATTGATGGAGAGGAATTAGAAAGCTTGGATGTTATCCATTCTGTAGGGACGCGCGAGGTAGTGGACAGTGTTGATACTCACGCGCACCTACCATGAGCCCTTAAAGACAAAGAAGGTTAACATCGTTCAGGAGAAGAACCTAAGGAAGCTATTATTGGAGATTACTGGTCGGAGAAGGAAGTCTCTAAGATCATTGATCTGTTGCATGAATTTGAGGATTTATTCCCACACGGGTACCATGAGCTCAAAGGTGTTCACCATTCCTTGGGGGAGATGAAGATAAAGCTGAAGGATGGTGCATGCCCAGTCAGGAAGAGGCCCTACCAGATGAATCCTAATTTACATAAAAGGTTAAGGAGGAGATAGACAAAATGATAGCTTCTGGGATCATTGAAGTAGTGGAGGAATCAGAATGGATAAGTCTGATGGTAATCAACATCAAGAAGGATGGGCAGATTAGGATCTACGTGGATTATAGGGAGCTGAACATAGTTTGTGTCATTGATCCCTTTCCAACCCCCTTCACTGAAGAAATTTTGGAAGGAGTCACTGGGCATGAAATCTATTCCTTTACAGATGGATTTTTGGGGTACCACTAAGTCTAATTGCAAAGGAAGACTAGGAGAAGAAAAATTTCACCACTGAGTGGGGAATTTTTACATACACAGTCATGCCCTTTGGTTTGAAGAATGTGCCTGTTATTTTTTCACACATAGTGGTGCAAGCATTCCAGGACTTCATCCATAAGTTTCTTCAGGTCTATTTGGATGATTGGACAGTGTATGGTCTAGTTAAAGACCATTGTGACAATTTAAGGTTAATGTTTGAGAGGTGTAGGTAGTTGAGGATATCCCTCAACATTAAGAAGTGTGTGTTTGCTACACCCTTTGGGAATTTATTAGGGCATATCATATGTAAGGAGGGCTTGCTGGTAGATCCCACTAAAGTTGCAGTTATTGTGGGGTTAGGGGAGCCTACTAGCCAAAGCGCAGTGCACGAATTCCTTGGGCATATGGGTTATTACAAGGAAATTGGCACAAAGGGTATGCCAGGATTGCCATGCACCTTTAGAGGAACTACTTAGACATAAAAGTTCCTTCCATTGGGGAGATTCACACGACAGAAGAGGGCATTTGATACATTAAAATATAGGCTTGTCACCCCGCCTATATTATGTTTTCCCTCTTAGGACAAGCCCTTTCATGTCCATGTAGATGCCTCAGGGACCGCTATTGGAGTAGTGCTTGCACAGTGCAGGTGAAGGAATTGTTGATCATCCTCTATGTTTTGCAAGTAGGAAGTTGATACCAGCATAGTATAACTACACCACAACTGAGTGCAAGGCATTGTCAATGATCTATGCACTTTTCAAGTTTAGACAGTATGTATTGGCAACACCCTTTGTATTTTACACCGACCACATGGCGTTAAAGTATTTGGTGAACAAGCCTCCTGTTCTACAAGGAATATAATTGGTGGGTGTTGTTGTTTCAAGAGTTTGAATTCACCATTATAGTGAAGCCTGGGAAAAGCTAATTGTGGACCTGATCATCTGTCAAGAATTGATTCAGGGGAGGAATTGGCAGAGTATTGAGGAGACAATGCCAGATGCACAAATGTTTAGGTTACGATGTGCACCCTCAGATATGGAAGAGATTGTAGTATTTTTAAAGGAAGGTGTGGTGTCGGAAGGAATAAAGGAATTATATAAAAAGAAGTTAGCCATATGCACCATTCCCTACATGTTAATCAGTGGAGACTTATACAAGTTGGGAAGTGATGAATTTTTGTGCAGGTGTGTATTAGAGCATGAGTATTTGACCATCATGGAGGAAGACATAGAGGAAGTGCATGGTGGGCATTATGTAGGTGATGTAACCACCTGTTTGCGATATTAATGATAGGTTTATGGTGGGAAACCATTGTACATGGATTGTAAAGACTATTGTAAAGCGTGTGTGACCATTGTCAGTGCATTGGAAAATTGTTAGGAAGAGAGATGAAATTTTTGCATTCCCTATCCCTAGTGCTGAATCTTTTGAAAAGTGGGCAATAGACTTTGAGTAAACCCTATCACAAGTGGTCACGTGTGGACTAGGTCATGCTATGTCATCACTTCGCACAAGGATTTTATTTGACCAGGTGGGTAGAGGAAGCCCCAACTAAAGATTGCAATCAGCCACATGGACTTTTGGTTCTTGTGGGAGAACATTATCACGAGGTTTACATATGGATGTTGTGTGATTTTGACCAGGATAGGTATAGGTATTTTGCCATTTCTTGAAGAGATTGAGGATCATGTGGATACCCTTTGGTTCAAGGTGGCTCATCACAAGGATAGGGTGCAGGATCTTCATCCAGGTAAGTTTAAAGGGAACCATGGAAATGATTCAACAGTGTATGGTCTAGTTAAAGACCATTGTGAAATTTAAGGTTTGTTTGAGAGGTGTAGAAAGATTGAGGATATCCCTCAAATTAAGAAGTGTGTTTTGGGCCCTTTGGGAATTTATTGATGTCAACATATCATAGATGAACAGGAGGGCTTGCTAGTAGTTGGCCATGGCATGGTGGAAGTTTTCTTCCAGTTGAATTAGGGTTACCTTCTCTATGTAATAGTGCAATAGGATGGTTGGGGCATATGGGTTATGAAGAAGAAGCGCCAAGGCATGCCAAAATAATTGTGCCTTTAATGAAATTGGATGTCGAACATTATCCATAAATTTCTTCAGGTCTAGATGCCAAAGACCATGACAATGGGCCAGGGAACTGCTCAGACATAAAAGTGCCTTCCTTTGGGAGAGGCGCAAAGAGGGCGTTTGATACATTAAAAGATAGGATGATCACCACATATAGTTAGAAGTTTCAGGTCTTGGGAAAGCCCTTCGCATGTGCTATATGATGCCTCAGGGATATGCGCTATTGGAAAGTTGAAAAGGTGAAGGGGTCATTATTGATCATCCTAGGGAGTGATTTTGCAAGCCAATGGAAGTCTGACATGGGATAGAAGCAGAACTATACATTAAAGGGCATGAGGCATTGTCAATGATCTACATAAATAATTTCTTCTTGGGATGCCCTTTTTGTTTTACACCGATGCCACATGTGCATTAAAGTAGTTTGACAATTTTCATTTTATGAAGGAATTGTTCCCTGTGTTCAGTTTTCAAGTAGCCATAACTTTTCACATTGTCAGTTCACGAAGGTTGACACTTTTCAGAAATCTTACAAGGTCCTGATCCAACTACAAGAATCCCTTTAATTGGGTTTGAATTCTTAAAAATACAAAATACAAAAAGTATTTGGTGTTTGATAAGCTTTATAGATCACCATACCACCATATGAGATGGGTATTAAGCAACCTGAGGTGAAGTTCAGGATAGAAGAATGCCCTCTCTCTTTGGGCTCTGATCATCTTCCTATAAATTTTCAGGAGAGGATTCTATTCTAGACAATGGATGGAACTATTTAGGTTGCGGCCCCCTCAGATTTGGAGGAGATTGTAGTATTTTTAAAGGAAGGTGTGGCACCAAAGGAATGAAGGCATTAGAGAAAAAGCAGTTTGCCATATGCGCCGGTTTGCCCTACATGTTAATCAGTGGAGACTTATACAAGTTAATGGACATGATGAAGTTTTGTGCAGGTGTGTATTAGAGCATGAGCATCCTCCCATCATGGAGGAAGCACACGGAGGAAAGTGTATCTGTGCATTATGATCTGATGCACCACATGTAAGATTTAATGGTAGGTTTGTGGTGGGAAGACAGGTGTACAAGGATTGTAAAGACTATTGTAAAGTGTGTGACCATTGTCAGTGCATTGGAGTTTAGGAGCGGGCCAAGAACTGGCATTTGTGGTAGGATGCATTTTCTTACCCTGTGTCCTTGGCAAGTTATAGATTAGGTTTTTAGTAAAATCTAAGCCTTTGTGCATCTAAAGAGGAATAGGAACCTTTTGAAAAGTGGGCAATAGACTTTGTAGGCCCTATTGCACTTGGCACGCATAGGACTGGGTCACGCTATGTCATCACTTGCATGGATTATTTGACAGGTGGGCAGAGGCAGCCCCAACTAAAGATTTGTATATCCACATTCAGCAAGGTTCTTGTGGGAGAACATTATCACAAGGTATGGATGTCCGTTGATTTTGACCAGTGATAGGGGTATGCATTTCTTGAATGAGACCGTGAGGATCCTATTAGTAGAGTTCATGGTGGCTCATCACAAGACTACACCCTATCACCCACAAGAAAATGGAACCATAGAAGCATTCAACAAAATACTGAGTCATACCCTGACCAAAATTTGTGATGTCGGAAGACAAGATTGGGATGAAAAAGTATCAACAGTATTGTGGGCTTACAGGACAACGTATAAAAGGCTGAACAAAGCCACACTGTTTCAGTTGGTGTTTGGCACGGAAGCTTGTTCTGCCAGTTGAATTCATGTTACCTTCTCTACAAATAGCACGTGCAGGAGGGTTGGCTGATGAGCAAGCACTGTAAGAAAGAATTGAGGAGTTAATGAAATTGGATGAGAGACGATCACTCACCAGGTGGAGCCAAACAATAGAGAAAGCAAAGCAGAAATCTTGGCATGATCGCCACATTAGAAACAAGAAGTTTGAGGTTGGGAAGATGGTTTTACTATATGATTCTAAGTTTCTACACCATCCTGGGAAGTTGAAAGTCCATTGGTTGGGTCCTTACACAATCTCGTACATCCTTGATTCAGGCACATGCCAGTTACAAGCACTGGATGGGACGAAGTTTCCTAGACACTTCAATGGGAGTAGGTTGAAGCCCTACTATAAATAAGTCTTCTTGGTGTTTGTAAATAAGGTAGTTTTGCCAGTTAGTTTAGAATTTTCCTTTATGCATTTCTTTTCTTGTGTTTCCCTTTCACATTGTTGTTTTGTTTTGCACCTTGGGCACCGGTAACCTTATTGCTACTTTTTGAGAATTTGTGAGTGCGTAGAGGACCGCACATCTTTTAAGTGTGGGGTGGAGTAATGTGAAGGAGCGCATGGTTAAAGTGCCAAGGAAGTTTGTGTTAAAAATCCCAGTTGAATGGCCCGGTTGAAAGAGGTGTATGAAGAGAAAAGATGGAAAAAGGATGGTTGGTGCCAAGATAAAGCTACTTATAGATCCCATGTACAAAGGAGGAGAAAGTGCATTAAGCAACATGAGGTAGGTAGAGAGAAAAAATTAGGACAAACGAAGTTCCTTCGGCACTGGTTTTACACATGTAAGAGTCTCCTATCAGGTTGGATTGGTTGCATGCCATAAGGTTGGAGGTTTTTCCGCATAGGTTGGGCGCGTGAGGGAAAGCACTTAAGTCAGGATTTGTTTGAAAAATCCACATTAAATGAAGAAAGTATGGTGGTAGGTGAAGTAGCACTTAATGCTCAAAAAGGGAAAAACTATAAATAAGGGGGTCGGGACACTTCATTTTTCACTTTGTGTATAAGAGAATGAAGCACTTTTTGCACCTCTACAAACTAGGGCTTCCAAAAAAACTGATCCGTGTGAAGAAAAATTTGGAGAAATTGAAGCGTAAGTAACTAGTTTAGATTTGTGAACCAGGAGGAAGGGATTTCACGGGCGTGGGAGAAAGTGTGAGAAGACATCATCTTGTGAAGGGAGTATCCCAGTTAGGGTTTGAAGAACTAGGGCATGGGGTTAAGTAATTTTCTTCACAAGTTCAAGATCTAGGGTTGGAGAGAGCAGAAGAACAAAGTAACAGAAGTGATTGAAGTGGGTAGAAGACCTAGAAAATGGCACCCAAGAAACTAGCTAGTACACCCAAGAAGGGCAAAGGAAAGGGCAAGGGAAAGCAACAAGAAATTGAAGCAAGCACAAATGAGGAATGGTATGCAGAGAATGCAATACCCAGATGGAGTGTTGTTGGGGAAGAAGTGGGAGTCCCATCTTAGGGATATGTCCGTAAATGATTATAATCATTAGACAAGCACAATTGAAAAGGATTTTGGCACTGGAGTTAGTGCACCCAACAAACAAGAGGACACCAGAAGGTTTGCCCATATATAATGATGACGTGAAGGTCAAATTGGAGAAGGTAGGGTTACTACAACTCTTTGAGTTGCCCTACTTCGGGAAACCTGAGCGACTGTATCAGTGGCTGATGTCGCGCGTGCATGAGGACTATTTCCACTTTGTGGCACACAAGATGCACATAAATCCTTAGCTCATTTCACAATTCACAGGCCTCATCTGTGAAGGAGATGGGTTGGAAGATGATTTGACAGACAAGGAAGTGATTAAGGAAACTATCACCACTCTTGCTTGCAAAAAGGGGTCAAGGTATTATGATGTCGCAGACATCAAGGATCCAGTAATGAAGATGGCTGTGCACCTGGTGTCAAAGCTAAATGGCTAGGAGAGATGGACTCAAGTCAGTAAGCCATGGTTAAATGTTTGTAGAAAGATTTCAGAGGGCACCATCTATAATTTGTCCACATTCATCGCGGATGAAATTATCAACTGCGTGAAGGAAGGTGACAGGATCCTTTTTGGAAATGTGTTGTTGACCATCATGTTCTTAGAGATAGGGGTACCAGATGCATCAGATAAGTTTGTATGGGAGTACCCTGATGAAAACCCCTCACCCGCCAAAATATTTGAGAAGTACACTTGTGACACTATGACAACAATGCACAAGGCGCGCTTGGAAAAGTGGTACACGTGCCTAAGGAACATGTTCGGGGTAGAATGGAGAATTCCTGAACAACTGTCAGTGGCCACTAGGGGAGAAGTAAAATTTTCTGTGTACCAGCATTACTACCTGGGTAGATTCAAGTTGATAGATGACTCATGGAGCCCATGGTGCAAGCTCCCCTTTACCTTCACAGCTCAGTACTTCCAAGTGGGAGTAAACAGGTTCAAGGAGTCTAAAAATTTTAAGTTGGACCTTGGTAGTTTGGACAAAGACCACAGGGAATTGTACAAAGGCTTAATCTACCCTAGAAAGCACATGTACATAGATCGGTACATGTCACATGAAGTAAAAATGACAAGGCCCATGACTCTTCCCATTGTAGGAGGATCTGTGGCGTGCATTTACATTCACATAAGGCCCAAGTCGGAGAAGGGCACATACCTAGAAAATGAGGTATTTATACCCCAGGATCCAACTGGGAGGAAAAGACCATGCCCAAATGAGAGGAAAAGGAACCAGAAATAAAAATCCCAAGTGTGGTGGAGACATAGGAAAAAGGTTCCCCTGGGACAAGCACCAGAACCAACATGTATGCGCATAAGAAAAAGGCCATAATTAGAGAAAAGACTCTAAAACCAGAAGATCCATCAGATAAGGAGTCATCAGAAGAAGAAATAGAGTCACCTACACCGGAATCTCCGGTTAGGAAAAAGCAGAGGGTAGAAGAGGAGACCACCTCATGGAAGAAGCTGGAAGTATGGGCAAGTACATAGGAGAGAAGGATGGTAGTGAGGAAGAAGTAAGTGGGGAAAAGGACCCTGGGAAAGATCAAGGGCCACCTATTTTCAATATACATGATTCAGATGAGGAAGGTAGAGAAGAAGAATAAGGGTTCCTTTTTGTGCGGCACAAGGATAGTCAGGCTGGAGGAAGCACCCAGGACATGGGAAAAGATGAAGAGGCTAGCACATAGAAACAAGAGGTTCCAAGCTTAGCACAAGAGAAAATGTCCAGGGTGGCAAAAGAAGAGGAGACAAGGGACATTGAGAACCTAGTGGAGGACAATGTGGAGTACAGTGCTAAGGCAGTGTTGAATGAGGAGAAGGAGAGCACAAAAGAGGAATGCGACAGCACTAGAGGCCCATTTTTAACTGTAAGTATACCCAAGGGTACATGCACGGGAGGAAGGCACGTAGAGGGGGGAGGCTAGAGATGGGTTATATTGATGACCCCAAGAAGGTGTTTCATGGTCAGTTCTAGAGTACACTTCCGACGGAGGAGCTTGTATGCATGTCATCTTTCGACAAGGAGGTTGCTTACCCGCGGACAAGGAAGATGATCTCTTAGGAAATTGAGTCCCACCTTGATGAACCAGAGTTTGAGGTAAGCCAAGGGGAAATAGTAACATTTCTAGGACTAGGAGAAGATAACCCATTGGTGGATGCCCAAAAGCTCTCAGATGAACAACTGAGCAACACGCTTAACAAAGTCTCCATTGAGATAGAAGCTAGACTCTTCAGGTGAAATGATAGGATCAGGGATCTAGAAGGGGAACTGAAGGAGAAAGAGGAAGAGCTAGCTACATTAACCAAGGAGCTGAGCTAGGAAAATTTAATCAATGCCCAGTGGCAGTGGGAATTGGAGGATGAAAAGTCCAAGGTGAGTTTTGTGTATAAGAAAGTAGAATCCATCAATGGGGCCAGACTATTAAAGCATAATTTGTTCTCCTTTTCAGTCTGAGCAGCATCAAAGATATGGCATGAAGCTTGAAGACAGATGGATCATGGTGTGTGTCATTTTGTAGCTAGGGATATGATCTAACTGGCACTCAGATTTGTGGAGAGATGGATAGCACTCAAATAGGACTTGATCTTGTCCTAACTGTTTTAGGTTGTGCCTTTCAACCAAGGTAAGAGAACCTATTTTGTAACCCTCAAATGGTGAAGGAGATGAAGATATCCCTCAATTTGTGCAAATAGTATGAAAAGGGCCTTGGGAAAATATGATCAACACTCCAAATCTGACTTTCACAAGTTGTCACTTCCAGATTATGGAGATACTTTCAATGCAAGACAAGGGTTACTGAAGACATTTTGAAATCCTGATCTGTTCTGCATACTTTAGCAAATGGATTTTGATCTTCTGTGGGTATACAGGTCAAAACAGGGGTAAACCAGGGTAGGATTAGTTGTTTTGAATGATTTTTGGGTGGGAGTTTAGATAAGACAAACCAAGGTCCACCAGACTCTTTGAGGATTTCAGCAAAATATGGAGAAACTTAACAACAGAAAGTATCAAAATGGTTAATCATCCCTTCAACCAGGATATGTGCATCAAATGGAGGCCCAAGTCTACACTTTTCCACACAATATTTGATCATCTATCACAAAATCTTGAGTTAGAATGAACCAATGAAGCATTTAGCAATCACTATTTAATCATGACCTAAGGTGCACCCAAAGGTTTACAAACAATCTCTGAAAGTCAAGGAAGGTAAAGTGATTTTAAATTTGTTTATCTCTTTATCAGATGAAAGCTCTTCTGAATGTGAGATTGCAAATGCCACTAAACTATCACAAGAAATGAGACCATGTATGATCAAGAGAGATTTTAAACACAAGACTGCAACAGGAAACAAGAAACACAAATTTGAAATGCATTCTGAAATGTAAGCATTCACAGATTTTTCCCAAAGACAACACAGAATAACTCAAAAATGATCAGATTTATCAGCAGGGGAATGTTTTGAAAAACAATCTCAGAGCTTGTTAATGGCTATACATGTGCAACAAACTTAACATGATTTGAAATCTGATACAGAGAGAGTTACATGAGTTTCTCAAGTGGTCACTCAGAGAATGGGCTTCTTCCCAGATTTTCCCATGAAATTTTTAGTTTTCCAGGATTTTTTAAAACTCTTCCAACCCTTTGCATGACAAATTCATGCAATATATAGCTTTCAATCTCCTTCGAGCCTTCTTTCCCAAGAAAATAATATGCCAAAGGATCAAATTTGTTACAAAAATTTCTCATGATTCGCAGACAGGGACGTTTAACAGAACACGTCCAAAAAGTTGCCAGTTGTCTCAAAAAGAGATGAATCATTGCAAAATTCACATCATTATCCATTGTGGAGGCACGTTTTTCATCTTCAAAGCATGCAGACCCCCTTCCTTTCATTATTTCATCCTTATCCCTCCAAAATTTGACTCTGTAACTTTTGGATCTGATATTTCACGTTTTTGGACATGAACTAGGGCAAAAATTCATTTCAAAAACATCTCTGATCTTCAAATTGATCCTCAAAACCAATTGCATTGGTCCTTGCAGGCACAAATGACACGAATTTGTCAAAAATTTGATGAAAATTGATGCAAAAAACACATCTCCAAACTTCCTGGAGCCAAAATGGTGGTAAAAATGACAAAATGTATAGTTGCATCGATTTTCCTTTCTCCCTTTAATCTGAGCCCTCCACGTGGCACAAATAAGCCAAAATGGGCCCGGGGTGCCTTTCTACCTTTTTCCAACCTTTTTGAAAATTTGTAAAATTTCTCGATTTCCTCTGCCGCTCCGCCGTTGAGATTTGGGCCTGACACGTGGCACAATATGACTGGATACAGAGTCACAGCTCAATTTTAAACATTTTTCCTCTTTTTGGAAAAAGGAAAATTTTCCATTTTTCCTCCACAGCTCCGCCCTCCCACAGGACACGTGTCCTCACCTGATTGGCTGCAGGGCAGCGCTCTTATTTATATTTTAACAACATTTTCCACAAAGGAAAATTTTCACCATTTCCTCCACACTCCCACACCTCCACCTTTCCCTGCCACATGTCACCTTCTGATTGGCTGAGGGCCTGCGCTCTCATTTCATACTTTAACTCCTTTTCACCAAAGGAAAATTTTCCACCATTTCCTCCACACTCCCGCACCTCCACCTTTCCCTACCACATGTCACCTTCTGATTGGCCGAGGGCCTACACTCTCATTTCATACTTTAACTCCTTTTCACCAAAGGAAATTTTTCCACCGTGCCTCCACAGCTCTGCCCCTCCACTGTTTTGACTTTTCTAACTGCCACGTGTCACCCTCTGATTGGCTGAGGGCCTGCGGACTTGCGGGGACAATTTAGACCTTTTTCCAAAAACATAAAAATGCTAAGTTGCTCGAGCAGACCCACCGAACCTTGTCCAATCACAAATGGCCACATAGGAGAAGATTTTTGAGCTAAAATTTGATGGGAAAAGGATGCCTGTATGACCGTCAAAAAATGCAGAAATTGCCAGCGATGCCCAAAATCAATTTTTCCTTCGTGGGTGAAGAAATTTTCGATCAAAGGACAAATGGAAAGTGATTCAAAGCAATTTATGACCATGGCAAGGGATTTTTGAGGGAAAATAAGTATAAATCAAACAATTTTGAGCTCCAAAGGCCAGGAAAAATGGAAAAAATGACAAAGGCATTTGAACGGGAAAAATTAGGGCAAAACACAGGGAAAACTTAGAGATTCCTCAAAATGGTGCAAGAATGGAGAAAAAAAAAACAACTCAAAGCATTTAAACACAGATACGAGTTGTTTTTCATCAAATTCAAAGGATGGGAAGATCCAAAGCCATTTTTTCTCAGAAACAGGGAAAAAATGCATTTCTCCTTAGCAAAGCATGGCATGTGCAACATTGGGCACCAACATTGGCTCCAGCTCGGGGATGGGCACTCCCAGTGAGTGCCACAAGAACAAAAGTAGACCAAGTGCCAAAATAATCCATTGGGAAAATGGAGTCATGAGCCAAAGCCACCAAAAAACTAGCTGAGAAACTGACAAAAATGGCTGCCACACACCAAGGCAAACCACGAACCGACAAAACACCAAAAACAGAGCAAAAAACCAAACACTATACACTGTACAAGTTGGTAAGAAAACCTTGATTCAAAGAAAAAAATCAAGGGGAAACCCCAAATGTCCTCCATGCTGGATATGACCATGCCAAGAGGTTCTGATATGTTTTTAGCAACTGGAAATATACCTCTTTTTCTTCTTTGTTTAATTTGTAAACCATCCAGTTTCTTTGAAGCTTCTCCATTGTGTTCAGGTCAAACCTTTTAACATTTTTCAAGGCTAAATTAATGACCAAATTTCCAAAAAAAAACATACTTAGGAGATATGTTTTCAACAACTTCATACTCCCTGAAATCCACAAAACTCACAAAGTGATCAGTACTAGCATCTTCCTGCAAAACTTCATAAGATGCATTGTTTGGGTCTTCAATAAGGTACAACATCTTTTTCTCTCCATATAACTTTACTAAGTTTCCTTCAATGGGGATAGTGGCATAAGACATGTCCATTTGGACACTCCCACCAACACTTGCAGCCCATTTCCTTGATAATAACATACCCCATTTGGCAGGGCAATCAACAATCACAACATCCAATTTTAAATTCCTCCCAGGATAAGATGCAAGTTGCACCACCAGATCTTTGACACACCCAACAACTGGCACTTCCCTGGAATCCATAGCAGTACACTTGCCATACACTGTTGTCACTTTGATTCCCAATTCATTCATGACCTCCAAAGGCATGACATTGCATGATGCCCCAGAGTCAAACATACAGTTATGTAACAGCTTGTCTTTGATAACCAAGGTAGTGAAAAATGGATCCACGTTCAGCTGAGATTTAACCAAAGAAGTTCCTAAGTAAACCTCAGGTGGTTCCCCCAACTCTTCCAACACTTGTGGCTGTTCCAATTCTGTAATGGCAATAGGAATCCCAACCTTGTTTCCAACTCTGCCTTGGGTACTCTCTTCCTCTCTGAATCCTAAATATTCAAAAGCCCTCTTCTTGTGCTCAGGAATCCTAAGCAACTCAGCAATTGGGACAGGAATCTTGATCTGACTCAAGACTTGGGCAATATCATATGGAGCATTCTTGGGTAAAGCAGCACTAGGGGAAAGATTGGAAAATTCATCAGATGGTATGGAAGTCTTTTCAGTTTGGGCATGGGGAGGATCACAAGTTTTTCTTGGGGGAATAGGGCCTTTACCAGATGTATTTTTCTTTGGAGTTTCTTTAGTAAGCAATGGAAATTTTGACTTGGCTTGTTGCCCCTTGGCAGCTTTACTTCTGGTATTGTGCTCCTTCTCTTGGGAAACTACAACATTCATAAGCAGCTACCTATCCTCCTCTGAAGGAACCCCTCCATCATACTTCTCAATCATCAATGCCCTCAAGTATTCAAAATCATTATTGGGAAGCTCAAAGGCTTGTACATTATCAATTTCTAAAACATGAGAAGGAGGAAGAAGATGTACCCATTGGATACAATCCCAAAAAATAGTAGCAGTCCTAGCACTTATGACATCCGTTGAAGTTTCTCCCCTTGGTGAACTTGCAGGGATCTCCATCATGCAGGCATCATCATCAATTTCATCATCAACTTCCTCTTCAATTTGCTGATCTGTTCCACATGGAGGATGGGGTAAAAAACATCTGTCACACCAGTCAATCTGATTTACATCATCAACAACAGCCACTCGAGCATTTAACAGATCAGGCACTACCTTATTTTCCTTGGCCTGAGATTTCCTATTTCCAAATCCAATAGGCCCTTTACCTTTGTCATCAAATCTCTTCTCATTCCTATGGTGATTGGAATCTATCTTGTGCTTGCTGCCTAGGTTGTCCTTGTGAGGACTACCCAATTCCTTTCTCAGCTCTTGCCAACTTGTAGGAAATCTCCTTGATAGCCCCTGCCAAAGTTTTCACCACTTCCTCTAAGTCAACACTCTTGCTTGCTTGAGGCTTGTCAGGGTTTACCAATTTAACTCCATCTCTCTTAGGAGGTTTCCCAATAGCCTTGATATTTTTTTCAATTTGAAGTGCCATGGTGAAAGCCTGCCTTAGATTGCCAGGGTTCTTGTCCCTCAAGTAATATGCAGCCTTCTTGTCAAATGCATCTAATATTTTATCAAACAAGATTCATCACATGGTCTTAAATTCACAAGGATCTCCTCTAATGTCTTATTAAATCTTGTGTTGAAGTCATGAACTGATTCATTTGGGTTCTTCTTGATATTTTCAAACTCAGACAAAAGGAATCTAGGATCAGTCTTGTCACCATATTGCAACCTAAATGCATTCTCATTTCAGTCCAAGAATCAATAGAATTATCAGGCAGAGCCTTGTACCAATCCCTTGCATCCTCTTCTAGTGTATGAATGAACAATTTAACATACACATCTTCAAATTCAATTTCAAAATCCTCCATCATGTTAACAAAAATTTTGAATGTTGATCACCAGTTATTGCATTGTTACCTTGGAACTTTGGCAATCTATTTCTGACATCTTGAGGGACAACATTTGGATAACCATTCCATTCCTCTAAAATTTATAGGACCAAAGGTGTTAACAACAAATGGAGGTCTAGGTGGAGGCTGAGCCATATTGTTTTGAGGTGGTGATCTTGGAGGAGAAACAAGCTGATGAGGAGTGAGAGGTCTTTGGGGAATAGAAATGTAATCTTCAAAATGGATATCCCCTATAGGATCAGCTTTTGATTGGAAACTCTAGAATTTGGAAAAAACAGGGGCAGAATGAGGAGCAAATTTTCAAAGTACAAATGAAGGTCCCTCTCCAGATGGAGAATGCAAATTTTCAGAAGGATTATCTGATTCAGATTTACTGAAGAAGAATAAGTCCTCAATGAAGGCTGATCTCTCAAGTTCAATAAAGGGAACCTCCTTCCTTGAGCTCTGACTTCCAACCACCTTCCAAACTCTTCTCCCTTCTAACTCTAAAGTTCCTTGAATTCTGAAAACAACTTCTTATTAGAGTCTCTAATGAAGAGAGATCTTCTTTGTTCCAGTTTTACAGAGATTAGCAACACCAAAAAATAAATGACAAAAAGCTAAGACACTGGTATTTATCAAGATCAAAACAGCATGGAGTCGCCACTAAGGACTTTCACCCTAGTTGTGCAAATGCACTAAAATACTCTATCAAATACCTATCAGCACTAAAAATCTTGCCAAACTTTATAGATCAGATCTTCCTTTTCTTGAATCTATCAACCATGGTGCAAATGAAGTGCAACTACTTGGAGAAACTTGATAAAATATCACAACTCAGAACTCTACTCTTCATACACCTTATAAATCTGAGTATAGAATGATGCTTTAACAATATATTTGCAGATAAAACTTGCAAGAGACATTACCAGGGTTTGATATGCATTCAAATATTTCAAATATGTATGCACATGGATCATGAACTAAGAATGTCCCCGGATGCCACTGGTGTTGACGGGCTCAAAAGAATATGAACTAAGAAGTGTTAACAAATTAGTCTGGATATTGCATTCTTCATCTCCGGAAATGACACCATTGGTGTTGGTACCCAAATTTTTTCTCCTTTTAAGTATGAGCAGCATCAAATATATGGCATGAAGCTTGAAGAAAGATGGATCATGGTGTGTGTCATTTTGTAGCTGGGGATATGATCTAACTGACACTCAGATTTGTGGAGAGATGGATAGCACTCAAATAGGACTTGATCTTGTCCTAACTATTTTAGGTTGTGCCTTTCAACCAAGGTAAGAGAACCTATTTTGTAACCCTCAAATGGTGAAGGAGATGAAGATATCCCTCAATTTGTGCAAATAGTATGAAAAGGGCCTTGGGAAAATATGATCAACACTCCAAATCTGACTTTCACAAGTTGTCACTTCCAGATTATGGAGATACTTTCAATGCAAGACAAGGGTTACTAAAGACATTTTGAAATCCTGATCTGTTCTGCATACTTTAGCAAATGGATTTTGATCTTCTGTGGGTATACAGGTCAAAAAAGGGGTAAAACAGGGTAGGATTAGTTGTTTTGAATGATTTTTTGGGTGGGAGTTTAGATAAGACAAACCAAGGTCTGCCAGACTCTTTGAGGATTTCAACAAAAATATGGAGAAACTTAACAGTAGAAAGTATCAAAATGGTTAATCATCCCTTCAACCAGGATATGTGCATCAAATGGAGGCCCAGATCTACACTTTTCCACACAATATTTGATCATCTATCACAAAATCTTGAGTTAGAATGAACCAATGAAGCATTTAGCAATCACTATTTAATCATGACCTAAGGTGCACCCAAAGGTTTACAAACAATCTCTGAAGTCAAGGAAGGTAAAGTGATTTTAAATTTGTTTATCTCTTTATCAGATGAAAGCTCTTCTGAATGTGAGATTGCAAATGCCACTAAACTATCACAAGAAATGAGACCATGTATGATCAAGAGAGATTTTAAACACAAGATTGCAACAGGAAACAAGAAACACAAATTTGAAATGCATTCTGAAATGTAAGCATTCACAGATTTTTCCCAAAGACAACACAAAATAACTCAAAAATGATCAGATTTATCAGCAGGGGAATGTTTTGAAAAACAATCTCAGAGCTTGTTAATGGCTATACATGTGCAACCAACTTAACATGATTTGAAATCTGATACAGAGAGAGTTACATGAGTTTCTCAAGTGGTCACTCAGAGAATGGGCTTCTTCCCAGATTTTCCCATGAAATTTTTAGTTTTCCAGGATTTTTTAAACTCTTCCAACCCTTTGCATGAAAAATTCATGCAATATATAGCTTTCAATCTCCTTCGAGCCTTCTTTCCCAAGAAAAGAATATGCCAAAGGATCAAATTTGTTACAAAAATTTCTCATGATTCGCAGACAGGGACGTTTAACAGAACACGTCCAAAAAGTTGCCAGTTGTCTCAAAAAGAGATGAATCATTGCAAAATTCACATCATTATCCATTGTGGAGGCACATTTTTCATCTTCAAAGCATGCAGACCCCCTTCCTTTCATTATTTCATCCTTATCCCTCCAAAATTTGACTCTGCAACTTTTGGATCTGATATTTCACATTTTTGGATGGGTTAGGGAAAAAATTCATTTCAAAAACATCTTTGATCCTCAAAACCAATTGCATTGGTCCTTGCAGGCACAAACGACACGAATTTGTCAAAAATTTGATGAAAATTGATGCAAAAAATGCATCTCCAAACTTCCTGGAGCCAAAATGGTGGTAAAAATGACAAAATGTACAGTTGCCATCGATTTTCCTTTCTCCCTTTAATCTGAGCCCTCCACATGGCACAAATAAGCCAAAACAGGCCCGGGGGTGCCTTTCTACCTTTTTCCAACCTTTTTGAAAATTTGCAAAATTTCTCGATTTCCTCCGCCGCTCCGCCGTTGAGATTTGGGCCTGACACGTGGCGCAATATGACTGGATACAGAGTCACGGCTCAATTTTAAACATTTTTCCTCTTTTTGGAAAAAGGAAAATTTTCCATTTTTCCTCCATGGCTCCGCCCTCCCGCAGGACACGTGTCCTCACCTGATTGGCTGCGGGGCAGCGCTCTTATTTATATTTTAACAACATTTTCCACAAAGGAAAATTTTCACCATTTCCTCCGCACTCCCGCACCTCCATTTCCCTGCCACAACCTTCTGATTGGCTGAGGGCCTGCATTCTCATTTCATACTTTAACTCCTTTTCCTTTTCCACCATTTTCCTCCCGTACTCCCGCACCTCCACCTTTCCCTCCACACTGTGTCACCTTTTGATTGTCACCTTCTGATTGGCCGAGGGCCTGCACTCTCATTTCATACTTTAACTCCTTTTCACCAAAGGAAATTTTTCCACCGTGCCTCCGCAGCTCCGCCCCTCCACTGTTTTGACTTTTCTAACTGCCACGTGTCACCCTCTGATTGGCTGAGGGCCTGCGGACTTGCAGGGACAATTTAGACCTTTTTCCAAAAACACAAAAAATGCTAAGTTGCTCGAGCAGACCCGCCAAACCTTGTCCAATCACAAATGGCCACGTAGGAGAAGATTTTTGAGCTAAAATTTGATGGGCAAAGGATGCCCGTATGACCGTCAAAAAATGTAGAAATTGCCAGCGACACCCAAAATCAATTTTTCCTTCGTGGGTGAAGAAATTTTCGATCAAAGGACAAATGGAAAGTGATTCAAAGCAATTTACGACCATGGAAAGGGATTTTTGAGGGAAAATAAGTATAAATCAAACAATTTCGAGCTCCAAAGGCCGGGAAAAATGGAAAAAATGGCAAAGGTGTTTGAACGGGAAAAATTAGGGCAAAACGTAGGGAAAACTTAGAGATTCCTCAAAATGGTGCAAGAATGGAGAAAAAACAAACAACTCAAAGCATTTAAACACAGATACGAGTTGTTTTTCATCAAATTTGAAGGATGGGAAGATCCAAAGCCATTTTTTCTCAGAAACAGGGAAAAAACACATTTCTCCTTAGCAAAGCATAAGAGTTCCAAGAGAAAAACAAGGGGAATAGGGTGGAAAGGGAAACACAATCCTTGCCGATGGTTGAGAAGAAATTAAAGGCCATTAAAACCTTAAGGGTTTCAATCAAAAACCATAGTTGAAGGAGTTATATCCATGTATCACATGAAGAATAGACACGTTGGAGGATATATGCAAGGAGTTGGAGAAAATCACATATAATATAAGCGCGTAAAGAGATGGAATAAATTTTGAGGAGGTAAGCACCCTGGTCGGCAACCTCTGTCAAAGAGTGTAGGACAAAGTTGATGCCTAGAATAAATTGAAGGTCTAACTTGCAAAAGGATTTTCCTAGTTTGTCTGCAGTAGATTCTTTCACTCTCCCATTCTTTCTTCTTTCCCCATTCTTTCATCCTCTTATTCTTTTTCCTAGGTTTAAGCCTATTTGTATTCTTTCTCTCACTAAGGGAAGTGTTCTCTGTGGATGAAGAACATGCATAGCACGTTGGGTAAATGTTGGGTCCCTATAATATTGACTAAGTACAAAAGGTGTGTAGGCGTGCAAGGTCCCTATTAAAGAAAGGCATGCAAGGAAAAAGAATGCAAGGAAGGGTTTAAGAATTGGGTTTAAGGAAGCCTGTGGCACACATGACATGCGTACAGATAGAACCAAGGGTTTGGGACTTATAAAAATTGGATGTTTGGGGAAGAACATGTGATAAGCATGACCCGCACTGTGCGTGGATGAGGTGTCATCCTAGTTGACAAGTTGGTCCTGAGGAAGGAGTATGCATGTGGTAGAATATTATAGAAGCACATCATGGGATAAAGTGGGAAACTCAGGCCTAGAGGAGCATGCTTGTATGGAGGACCAGATTCAGACACTTGGCATCAAATCTGAGGGTGCTGGATGATGAGTTGGCAGTCCAGAAAATCTATAAATACAAGTTCCTGTAGAGTAAATAGAGAGACAAAGAGTGTGGGTGGAGCTCTACAGAAATACTGCAAGAACTTTATTAATAGGATAATTGCAATTCAAGAGAGGATGTATTAGGCATGGGGATTGTAGTTTTCTTTTTGGTAGCTTAGTTACATAAGTCCAGTTGCAATGCATGAATGCGTTCTACTTCTTTGTGATACTTTGTAATGGTTCCATGGATGTAATGAGGTTACATGTTATATACACATGAATATCAATGATTTTGATGCATACTTCTCTCTCATGAGTTCTCTTTCCTTTTATGCTAAGTATGGATGCTTGTATGTTTCTTTTTGATATGATACACGTTATAGATTCTATTAAGTACTCTATCTAAAATGACTGCAAGGATCTAGAGGCCGTTATGAGCCCTATGGTTCTTGTATGTCCTAAACCCATTTGAAAGTCTTTTAAACACAAATCATAGATGATGTTTCCCACAAAAATCACATAAAAGAGAGACTTGGCACTCGCGTGTGCCTTGGGTGAGTGCCCATCTTTCACTAGGTGATAGGCCGACGCGCATGGCATTCCTTTCTTTTGTGTTAAGGGCAAAAATGAATACACAAGGATATGAGACTACTCTATACAAAATGAAAATTTGAGTTAGAGTACGTACATATTGGGGGCCATTCACTGATGCATCTATTTGCCAAAGGACCATAAACCAAGAGAGAATAGATTTTGGGAGGAGAATGGGAAATAATCTAGTCCTAGTTCACTATAGGTGACCTAAAAGTTCAAGTAAACCAATCCAATCAAGAATAATCTCCAAGACAAGAGTCAAGATGCAATAAATTCAAAAGCTTAGCAAGCATATGCAAGTTGGTGTAAAAAAGTAGAGCTAATGATGGGTTCCTATGTAAATTTGTGCTATGTATGTGAATGTGCCTTTTTTGGAATTTATACTGATGCCATCATCCCTATAGGAAAAGGTCATCGATTAGGATTTTGAAAATGCACTAATGCAATCACCCGTGGGTGATGGTGTTAGATAGTGGAGGGGAAGTGAGAAATGGTTTGTGTAATGTGTCGTGAAGGAAAAAGGAAATACAAGGCAGAAATAATATGATCATGGTTATGTAAGGTGTCAGAAGAATGTGAAGAAAAGCAAGAAGATAAGAGAAAAATAAGGACATAAATAGAACCAAAATAATATTCTCTCCATGTATCATCCCTAACCCAATGGTTATGTTAATAACCATACCCCTATCCTGTAACGAGCCCCTTAAGGTACCCATTCCCAGAAATAGATGCATTAGCAACCTCTAACCTGAAAAGAGAAATTGTTAGTAACATGTATGAAAATAGAAAGCGTGAAAAATTAGGTGTATGTCATAGCAGAATTACCACATGTTACAAAACAAAACATGGGGTAAAAGTATAAAGTATGATACATAACAATGAAAGTAAAGTAAATAAAGGAATAGCTAAAATGAAATATATGCACCAATTCATACCTAATAGTGTCATTCATCCTACCAAGTACGAGTGCAATCCATGTTGCTAGAACCTTGGAGAAGAAAAACTGAAAGGAAACACTAGAGTATCTTCAGTAAAATAAGACATAAATCACCTAGCTATGGGCCCATGGGATGGATTCCATGTCATAGGATCATAGAGATAAGGTGTCATAGTGTCAAAAATAAGTGGTAGGAAAGAGACCAAGACATCTAATATTAGGGTGTCAGGGCATTATCAAAGAAAAATAAATACTATTAAGGTCAAGAACCTAAGCAAGGATGCACAAGACTATGACAATCCACTAGGAAAGGCCATGGTGAATTGAAACCAAGATAGGAAGAATCAATGACCATAAGATATTCCAACAATAGGAGATATTAGGGAAAAAGTAGAGGTGATGATAAACCCAAGTGGGGTGGAGAGCCTAATCAAGAATAATATTTCTGGAGATGTTGAAAAACCCAAGGGGGGCCAAGAGCCCTAGAAGAGGTGAGAGCCTAGGCTAAAGAAAAAGACATTTTCAATGTATTTATAAAGATGATATCTCATGTGACAAGGGGTGAATGACCATAGAGTGTCAATAATAATATCATCAACTTGGTTCAAGATATGACTTTAGGAACGAGTCATGAGGTCCTCTATGGTGGGTTGTGTGATAGTAACCTCTTAGTGCATCTCAGATCTCGTCACAAATAAGGTGTTATCTATCTGATCCTCTAGCCAAATGAGAATATTACTGTCAAATATTATCACATGGTGGTACGAGGATTAGGACGAGGTGGTGGTTCATATGTAGGTTGAGAGGGGATTTAGGTAGACGGTTCTTAGAGGAATCATCATTACACTTCTGAGTATGTGAAGAGGTTTTGGGGATGGGATGATATTCTACATAGAACCCAAAAATCAGCATCAGTATGTGTGAAATACGCATGATGAGAGTTGAAGCAGAAGGTTGTGTAACCTTTCTATTTTGGTCATGTTTGACCTTAACCTCAAGCTTCTTCATATGGCATCAATAAACTCTATAATCAGAAACATCATGCCCTAAAGCCTTGTGCCATGTGTAGTATGGCTCCAAAATAGAATACTGAAGATCCATAAGGGAAAGAGGAAATATGGGGAAGAGCTCTCATAGTTTGTATAGGGGCTAGTGGGAGTCTCTGATAGAGGTACCGATGCAGTGGGTAGAGGATGGTGTTGATGGAGAAGTATATCACTTAGTCATTAAGGCATGATAAATAGGATCATCACCATTGAGGTCATCGGTGTTGTAGTCAAATTCAAATATATGATCCCCCTTTTTCTATATGAGGAAGTATGTCACGTGATCTAGTAGTGGATTCGTGAGGAGAGGGTGAGGGCGACAAAGCTATCTAAAGCTCAAAAAATAGTCTGTTAGGAGAAGGTTTGGCTGATTGTGAGGAGTATTCTTGTATAATAAGGTGATATTCACATTTGCAACAGACATCCTTTGAAGGGTATTTTGGTAATGTCCTAGACTTCTCACATCCCAAATCTGGGCATATATGGCCGAATGGAGATCACCTAAAGCATAAATTTTGATCATAATTAGGAGTAGAGGATATTTATCACACAATGAGTCAATGAGTGGTTTCTAATTGAACCATTTTCTCTAGTGGAGGTTGAAGTGTACATGAAATGGTAGTGAGAATGGATGGGTCCTTCTTACGAGTCCATAACTTAGATGAGAAAGTTGGGATATGACGAGATCCAAAAAATCAGGGGTATTGATCCTAGTGACTTGATCTCATCAAGTTCATTGTAGATTGGATGAAGAGATAAGGAGGCATGCACCTAACCAATTGATAGACCTGATTTCATCATGAGATTCAATAGGATAGTTGAAGCATTGATATTTGTGAATATGGGATCAGGAGATACCTTAGTCAAGGGTCAAATTTGTATGTCCCTAGTGACATTGGTTGATGAGTCAGTGGGAGTATTTCGGATGGTTGGAGAGGCTACCAGGGCACTACAAAGATGGATATATGTATAATAATTGGCACACACTGACATCTTAGATGTGATGTTAGGGATATTATTACAGAAATGGGGTGCCTTAGTTTAGGAGCAAATAATGTGCCTTTTAGATGCCAAAGCACTACGAAGAGTATTATGAGGCTAGAGGAAGTGCTGGTAAGAGTACAGGGAGAGGCCTCTAGAGCCAAATCAAGGGCAGAGTCTCTAGGCTACATATCCCGAGCGTCTCGTATGGTGCCTTCAGAAAAAAGCATAAAGAGACCCCCCTCAAGGGGGTGAGAATGCTTGAGCCATATTGCATAGATATTAGATCATGATTTATTGTTAAATGTATAATATATGTGTATATATATGATTTCTATGATTATTGTATTTGTTCATAATGATGTGAATGATTCTTTACTTATCATTTTTGTTTTCTTTTCTCATGTATGTATGTGGTAATACTCACAGTACTTAGGAAGAATGATAATGATATTTAGGCATGAAAATCGGTAGGAGGGAAGATAAATCTAAGTGAGGTTAAAGACCTAAATGAGGACGAACAAGACCGAGGTAGTCCACCAGGAAAGGCTAGGGTGAATCAAATATAAAATAGGTGGAAAAAAGACCATGACATTCCAATGGTATGAGTTTTCAGGGATAAAGAGAGGAAATGATAAATCCAAGTGGGGAAAAGATCCCAAATAAGGAAAATATTTGGAGGTGTGTAAAAATCAAGGAGAGTCCAAGGTTGAAATGGTGGATGATATTCAGGTTCTATGTATGCTATAACATGCCTCACATCATTAATGGAAACCGCATTCTCAGGAGGATAATCAAGATAAACTAAATTTGTTGTAGCATTTTTTTATTTCTTATAAATTTCACCTCTACTATGGTCGGGCATAGGATCAAATAATAAATTGAGCTCTTCATTAGCTTGATTGATAGAATTTTCGTGATCCTTTTATTTTTGGGCATCACAAGCCTTGATCAATTTGGTTAAATGCTCTCTAGTGATGACATCCTGGTCAAATTGAGGACTTAGGAATAATGTGATGGAATCCATGTGAAGGGAAATTTTTTTTCATGTGAATGTCCCTAGTTAGCATGTCACCAACAAATTTTTTTCTCATCATGCCATTAACGGATAGGTTGAGAAGGATAAAGGATTTGACTAAATCACTTAGGCATGCATTGACTCAACTCATCCTTGGTCAAGGATTGATAATAAATAGGATATTTTTTATGATTATTAGTGTTTTGATCAATGTTGAAGAAATTCCCAATTGAATAATCCATAAGAGGAAGATTATTTGAGACTCCTTCATCTGTGGCATTCTTATTCTTTTTCCTTTGGAGAATTTGCACTTGTTTTGTCACTTTTTCCTTAGGAGGAATCTTCTCAAACTCCCTCATGAGGTAGTCTTATCTTTTATCTTGTTTAAAAGCTTCATCTCAGGAAATGGGAGACAAAGACCTAACTTTATATTTAAGGTGAGGGTCTAGAGATCGAAGGAAGAGTTGGAATATGCTATCATTTGGAATATTATATTCTTATTTAGTGGAAAAAATCTTCCAAAGTTTTATTAATGTTTTAGCTGACTCATTCTCATGTTGTTGTCAATTAATAAAAGCATTGATATTATTTTCATGTAAATCATGATATTGGAATTCATTGACTAAGGCCATTAAAAAATATTCTAGCTCCGCTATGGAGTTAGGGGATACATTATGATACCAATCTAAGGCATCCCGAGTAAGAGTCTTAACAAAAGTATTAGTGGTAGTGTAAGAGTTAACTTTAATCCATTATTTATAAATATTACTAAAGGCTTTGCTATGGAGAGTGGTATTGATTGATCCATCATAGGAAATGGAAGTGGAAATACCTCTAATATCTATGCTAGCAATATAGGGCACTAGAGGCTCTTGTTGGATTTTCCTCTAAACATTTTTATGAATAGGAGGCCAGGAAATATGTGACCCATTAGGTCTATTACATAAGGGAAGGGGAATTACACCCTTAGAGCTCGGGTTGGGATGGTTAACCATTTGAGCCATGTTAGCTTGAATTTGGAGAAATTGAGCTGTAGTAGTAGTTTGTTGTTGTCTCATTTTGTCTATAAGCTAAAGGAAGAGATTAATAGAATCAGAAATAGAGGTGTTCTTACATAATATTTTCATAGTAGCCTTCCCACTGTCTACCCTACTAGCAAGTTTCTCAGATACAAAATCGAGAAGGTGCTTGTGGATTACTGATTTGGATTCCCCTTTTTACTAAGGAAACTTGATAAGGAATTTTTGAATCTCAAGTGGAAGATCAAAGGTATCGTTAATTTGATCCTCTTCCTCTTCATTAACTAAGACACTATTTTTGTGGGTATTGTACTTCTTTCTATTATCTCATATCACAAAACATTTAGAGTATAAAGGAAAATTGGATTGTGGGTGATTGGTTTCTTGAAATGATTGCACATCAGAATTAGAGAGACCTAGGCCCAAATACTCCATGATGGATTGTTGATCTAGCCTAGAAGAAGATTATAATTATAAGATACTGAAAGAATCACACATGGAAAAATTAATATATAGGGGCCGAAGGCATCCGGGAAAATAGATGGATAAAACAGACATGATCAACCCTATACATGATTGACACATCGGATGATGACATTTGAGAAAATTGATTTTAGGGTTTTTTGAATGTTTAAGGGATGAAACAAGTTAAAACTAAAAATGGATGATTTTAATGATATTTTCTTGATAAAAACTTACAAAATAAATATTCACAACGGGTTCACCAAGGATGTATGGAAGGGAAAATGTGTCTAGAAAACATGTACTTTCATCATCCATTCAACTAGGGTATCGAGTAATCAAGTAAGAGACACAAGAAGACTGAAACACAATGGATAGAATTCAAAGGGGCTACATGGACCACTAAGATTGCATACCCAAAGGGAATTAACCCTTACACTAGGACCACCTAAGGTTTCCAAGGCCCTAACTAAAAGAAGAGGAAGGGACCCTATTGGGGTATCAACACTATGGGGGTGATTAAGAACAAGATAAACATGCAATATCTATGCTAAAAAAAGTAAATAATGAAACATAAAATGAATATATGATAACCTACATGTGCATACTAAATAATAATATAAGATAGGATACTACTTTATACAAAATGATAAGTTTAGTTAGAGAACTTACCTATTGGGGGGTGGTTGTTAATGCATCTATTTCCTAAAGGACCATACACCAAGAGAGAATAAATATCAAGAAGAGAAGGGAAGACAATCCAGTCCTAACTCACTATAGGTGACCCAAAAGTGTAAGAAAACCAATCCAATCAAGAAGAAGCTCAAAACCAAGATTCAATATGCAAGAAATCCAAGAGCTGAGTGAATAGATGCAAGTTGGTGTAAAATATTAGATATAATGGAAAGTTCCTGTGTAATTTTGTGTTATGTGGTGAATAATTAGTTTTTGGTATTCATACAAATGCCATTTTCTATAGGTGAAGGTTTTGGAAAGGATTTTAAAAATGTGTTGACACAATTACCCACAGGAAATAACATCAGCTAGGGAGGGGAAATGGGAACTGGTGTGTGAAATGTGTTGTTATGGAAAAAGGTAATGCAAGGAAAAATAATATGGCCATGGTCATGTAAGGTGTCAAAAGAATGCAAAGAAAAGTAAGAAGACAATAAAATAAGAGGTGGATAAATAGGACAAAAAGCTATTCTCTCTCCATGTATCATCCCTAACCCAATGGTTACATGAATAACCATGACCCCTATCCTGGAAGTGAGCCCCTTAAAGAACTTGTTCCCAAAAATAGATGCATTAACTACCTCTAACCTAAAAAGAGAAACTGTTAGTAACATGTATGAAAATAGAAATCATGAAAAAATAGGTGTATATAGATTCTTGTTGCTCAATTCGGCATGATTGTTACCTTATGGTTAATAATCATAAGCATGTTCTAGTGTCATTCCAAGACCATAAAAAACTTAAAAATATCATAAGATGAAAATTTTAGAGCATTTACCACTAGAATTTTGTTAGAAACACCAAACCTTACTATAAAATTCTCCTTAAGGAAGTTGTAAACAACTTCAGAAGTGGCGTGCTTAACATGAATGGATTATACCCAATTGGTGAAATATTTTGTTATGGTTAAAACATAACTCATGGTTAAACACTTATTTGAATGGATTAAATGTCATGAATGTTGTGCAATACCCCATTAATGGTTTGAATAGTTTATGATCTTCAATCACAAGTAAACTTAGAGGGATTTCTGTTAGAATTTTAAAGGAATGATTCAAAAAATCCCCTCTGACAAACTTCCATTTTTTTTTACAAATATTGTAGGTTGACAGGGGTCAAGACATATGGGCCAAGAAGCACCAAGACACCTCCATAAGGCTAAAACAATCTCTTAATAGCATGCCAACGAAGTGACCTCCACATAGCTCCAAAGGCATTCTAATTTTTTTTTCATTGATCCAAAATCATCATTGACACAACTTAGGAATAATACCTTCAATCCCTATCAAAAATCAAAATAATGCACTAGAGCACATATCCAGTCTCCACCATCAATTCTCTACAAGAAGTAAGCTTATATCCTTTTATCAAGGTCTTCATGAGCATTCTCCAAATGTAATAGTCTTAGGAAGATATCAAAGTACCAACTTCATCATTTTTTCTTACAAACTCATACATAATGGGATAAATTAGTATCTCAATTATTTTCTTCTTCATTATTAGTTGATTTTTTACGATCATTTTCAGCCATCAGATGGAATAATCCTCTCCCATGTATAATTTTAGTTGGTTTTATTTCTAAATCATAATCTTGTACTTTAGCTATCTAATTCACTCTCTAACTTCATAACTCATGTTGAGTTATAATAGACTTTACTGTTGAATCATGGACTAGTACCAAAGTGTGGGGGTTTAAGATATAATACCCAAAATGCATTACTACCTTGACCACAATGTAAACATGCTTATCAATATGGGACATCTTCAATTCATGAGATTTCAATGGACAACTTAAAAAAGTGATTGGGGATTCAATAACATCATCATTATTCTAAACCATGATGGATGATATCATATGATTAGAGGTGTCACTATATATGATGAAATCCTTGTGAAAAACAGGGTACAACAAGATGAGAACATGGGAATTGGCTTCTTTGATGTATTGGAAGGAACATTACCATCAATACTCCATTAAAAAGGAAACTTGACCTTCATAATTTCTATTATATGTCTTATATTTTCTACAAATTTAGGAACAACTATCCTTAATAAATTAATCTTCCCAAATAATGAATGAAAAAAATGTTTCTCATTGGGAGAGTAAGGTTTTTATGGCCTTGATCCACACAGGGTAAATCTTCTTTCTTTCCTTTTTCATAATATATCCAATTAGCTTACCTTCTATCAATATAAACATTGATTTATTGGGATTCAAGAAAATCCTATGTTGTCGAAATCTTTCCAGAATCTTCTCCAATTTTTCACAATGGTCTTATCTTTTATTAGAAAAGATGGTCAAATTGTCTAGGTACATGAATATAATATTTCTAATAAAATATTACAAGGAAATTTTCTTTTCTTTTTGGAAATTTTCTCTTGTATTGATTAATCAAAATGACATCCTTTGGTAAGTGAAAGTGCTCCATGGAGTGGTGAAATCCATCTTGCATTGATCCCCCTTGCAACTTCCACTTGATTATACCCATAAAAACCATCTAGCATAGATAACATCTCCGATCCTATCACCATTTGTAATACCTGATCCATTATGGGTAAAGGATAATTATCCTTTAATGAGTCCTGGTTCAAGTTATGTGAGTCTACACAGATATAGATCTATCCATTATTTTTGTGCACGAGAACAATATTAGTGGTCCACGTTGAGCTGTGGATATGTAAGATTATCCTTACATTTATTTTTTTTGAATCTCAACAAGGATGGTACCTAAAATCTTGGGATTATAGTGCCACTAATTTTTCCTATACGACTATGTATCAAAATTCAAAGGGATATTATGTTAAACATCATTTGGCATTAAATATTTCAAGTTTGAATATGACCATGCTAAACCATCCATGTACTTATTTAGTAGTGCCACAAATTTCCTTTTCTCCTTGGTTGAACAACATTTACTAATATTCATGATCCAAGGTTTTTATATAGTTCCTAAGTTCACCTATTCTAATTTTGTAGATGAGTTTGGTAGAGCTTGTCACTTTTCCTTGATGAAGAGATAATTTTTTAAAACAATCCCTTGAGGGATACCAACACTTTAAGGGTTTTATTCCCTTAAAGTTACAAAACTTATGCATTTCTTAACTCCCCCCTCATATATATGATATATTCATGGAAGGTAGAATCACTACCCTTAAAGTAGATATCACTAAAGTTATCTAAATTTTCCAAAAATTAAATGATCTATTGATATTCATTAAACAACTTCTAGTTTACTGCATTATCATGAACAATAGGAAAAATGATAACCTCAATAGTATATTTATCCTCTTTAAACTATGGGTGAGGAATAAGTAATGAAGAAGACATGACTATTGAATCAACTTTATCATTGTGTTCCCTCAACATGGATTTGATGGAAAATGCCTTGAAGTCCTCAATATAATCCCATAATATGTTTCTATAGTTCTTTAAATGATTGTTATTTACATGATACATACCCTTAAATTGATTCACAATAAGCTCAACATTACCTTAAAATTTGATATTTCTAACGCTTTTTTCTTTATCCATTTTAATATTTCACTATGTTATTTGTATTATCAAACTTTAACTTGAAAGAAAAAGGAAAAACATTATCTCTAGGGGATATAAGGACAACACCATCTCATGATCCAGAAGTAGAGAAACTTCCATTAAATTACAAATTTCAAACCTCATTGAGATCATTTTCTGTAACTACGGTGGAAAAATAAACTTCTTCTAAGGTCATATAATATGTTACCAAACTAGAATATTCAAAGAGGATTTGTGCTTTAAGACCATTTGATTTAGTCACAAGGTATTTTTATTGAAATTTAGGTTTGATTTTCTGAATCACCTCATTTATAGGTATATATTCTTGTGACCAATCCTTGTGAATCTCTCCACCAACATCTTTACAAAATACTCTTCCAAATAATATTCCACATAAAACGAGAAAATATGTTGTGAATATAATCATATTGACTCTCTTCTCTATAAAAGAAACAAAACAAAATCGAGCATATTTTATTTTTCCTATCATGGGGACTTTTTTAGTTTATTTCAAGTAAAAAGACTCAATAGGTTTAATAAGAGTGATTCTAAAGGCATGAGCTACTTTATTAGGCATGATGTTGTTAGAAGATCTGAAATTGATGATACAATTATTGAGATTGAAACCATTGATAAGTAAGGATAAATAGAAAGGTTCAATATTCCTAGATGAAGAGGTAGAGGCTAGGTTTTTTTGGGGAAGAACATGTGTAGGGTTGGGAAGGATTCCCTTATAAGAGATTTATGGAGGAATGACAAACTTACTCTTGAAAAAATTGATCGATATCTCAAAATGGTCATGATTAGATTGAATATATTCAACTTCAGACATATGAATCTTGGTTATTTTTACATGATCAATAATGTCAAATATGGAATATGGGGAAGTTGAGGAAGTTGAGGGACCTTCATTATTTTTTTTATGGGTTTGGTAGTGGTCTTAGGAAAAATGGAGGAAGATGAGGTGGAAAGAGGATTTAACTTTTTAATGGGAATCTTCTCTTTCGATTATACTGGTAAAGGATTTCCTCTCTATATGACATTTGGAATAGGCATTAAATCTGAATTTTCTTTTTCTTTTTCCTTAGGAATTTATACCTCCTTATTCTAATTTTGTGATTGGTTGAAAATATAAAATGAGTGATTATTCATATCATTCACAACATCATCACAATCATCTTCCTCATATTCCAATTAATTGATATTAGAGTCTTCATTCGGTTCATCATAAAATTCATTTGCATACCCATCTTCTTCATAGGTTTCTTATACTTCCTCAAGATATTCCTCTATTTCTTAAACCACTTCAATGAAATAATTAGTAGCAAGGGCTTCAATTATAAAATTGGTTGAGTGGCTATCAAATGATTTCTATCCCTTATAGTCATGTTATTAAAATTGTTTGACATGATATCTATATCCGGACTGGTTGAAACATTATAAGAAATATTTTTCTTTTATTCTATTGGGCCACTAATATAGCTTCCAAATCTTAAAGGTGCATAGGTGCACATGGCCGGAGGAAGTGTGAAAATTAAGGTGTGCAAGGCAGAATTCAAAAAGGGTTCTTGGAGAACCAAGGACATGCGCGCACGCGAAGAAAAATTCGGGACTTAGCCATTTTCGGCCTTTTGGACAGAACACATGAAGAACGTGTTATGTTTGGATAAGGTTCCAGTCTGGCGACAGAGTGTCCTAGGAAGGAATATACCTTGCAATAAGAAGATCCAAAAAGCTAATCATGACATGGAGAGGCATGCACCTGGGGTGACCCACACCTTGACACTTGGGGCTAGATCTGAGGTTGTAGAGGAGTTTTTTAGAGCTCAGATGCCTATTTATATGTGCACCCTTGGAAAAGAAAAGGGGGACACAAGTGAGGTAGCAGAGCTCTGCAGAATTACTGTGAGAACTATGGATAAAATGGGTAGATGATTCTAGGAAGGATGTAATGGGGAAATGGGGAATGCAAATTTTTTGTTTTGTGAGCATACATGTATGGATCCAGATATGGTGTATGACTATGGTCTGCCACTCTGTGATGTTTTGGAGTAATACTATGAATGAATATGATAAGGTTACCACTAAGATCTCCTTCCTGTATTATCTACATGTTTCTACTATGCTTTTGATCTTGTATAATCATGAACCTTACTTGAATGTTAAGTCTATTTGTGGATTTACAACTTCCTAGTTCTATTAATTCTGTTGCATGCTTTTACTTTTGATATGACTGAAGGGGTGTAGAAGCCATTCTAATCTCTATAGCTTCTTTATGTCTATTAAATCACTAAGTCAAGATCATGAATTATGCCTTCCACTAAACTCACATAAAAGAGAGACTTGGCTCCCTCTCACATGCCTCAGGTGAGCACCCAGCGCCCATTGGGTGATAGGCCAGCACGCATGAGGTTCCCTTGTTCTTGGTGGGTGCAAAAATGACTACATCTTGGTTCTGTTGCTGGGACATCTTTTTGAAGTTTTAGTGGAACATGGCATACATCATGGTCCGTGCAAAAAGTGATGATGGGAGTTCTTAACCCTGGAAGGTGTTGAAGAGTGGTTTAAAAGCATGGAGGATGAATTCTCTCATAGATTCAATACTGGACCTGGTTTGACACGTGAAGATGGGTGGAAGACACTCTTTATCATGAGTTGTATGAAACCTTCTTCTGTTGTTTCCCAGTAGAGTTATTTGAATGGCTCTCAGCTTATACATCTAGATTGGGGTGGTGTTATAAGTCACACCCTTGGACCCAAGAAACATATCAGAACTTGCAAGATGTTGATCTAACATGGACCCATGCTATAGATCATTGGTGGAAGGGAGTATTGACTAGCTACACTCTGGAATACGCAATTTCCACGTATTCCTGTCCAGAAGTTGCTGAGTTTGAGTTCTTGCGAGGAGCCTAGAGGATCATTTCTGTGTGCTATCCCCTTGGCAATCAAAATCTTGATGGTAACCATGGGTTTAGAGGCATTTCCTATGGCCAGCTAAACCACTCTGAGTGCTTGGCGAGGAAGCCAGGTTGGGGAAAGATGGCTTATATAATGACTGAAAAGGAAAGGGAGGAGAGAAAACTCAAGTATAACAAAGTGTGTGAAAGGGAGATCGATAGAAAACGTGGGATTACAAGTGGGTTGTGGATCTAGACATGGTGGAAAGGAGTTGAGGTTCACAAGGAGGATGTGGAACCCAAATAGTCTGTGATACCCCATCTTGGTAAGCATGAGAGAGAAAACCATGTAGCTTCTGATGAGAGTCCATCACGTAGAGAAAGAAGAGTCGTTGGCACACATCTGACCCCACCTAGTGACCAAACCTTGGTTCTTGGTTTGTTTGAATGAGGGAAAAGTATAGTTGATCCATTTGATATTAGTAGAAGCAACCGATCGGCACCCAGAAGATACAACTTATCATTTGGGACTTCTATGGCTTCACACACTATTCCAGTATTTGGTGGAATGTTTGGACAAGGCACATATACAGCTGATTTTGGAAGCACATTAGGAAGTGGTGGAGGAAATATGACTGGAAGTGGCACTAGTTCACAAACTATCGGTGCGTAATTTAGTGGAATGATGGGAGCATTCAACATGACAAACATAGGCCCCAGACCTAACACAGGAGGATCTGGAGGTGGAAGTGGTGGAGTTGGTGGCTCAAGATCTAGTGGGTCCGGCAGAGGAGGAAACACTAGAGGAAACCAAGGGACTGGATCGGGAGGACAAGGGCCTCAGCCACCTCCTCAAGTCTTTTTTGAGATGTCTCTACACTTACTAGATTACAGTGGGATAGAAGATGCCACAGAGCATGTGCATAAGTGCAAGCTGCTATGGCACGTGAAGGGGATCATGACCCAGGATCGAAAGGCCAGTCAATTTGTGATGACCTTGCAAGGATGCACGCATAGTTGGTATAGAAAGTATGACCCTCATCAGACTATTGTGGATTATACCACACTGAGAAATGCGTTCTTGGCAGAATTCCACATACCTGAGTTTGAATAGAAGAGCATCAGCTCTCTCAAAGAAATCCAGCAGGGAATGGAAGAGAGCATGTGGGAATATGATGCATGTTTTAAAACTCTATTGTCTAAACTGTCTTATGATATCCACCCTTCACAACATGCTCAGTGGTTTTTCAGAGGGTTGATCACACCCTTTAGGAGGGCTTTATCTCATAAAACATTCACGGACCCGCATGAAGCGTTAGAAGCTACTTTGCACACTGAGGTAATTGGTAGTGTTGACACTGGTGTTATCCCATTTCTGGAGGCTCAGATCACTGTCATGGCTAAGAAATTGGAGAAATTATCTACCAACATAGTTCCAAAGACTCACGGTGGGATGTGGTGCATAGATTGTAACGTAGAAGGGCACACAAAGGATAATGGTGGGATATGTACTCAAAAGGCGGTACGCTTCGTAGTGATAAATTGTGAAATATGTCATGAGGACCATGATGTAAGTAGGTGCCCCCTATTATAGCGCGTGATCTATAAAAATGTATCTTGTTATTGTAAGATATGTACCTCAACCACACATGACACCAAGGATTGTAGATTGATTGACCAGATTCATGAGGCAATTGATCTTGGTGTGCACCAGACTGGCATTGCCAGTAGTTCCAAAGGAGATGAATGTTGGTATGAAGAGCATGGAGATGGAGGTGCATGTGGAAGAAGGTTTTGTAGAGGATTTCATGGTTGTGGTAACCATGGGGGAAGAAGTGAGTTCCCATGTGGAACATGCTTTAATTGTGGAGCCACAGACCATTATAAGCGCAAATGTCCAGATCTTCTACAATGCTCTTGGTGTGGAAAAAAACATAAGTATGAAGAGTGCCCAGAGTTATACGAACATATGAGTCAACAGTACCAGAAGGATAAGGGCACTGCCATGGTGAGTATTAAGAAGGATGATGTGCAATGGCTCTTGCGAGTAATACGTGAATCAGAACTAGAGCCTGTTATGGTAACAACAAGGGTGGAGTCCACACGTGTAAGGGAAGTGCCTAGGCACAGACCTCTAGTTTCAAGGGAAGAAGTAGTACATGGGAATTATCCAAACCCGGCTCACCAGAAAGAATTCTACCAGGAAACCATGGACGTAATTCGAAGTTTACAAGGGGAGATCCAATTCTTAAAAGAGAAAACTAGAAAAGATGAGCAAATAAGACCAGTAGAAGCACCAAAGGATGACTTGGATGAGGTTAAGGAGGTGTGTAAACTACTAAGGCAAGAGAATGTTATTCCCCTACTAGGAGAATGGTTGAGAGAAAAGGTACTGCATGCACCAGGGAAGAGCACGAAAGGTAGATCCTACATGCAAATCTTCCACCTCACAACCTTGATTATGACAAGGAGATCACCTTGAACGTAGTAGTGGATGGATGGTTGCTTAGCAACATCCTCATTGACACAGGCGTGGAGGTTAATGTTCTCACTCTGGATGCCTGGAATCAAATGGGAAGACCTGCATTACAACCATCTTCAAATGTGTTGTATATGGAAAATAAGACAAAGGCAATGCCCATAGGTGTCTTGAAGGATGCGACCATTACCATTCAGGGGACTAAGTTCACTAGGGATTTTGAAGTCTTGGCACTTGCTGAGGCAGATAATTTCCCAGCATTACTTGGGCACCCGTGGTGCTATAAGAATAATGCAGATCTTTAGTTTAACAAGGGGTACATAAGTTTTGAAAACAAGGAGGAGAGGGTGATTATACCGCTTGCTGATGGAAATTCCACACCCTATACTGAACCCCTTGGAGAGGAGGTCCTTGACAGAATATATGTGCGCTCCATAAGAGATCCAGAGACCATCCATCCTACAGAAGGAGTCATCTAGTTTGATGATGCTCAATCTGTCAGTGATACTACTAGTATAGCATGTGATAATTGGGCACATGGGACTTATGAATTTATTGGGTGACATCTGAAAGGATCAGTGACCAGGGTAACCACGGCACGTACATTTTGGCACCTGGGAGGAAAGTATAATAACCAAGTATTCTGGGGATGCATACCCTGAGGTATTTTTGAGGGAAATGGAAGCTCAATGGAGGGAGGACGAGTGACGAGGTATGCTAGGTTATGTTTTGATAGGCACAATAGCAAGTTGGTGGGCCACGCATAGCAAAACTTTTTGAAGTGGTGTGAGGTTAGAATTGTGCTCACTATCTGATTCTCGAAGAGCAATATACCCACCACTATCAAGGATTACAATAGCAATGAACCTGCCTCTTCCCACATCCAGGCATGTGAGAGGGTCTAGGGAGAAGGTGCAGAAGCTTTACCACCCTCCCTTTGGGTGCACAAGCTTTATTCGACACTACAAGGTTGTGCGCATGCTTGGTACATCCATTCTGAAACTCACCACCAAATGGGAAATTGGCAGGAATTAGCGACTGACCTGGTTCACACATTCGAGTACCGAAGTACCATGCAACTGGTTGATGAGGCATTGTAGACTATCAAGTGCCTCACTCTAGGGGATTGTGCCATGGTAGAAGATAGATTAGTAAACTTACTTGGTGGACCTAGCTTGGAAGTACAGTTCAAAGAGGAGGAACCAGAAGACATACAATTTGAGCACGCATGTGCTGAAAAGGAGAAAGGAAAGATGGTATATGTTATTGATGGAGAGGAGATGGAGAGCCTGAATGTCAACCATTCAGTTGGGATGCATGAGGTAGTTGATAGTGTGGATGCATGTACATGCATATCATGAACCACTCAAAACCAAGAAATTTAACATCGGCTCAAAGAAGGAGCCCAAGGAAGCTATCATTGGGGACTACTGGTCAGACAAGGAAGTATTAAATATCATCGATCTCTTGTGCGAATTTGAGGATTTATTCCCACACGGATACCATGAGTTAAAAGGTGTCCACCATTCATTAGGGGAAATGAGGATAAAGTTGAAAGATGGTGCACACCCAATTAGGAAGAGGCCTTACAGGATGAATCCCAACATGCGCGTAAGGGTTAAAGAAGAGATAGACAAAATGATAGCATCTAGTATTATTGAGGTTGTGGAGGAATCAGAATGGGTAAGTCCCATGGTGATCAACATAAAGAAGGATGGGTGAATTAGGATATGTGTGGATTATAGGGAGTTGAACGCTGTTTATATCATAGATCCTTTTCCCACCCCCTTCACTGAAGAGATACTGGAAGGAGTTGTTGGGCGCAAGGTCTATTCCTTCATGTTGATGGATTCTTAGGATATCACTAAGGATTGCTAAAGAGGAAAAAGAAAAGAAAATTTTCTCCACTGAGTGGGGAAGCTTTGCATACATGGTCATGCCCTTTGGATTGAAGAATGCACCCACTGTATTTTCGTGCATAGTGGTACAAGCATTTCAAGACTTCATCCAAAAGTTCCTTCAAGTATATTTGGATGATTGGACAGTGTATGGATTGGTAAGGGACCATTGTGATAACTTGAGATCGATGTTTGAAAGATGTCGGCAGTTGAGGATTTCCCTCAACATCAAGAAATGTGTCTTTACAACTCATTTTGGAACATTGTTGGGGCATATCATATGCAAAGAGGGCTTACTGGTGGATCTCGTGAAAGTTGCAGTTATTGTGAGATTAGGGGAGCGTACCAGCCAAAGCACCATGTATGGATTTCTTGGACACATTGGGTACTACACTACAAAGTTCATTAAGAGGATACGGCAAGATCACATTACCTTTGGAAATATTGAACTCAGGCATAAGAGTGCCTTTCAGTGGGGAGAGGCACAACAGAGGGCATTTGACACTCTAAAATAAAGGATTATCACCGCACCTATTCTATGATTCCCATCATGGGATAAACCTTTCCATGTCCACGTGGAAAGCCTCTAGATCTACCCCAAAATTTGACTTCTAGGTTGCATTTAACTCATCTCATTATGGCAGAAGTGGATTGAATCCTGGTAAAACAGTGGATTGTTCTGTAGCATCAAACGGCAGACTCATCTGTGTGTATTGGATAACATGGGTACTATCTCCAAGTTGTGGGATTTGCTACTTGAGATAGACCTCCAGAGAAAGCTGGTTCTTGCTCCTAAACTACCTGCCACAATCTACTCTAATGCAGGATAAGCTAATGTTCTAATCTAAATTTCCAAGGGACCAGGGAAAATCTGAATGCATAAAATGAAAGCCTACACTAAAGCGGTGATACACCAGAAAAGGAGGTTGTGAGAGTAGTCTCCAAATGTGTGAAATACAGAAGTGCAAAGTGCACACTAGAAGAGGTGATGACAGTTCTCCATAATCTAGAAAAATGCATTCACAACACCTATTCCAAGCATACACAATGATAATGAATTCCTTGCAAGAACATAATAATAGACACAATATTCTTGTTCGAAAGATAAAGGGGCAAGAAGAATGCAAGAAAACACAGCAGGGGAAGATACATCCACAAACTTGTATTTTATTGCTTCATGGCGCACAGTTCAGTTTATTACAAGATAAGGGCCTGGATCACCATGCAAGGAGTCCACTACAAGGGCCTGCAACACACTTGGCTTCAAAAATCAATTTTGAAGAGCTTTGCTTCCTTAAAACTCCTCTTTTACAATGAAGCCGTGGCAACACTCCAATTTATAGAAAAAATGAGAAGCTCTTTGAGAAGGGAAAATGGAAATCCTGGAATCTGTCCTTCAACCACCTGTAAGAGGCATTAAATTCAGTGAAATGGCCGGTTACTTGCAAAAGTCCTCCCCATACTGTCCCAACTGTGCTGCAGTAGAGAAAATGATGACCATGCCTCTTAATTGCACTCTCTTGCTACCAAATAAAACACTCTTTCGCGAACCCGGCCACGTTTCTTAAAAATATGAGAATACTATCATCAAATCTTAGAATTTCTTGATTTTTTTGCATCCGGTTCGGAGCCATTTCCAACGGTACCAATTTTGTGCCGATTTCGGCCTAGAAATGCAAAAGTTATGGCCTTCTGAGTGCCTGGCAGCTATTTTGGGTCTGGCAGGCGTTTTCTGTCATTTGACCCGGAATGAGCATTAACTGACAAGAGCTTAATATCAATTTTCTTTTATTTAGAGGATTTCTGGCATTTAAGAAAGTCCAATTTTATGAAATCGAACCTCAGAGTGCAAAAGTTATCAAAATTACCCTGTTCCACGGGTCAATTTTGATTTTCTGCTGGGCGTCGGGTCTTCGGCTTTACGGTGGATTATCAGGATGTCACCAAGTAAGGATTATCAAGGAAGACCAGGAAAAGATCCGGTTCTCTCCACCGAGTGGGGAAGCTTTGCATACACGGTCATGCCCTTTGGATTGAAGAATGCACCCACTGTATTTTCACACATTCGTGGTACAAGCATTTAAGCGTACCTTTTGTCCACAAGTTCCTTCAAAGTTCTACTTCGGATGAATGGCCAATGTATGGATTAGTAAGGGACCATTGTGATAACTTGATATTGATGTTTGAAATCATGTTCGGTAGGTTCGCGTACTTTTGTCCTCAACATCCCGAACTGCCTGTCTTTGCAACTTAGTCAATTTTTCCATTTTGTTGGGGCATAGTTATGGATTTCCGCTTCCTGGTGCGTCCCTTTGTCCCGAAATTTGTCCCAAATTGTGCGGACCGCCTGGGAGCCTTTCGGCCGGTTCGCATCCAGATGTCCCACACTGTCCCGGACTACAAGTGGGACTTAGCCATTTTTAAGGATATTTTCTGGATCACCGAGCTTACCTTTGGCAATTTTTTCACATTTTCTTAGAACTTGCTCTCTTCTTCTTGGACAGAGGAGTTAGAAAAAATATGAGGGGACCCTAAAAACAGGAATTTTCACTGCAACTCAATCTATGATTCCTCATGGGACTAAAATTTTGATTGTCATGTTATCAAAATTACCTTGAGGGGTGAATTTTGGATCAACCAGGAGAGGGGATTGTTGATCATCCCTTGTGTTTTGCAAGTAGAAAGTTGACACCAGTAGAATAGAATTATAAAACGACTGAGCGCGAGGCATTGTCAATGATCTACATGCTCCACAAATTTAGACAATATCTGTTGGTGACTCCCTTCATATTCTACACTGACCATATGGCCTTGAAGTATCTAGTAAACAAAGTAGTGCTGCAAGGGCGCATATGCCGTTGGGTACTTTTATTTCAGGAATTTGAATTCAAAGTGGTGGTAAAACCAGGAAAGAACAATTGTGGGCTAGATCATTTATCAAGGATTGATTTGGGAGAGGATGCGTAAAGTATCGAGGAAACCATGCTGGATGCACACTATTTAGGTTGTGGTATGCACCCTCAGGAGTTAGAAGACATTGTTATTTTTCTCAAGGAAGGTATGGCGCCCGAAGGGATGAATGCATTGAAAAGAAAGAGGTTAGCCATACACGCCTCACCCTTCATGTTGATCAATGGGGATTTGTATAAAATGGGCTGCAATGAGGTTTTACACTAGTTTGTATTAGAACATGAACGCATGGCTATAATAGAAGAAGCCCATGGTGGGATTGTTGGAGGACACTATGTGGGGAATGCAACCACACGCAAGATCCTAGTCACTGGACTATGGTGGGAGATGATTCACCAAGATTGCATTGAGTTTTGCAAGGCCTGTGACCACTGCCAGCTCCTTGGAAAACCTGGGAGAAGGGATGAGATGCCCTTACGCCCCATCGCCAGCACGGAACCTTTTGAGAAATGGGAAATAGATTTTGTCAGACCAATCTCACCAGCTGCGTGAAGGACTAACTCACGGTATATCATTACCTGTACTGATTATCTGACAAGGTGGGCAGAGGCCGCACCCACTAAGGATTACACCATAGCCATGGCTACTAGATTTTTTGTGGGAAAACATTATCAGTAGGTATGGGTGCCCATTAAGTTTAACAAGTGATAGGGGCACTCACTTCTTAAATGAAACCATCAGGATTCTATTGGTAGAATTCATGGTAGTCCCATCACAAGACTACCCCTTATCACCCTCAGGAAAATGGGACTGCAGAGGCATTCAACAAAATCCTTAGTCACACACTGACTAAGATATGTGATGTGGGTAGGAAGGATTGGGATGACAAGGTATCAGTAGTTCTTTGGGCATACAGAACAATGTATAAAAGATTAAACAAGGCCACACAATTTCAATTTGTGTTCAGCATGGAGGTAGTTTTTTCGGTTGAATTCATGCTACCATCTCTGTGTATAGCACGCGCAATATGGTTGGATGACGAACAATCACTGGAAGAAAGAATAGATGAATTGATAAAGTTGGATGAAAGGCACTCACTAGCAAGATGGAGCCAAACAACTGAGAAGGCAAAGAAAAAGGCATGGCATGACCGCCATATTAAGAACAAACAGTTTGAGGTTGGCCAGATGGTATTGCTATATGATTCAAAATTTCTACGCCATCTTGGAAAGTTGAAGGTGCATTGGTTGGGTCCTTATGTAATTTCATACATCCTTGATTCAGGCGCGTGCCAGTTACAAGCACTGGATGGAACAAAATTACCTGGACACTTCAATGGGAGTAGGCTGAAGCCCTACTATAAATAATGCTTCTTGGTGTTTGTAAATAAGGTAGTTTTACCAGTTAGTTTAGAATTTCCTTTTATGTTTTTCCTTTCTTGTATTTCCCTTTCACGTTGTTGTTTTGTTTTGCACCTTGGGCACCGGTAACCTTATTACTTTTTGACTTATGAATGCGCAGAGGACCACACATCATTTTAGTGTGGGGTGAGATGATAAAGAGAAACTTGGAGTTATTCTACTAGGAAGATTTGGGTCGGTGGCAAAATAAGGTTACATTGGAAATCCATGTACAAAGAGAAAAAGTGCAAAAACATGAGGTAGGTGAAAGCAAGAATCATGAGGATGGAAGAGGTGCCTTTGGCACTGGTAACACACACACAAGATTCTTCTATCAAGATGGATTTTTTGCACGCCAGAAGGTTGGAAAAGTTTTTGCGCAAGGATTGGATGCGGGTGGAAAAGTTTTCGCACAAGGATTGGGTTTGTAAGGAGAAGTGCTGAAGTCGGATGTTGTTTGAGAACACCACATTAAAAATTATCGTACGATGGTAGGTAGCCTAGCCTTAAATGCATAAAAGTGGGAAAAGCTATAAATACAAGAATGGGCAATTCATTATTTTACTTTGCGAACACAAGAAGAGTGATTTTCTTTCAAGAGCTAGGGTTTCAAGAACTGACTCATGTGAAGGAAAATCCTAAAAACTTAAGCACAATCGGTCCATTAGATCTACAAACTAGAGAAGAAAGTGATTCATGGGTGTGAGGAACATTGTGAAGAAGCACCGTGATCGAAGGAGAAAAATCAGAGATTAGGGTTTGTGTTCTAAGGCATGGGGCGCATGAGGAAAATGTTCAAACAACTCGACAAGATAACCTAGGGAATGAAAGAAAAGGGTGCAATGATGGCCACAAAACTAGTAGGTAAACCTGTAGAACAATCCAAGAAGGGAAAGGGTAAAGGAAAAGGAAAGAAGAAACAAGAGGAAATACCCTTGGATACAAATGAGGAATGGTACTCAAAGATGCAATACCTATATGGGGTTTTGCTAGGGCAAGAGTGGGAGTCATGTATAAGATAGATGGCTGTGATCAACTACAATCACCGGTTAAGCACAATCGCGAAGGAAATGGCACTGGAGTTGGTGCGCCCCAAAAATAAATGAACACTTGATGGGTTGTCAATATATAATGATGTGGTCAAGGTGAAAATGGAGAAGACAGGGCTTCTCTAACTTTTCGAGTTGTCATATTTCAGGAATCCTAAGTGATTGTACCAATGGTTGATGATGCACGTACATGAATACATATTCTACTTCGCAAGGCACAAAATACACATAACTCCCCAACTAATTTCACACTTCACATACCTAAACTGTAAAGGAGACATGCTCATAGATGACCTCCTGGATGAGGAGGAAATCAAAGAAACCATAGCATCCCCGGAATTAAAGAAGGGATCAAGGTACTGTGACATCTTGGATATCAGCGATCTGGTGATGAAGATGGCCACACACCTTGTCTCCAAGTCGAATGGACAAGAGAGGTGGACCCAGGTGAGCAAGCCCTAGCTAAATTTCTGCAGGAAGGTCGTGGAAGGCACTGTATACAACATATCCCAATACATAGTAGATGAAATCATAAGCAGCATGGAGAAGGGAGGACAGATCCTATTTGGAAACATTATGTTGATAATTGTATTCTCAGAAATCAGGGTGTTAGATACATCCGACAAGTTCATGTGGGAGTACCCTGTTGAAGACCCTTCACCCGGGGGATGTTTCAGAAATATACATGTGAATCAATGACAAGGGTATACAAGGCACACTTAGACAAATGGTATACGTGCCTTAGGAATGAATTCGGGGCTGACTAGAAGATCCATGAACAACTCCCCACGGTGACTGAAGGAGAAGCAGAGTTCATGGTCTACTAGCACTTTTGCATTGGCAGGTTTATTTTGGTGGATGGCAGTTGGAGTCCATGGTGTAAACTCCCATTCTCATTTATTGCCCAATTTTTCCAAGTGGGAGTAAACATATACAAGGAGTCGAAGAAATTAAACCTGGAATTGTCCACCCTTGACAAAAAGCATAGGGAAATGAGAAAGAAGCTAGTCTACCTAGAGAAGCATGCATACATTGAAAGGTACATGTTTCATGATGTGCACATTGTAAGGCCTTTGACCTTACCTATTGCTGAGAGTGCTGCTACTAGGATCTACCTACACATAAGGCCAAATTTTGAAAAAGGCACATACGTGGAGAATGAGATGTCCATCCCAGACGACCCTATTGGCAGAAAGAAGCCCATGCCAAAATGCAAGGAGAGGGAAGAGAAAGAGGAACAAAGGGTGGTGGAAAAGTAGAACGTAGATACCATGGGGCCAAGTACCTACATCCAGAAGAAGAAGAGAATGGTGGTCAGGGAGAAGACCCCAGAACCTGTGAAGCCACCATCCCCTGAAGAACCCTCAGATGAAGAGAAGACCACATCCCTAACTCCAAAGTTTTCAGTAGAGGAAGAAGAAAAGGGGATGGAAGAACAAGAGTCTAAAGATACAGATGACCCAAATGCCTATATAGGTGAAATGGATGATGAAGAGGAAGAGTTTGAGGTGGATCAGGAGCTGATTGATGTCCATAATTTAGGAGAAGAGGAAGTAGAGGATACAAATGATGCTCTCATCATTGTAAGGAGGAAGGGTTCCCAAGGGGAGGAAGGCATGTGAAGCGAAGAATGGAGTGAAGGTGAAAGTACTAAGGGGCCAAATATGCCCAAGCTCACTCAGGAGGAGGTGAATGAGAAAGTAATGAGGGAGGCAGAGAAGATAATTAATACCTTGGTTGACGAGGAGTTGGAGCGCAGCACAAAGCTTGTGCTCGGTGAATTCAAGGAAGAGAAAAGGGAGAAGAGTGTGGGTAGCACAAAATTCCCAACTCTTTCAGTAACCATTCCCAAGGGCATGCACATGGGAAGTAAATGTGCAAAAGGGGGAAGAGTAATGATGGGATATGTTGATGACCCCAACAAATTTTTACGCGCACGTTTCTAGAGTACCATTCCCACCAAGGAGCTCACCGCCATGGAATATTTTGATCCTGAGGGTGGATACCCACACACAAGGAATATGTTATCATGGGCATTCGACTCCCACCTCGATGAGCCTGAGTTTGAGGTTAACCAAGGAGTGATACTAGCGATGTCTGAAGGAAAGGGGGATAACCCCATTATAAACATGCAACAACTATCGGATGAGTAAGTGTGTAATGCACTCAACAAAGTTTCCATGGAAATTGAGGCTAGGCTATTGTTGATGGCGAATCACAGCACCCATGAATTTTTGCAACTCGATGGGTTGAGACTCTCAGTGTGATTGCATAACATGGAGCTTTTCAAGTGTGGGACCTTGTGCTAAATGGGAAAATCTCTCCGGATGAAGGCCAGTTCCTATTCCTCTGTTCAGATGCACACATAAAAATCACAAAAGTCATGGTCTCACAAAATCTAGATCTACTTGACTCACCAACCTGATACAAGGTAAGAAATTGCATAAAAATAAACCTAAAATAACAAAGTTGATGCAACCATTTCCAGGAATGAAGAACATCTGTCTTTCCAATAAACACAAACCATTACAACCGACCATGCAATGCAAGTCTCATGCACAGATAACCCTGATTTGCAGTGAAAGATCAGAAAGATGTAAATGAACATGGAGAGGGTTGAGAATCAAAATATCCACAGACATGCATTAGGAATTCTGAAGCAAAGATTGTACAATACAATACAAAATGCCAAGAGGCAAACATTGCATTATAGTTTTAGATGGGAGACCACTATTGAAAAAGCTCCACAAATTCACTTGCCAGAAGAGAAGAAGGGAGGGGCAAAACAGAATGTCCAACCATTTGGAAAGAAGCCCCTCCTTACAAGATAGAAATAAGGAGAGAGGAAAAGAGAGAGGAATACCAAATCCATACCCCAACCACCTAAATAAGTTGAATTTAACCCTTCATCTCATTATGGCAGTAGGAGTGAGAGGATAGACAAACCCAATTCCCAATGGCGAATTGTATTCTAGAATTTTTGAATAAGCTTGTTCTCACCCAATGAAAGATATCCAGTTGTAAGGGATAGAAGGACCTTGTAAGCTTTCTGAGGAAGTCAACCTTGCGTGAGAGGAGTGAAGGGGCCTAGTAAAAGTTATGGCCAAATATGCTAATATCTCACATTAGGAGGAAGGCTGAATGTTGGGGTGTCAACGCTCAAAATGTTGCACCTCCTGAAGATGCATAATCAATACCTCATGTTGAAGAGGACTCTAGAGCTTATGCACCTCCAACCTGTGCATGATGACAAGGGATGACTTAAGATGTGTGGTTGAAGACATCTTCTTACCTAGCCATGGGTGCATCCATCTTTCATGTAATTATTCCTAAGGGCGTGTGCATGGGAAGTAAACATGCAGAAGGGGGAAGAATAATGATGTAGTTACATTGATGACCCCAACAAAGTTTTACGTGCATCCATTTTCATGTCAAAGTATTTTCCACTTTGGAGCTCACCTATGCCATGGAATCCTTTGGTGTGTCGAGGGTGGATACCTGCACCAGGAAGATGCTATCATGTCGCATTTTCGACTCCCACCTTCGACCTGTGCCATGAGTTCAGCAGACTTAACCAAGGAGTGGTCAAAAGCATTCTTCCTGAAGGAAAGGGCGACAACCCCATTTGTAAACACTTTGCGCCTCCAACTATCATGATGAGCTTTTGTGTGTAACATGTACTTCTTACAAAGTCTCCAGAAATACAAGGCTAGGCTCTTCTGTAGAAATGACAAGGTTAAAGTCTTTGAGGACGTGTTGGAAAAGAGGAAGGAAGAAGTAGCTAATCTAACAAAGGACCTCAGCCTTAAGAAACTAATCAGCACTCAACTACAGAGGGAGCTTTAGGAGGAAAAGGCCGGGGTACATGAATTTTCCAAGAAGGTGGAGCTCATCTCCCAAGCTATTATCACGAAGCACCTAGACCTTAACCCTCTCGCGTAAAATTATGGATCCTCTCTGGAATGTCTAGAGGACTTGACTCAGTTCCTCACCATGGAAAGGCAGCCTTTGGCCTTGGAGTTGGCAGAGGAGGTAGCTACGTGCTTGGAGAAGGATGACAAATTGAAATTCATCACACTCGTGGCTGAATACAACAAGGTTCTTTCTGATGTGAAGATAGCTGCACAAACCACGGGGGTTGCCTAGGACCACTGCACAGATCAAGACAAGGTGACAAGCATACTACTTGCCAGCAACGAGGCTGAGTTAAAGGAATTCATGGAAAATAATAAAGGCAATAGAGTCAAGAGAGAAAAGATCCTAGCCGAAGTGGAAAATAAGTCTGAAACTATTAAGATCCTATGGGTCTCAATCAAAACCCGGCTAAAATATCTCTACAAGGTCATTATGAGGAAGATGGATGCCTTGGAAGATCATGCTAAGGAATTAGAGACTATGGTGGAGACCATTAACACAAAAGGGGAAGGGTTAACCTTCAACAAGGTGAGCACATTGGTTAGAGACCTCTGCACAAGAGCACAAAATGAAGTCAGCACATGGAATATGCTAGAGGCCGACCAGTAGTAAAATTTTCCCCTTCTTCTTCTTTAGGCAGTTTTCCTTCTATTATTTCTCTCCCCCATTCTTTATTCCTTCCCTCCATTATTTTCTAAGGAAAGGCCTTGCATTTTTGTACTGCATTCTTTGAAAAGGTTCCTGAGGGCAGAGAACAGGTGAAGTGTGGGGTAATATTGGGCCCCTAATATAACTTCAAAATCTTAAAGGCACGTAGGCATGCATGGCTAGAGGAAGCACACAAATTAAGGTGTGTAAGATAGGATTCAAAAATGGATTCTTGGAGAACCAAGGATGCATGCACACGAAGAACAATTCGGGACTTATCCATTTTCAGCCTTTTGGACAGAACACATGAAGAACGTGTTCCATTTGGATAAGGTTCCAGCCTGGTGACAGGGTGTCCTAGGAGGAATATACATTGCAATAGGAAGATCCAAAAAGCTAATCATGACATGGAGAGGCATGCGCCTGGGGTGACCCACACCTTGACATTTGGGGCCTGATCTAAGGTTGCAGAGGATTTTTTTAGAGCTTAGATGCCTATTTATATGTGCGCCCTTAGCAAAGTAAGAGACACAAGTGAGGTAGCAGAGCTCTGTAGAATTATTGCGAGAACTATGGATAAAATGGGTAGATGATTCTAGGAAGGATGTAATGGGGAAATGGGGAATGCAAATTTTATTTTGTGAGCATACCTGTATGGATCCATATATGGTGTATGACTATGGTCTACCACTCTATGATGTTTTGGAGTAATACTATGAATGAATATCATAAGGTTACCACCATGTTTATATTAAGATCTCCTTCCTGTATTATCTGCATATTTCTACTATGCTTTTGATCTTGTATAATCATGAACCTTACTTGAATGTTAAGTCTATTTGTGGATTTACAACTTCCTAGTTCTATTAATTTTGTTGCGCACTTTTACTTTTGATATAACTAAAGGGGTGTAGAATCCGTTCTAAGCTCTATAGCTTCTTCATGTCTTTTAAATCAATAAGTCAAGATCATGAATTATGCCTTCCACTAAACTCACATAAAAGAGAGACTCGGATCCCTCTCGCATGCCTTGGGTGAGCGCCCAGTGCCCGTTGGGTGATAGGCTGGCACACATGAGGTTCCCTTGTTCTTGGTGGGTGTAAAAATGACTAAATATTCCAGGAGATCATTTTCTAATTTCTAGATCATAGGGTTGGCTGTCCTTTGGAAATTACTATGATTCTTATATTTTGAAAAATTATGTGTTTCCACCAGTGCTCACAGGGTTATGCCCCTCCTTCTTGTGTATAGGGAGGTTCCCATTATTGAATGTAAACTATCCTAATTATATATAATGTTGTGGGGGTGGAAAATAGGTTGGGGATCACACAGGCACACTTCACTAAACATGTGGCAAAGTGCTTGTATGGGGTACAAGAGAGGAAATTGCAGTGATGAGGGGTAAATGAGAGAAATTAGGAAATGGAAGGTTATTGTTGTGAGTAGGAAATAACAGAGATCACACCCAATAACAAGAGTAGTTCAACATCAATTAAAGGAAAGAAAAAATGTTATTCATTAGTGAGACTAAAAATTAAAGACATGTTGCTCCTTAGATTCATATATCAAGGATGCAAAGTTCCTTCTTGATCACTATGCTTGCAAAGTGCATAAAAGAGAGGAAATAGAGGAACACATGAGAAATAGAAATGTAACTTTTATTTCTTGTGTTGGTGATACAAAGTTCAACATCCAAACTACAATCCACAATTTATACTAAGAACTAAAATTTTTAGGATCCTTGGAATGGAGAAGCCACTCCAATTTATAACATTGTGAATTGCCTCTTCATCTACCCCCCACATGAATTTTTACATTCTTATTCCACTTGTGACTTTCCATCTTCTTAGGAAGTGAGTGAATAAGTCCCCTTTTTATAAATCAAAAGGGACTTTTACAATGCAACTTTAGAAATCCATTTAAGTAAATAAGACAAATTACAATGATTTATTACAATGATAATTAGAAAGGGGGATAGAAAGGAGAAAGAATGAGGGAAGAGAATAAATGCTCCAAAGAATGAATGAATATTCCTCTTCCCTCAATGTAGATCAGACTCTGATGGTGTTAAAGATGAAATTTTGATCCATGATGACCTTATGCAACACATGATGCTACTAATGAAGATTGGTTACCTTTGAAAATTTTCCCCTTTGAGACCTTGACTAGAATGAACCTATGCACACTTTGTAGCATATTTGAATTTCATCTGAAAGGAAAGGTGATCATGCCTTTTGATCATTGAAGGGGAAATACCATAAGGGTGATTTTCCCTCACTTGAATAAACATTCAAACCTTTGAAACATTTTAATACCTCCCAAAATATAAGTTCTTGATGCAACTTGAGACCATTACTTGTATAGTTCAACATTGATGATCTGGGCCTTGGGGAAATGAAACATCCATGAGATGAAGTGAAGATAAATATAATCATTTGATTAGTGAAGGTGATATATTTGATGAAACATTATTTAAGCCTTTTATCAACCCATCCAGCGAAGTGAGAAGCACACTGAGATTCAAACACACTGTTACAACCAAGATTGAGGACAGAGAGGGATTCTCTTTTGTTTGAGACACAATACCACTTTCCACCTTTTTGAAAGCATGAGTTTTTCCTCCATAAATTTTTAAATTAGTGAGGAATGGAGGATGAACAACCATGACCATTTTGAGCATTTTCTAGAAACTTACTATTTTTAGTAAGTTCTTCTTAGGTGACTAATTTTGGCAATTTCATTGGATTGTCACTTTTGGGCACTTTTCCTCATGGGGAATGAAATGAGTGTCTTGAATCCATTCATCCTTAAAAACTACTTCTCTTAGTAAGTGTATTGATTGGGAAATTACTAAAAATAGACATTGGCCATGGGGTGTCAGATCGGGCCGAAAAAGGTATCCAAAAATTCTACTTCTCACCACGATGCTTTGCTCCAATTTTCAAGGGTTTTTCTCATCCAGATACTTCACAAAACAAAAAGTGAAACTTGCAGGTATGTGTTTTCTTCATGATAGGGAATAATGTAGAAAAATAATATTCCTTCATAACTCCAATCCTACCCATTTTCATGGGGCAAGAAAGTGCTCATTGGAAAGCTAATTTTTTTAGGATCTCATGCTTCGATTTTTAGCTCATTTGGCTTGCTGCAACTCTGTACATTTGAGGGGGAAGTTTTCCATGGATGAAAGTTTCATATGACTGTAAAAAATAGATATTAAATTAATGATATCATGTAAACACTCATTCCAAATCCTTTCATGCAAGGAAGCTTCAGTTCAAATCTTGTGGACATCGGAGCAAGGGTTTGTGAGGTATGAGAAAAAGAGTGATTTGAGCATGAGGTTGTCTGGTTCTTCATGGAAGCATCACCTTCAAGAAATGGAGGGAAATAAATTTAAAAATAATCCTAAAATATGGCTAATGTATTGACTTAACACTCATCCCTTAACTCATGTTAGGAAAACCCACTCCTTGACCCACCTTCGACACTTCTTTCTTAACCTGGGGTGAGGGTGAGTTAGAGGTTACTAAATGGGTCTGGAAGCTATCATGTCCCTTACCAAATTTAGGTAAATGGAAATGAGGTGAAAATTTGCATCATTCTTGGAAAAATGCACCAAGGGTACTAGGGTTTATCATGAGAAAGGGGGCCACTTGTGGAATTTTTCAAGGATGAGTTGAAAACATGAGCCTAAGGAACAAAGTGTGAGGTGTTAAGTGACGACTTAAGAGGATCCTCCTTGGTGGCAATTTTTTTTACACCTCATGCACTTTTACACTAGGTGAAAAGGAGCAGCAGGGCATTTCAGGTGCACCATGGGTCATGCTCAACATGGAGAGGGGGCCAAAATGAATTGTGAGTGCATAACACTCACCTAACCAACCAAGTGAGATTTTAAGTGACACAAGATCCAAAAAACATCTCCTCTCCTTGGTGATTTTTTTTTTTTTTCACCTCATTCACCTTTTCACTAGGTGAAAAATTGCATCAGGGTGCGAAAATATGCCATGTCCACTTTTGGAAGCCTACCTTCACCAACAACTACTATAAATAGACATCGGAGAGTGATTTTTTTCCCTGGAGATTCCCTGAGAGTTAAATAGTAAAAAATTATATAATTTTGAATCCAAAATTTCTGATGAGATCATTCCACAAGTTCAAGATCCAATTATGCATGAAATTTAAATTTACCCCCCTTTTGTCTTCTACTCAAGCCTGTGTGCTAGTGAAAGGGACTGCCATAAAAAAATATGATGATGAAAATGAAAACCAACACATTTTGAGTGAAGAGGGAATTTCATAGGTCACATTGGGATTTTAATCAGGCCTCAAATCTCCATATAACTCCTAGAATTCTCATTTGAATCCCCACTGGGATCAAGGATCTTCATTTGCACTGTCAGGCCAATATCTCAAAATCTAGAATGTAGAATCTCCCGAAAACTTTTACAATGTGAAGTAGGAATTATTATATTTCTGATGAGTATTTGGTCACTTCAAAAATATCTCGAGGCTCCTGAACCATTCAGAAAAAGCCCACTAGCTTTTTTTACTACTTCATTTCCTTACACCAAGCTATAAGTAGCCCGGTATTGCACAACTTGTTCCTAAACCTGATTTTCCTTGCAAAAATTTCCTAAAATACCTCTGATAATCTCATAGCTCTACAAAAAATTTCTTGGATGCATTGTATCTTCTCTGTTCATTCCTAGAGGGTGTTCGCTAGGTGCAAAAAGCCTGAAAATAGGCCTTTTAGGGCCTCCAGAAGCACTTGTATTTGCTTGGATCCAAATATATTCATGAATAAACTTGAATAACATCCCCTACACATGAAACACACTTGAAAATCATATCAACACATCCCTCTAGGACATAATGAGGGTAACACATTGACTGAGTTCACTGGAGGGTAGGTTCACATTGATTGGGAGAAGGATTTTCAACGCTGACTTAAGTTGTCATGTCAAAAATTTTGAATTTTTCATGCTAAAAATTTTGCATGACAACAAATGGCTCTAGCTTGGGGACTTGTTCTGGATCAAACACAAGTGAGGACATGATACAAAGGAATCCCAGAATCTCAATATACTACATGGACCAGTACCTTGTCCATTGGGCTTACGGAGTCACATTTCTTCACCACAAACAAAAGCAATAAGAAAAAAACACACGACAGGAAAGGGAAACACACCAAAATTGAAAGAAAACACACTGTGAAAATGGAAACTATGTTACAAGGGAGGGAAATCTATAGAGGTTGGAGAATAATGTACACACACTTGGCAACATGTTGAGAGAAAAATGAAACATCATAGAATAATGGGGTAAATTTAGACCTCTGGAGCTCAAAGATCATTATCTAATCATTCCATGCTCTTGTGATGTATTTTCATGGTTTGAGAAGAAGGAGAAATACCAAGGTTTTATCTTCATATTGATATTACACAGAGAACATTCTTGCATCTAATGAACATTTTGTAACATTATTGAAAATCTTGCCTCTTGTAGCCTCGGCTTGATGTTTTGTGAATGTGAGAAACCAATCCTCCATGTTATAAAAGGTAGGATCTCCACTCTTTCCATGAAGTCATTCACCATCCATGAATGAATTTTACAACATGAAATAATTCCTTAAATCAGCAGGGTAATCTGGAAGTGGTGAGAGAAATTTGATTATTTTCCCATTCATAAGAATCTTCTAGCTTCTCACTTTGTTGTTCTAAACAATTTATTCCAAAAATAGAGGCTATTTACTGATGTGTGGGAATTCATCATCCTTGAGTAATATTTTTAGCATATTATCATGTTCAAAATTTGTATAGTTTTCAAAAATGGAGAAAGTGTGATGATTTTTACTCCATTCACAAGGTTCTTGCATATTCTCATTCATTTTTTCTAGTTGATTTTGTTCAGTGCCTATCATTTCCTCAAAGAATATGATATCAATTTCCATGGTGGAGGTGATTTCTTCATAAAGGAATACATCTGTAGAAGACTCAATAATTTTCTTTCCTTCAGATTCATCATGATTGTAATCTAATTTATAAAATGGGAAAGGGGAAGATTTATTTTTAATGTTAACCCAACAATGCTTCAATAAGAAAATTAAGATCATCCATTTTATTTTTATCATTATCAATCATTAGAGAATTGAAATAAGAAACATAACTTGACTCATACTTATATTGTATTTCCATGGCCTAGGTCAGGATATCAAGATTGAGTTAAGGGTCCTCAATTTCTTCTGTAGTTCTCAAGATGTCTTTAACTAATTTCTCTTTCAAATCTACCATGTTCTCATTATCATTTTCATTGGGCCTCAAGGAGATCATTGAAAATATGATCCAGACATGGGAAAAATTCATTTGGACTATCCTCATTCTCTTGTTCTATGTTTGTTATCATTTGGAACTCACCTTCTTGTAAATATGGGAATACTTGGTTTTCAACACTTTCAAATAGGGAGAAGAGATCCATGTTACATGGGAAGGTCAAAAATTTGAGCTCAAGATCCATTAGGTCATTCTCATGAAATGAAGAAGAATATAATGTTTGATTAGCAACATGAAATAAATCTCCAAGTCCATCTTGATCATTCCTTATAGAATATTATTTTTCATAAGGAATAATATAAATTCCATACTTGCTGTGATGATCAATGTTACACTTGTTTGGTGAGTATGGTGGAGTCAGCTCTTGGGAGAGTTCATGCTCAATTTTTTCCTTCACCTTGGATTTGAGAAGGAAATCAGATTCTTACATTTGTTCATCCATGATTGTATCAAGAAGGGAATTTAATTCTTCACTTATCTCCATTTCATCATTTAACATTTGTGTATCAATTAAAGAGTCAAAATTGGAAAGAAGATTATCCATGATTACCTCAAATTCATCATCTTGAGTCCTGGACAAAGGATTTTTTCTCATACTTCTTCATTTTTGATGGATTCCTCGAAAAGTGTTAGATCATTTATCATATAACAAGAATCTTCATCTCTTGAATCCATTGTTTCTCCAATGGGTTGTGCCTTGAGCCAGAATGAGTTGATGAATGGAGGTTCAACTATTGTATCTTATTTCTCCTCTTCTAAGGTGTTAATTAGATTCTCATGGAAGGTTCAAGAACAGAGCATTCATTAGAGGTACACAAGAATATTCCAAGGATGAACACCTCATAGTGTGGAAAATCATCAAGATCTTCTTGAGTTTATTCTTTCTCAACATTATGAAGTGCTTCAAGATGTTCATGCCTTCTTTTCAATGGAAAATGCATAACTCCAAACTTCATGATAGGCTTCAGGATCAGAATATCCTTCTTCTACACTCAGTAGCCTTTCACAAAAAAACTCTTCTCAAGGAACCCATTTCTTCATCTCCATATGCAAGGAAGTCATCTAAAGGAAGGGAGATAAAAGACAATGTTTTAAACTTGTTATTTAGCTACGTGAAGTTGAAAATTTTACCTTCAGTTTATTCTCCACCATCATTCCCTTCATACATCATCTTATATCTCTTATGAATTATATTTATCCATTTCTTGGATTCTTGATCATAATCAGTGTAAATTCCCATTTTCATCCCTCTAGCAGCAGTCCACTTGAATTGGAGCCACCATTTTTTTATGATATGATCTTTACAAACAAAAATATTCTCCATTTTAGACAATATTTTCATGGCTACTGCAAAGGTGGTATTGACCTTATTTCCCTTAGAAGAATATTTTATTTTGTAAAAGATGTTCCAGAATGATGGATGGTCAAATATTTGCATTTCTTGGCAATCATCTTCTTCTTCTTCACTGTCACTCATTGGTACCGAACTCCAATCTTAAAACTTTATCATTGTGATGTTGGAAACAAATTTGACACAGATCCATTCCTTGATGAAATCACCTTCAAAATTTGATTTTTCTTTGAAACCTTATTTTTTTTGTTTTTTGGAGTACATACTTTTTTCTATTTTGTAGATATTTTTTCAGGTGTAGGTGGGAAATCTTCCTTGTGTAGTCACTTTGCCTCTTTGAGACTTACTAGAATGGTGTACCTTTATAGAATAATTGAATTTAATTGAAATGAAAGGTGATGAGAATTTGATCATTGAAGGAAATTAATGGTGAATACCTCACTTAAATAAACATTGAAACCTTTCAAACACTTCAATACCTCCCAAAATTCCATGTTCATTATGCAATTTGAGACCATTTCTTGCACAATTAAACCTGATGATCCGATGCCATGGGGAAATGAAGCCATACATGATATGAGGTGAAGAGAACTCTGATCATGTGATGAATTAAGGTGATATGTTTGATGAAACATGATTCAAGCCTTTTATCAACCCATCTGGAAAAGTGAGAAGCACACTGAGATCCAAACATACTGATGTAACTAAGATTGAGGACCGAGAGGAATTCTCTCCTGTTTGAGACACAATGCCCCTTTCCATCCTTTTGAAAGAATGGGTTTTTCCTCAAAAAATTTTGAAACTAGTGAGGAATATAGGATTAAAAACCATGACCATTTTAAGAATTTTCTAGACACTTACTATTTTTAGTAAGTTCTTCCCAAGTGACTAGTTTTGGAAATTTCACCGAATTATCACTTTTGAGCACTTTTCCTCCTAGGGGATGAAATGAGTATCTTGAATCCATTAATACTTTGAAATAAATAATATTATTAAGTTTATTTAATGGATACTTAATAAAAATATACATTGGCTACACAGTGTTGAATCAAGCCAAAAAGGTGTCCAAAATTTCTGCTTCTCATTAGATGTTTTGGTACAATTTTCACATGTTTTTCTCATCCAAATATTCACAAATTTTAAAAGTGAGATTACAAGTATATGGTTTATTCATCTAATAGGGAATAATTCATAAAAAATAGAATTTTTCATGACTCTAATCCTACCCATTTTTAATGGGGTAAGAAAGTTCTAATTGGAAAGCTAATGTTTTAAGGATCTTGTGCTCCGATTGTTAGCTCATTTGGCTCGCTGCAGCTCTGAATATATAAGGGAAATGTTTTCCATGGATCAAAGTTTCATATGAATATAAAAAATTTATTATGGAATTAACGAGGTCATGAAAAAATTCATTCCAAAGGAATTCATGTAGGGAAGCTTGAGTTCAAATCTCATGGAAAACAGAGCAAAGGTTTTTGAAACATGAGAAAAAGTGTGATTTGGGGCATGGGGTTTCTTGGTAAAATATTGACATGAACAAGTTATAGAAAAAATGGTGGGAATATATATTTAAAAATGGGCTCCAAAATGTCCTAGTGTAATTTAAATATTCAAAAGTTAACCCAGGTTATGAAAAACCACCCCTTGACACACTTTGAGAACTTCCTTCTTAACCCGGGTTAAGGGTGAGCTAGAAGTTACTAAATGGGTCCAGGGACATCTCATGTCCATTACAAAATTTATTAATGTGAAATGAGGTTACAAGGTGAATAATTATTGTAAAAATGTGCCAAGAGGAGGGTTTATCATGAGAAAGGGGGCCAGGTGCAAGGATGAGTTGAAAACATGAGCCTAAGGAGAAAGTGTGAGATTTTAAGTGATGAGAGAGGGATCCTCCCTTAGTGGAATTTTTTTTTTCACCTCATGAAATTTTTCACTAGGTTCAAAGGTGAAAAAATAGCTCCCATGTGTGTTATGGGTCATACTCAACATCGAGAAGGGGCCAAAATGATTTGTGAGTGCATAACACTAACCTAGTTTAACCAAGTGATCTTTTAACCAGGTGAAAAAGTGAAAAATGAACATGATTGGTGGCACAATTTTTTCACCTAATGAACATTTTCACCAGGTGAAAAAGTGAAAAATTACATCAGGCATGTGAAAATGTTTCATGTCCACTTTTGGAAGCCCGCCTTCACCAACATCTACTATAAATAGATATCCGAGAGTGATTTTTCCCCAGAGCTTCCCTAAGAGTTACCCAGGAAAAATTTATATAATTTTGACTCAAAAAGGTATCATGATATAATTAACACAACTTTCAGGAGCCACTTACTCATGTAATTTTAAATTTACCCCTTCTTGATTCTGTTCAAGATTGTGCATCGACGAAAGAGACTTCCACCAAATTATATGATAATGAAAATGAAAAATAATACATTTTCAGTGAAGAGGGAATTACATATGTCACATTGGGAATTTAATTAGGCCTCAAATCTCCATATAACTCATGTAATTCTCATTTGAATCCCCACTGAGATTGAGGTTCTTCATCTGCACTACCACACCAATATCTCAAAATATGGACAATTGAATCTCCCGAAACCTTTTGAAATGTGAAGTAGGAATTTTTAGATTTATGATGAGTATGAAATTTCTCCCCAATTTCTCTTGAGTATTCTAAACCATTCATAACAATCCCACTAGATTTTTTACTACCCTCGTTTCCTTACACCAAGCCATAAATAGCCCGGTGTTCCACAACTTCTTCCTAAACCCGATTTTCCTTAAAGAAATTTCCTAAATTACCTCTAATGATCTTTCATATCTGTAACACACTTCTTGGATGCATTGGTTCTATGGTGTTCATTCCCAGAGGGTGTTCACTAGATGTAAAAATCTTGAAAATAGGCCTTTTAGGGCCTTCGAAAGCACTTGTCTTTGCTTAGATCCCAAAATTTTCATGAATAAACTTGAATAACATACCATATACATGAAACACACTTGAAAATCACATTATCACATTTATCTTATCTATAATGAGGGTAAAAAATTGATTAAGTTGGCTGGAAGGCAAGTTCACAGTGACTGAGAGAAGGATTTTCAAGGGTAACTTAAGATGTCATATCATTTTTTTTCATTTTAAACATTTTACATGAAAATAATTAGCTCTATCTCGGGGACATGTTATGGATTGAACACAAGTGAGGACAAGATAGAAAATAATCCCAAAATCTCAATATATTACGTGGACTAGTACCTTGTCCATTGGGCTATTGGAGTCACTTTTCTTCACCACAAACACAAGAAAAAAGAAATAAACACACGAAAGGAAAGGGAAATACACCAAATTTGAAAGAAAAAACACAACAAAAATGGAAAATATGTTAGAGGGGAGGGAAATTTATAGAGGTGGGAGAAGAATGTACACATACCTGAAAACAAGTTGAGAGAAAAATTAACCATCACAGAACAATTTGTTGAATTTAGACCTTCAGAGATAGAAGATCATTATTTGATCATGCCATTCTCTTGTGAATTATTTTCATGGTTTGAGAATAAGGATAAATACAAATTTTTAATCTTTTTAATGATAATTTACAAAGAACATTCTTGCATCCAATGACCATTTTGTAATATGCTTGAAAATCTTTCCTCTTATAGCCTCAACTTGATGTTTTGTGAATATTAGAAACCAGTCCTCCATGCTATCAAAGGTAGAGTACCCAATATTTCTATGAATTCATTCACCATACAAACATGAATATTTCAACATGAAATCATTCCTTAAGTAAGCATGGAATCTAGAAGTGGTGGGAGAAACTTGATTCGTTCTCGATTCATAAGACTCTTCTAGCTTCTCACTTTGTTGTTCTAAACAATTGCTTCTATAAATAGAGGCTATGTTATTTATAAGAGGGAATTCATCATACTTTATTAAGATTTGTAACATATAATCGTGTTAAAAATTAGTAGAATTTTCAAAAATGGTGAGAGAAAACTGATTTTGACTTCAATCACAAGGTTCTTACATATTCTCATTCATTTATTCTAGCTGATTTTATTTGGTGCCTATAATTTCCTCAATGAGTCTAATATCACTTTCCATTACAGAGGTGATTTAGTTGTGAAGGAAGACATCCATATAATACTCAAGTATTTTCTTTCCTTTTGAGTCATCATGTATGAAATCTACTTTGTAAACTAAGAAAGGGGAAGATTTGTTTTCATGTTCATCCACCAATGATTCAATAAGAACATTAATCTCATCCATTTTATTCATCTCATTATCAAGCATTAGATCATTGAAAGAATAAAAATAACTTGAATCATACTTATCTTGTATTTCCATGGCCCAGATCAAGATCTCAAGACAAATTTGGGGGTCCTGAGTTTCTTCCACAATCATTCAGATATCTTCAACTAATTTCTCTTTCAAATATTCCATATTCTCATTATCATTTTCATTAAAAGATTGTTTTCATTTTGCCTCAAGGAGACTATTGAAAATTTGATATGCACATGGCCAAAATTCATTTGAAACATAATTTTTATCCTACTCTATGCTTCTCATCATCCAGAACTCACCTTATTACAAGGACGAGAATACTTGATTTTCAACATTATCAAATCAGGAGAATATATACATGTTACGTGGTAAGGGAAAAACTTTGAGCTCAAGATCTATTAGGTCATCCTCATGATAGGAATAATAATAAAATGTTGGAGCAGCACCGCGAAATAAATATTTAACTCCATCTTAATCATTCCTTATAGAATCTTCTTATTCACAAGGAAAAAGAAAGAATCCATACTCACTTTGATGATCAATGTTACACTCATTTGGTGAGGATGGTGGAGTCAAATCCTCAGAAAGGTCATGATCAATTTTATCATCCACCTTAGATTTAAGAAAGAAATTGGATTCTTCCATTTTTTCATCCATGATTATATCGAGAAGGGAATTTAATTATTCACTTATCTCCATTTCATCATTTAAAATTTGTGTATCAATTGAAGAGTTAAAATTAGAAAGGATATTATCCATGATTACCTTGAATTCATCATCTTGAGTCTTGGATGAAGGATTTAGTTCTTGTAATTATTCATTGTTGATATAGTTATCAGAAAGTGTTAGATCATCTATCATAGAAAACTAATATTCATCTCTTTAATCTATTATTTCTCAAACAAGCTATGCCTCGAGCTAGAATGAGTTGATGAATGGAGGTTCAATTATTGTATCTTCTTCCTCCTCTTCCAAGGTGTCGATTTGATTCACATTGGATGTTTTAATAACATATCATTCATCAAAGGTACACAAGAATATTCTAGGGATGAACATCTCATAGTGTGGAAAATCATAAATATATTCTTTAGTTTCTTCCTCCAACCCTTCTGATATGAGTAAAAATATTTATGGCTAGCTTTAGAGTAGTGAAGGATTTAATATAATGGAAATAACACTAATCTTGCAATAAGTTATAAAAAAAGATAAAATCTTATATTGCATGTCTGTGTCCCTAGCAGAGTTGCCAAAAAATATTGGTTGGATATTTTTTTGAAGATAAGATATGGTGTTCAACAACATTTGGTACAAAGTCTCTCCTCAGATAAGGGCAGGTACCCTATTTATTGGTAATCTATGAAGCATGGAAGAATATAAACAATTTTTACAATATTTTATTTTTGGAGGTGGGATCTCATCCCTATATATGTTTGTTTATTTTTAATAAAAGAAAGAGAAGATTGAAGAAGGTAGATTTATGAAAAATTTGGAATGGGAATGAAAAAGAACCTAGAATAGAATGAACTACTTGTGTTTTATATTAACAAACACAGATATGAATTTATTCACACAATCCAAGTATAGTACCAATACATTAGATTGGTTTTATGTCACCATACCCTAGAACTAATAGGAATAAAAGTGCATTGGACATAAAAACAATAACATTAAAATAATGAGAATACTCCCAACACACTTTGGAAATACATCTCTTTATTCCTTCATAGCTAGAAACAAAATTCAAAGTTTTTCTTTTTCTCTCCAAAATTCTAGAGAACTTTCTCACACTAATCCCTCCAAAAGTGTGTGATATCTAAAAAATATCCATAATGCCATGAGAATTGTTACATTTATAGAGAGAAAGGAGAGAGAAAAGGGGATTCGTTACACATCCAATATAAAAATAGTAAATACATATTAAAAATCTTTGACCAATTATTATGAAAAATTACCAAGTCAACATACATGATTTTTTTATTAATGATAAATATTTTTGAAGGGACTATACCCTGGATACAGCTCAACAACCAGATATAACAGTGAAAATAAAAAAAAGGGGATCAACATCCACGAAGATTAAAAGAACCAACAATAGTTCAACCGAGAACTAAAAGAGGAACAAAAAAAGAACAGAGTAGCATCAAAGCAGATTGAAACCTTCAACTTGATAGCAACAAAACAACAAACTGGGAGCAACTATTTGACTGCCTTTGTCAATCTTTATCTTGATTTTCTACAACGAACTGAAAAGTGCAAGTGTCGTGACTTGAGAGGGATCATTCTTATCAATTTGTGAAAGATATGTCCCTTGCAGCATCAGACTCCCAGATGGCAGCAGAATGTCACTTAGGATACAAACACTCTTCACATGTTGTTCCATGAAATTGTATACCATTTTAGCACAGAGATGGTACAATCATGTTGTCCTTTAGCATTACCCAATCTATTATCTAGAGAATGAAGTTTCTTGAAGATTTATGTATTTTTCTCATTATCCCCAAAAGTCTCAACCTGCATCTTCCTTTTACCTGTATTTTTATCCATCCTCTTGATTTCTTCCTTGAGGTTCATGACCTCACTCTCTAACTTCTCAATCCTACTAAGAAGCCCTTCATCTTTGAAGTCCTCCATGGGATTGCTGATATGGAGCAGGTTTTTAGCTGACTCTATCTCCTTATTACTGCGAAGAACCCTCTGAGAAGGAAGCAGGGGATAATGGGTATTCTTAAACCTTGTTTTGCGGCTAGTGGAAGTAACAACAAGGTCTTTGACGACTGGAAGCGGGGGGTCAGCAGGGGCCACAGGCACGGAGCGAGAAAGGGATAGAAAGTGATGGTGAATCAACAAAATAAGGCCTTGATGAAGGGGTACAACATGAGTATGGTTTTGGACCTCAAGAACAGAATGTTCCAGAGAGTTCAACAGGTAGTGTGGGAAATTCACAGTTAAGTTCCTTCTAAAATGATTAAGAAAGATCAAATGCTTTAAAGGGATGGTTACATATCTACCCTCAAGAGTAACATACCTAACCATCATGCACGATATTTCAGCAAAAGGCTCTGGGATAGAAGACACTTTGATGCCAGCCATGAAAAATTCAAGGTTTTCACCTTCTTCAAGAAATTTCTTTGCTTCAACATTCCTATCTACCCGCTTGCTGAAGAATTTATCCCCCTCCAAACTCAAACCCGTGACTTGAGCAATGAGCTCTTCAGTAATTTTAACATTGATATCTCCATACTCAACTATTCGTTTCTTCCATCCATTCACAAATTGCACCGAGATATCCTGATCATGGCCCTGCATTCTTTCTATGAGGTTCAAAATTCCCCCCATTTGTAAATACTTCCACAATATTTCATCATTCTTCCAGGCTGGGTCATGTATGGGCTCTGTTTTGCAAGGAGGCCCCCCCATTCTGCTGCTTTTTCCCCTTTGCTGCTCAATGGTAAAGTTTTGATTCCAATACCACCTTTCACTACCGCCTCTATTTTTGGAAACCCATAAGGCATGCAAAATTTTAATAACATCATTAAACCTACATGCGGAGTTAATAATCACATCCTCAATGGTGGAGGGAGATCTTTTAATGATTGTTTTGAATATCATGCTTATCTTTTATGATGTCATCAAGTACCTTAGCTGGGAGAAGATCACCGCTAAACCAATTTTGCATTTTGTTTCTAACTCCAAAATTGGCCAAACTATCTGCCACTTTATTACCTTCACGGTAGGTATGTATGATCTTGTAATTATCAAAAATTTACAAGTCTCAATAGCTTCACAAATAAAATCTCTAATAGTCCAGCTTGGGGGTTGATTTTTGTTTAATAGATTTATGATGTTTAAAGAATCCCCTTCAATTATAATATTTGAAATATTACAATCTCTCGCAAGCCTTATACCCCATAATGCTGCCAAAGCTTCAGAATAATGGTTTGTCTGTTGACCCATATTTCTAGCAAAAGCAGCAACAAAGCAGCCTCTGTGATCTCTGATCACCCCACCTCCTCCTGAAGCTCCAGGATTACCTTTTGAAGCTCCATCAAAATTCAATTTGTACCATGAAGTGGGTGGCTGAATCCAATGCACTGAAGATCTGTCAATGTTGTTATTTCCTTTATTCTGAATGTTGTCAGTGTCAATGCTCCAGGAAGTAAGGATGTGTTCCTCTTCCTTGGGATATAATCTATTTTTTGGAGGCTTAAACCTTTCAATGTTATCCTTTACAACAATAACAATTTCTTTAAAAAAATTGGTACAAACCTGTCTTTTATTTCTAAAGATGACATCATTTCTTGCTTTCCATAATCTCCATATGGTGTGAGGAAGAACCAAGCTCCATAATCTCCTAATCATACAATGTTTATATGGAGAATCCCATTGCTCCCATGTCTATAAGCAAGTATGAGGAAGAATCCAGTGCAAATTGAAATTTGCAAAGATAAGATGCCAAACTTTTGTAGCATACTCACAATGCAAAAAAAGGTGTTTGATATCTTCAGCCTCTTCTCTACACATACAACATCTGTTAGGCATAATAAATCCCTTTCGAATAATATTATCACAAGTGAGAATCTTACCTTTGAGAACCAGCCACAAAAAGAAGTTAACTTTAGGAGTTAATTCTGGCATCCAAAGTTTGTTCCATTCTATGTCACTTTGAAGAGTAGCAAAGAAAGTGTTGTATCCCAGCTTTACAGAATAATCTCCATCAAAAGAATCCACCCAAATAAGCTCATCTTTTTTGTCCTGTTGATTGATAGGAATGAGTGAAAGTTGAGTCTGTAAAGTAGAAACATCAGGCTGCAGATTTTCCATATTCACTTTAAGTTGCTTCCAATTCCTCTTATTTCCATTCAACTCAATGTAGTCTTTGACATTATTACCATAATTTTCAATTAGGTTATCTTTTATGGAGCTAAAAGTGTCACTCAAACTTATGTCAGTCCAGGTATCATGCCAAAAATTAATATCCTGTCCATTTCCAAGTTTCCATCTACAACCCTTAGCAAGCATATGTCTGATTTGAAGCAGGTTGTTCCAGAATATGGATCCATTTGGAAGTTGTTGATCAAAAAGAAAAGAATTCATATTTTGATGAGATAAATATTTAACCCTGATCAGTTCAGTCCAAGGTTTCTTTTCCTTCACCAATCTCCAATCAAGTTTGACAATTAAAGCAACATTCATTTTTTTGATGTCCTTTATTCCCAGACCACCAATCTTTTTTGGAATACAAACCTGATCGCAAGCCACTAAATGATATCTAAATCTTTCTTCTGTCCCCTGCCATAGAAAGTGTTTTTGAATTCTCTCAATACTATCCACAACTGCTACTGGAATGTTGTACATTGACATGATATATATGGGTAAATTCTGAAGAGAGATTTTGATTAACAAGCACTTTCCAGCACTAGAAATGGCAACACCTTTCCATCCAGCTAATTTTTTCTAGAATCTATCTAACAAGGCATTCCATACCCCATTAGAAACTTTAGTAGTACTCAACGGAAGACCTAAATAAGTTGTTGGTAAGGAGTTGATTTTACATCCTAAAATGAGTGTTATTCTTTTCTGCCTCTCAAGAGGAGTATTAAAAAAATACACCGAGCTTTTGTCAAAATTGAATTTCTGACCAGAAGCTTCCTCATAAAATATGAGAATGGTTTTTATAGATTTTTCTTCAATAATAGAGGCCATCAAGAGTAAAATGGTGTCATCAGCAAATTGTTGATGCGAAGCAGTTTGATTGGTAGAAGTAGGTTTAAATCCTTTTAGCATGCCATTATTTATAGCTTTAGTTATAGATCTGCTAATACTATCAGCCATAATGATAAAAAAACAAGGGGGATATGGGATCCCCCTATCTTATACCCCTACTACTTGCAAAAAATCCCATTGGTGCACCATTAACCACCACTGAAAATATAGAAGAGGAGATGCATGCCTGGATAATTTTCTTGAATTTATTGTGAAAGCCAAATTTGGTTAGAACCTTATCAAGAAATTTCCAAGATACTCTATCAAAAGCCTTATGCATGTCCAATTTTATTGCCATCCCAAATTTTCTACTTTTTTCCATTGAATGAATTGTTTCATGAACCATTATTACCCCGTCTTGAATGATCCTACCTTTTATGAAGCCACTTTGCTACTGGGAGATAAGTTCAATAAGAAGAGGTTGCATTCTAGTAGTTAAATTTTTTGTAAAGATTTTGTAAACCACATTTACCAGACTAATGGGTCAAAAATCTTTAAAATATTTTATAGCCAGATTCTTTGGGGCTAGCACAATGTGAGTATTATTCAATTCCTTTATAAGGTTTCCAGTTCTATAAAACTCATTGACAACTTTCAACAAATCTTCAGAACAAATGTCCCAACATTTTTGAAAGAAATTGGCTGAGAAGCCATCAGGACCCGGTGCCTTATCCCCTTCTAAAGAAAAAAATACCTTTTTCAACTCCTCAATGGTGACAATTTTAGTAAGACTTTTGAATCTCTCATCAGGAATCATGTTTCTTAGAATGGAATCAAGAAGAAAAGAGAGTGCTTCCTCATTATAGGAGTTACTCTTCATCAACAAAGTATCATAAAATTTTAAAGCTTAAAATTTTATATAATTTTTGTCCTTTATAATGATACCATTTCCTTTAGAGACCTTATAAATTCTATTGTGAGCCATGTGCTTAAGGGTGGTCATATGAAAGAACTTTGTATTTCGATCCCCAGCTTTCAACCAAAGAGCCCTAGATTTCATTCTCCAAAAGGTTTCCTCTCTGTTGTTTATATTATGTAAATCTGAAAGAAGTTTCTTTTCCAGCTGTTGATCCTCATGATTCATACCTTTTAGTAAGAATTTCAGCTCAAGTTCTTCAAGTTTTATTTTTACTTCTTTTTTCTGTTCAAAGATATTACCAAAGACTTCTTTATTCCAGATTTTAACAGTTTGTTTTAAATTTTTCATCTTCTGAATAAGTCTAAATTTAGATGTCCCTTTACCATCCCAAAGCCACCAATATTTAATTCTATAAAAAATATCCTCTTTTTCCAGCCACATCTTTCAAATTTAAAATTACAGTGAGAACATTTGGACCAATTGAAGAGATTAAGAACAATTGGATTATGGTCAGATCCAGTTCTAGGAAAAGAGGAGAGATGAAAATTTTTCCAAATTACTCAAAACAACATAATTTAAAATCAAATTATCTATTGATCACAAATAAGATACGTGCTTTGGTTTATAATACCTTTCAACTAAGTAATTGAAATCGAATAGGATATCACTTTCTCATAACATTTTTAGATCATCATCAAGGAATTGGAAAGGTATCTTGCTAAATTCATCACCAATGCCATTGGTGGCATTTGTTACTTATGCAAATTTTATTATTATTTTAGTAAAATTATCATGTGGAACTCAATAGAAATGTATAATTCATAGCGACTTCTCCTTTCCTCAGTCATTTTTTCTTGTATTAGAGTATCAACACCTTTTTTAACTCATTCAGGGCCTCCAAAGCGAGTTCCCAATTATTGCATTATTCTTAAAGTTCATCATTCATTTTATAAAATTCCATATTATATCTCTCAATATCATTGTGGAAATTAATCAAATATTTAATGAGCTTCCGACCATCTTCAAGGAATCTATGAATCCAATCATCAATAACTCGGTCTTGTTGTCCTATTTTATCATCTACCATGAAAAAAATGCATCGAAGCAAGTTGGTCTAAGAGAGATGACTAGAGTTGGCTAAGTGATCTTGAACAACATGGAATTCATCTATTTAACCTTTTTCCTTAAGCTCATCCTTGGTAGCCTTGGTATTTTTGATATTTCCAAAAAAAAATTCAAAGGCTACTTAAAGATCTTGTTGAATCCATTTAGATGTAGCTTTTCCTTCACCACTTTGGTTATATGATAGATGGAGGATGTTATGTCATATTTTCTTTTATTTGTGATAATAAAAATTATATCAACAAACATTTCTACTAACTGATCAATCATGATGTGAGAAATAATTTTAGGTTTCTTTTCCATGCGATAAGGATTTGGATTTAATGTGATGAAGTCAAAAGCATCTGGGAGCACCAATTTTTTCCTCTTTTGGGGGTTTGGATTATCATCCAAGATGGGATGGAAGAGGAAACTATATGTTATTAAGGATATGTGTCCATGGGAATAAAACTAAGAGTGATGGTGAAAGCTAAAACTGAGGGAGAAGGGGTGGAGAAAAAAACCATGGGAATAGTAGAGGAGAGAGAAATAGAAGAGTTGGGGGAGGAACACATGATGGGAGTGGACATGAAATATGGAGAGGGAATATTCACTTGAGGTGAACCATGGAAAAGACTAAACCTTGAGGAAAGTAAGGAAAGGGAAGAGAAAATGTGTGCCAATGGAATAGGCATTCAAGAAGGGGGGGATATGAAATGGGTTCAAATGATGAGAGGACTATCTATATGAGAACAATGAACGTTTTCACTAATGAAGTGGATGAAACATGAGGAGGAAAGTAAGGAGGTTTAGATGTAATATGAAGAGGATAATAAATATATGGAGAATCATATGGATTCAAGGTTACGAGTGGAGCAATGTGGGTGATGAGAGAAGGGAAAAAGGGCGAGGGATGAGTAATCATGATACCTTTTAGCATCCTTTGATATTTCTGGGGTGAAGGAGAATCCATGCTCACCACAGTTTTTTAAGAAGTGGAAGAGGTAGTAGGTTTTCCTTTGCTTCTCAAAATTGTAAACCTTTGGAGGGCCCTGTTTCTGAGGAAGTAGTTTTTTTATAGGAATACCTCCTTTCTTGGATTGGATTTTAAATGAGTATAGCCAATGATGGGTTCTATTCATAATATGTGTGACACTTCATTGATAGACGTGATTTACTTAGAAGACCAATCAATTGGATAAATCCCAGATTTTCTACGTTCATTTGATTGTAGATTTAGAATATAACATCATCTTCATTAACCATGCCTTTTGGAATATCATCAATATTGTACTTTACCACCTCTTCCAAAGTCATATGGCTATAATCCTTTTTACTGTCACCTCATCCCTACAATCAATCAATAAATATTCAAGCTCAAATAAACGTAAGTGTAGGGTCCCAATACTTTTAGTATCCCTCTATAATCAAAATTAAGTCTTGGATGGAAAGTTTTAAGGGATACTTTCTAAATTTTTATTACAATATTTTTTCCTTGATAATGAAGGAACATGTCTTAGATAGGGAAATGAATTCCCACCTTTTTTGTATATTTTTCAAATTAATTAGTGTTATCATTGATGTCAAGATGCATTGATGGAAAAAAGTGATGTGTAGGATTCTTAAGGTAAAACATGTGTGAAATAGGTGTTAACAAGTTTGTAACAAGCTTTATGAAGTAGTTCAAGAAAGAATCTGAAAGTGAAATGTGAAAGTTGATTGGTAGTTTCAGCTCTTAGAGATGTCTCAGGTGATTACATGATGATGAAATTGAATAATAATAGGAGGTTCAATATTTTAGTGGTTTGTAGTAGTCTCAGACAAGTTAATTGGGATTTTAGAATGGTTTTGGGTTTATACAAAGAAATTGCAAGCTAAAAAGAGGAAGCCGTAGATAAAGTAAGAAAGATGTTGAAGTTTAGATGAAGATACAGATAAAATAAGGAAGCCACCAAATATTAGAGAAATCCATGGATAGAAGAATGAATTTGTGAAAGACTAAAGGAAGCCATAGGAAAAGAAAGAAAGCCGCGATACATGGGAGAGTTGTGATAAATAGGAGAAATCCACAGAAGCCGACACTGAGGCATGAACTAAAGATAGAAAAAGTTCCATTCTACCTCTAGAGACCTAGAAAGTCTAAGTATTCGATTCACAAAGGGAAATGATAAAATGAAGTTTTATAAGGTTTAAAGTAGGAATTATTAAAATGTGTTCCCCTTGAGCTCATCAAACCAATATGGAGATATCTCTCAATACAAGAATCATAATTTAATGTTCTTGGAATTTTTGGAAAGTTGACTCCATTATCTATGTCATGAAATAGAAAAAACTTGATTTTAAGGCATTAATAAATGCCAGAAAGGGAAATTTGGATCATTCATTTGGAAATTATGGAAAGGTGAGAAATTCATTTTTGGAATTCGTCTAGCAACTATTTTTGTTCCTTATAAACCCACTTTATCTGATTTAAAAGGAAAAATGATTTAAGAGGACATGATAAAGTTTTAAAAGTTCCAATGTGAAATATTATTTTGGACTAGTAGTGTATTCCAGGGACTTGGTATTCCTCGAACCCCCCAGACCTGATTTGGAATATATTTAGCTCCAGTTGTCCAAATTTCATGATTTTGGAATTTTTGAAATCATGACAATGTCCTTTATCTAATGAATTAGAAAAATATAGTTTTTAGGTGCAAATGAATGTCAAAAAGAGAAACTTGTAAATCTGAATGTTGAGAGAATTATGGAGATCAATGAAACTATATTTTGTTTAAGAAATCTATTTTGTAACCATGTTTGTGTGCCAAAGTCTATACTATAATTCAAAAACAAAAAATAAAAAATCATGAAAAATAATTTCTCTCATCCATTCAAACATAACGAGTAGAATATTGTTGTTGTTGATGAAATAAGAAAGATAGCATTATTATGAGCTAAAGAGAGAGTATTTGAGCCAGAGATGCAAAGATGGACACAAAGACCAAAATGAATCATCAATGAACTAATAACTGTGGATGAATACAAAGACTTAGAATCAATTCAGATGGATGCATGAAGACTAAGACAAAGTTATAGAGTGTTTGAAAAATGAGAGAGAGTATTGCAAATATATTTGTAAAAATAGAATTAGAAAGGTGATCATAATCTATTATGTAAGCAATCTTGATACTATATGATCAACTTGTTTTGTAATATATTATTCTAAGTGGGATCTTAGATCATAGGGGTGGTTACTCCTTGCAAGTTGCAGCTTGCTAAATTAGTTGAGTGGGTACTTATCATTTCTTCTAGTGGGTGCTAAAAGACTCTGAAATGGGTGCTTCATAAGTTGAGTGGGTGCTTAACAGAAACCAAATATTGTATTCTTTGGAATTGGTGTTCCTAATAAAACCTTTTTTCAAAGTGGATTTTTCTCTCGTAAAGGGTTTCCCACTATAAATTATGTGTTTATTGTTATTATATTCTTGCATGTGTTTGATTAAATTTTCATGATACATTGTTTCTATTAATAAAAGGTTTTGTGATTTGGAAAGAAAGAAATTTTAATCTGCACTGATTCACCCCCCTCTAAGTGCTTATGATATCTCTAATAATTGGTATCAGAGAAAATCCTTCTAGTGGAAGCTTGACATATTCAAGGAGATCCTCTCTTCACAAGCATGGAAAAAAATAAAGCACAAGGTGGACTATCACTGTCAAGATCACCTCTCTTCACTATAAAAAACTACACATTCTAGAGAATAAGGATGAAGACATATCTTATGTCACTTGGTTTTGATATATGGGAATGTGTTGAGAATGGATACAATCCTCCAACCACTCCAATTACTTTTGTATAAGAAAAGGCATAATATGAATGTAAATGGAGATCCAAGAATGACCTTCTATTTGGGCTAGCTGAAACTGAATTTGTGAAGGTAATGCATTGTACCACTACAAAGGAAATCTAGAATAAACTTCAAAGTATCTATGAAGGTGATGAAAAACTCAAGTTATCCAAATTATATACCTACAAAGAAATTTTTGAGAGTTTTAACATGAAATAGGATGAAAGTATTGCATCCTCTATGAAGAGAGTAGATGAAGTGATCAACATGATCAAAGGCCTTAGTGAGAAACTTGAAGAACCTGTGGTAGCTCAAAATATCCTTAGATCTCTAACTCCTAAGTATGATGCAAAGGTTTCAGCTATGGAAGAAGCCAAAGACATGAAAACATTAACAGTAGATGAACTATAAATTATCTTATCAGCATATGAGATGAGGACATTTGGATCTAAATCTACCAAGAAGGAAGTGGCATTCAAATCTAAGTAAGAGACTCAATCCAAGTAAGAAAAATAAGAATAAGACTTGGAGGATGGATAATATGATGAGAATATTGAAGCAATGTTCATGATAAGACTAAGAAGAGGCTTAGGTAAGTATAAAGGAAAAATTCAATTTAAGTTTTTTGTGTGGACAAGTAGGACATTTTGTTGCTAAATTCCCAAATAAGAATAATGAAACTCAATCTGAAGAAATAAACAAACATAACAAGAAAAATATGAACTTCAAGATGAAATATGGAAATAAAAATTTCTTTAAGAACAAAATACACTTCTACTCAAAGGAGAATACAAGTTAATATGATTCAAAAAACTCAGGAAACTCTAAAAAATGAGGACGAAGAAACTCAATTTGAATGCTTGTTCATGGCCTTGGATTTCACTGAAGAATGCAACTCCAAAGTAAAAAATGTAACTGAGTATGAATATTCTAATGAAGAAGAAGCAAATGTGAATCTAGAATGTGAACTTTTATGTGCACTTGAAGAATTGAAATTATGTAGAAGAAAGAATCAAAAATTGAGATGCACATTGAAATACCATGAAGAAAAAATTCTCATTTTTGAAAAGAGGCATATCCTACAGGAAGCGGAAGAAACAAATGAGCTTAAAAAACTTGAATTTCATCTTGAAAAGGTTTTTCAATCCTATGAGGCAAAGGAGGATGAATTCTTAAAACTGAAATTTGACTTCGAGTGCCTAAAGAATGAAATGGAAAAAATGAGTGAAAAAATCAAGGTATATGAGAAGATGGAGAAGAGATCAAAAGTCCTGACTGATATACTAAGTACTTAAAGGGATACAAAAGAAAAATATAGAATCGGGTTTAGGGAAGAAGGTAAAGAAGCTAATCTAGAAAAGAAGAAGGAGGACAAGACCTCAACACCAAGCACCTCTCATGATGCAAATAAATAAGTTACCAAAACTTACAAGAGGAATACAAATTCTCCCAGGATCACATATGCTATAAGGTACTCACATTATTTCTATGGTTATTGTTTTTCATGGGAGTAGTTTGGAAACAAAGCTGCTAAGTCTAGAAGATATACTAGAGGATATGGAAGAAACTACAACTCACAAACACTAAGAATGAATTATAACGTTAATTGCTACAAATGTCACAAGGATGATCACATAGCCACAATATGTAATAAAAAAACCCCTTAAAAAAGAAATGGTTCTGTATGTTGTAAAGGAAGAATCCAACAAAAGAAAAGAGTCTTGCTCAATAGTACAAAATGAATTTCATGTATAAGATGAAGACAAGATATGGTATCTAGATAGTGGATGCTCCAGTCATATGACAGGTGATAAGATAAAATTCATCACACTATCAAACAATGCATCAGGAGCTGTTAGGTTTGGTGACAACAATTCAACAAACATTGTGGGAAAAGGAACATTAATTCTTAACAATGGAAAAATAGTTACAAAAAATGTTCTTTATGTTGAAGGTCTCAAGCACAACCTATTAAGTGTGAACCAAATGTGTAAGAAAGGTTACAATATGATATTTCATGACAAAGGATGTGATATTATTAATGGAAAAATAATAAATAAAGTTGCAAAATCTAAAAGGACCAAGAATAACATGTATGTTCTCAAGGAAATAAACAAAGAAAAATGCTTCACAAATAAAGTTGATGATAGTTGGTTGTGGCACATAGATATTGGGACATATAAGCTTTGAAAATCTTGTGAAATTAAGTGCTAAAGGATGGTGTGAGACATATGCCAAAGATTGTAAAACCAGCAGACACTCTTTGTAAAGCTTTCTTGCATGGTTAACAAATAAGAAGATCTTTCAAGTCAAAAGAGTACTCTACAACAACACCTCTAGAGCTGATCCATACAAATCTTTGTGGGCCTACAAGAACTGAAATTTTACAAGGATATGTGTATTTCATGCTACTAATAGATGACTTCACTAGAATGACATGGGTAGCTTGTTTGAAGAAAAAATCAGAAGCTTTGGACATATTCAAATCCTTTAAGGAACTTGTGGAGAATGAGAAGAACACCAAGATTAAATGCTTAAGATCAGATAGAGGTGGAGAATTTTGGTCCAAATGAATTTGATGAATTCTGTGAAGAACATGGGACTAGAAGAAATTTCTCAGCTACCAGGACACCCCAATAAAGTGGAGTTGTTGAAAAAAGAACATGACTATGCCATAAATGGTAAGAAATATGTTAAATGAATCTAAAATTCCCGATGTATATTGGAGTGAAGTTGTATACACATCTATCTACATTCTAAACAGAGCTCAACTAAGAGTGAATAACAACAAGACACCCTATGAACTTTGGAAAGAAGGCCAACCAATGTGAAACACATAAGAGTCTTTGGAAGAAAATGTTATATCAAGAGAGATGAAGAAAACCTAGATAAATTTGACTCTAGGTGTGATGAAGGCATATTTCTTGGTTACTCAGTAGTTAGTGCAACCTATAGTTGCTACAATAAGAGACTACAGAAAGTGGTTGAGAGTAACAAATGTAAATTTGATGAGTCTTATCCCTCCAAATCTAACACTCAGCCTAAGGAAAACCATGAAGATCAAGAAGATGATGAAGAAGTGGAAAGTACATGTGAAGAAGTGGAATAAAGAAAAGACACCAAGACACCCTCAAGGAAAGTCAAGAGATACCATCCCACAAATTAGATCATTGGAAACAGAGAAGGATGTATTCTCACAAGAAGGAATATAAGAGATCAACAAAAAATGAGGACATAACACTCTTATCAATGATAGAACCTATGAATGTGGCATAAGCTAACAAGGATTGTCATTGGGTGGATGTTATGAATGAGATAGCTTGATCAAATTGAAAATAATAAGACTTGGGAGCTTGTACCAAGACTAAAGGACAAGAACATGATAGGAAAAAAATGGGTATTCAGAGACAAACTAAATGAGAAAGGATAAGTGACAAGAAACAAGGCAAGACTTGTATGCAAAAGATATGCATAAATGGAAGTAATTGATTTTGATGAAATGTTTTCACCAGTGGAAAGGATGGAAGAAATTAGGATGTCAGGCATATGTAGCTCACAAGAAAATTAGATTTTTCCAGATGGATGTTAAATTATCCTTCCTTAATGGTTGTCCCTACGAAGAGGTATTTATTAAACAACTTGATGGATTCTCTCTCTAACTGATGATAAATATTATGTGTGCAGGTTGAAAAAGGATTTGTATGGACTCAAACAAGCTCCAAGATCTTGGTACAATAGGCTGGATTCATATCTCATAGAGCAAGGTTTTAAAAAAGGTGTTGCTGACAAGTAATCTCTATATTAAAGAAGAAGGAGATCATCTACTCATTTCATTGTGTATGTGGATGATATCATATTTAGAGGAGACCATGAGAATATGACTTATGAATTTCTTGATGTGATGAAGGAAGATTTTGAAATTTCTATTCGTGGGGATAGTTCATTCTTCCTGGGCTTACAAATCATTCAATCAAACCAAGGTATCTTCATATCCCAAACCAAATACATCAAATAAATGCTAAAAAGGTTTAGGATTGAAGAATTTAGACATATAGTAACACTAATGGAAGTGGGATTCAAGATGAACAAAGAATACAACTCACCAAAAGTTGACAAAAATTTGTACAGATCCATGATAGGTAGTCTCCTCCACACCATTGCATCAAGACTTGATATCATGCAAGTTGTGGGTCTAGTTGGGAGATTTCAAGAAGATCCAAGGGAAACACACTTCAAGGAAGTCAAAAGGATAATTAAATACCTCATGAGAACACTTGAATATGGACTTTGGTACCCCAAAAGTAACGACTTCAATAGAAAAGCATACACTGATGTTAATTGGGCAGAAAGAATTAATGGCATAAAGAGTAAAAGTAGTGGTGCCTTATTTGTTGACAAATTTCGGGTATCCTGGTTGAGAAAGAATCAATCATCAGTGGCACTCTCAACATGTGAAGAATAGTATATAGCTTCTTTAATGTGTTGTACTCAAGTTCTTTGGATGAAACAAGACATTGGAGGATTACAAGGTAAAATCTGATAGCCCAATTCCTTTACTCTGTGATAGTAATAGTGTTATAAGTGTGTCCAAGAACCTTGTGTTTCACTCAAAGAACAAAAAAATCCAAATTAGATAGCACTTCTTGAGAGAAAAATCAAATTAAAGGAAAATAAATCTTGAGTATGTGAGTTTAAAAGAAGAATTTGTAGATACCATGACAAAACCACTAACAAAAGTAACATTTGAACACCTGAGGAATGAATTGGGGGTCATTCCCGATCCCACCAACAACTATAAAGTGTTGAGACAAGGCAAGGGATAATTATCATGCAATCTCAGCTCCTAACCAGTGCAATGAAGCCTTCATGTGAGGGGGAGCTAGTTTGCTAGCTCATTTTTGACAATCCTGGTTTGGTAACTTGTTTTATATTTTTCTTTTATAAGTGAAATTTCCTGAAATGATTAAATATCATCAAGGAATCCATCATCTTAGGGGGATATGTGAAATAGACAAGCATGAATACAGCCCCAGGGGGAGTTTCTTGAGGTAAAAACACGTGTTTATCCTGTTTATCTAAAAATTTATCATAATGTTGGATAGATGGCCCTTTATCATATATGTCAAAGGGGAAGAGAGCGAAAATAGTAACCAGCTTGAAATTGTTTTTGCATCTATTGTTCAGTGTTTTTGAGAAATTTGACATCAATGAAAAAGGGGGAGTTTTTTGGATATTTGTAATTTTCATTGGTGTTGTCATCGATGTCAAGTTGCATTGATGGAAAAAGGTGATATGCAGGATTGTCAAGGTAACCCATGTGTGAAACAAGTGTTAAAAATTCTATAACAACCTTCAGGAAGTAGTTCAAGAAAGAATATGCAAGTGAAATGTGAAGGTTGATTGGTAGTTCCAGATCTCAAAGAAGTTCCAATTGATTGCATGATGATGGCATTGAAGAATAATAGGAGGTTCAATAGTTTAGTGGTGTGAAACAGTATCAAACAAGTTAATTGGGATTTTAGAATGGTTTCAGGTTGATATAAAGACACTACAAGCTAAAAAGAGGAAGTCATGGATAAAAGTCTAGAAAGCCACTGAAGGCTTAGAGAAATTCGCGAGTAAAATAATGAAGCCATGTGTGAAAAAGAGAAATCCACGTTAAAGTAAGAGAGAAAAGAATTTGATAGGATTTGTGAAGACAGAAAAAAAAGCTACATTGTACCTTTGGAAAAAATTGTGGGTATCATATTCACAAAGTCGTGAAAGACTAAAATTAAGTCCATAAGTAATTAGGAAGATTAAATGTGTTCCATGGAGCTCATCAAACCAGTATGGAGATATCCGCGATACAAAGGAGAAAGTCAAGTTGGTATTATTAGACTTTTTGGAAAGGCTATTCCATTCTATATGTCATGAAATAGAAAAAATATGATTTTAAGGCATAACTAAATGTTAGAAAGGGAAATTTGGATCGTTCGTTTGAAAATTATGGAAAGGTCTGAACATTCAAAAGGAAAGATTCCAGTAACCATTGCGTTCCTTATAGACCCAGGTAATCTGATTTAAAAAAAATCATGATCCGGATTTGATAATTTTTAAAAAGTCCAGGTGTCAAATTTAATGTATTTGGATCTGGTATGAATTCCAAGTTGGTGCTCCATGAAACCCTAAGAAAATCCTGATTTGGAATAGCTTTAACTCGAGTTGTCCATTTCAGATTTTAGAAATTTTTGAATCATGATAGTGTCCTTATCTAATGAATTAGAAAAATCAAATTGGCTCCTTTAATGGTGTTGAACTATTTAATGTCAAAAAGAGAAACTTGTAAATATGAATGTCGAGATAATTGTGGAGGTTAGTGAAACTATAGTTTTTTTCGGAAATATAGTTTTTATGGGTGCATACCATTCATTATACTAGAGTTCAAAAATGAGAAACTCCATGAATCAAAAAAGAATTTCTCTCATCCATTTAAACATAATGAGTAAAATATTTTTGTTGACGAAATGAACAAGAGAGCATTATTATGAGCTAAAAAGAGAGTATTTGAGCTAGAGGTGTAGAGATGGAAACAAATGGAGTATTAAATATCATATCAAATGAGAAGAACTATTAATTGTAGGATAATCAATTCAGAAAGAGAGTTCATAATCAAAAATGCGGATGGAAGCATGACAAAGCTCTAGATACTAGAGTTCCAAGATCAGTTCTAAAAGAATATGACAAATAGTACAGATAACACTAAAATAGTGAGTATAGATATAATAGAGGAAAGGTGATCATAATCTATTGTATAGTCAATCTTGACATTGTATGATCAACTTGTTTTGTAATATCTTCTTATAAGTGGGAGATTAGATCATAGGGGTGGTTGGTCCTTGCAAGTTGCAGCTTGCTAAATTTGCTAAGTGGGTGCTTAAAATTTATTATAGTGGGTGCTAGAAGAATCTGAAGTGGTTGCTTCATAATTTAATTAGGTGCTCAACAAAAACCAAATATTATATTCTTTGGAGTTTGTGTTCCTAATAAATTTTTTGTTTAAAGTGGGTTTTTCTCCCATAAAGGGTTTCCCTCTATAAATTTTATGTTTAGTATTACCATCTTTTTGCATGTGTTTGATTAAATACTCATGATACATTTCTTCTATTAATCAAAGGTTTTGTGTATTGGAGAGAATGAAATTTTAATCTACACTAATTCATCTCCCCTCTCAGTGTTTGTGATCTCTCTAACAATATTGTGCTTACTTTGTTGAAACTTATGTAGATCCCACAATTTCCTTACCAATTCCATTAATAACCATTTGTCATTTGGGTATATTGGTAGTAGATATGGATAACCCTAAAATCCTCCTACTTGGATGTTGGTTAAAGTTGGAAATCATAAGAAGATAACCCACAATGTGATATTACATTCCAAGATAAATCAATACTCCAAAACTTGGATGAATCCTTGTCGAATCTACATATGATGCTAAAGAAGAAAGCATCATTTACTCTTCTAAAATGCTTGAGACTATCTTGTTAAGCCAGCCATGGACAGAATTCATATATGCAGGTTTATTTTCTTAATATTTGCATGTTTAATCTAGGATATATCCTCATGCTCGTTGTTACAAAATTTAAATAGGTCATCATGTAGAAATTTCTTGTTATACGGACTTCCTTTAGTAGCTTGTGAAAACAATCACTTATAAATTATCCTCACCTGATATATTGTTTAGTTTTCCTTATGATTTGGATGAATTGATACATTTAATATTGAAACTCTCTGGCCCTAGAAAGACCAACCAAATTTCTTAGTAATTTTATGATGTCATTCACTTCTAGAATGAAGTCACTACTAAAAAAATCTTAAGGTAATTTTTATTCAGATTTTTTATGGATGTTGATGAATTGTCATTCCAATCCTAGTGATCCTTTTCAAGGTCAATATCCACATATCCATTAAGGTCAGGAAGTTTAAACAATTTGTCAAACTAATTTGTATCTAGGTGGATTAGTACTTCCCCATCTTGATTCTTAATTGTCTTAGTGTCACCATCATAGTGACTAGCTAATGAAATCACAAACTCAAGACATTGCATAAAAAATAGGGATGGTTGTAGAAAGTTCCAATCTGTTTTCATAGATACATTGCATCCAAAGTGATTTTGAAGATATGTTTACTTGGCTCCTGAAATCATCCATGTTAATATGCCTGAGACCTATATCCCTATATCAATATTTGAGTTAATTTTTGAAGGGGGGCACCACCCCTTAATAACTATACTTAATATGTTTATCTTTACCCTTGTATGACTTGGATTTTTTATTTTCTTTTAATAATTCAGACATTGGTATAAGGGGAAGAACTGAAGACTTTTTTTGGCAACCTTCTTTAATTCCTTATGAGTTCAAAACTTAAAGAAACCGCCTACTCAACACACACAAAGATATGAAAGGAAAATTGGTGGGATTTCAACCTTGTAAAATACAACACACAATTTTCAGGGAAATGGATTTTCTTGACACTCCCCTAATATAAAATAAATATGTGAAAAATTGATCTTGTTTTGCATGTTTGAAAGTCCGATACACACCTATTAAGACTTTACAATTTTTTAACAACATGAAAAATCCTGACTAGAGTAAATTAGGGATTAGGATATGTTAGACATATTAAAAGTCTTGAAATATTTTTATCAAGGATTCAATCATGGTTAGCATCTACAAAATTTCCAAAACGGTAATTCGAGGTTTTTACCTTGAAAAACAGGTTGTAAATCCCAATGCATGTTCGTTATCCCTAGCAGAGTCAAAAAAATATATTAGTTGTATATTTTTAAAATATAAAATATGAGGTTCAACCAAAACATGTAGGAAAAATTACCTCCTTAATAAAGGTGAGGCTCCCTATCTATTACTATTCTAATAACACTAAATAATTTTAACAATATTTACAATAATCTATAGGGATGAACTTTTTGAGGGTTTATGGCCTGTTTATCAATATATAAATCATGACTAATTTTTAAACTTAATTTCTAGAAAGGGTATAATTTATTCCTCACAAAATAAATGGGTGAAAAAAACACCAAGAAACTCAAAGAGGATACATTTGAAGTGAGAGAGAAATCAAAATAGGGTTTAAACAAGGTAACGAAGAAAGAGGAAAAACATGCTAAATTCCTTTCAAAAATTCCTCAAATATTAGATAAATGGTAGAACATACATAACAATAAAGTGAGTAGGAGATATTTACATGAAAAAAATCGATCAAATGAGGAGGAAACACATGATTGGGGTTTGCAAGGCTGAAAACACGTCGCTATGGTAAAATTTCAAATTCGTACAAGGTAAAAATGATATGTAAAATCTAAGTATTTATAATTGGAAAATGTTAATTACACTTTGAATGACATGTGTGGGGTCAAATCTATCTAGTAAATTAATATGTTGAATCAAGAATAAGGAGGTTGACCACACTTGATACATCATACTAGCACACACTCGGGTCCTAAAAACTTAACACATAGGACTTGTATGTTTCAAAAATTAGGGTTTGGATACATAAAAATGTCTTAGTGTTGATATGTTCAAATTTTATGGACCTCTGAAAACCAAAAACACTAAATCATATTGGGTTCAAGGTTCAGATAACACCCAACATTGAACATGTTCTTACATTGCCATGTTTTGATGCTCCCAAAGTCTAAATTCTTGACTAACCATAGTGTGTTGTGGTTAGGGTTTAGAAATAATTTAACATATGATATGTTCATGCCTTTCCATTTTACGATGCTTTGAAAACCTGAAAACCTGAAACACTTAATATTTTTGGGTTTCACAATTTGGGAAGCATTTAATACTTAACATGTTTTAGTGTTTGAAAATCTTGAAAGTTTGAAAAACACTAAAATTTCACCAATTAGTCATGGAAATTGGATTTTTGGGAAGGCAGATTAACTTTAAATACCTTTGAGAAAAAAATATTGTAGGTTACCCAAATTTTATTTTGAAACACAAATTTTGGGATAACACGAAGGAAGGTCATAATAGTGAGAAAAAGTAATATATTAAAGAAGAGAAGGTAAATAAAGAAAATAATCAAAATACACTAACAAAAATTTACCAAAGATACCAAGTAAAGTACCAACATGAAAATGATAGGTTAAACATATGCCTTCAATTATTTAAATGTACAAAATAATATTTAAGTCCAACAATTTATAATTAAAATTATTCATATAAAAAATCAATAAATCATGTGCATAATTTTTGGGTCAACTAGATTCTTCTCAATCCCCCATAAAGGACTCTTTCGAGTTAGTATACAAAGTATACTCATTAGTTCCCTTCTCGGAATTGATTTTATAAGTTTTGTTCTAAGTGTCTACTTGGGGTTCAATCAATTGAATCCCATTTGACATTCCACACTTAAGTTAGAACTAGGTGAACCTGACAGTGTAATGACATACACTACATCGACCGAAATTTATGAGTCATGCATTACACGCTCTGTTTCTAGAATGCACATTGTCTCTCGAAACATGTCTCCATCAACATGTCACTTTGTTCCATTATCAGAATTAAATCATTTATTGAATTTTATTAAATTCATGTCACACATGAAATATAAAACTTGTTCATCTAGTAAGATGAAGCATGTCTGTGCCAACTTAGGTTGCCTATGGGAGAGAAAAAGCTCACGTAATGACTTGCATCATCACGTGATCAATTTCTTCCCCATAGCCAACATAAGTTGGTACAGAGGAACTAGACCAAACTGGACAAAAAACCTCCGCATCTTATCACAACTCACTTCCTTATTGATTACGACATGTTTAGCAAATGAATCTTGAGGGATAACTTAGGATAAATTATATATAATAGTATTCATTGAAAGACCCACATCATTTGATGAACATCACACAACAACATGCATTCAAAGTTGGCCTACTGAGTACCATGCATTATGTTTGTCATAACTATTCACCTCATTGAATTAGTTTTACAATAGGTTCATATTTCATAATGTAGTGATATTCCATCGCATTAATTATAAGATCCTAAGGTCCATATCTTTGTTTCGATAATTATTCATAATCAAATCCCATAAGTTTGTTTTGTAAATTCATTAAGCATCTTAATATAATTAGGGCAGTAGACTACATTATTAATGTAGTCCCTAATTTATTTAAATAACAACATTGTCATTTTAATTTCTTAAGTACAAATTAAATAAACTCAATGAATTGTATGTAATACATCATTTATATCCATAAAGTATACATACTTATGATTAATTATTAAATTAATCATTAATCATTTATCATCATATAATAGTCCAAACATACAACTATAAAATAACAAACCACATTCATTTATTTTAATAGATTGTATCTCATATCCTTACTATAGCTTTAGTTCCTTTTTTATACTTAAAGCTAATACACTAAGGATATTATTCAATCATTTTCATTATTCAACTTAATAATAATACCTATCTTATGAAGTCAGATTGATTAGTTCAATCATAATTATATCCTAACATATACACAAAACTAAATAATTGATATAAACAACCATGATCATTTTTACAACAATATTCAAAACTTGAATATAAAACTTTTATTTTCCTTTTAAAAATGATACAAAATCTCAGAGGCCATAATGCCTTTAAACAATTTATTCAGCGAAACACAGGCTTTCTTTACAAAAGTGAAGTAAAGAATACATATTTCAATCGTAACAACAAGAATTTAGCATAGCCATTAATAAATCATCTGCCAGATAAGATCTAAAATTTTCCATCTGTAAAAATGTTAGGAAATCATCAATTTGAAAGAATTGGCATGAAAAATTCAACCATCTTATCTTTACAATTTATAGCACTGAAATATTTCAATGAACATAATTTAGCTAAATAACATAATTTGAAAATCATTTAAGATAACAACTTATCATTTTCCCTTTTTATCCTTCTTCATTTTTTTCATAATCTGTAAAATAAGCATACGATTTTTCAACTTCAAATCATAGAAGGAATAATTCAGATTATTAATAGATCACAAATATGAATATCAACATCAATAATAATATCAACTAGGTTATCTATACCTAACTCAGGTTTATTTAGTAACAATCAACAAGTAATAATATTTATACTTAACATGCATTCATACTTTATATCATCACCATATACGTATATTAATATTACAAGTCAATAAACATTCATACAAACCACACAACTTTCATTCCTAGTTCATATAATAGAATTTAGTAGAAAAGAGTATAATAATACTCAAGACACATCTTAATACTGATAATATTAAGAGTCTATTTCGTTAAGATAATAATTAAATTATCCAAAATTAATAAGTTAATATCATCAACCATAATCCGTATTGAATAATATTCACTTATAGAAATACATTATTCCTTCTTAAAGAAATAAGATTTTAAGCATTGTTTAAATAATAATAATTTATTAAAAATTTGTACTTAAGTTTCATTGATTACCTTAATTTATTCAAACCAAGGCAATAATCACAATAATCCTTACATCCTGCAAAGTAAGTATACGAAAAAGCCTAAAAATAGATTATACTTTTCTCATTCAATCAAACTAAGTCTAAAAACTTATTCCTTGCATATACACCTTCAAGCATTGGTTCAAACAAACCATTAACAAATAAAAGATCACAAGCCTTCACCATACGGTGAATAACAAGAAGTTAACAATCCATATCAACCATGGAATGGTCTAAGAAGATCAATAAAATGAAAAGATGAGTGGTCAAACCGACCCTATGTCCATCAACCTGAGAAAACAAATCAGTCTCAAATACTAATAAAAATAACCCAAACCTTAGAACCAATAGGAAACCAAATTGCATATAAAACTAGAGCCACCATCTACACTCAAACTTTGTAATGCTTACGTATGAGTGAAACAGATAATGTTCTTATAGGAACACATTACATTATTACATGTCATACAAATAATAACTTGCTATAGGTAAGACCATATCAATGGCATCTTGGTTGAGTCTATTTTTATTTAATAAACCATAACCGACTAAACAAACTGAAACTGACTAGAGGATGAGTTGGGTAATATAACCCACTCATATATTTATACCTTAAAAAATGAGCAGTGACAATAAAATAATATGCTACATGATTTCAAGCTTGAGCTCAAAAATAGGAACCATATAATCATCATATACAACCTAAACCGGGCACGAAAATGACCCCATCCTACACAGGTTCATGAAAGCCAATAAAAACAATACCCAAGTTTTTACACATTACCCACTATAACTTGAAAGCATCCATTCACATACTGGGTGACACTATCAATATTATGTTCACAAAAATAACATGGCCATAATATTATGTGGCCTGTATATAACTCGACCACGAATAGATCAAATAAATATTTGCATGCAAGTACATATAATATACTGATAAAGATTTCACATCCTATATGCATTTAAATGAAGTTTTCAAAGATAAATCTAAACCAAACCCATAACTAGATCATTGATGAAGATAATGAAGGAACATAAAAACTATATTTCACCATCTAACATTATAATATCTTAATGTTATAAATGATAAAGATGAGAAAGAGACAATCTCATGCCTATAAATGAATTTGAAGAAGATTGAATCCAATTTTTATATTCCTTGAAATCCTCCAAAGCTCACGCAAAAAAATTGACCGAAGAGAAACTTCAAATCAACACAGAAGCTTGATAAAATTAATCTTAGACTATATAATCCTTCAAACAAACTGGAGTTAAATTTTACATGTAAAGTCCCAACATTTTTCCCCAAAAATAGCCATGGAAAATTTTACATGCAGAGCTCGCATGGTGAGCCAAAAGGCCAAAATGAAAAATGATAGACCAAAATAACCACTTAGCTCGGCAGTGGCTTCCTTGAGAAGTTTCCCACTTCTCCTAAGGTTATGAAGCCTCATTAAAATTAATTTAATGAAACTATCCATATTCCTTCCAATTCCTTCCTAATTCCTTGATCCACCCTCTTCCATTTTGGCAGTTATCCAAAGTACCATCCAACACATCAAGGTTAAAAAAAATCATAAACCCTAAACTTCCACTTTCTCGACACATTGACCAACGTGTTAGATCATCATTCTATAGATGGCTTAGTGAACAAGTAAACAAACATCTTGATATTCAGCTCTAGGGTGGGGGATCATCAAGCTATCGAACCCCTTCCCATTAAATTTACACTGCATTTTCATTACCATAATATGGCTCGACCTTTTAAGGTCTATGATACGTATAAAAACATAAGATAAAAGCATTTACATTAATATATGCATATATCTATATACATATATATGTATATATACATATATATATATATACATTTTCCTTATATATTTATGTAAATATAAATATGTGTGTGTGTACTCCTGTACACACACATGTATGTATATTTCTCTGCCGAAACGAAAAGATTTATAATCATTTCATGAACCAGTCGACATTAGTATGAATTCCTTATAAAGGATTTTAAAATAATGTTTTAAAATAGAATCCTAGGTCTATGACCTAATTATAGACTTATACCTTTTCTTGCCAACAAGGGTCATCGAAAATTTATTCATCCATACCAGAATCATAAAACAATTAACTACACACAGTTATAGAAATGTAAATAAGTGAATCAATATAAGATTGATAAAGAAGAAAAATTACAAATATAAATCAAGCCATCATTATAAAACTTCCAAATAATGAAATCAACATGATTAAATAATTAAACATATTTTTTAAACTGTAATTTAATCAAGTCAAGCATTATAAGAAATTGTTATCGCCAAATTCACCTACACCCTCTTATTTTTCCAAGTGTGTCTTAATTGATCTCATAGAATGTGACGGGGTAAGATGAGATGTATCTCTCAAGTTGTGGGAATTGTGGGCTTGAGATAACCCTCCAGAGTTACGTGCCAAATTCCTCCTCTTAGGGGTCTAGTGCATACAGCTAACTCTAATGGAAGGAAAACTACTTGGCTACTCCTAATCTAACAATTCCAAGGAGTTTGGGAGGGTAGTACATCCAAAATGACCATTTGAATATTTCTACATTTACTAAGAAGTTAGCGTTTAGTGGTCTTAGTGATACGTTAGGATGAATAAATGTTAAAAATGAGTGTTAAAGCACATGAAGAGGCATAAGACAAGATGCACCAAAAACCAAATGATAGGATTTGCTAACTACATGGTCAACTCCCATAATACCTGTAATAACATTAAGAGCATGTGACCTAATTACCTCTTTGGTTGATATCCTTTAGTGACCAGGTATTAAAATGTAATAGGTAAGTTATGAATATTAGATAGAGTAAGGATTCTTGTTTGACAGAGCCAAGATGTTGAGAGTCCTATACTGAACTAAGTAATTTTTTAATGTCATATGATATGTTTATCTTGAGTAAAAATGGATGACAATCATCCCATGACAATTCTAAATGTAAATCCATTATTTCATTCATTCTTAATGATTGAATGTGCACTGCATGTGGATGGAGGAAATAAATTCAGTCTAAATTTATTCAGGTTCCTATTTTGCATATATGGATACTTGTAGAGACTATGCAAGTCTATTATGATTTCTGATTGCAGGAATAACCATACCTTGGGTCAATTTCATATGAAGTTCAAGACATGCTTTCGATTGTTACATATGTTTAGATCATTTAACCTGAGCCATGCAGAATGGTTGATTCCTAATTACCCAGAATTGCTACGGAGATCATTTTTACATCATCAAGGATATCTGTAGAATGCACCCTTTTTAAGTGATCTAAAAACGTCATTTTTTAAATCAATTACATATAGGTATAGGTTTGTTGACATTAGTCCATTGGATGACCTAATTTAGATAATTTCTTGATGATTTTTATCTTATCTTACAGTCTAAGTTGGTTATTTTATTAATGGAGATGATTAGAGTTGGATGGGGAGTATATAATCCTTGTAAGATCTTGACACTAATCTTATTAGGTCAAGCTAAATAGAATTGACTCATGAAGGACCTAAGCTTAGTTTTATAAAAGCTAATACTAAGGGTTAAACTTAACCTGAGGGCATTGGGATAGCATAAATGGAAATTTAACATATGCATAATGATGAAAGATGGTGATAGGTGTCGAGTGACACCAGATTTCAAAAGCATTTAGAAGGTTTAATGTGAGTCATTTAATGGATTGTTTCCACCAATTTTGGCCAATGGTATGATAATAAGTCTGACCATGTTGACTGTTATCCAAAATGTGCCCCCTGCTCATTTTGTGGCTAACTCCTTTCATTCTTCCCTCTCTTGTGCCTCAGTCATAATTTTTTGCTTTTCAGGCACTCAAAACTTTCTGGAAATGGCACCATTGGATAGAGCTCTTTCTCAGCTTTCCAGAAAGGTAAATTTTTCCTCCTAACTCCATGTATTTTTGAAGTTATGGCTCGGTGGAGTTTTTGTGGGAAATTTTCCCCTGAAAGGCCCGCAGCCAATGAGATGCCGCCACGTGTCCAAGGAAGTGGCGGGGATCGGAAGAAAACTTGGTTTTTTACCAAGTGTTTGGTGAAATTTCAAAAGGAAGATTTTCCCCCGCAGGCCCGCCGGTGAATAGAATGGTGCCACGTGTCCATGGGGAAAAATTGAAAAAATGACTAAGTGTTGGCGCAGGGAGAATTTTAATGAAGAAGGCCCGCGCCCAATCATATTGTGCCACGTGTCACCAGAGGCTGGAAAAGTGGAGGGCGGAGGTGAATTTAGAATTTTGGCAAAGTGTTTTGGTAAAAGGTAATGAAAAAAGTTTTGGCCCGCTGGCCCCCGTGACCAATCATATTATGCCACGTGTCCATGGGAACCCGGAATGGTGGAGTGCAGGAGGAGATTGAGATCTTTTCCCAAATGCTAAAATGAAAAGGAAAAATGTTTGCAGAGGGCCCCATGGTAATGAAATGCGCCACGTGTCCTGGACTGGCGGAAGGTAGGGAGAATTTGGGAAATTTTCCCAAGCAAAAAGGAAGTAGATTTCAGAGGAAAAATCGCCCCCCCCGAGCGCGAGCCAATGGAATTGTGCCACGTGTCAGGTGGCGGTAAAATTTTCAAGGAAAGGCCCGCATAGGAAAATTCAAAGGGGCAAGCCCACATCCAATGGGGTTTTGCCACATGTCCAGTGGCTTCAAAATATCAGTCAGGCCCGCGGAAAATTCAGGAAGGAAAGGTCCGCGCCCAATCAGCACGTGCCACGTGTCCTCAACTCATCGGCCTGGTGGGGAAATTTTGGAAAATTTTCCAAAGGGAAAAACAAAGGAAAATGAAGCAGGATAGGCCCGTGCCCAATCAAAACATGCCACATGGCACCTAGAATGGTGGAGCGTGGGGATTTTTTGGAAAATTTTCCCAAATGCAAAAAAGGTGAAAAAATTCAAATTTTCGCCCGCCAATCCGATTTGGCCCTGTTTTGCCCTAAAACTTCAAACGGCCATATCTTTCGATCCAGAGCTCAGTTTTTCACGTTCTTTATATCAATGGAAAGCTGGTGAAATTATCTACAAGATTCCAGGGTCATTTTTGTATTTTGATGGATTTTGGAGAGAGAAAATTGAAAAACACCTCTGGCACGTGGTCATGGACAGAAATGACGTTTCAACCACCATTTTTAATGAAGAATGGCTCGCATTCTCTCCCAGCATGGCTAAAAATGTTAGGGGATGGGCCTGTAAGGATGCCCATGCTGTTTTGATTGCATTTTGGTCAATGGTTGAATCTTCCCCATGTTTTCCCACATTTCTCTCTCCTGGGGTCGTGGCTTGCACTGTAAAAGCCAGAATGGGTTCATTTTTGCAAAAGGAGACACTTTTTTAGCTCTGCAACTTTCCTTTTTCTTCCTCTTTGGTAGAATTTGTGAAAATTTTTACCTTTCCATGTAATACATCACCCCTTTTTTTCCTCTTGATCACTGTAATGCATTGTATTGGATCTGAAATGTTAATATATGTTCTGTGATTAAAATCCCTCAATCCTTTCATATATCTATCATTGTTTTCCTGATCTTTCATTACATTTTGAGCAATTTGTGCATGCTTTGTGTTGTGTTCTCTTGTGGATTGTGTATGTATTGCAGTATCAGGTGTCTGCAACTCCTTTGGTGCATCACTTCATTAGCATTAGCTTCATTTTCTTGCATTCCCTATCTTTGTCCCCTTGGAATTTAGAGTAGGAACTAGGAATTCAAACCTCTGCAACTTGTAAGTGACATATCTGATCAGAGGAGTTGAGGAACCAACCTCTAATCTAGAGATTCCTTTCCCATTTTACAAGTCCCACACTTGGGGAAAGGATTCAATGTTGTGCAATCACACTGGATGTCCAAGATGTCAAACTAGAAGTCTGATCAACATCCAGGGGTGCTGCTGATTTGCAACAACAGTTTTGGCATGCCCGGTGGGACCTTAGAGGTCTTCATCTTCATTGCAACAAATTGATGTGCATTTGTTGCAAGTTTCTTGCTTAAAAGAGCCCTAAATTACACATCTGGCGACTCCAAGGAAGAAGAATCAGCTGGTTTTAGCAGTGCAGACCTGAAAACTCATGAGAAGAATCACCACAAGGTCAAGAGTTAGAGAAGAAGAGGTGTTGTTTGAGTATCTGCAGTTATCTCCAAGAAGAAGGCAAAGAGGGAGGAGAATTCAAAGGTCTCCATCTCCACCAAACAGAACTCTCTCAACTCCTCCACCTGGTAGGCCTTTCATTCAATCAACAAGGGTTCTAAGGCCAATCAGAATGGCACAAAACAACCCCTATGTCAATTTCACTGGCAGCAGCCCACTTGCTCTCAATGCACAAAATCCAATCCCAGTTGCAGCATTGAAGAACATTCCATACTTTACTGGAGAGAATCAGACCACTCCTGGTGATCATGTTAAGGATATTGCTAATATTTGTGCAATCCATGAGATCAATGAGATGCAAGTTGCTGTCAAACTGCTGGCATCTTCATTCAAAGGGAAAGTTTTGCAATGGTTCAGGAGTCTTGCCTTAGGTTCTATTCAAAATTGGAACCAGCTATGTATAGCCCTCCATGAGCAGTTTGGAGAAAAGGGAGATAACTTGTCCCTTTTGGAGCAGTTGACAACCATCAAGAGAGCTCCCAATGAGCAGCTGACTGATTTTAACTTCAGATTTCAAAGGACTTAGGAGAGAATTCCAGTGGCAGTAAGGCCAACAGCAGAAGGTGCTTTCCTTTATTACCTTAAAGCTTTAAATTCTGATATTTCTATGTTAATTCAATCCATGGGAGGCACAACTATCCCCATTGCTTATAGCATTGCCATTAGAGCTGAAAATTGTTTGATTCAAGCTGGCAAGCTAGCTCCTAGGCCTCCAATGCCACTATTTCCAAGTTTAGAGAGCCCAAACACTAATCAAATGCCTAATTTAGCTCCTATTCCCACTCCTAGAAATCAGAATTTAAGTGAAGCTTCTACTTCATCTTCTAGTGCCTCAAATGAACTTCAAGAAGTCATGAAGCAATTGCAAAATCTAGGTAATGAGCTGGTTACACTCAAGAGGCAGCAAGCCCAAGGTTTTAGACCTCCCTTCCAGCCTCAAGCTTAGCCTAACAGGTAGCCATACCAACCTCAAAGACCACCCAATCCAGCTGCAAATTTAAATCAAGCAAGACCTCCTGCCAACAGACCATTTCAGCCCTATAATCCCAATGCTACATCTGCCTCTAAAGCATTAGTGCCAGTACAAAACAATATAGCTCAAGAGTATGATTGGTGTTTCCCATGCAATGAACCTCATAACCAGTCCATGTGCTTCAACGGTGCCTTAAATCAAGCATTAATGGTGACAACTATTGGTGTGGAAGGTGAAGGTAGTCAAGGAAATAACCAACAACAAGAAACATTCCAGCAACAATCAGCTCCAAATGATGCCACACTTGTAAACTGGCAGGCAGAAGATTTTTGTGGCATGAATCAAACAATTCCCCAAAGTGTTGCAGCCAACACAAGGTCAAAAAGGAGAAATTTGGGTGAAGAACAGCCATTAGCCCCAAGTAATCCACAATCTTCTATCACTCCACAAACTATTGGCAAACAAAGTGCAGTCCCAAACACGCAAGGACTACCTAAGACAGCTCCTAGGCCAACTCAAATGCCAGTTGCTGCTGCCCATGTGCAAGGAATGAATGTGCAGGCCAAGGGACAGCAGAGAGATGCTTCATCTCCATTCAACATCATTGATCAGATGAAGAAGACAAATGTAAACATATCAATGTGGGAATCACTATCTATCCCAGGCCTAAGAGATTTGCTACAAGCTGCCATGAAGGACTGGTCAACTTCAAATCAGCAAGTCCAAATGCAAGAGAAGGTGCTCACAAATGCTGCCCAGCCTGAGGGGAATCATGGAGGACAGCAAGGTAAAATGTTGAAGCCCCCTCCATTCTATGTTTCATTGATCATTGGAAATCAATTAGTACACAATTGCATGATTGATTCCGGGGCAAGTAGTTCAGTAATGCCCAAGCAAATAGCTGATCAGTTGGGAATTCAGTATGAAGTCATATCCAAAGGGGTAGTGCAATTGGATGGGACAGCAGTAACAACAGTTGGAGTGATAAAAAACTTGAGTCTTACCTTGCATGCCTGCCCCAACATTGTTGTTTTACAAGATGTCTCAGTAATAGACCTTCCACCACTCTTTGCCCTATGTCTTGTCAAGGGATTTCACAGCCAAGATTGGAGGTTACTTATCTGCTGATTGGTCACACATGTTGCTCAGAACAAGATATGGAACCAAGGCCACAATCAGATCTGAACCTATTGCAAACTTTCACATTGAGCCTCACACTCCAAGTCAAATCAATACCAATTGTTCAGCGTTTGATCAAGAAGATTATCCAAGCACTGATGAAGCTGACACCAAGGTTGGAAGTATCCCAGATCTAACTCTTGATGAATGGGCAAACAAGGTGCATGCTTTTGATCCTTATCAAGAAATAGAAGAATCTGAGTTAGGAGTCTATTGCATGCATGAAGAAAATCAGCCTATTCCTAGCATCACCAAGCCAGACCACAAGGATGACAATGAGGTATGGCAGTTGTTTTTTGATGGATCAAGGAGTAGACAAGGTGCAGGAGGGGGAGCTATGCTTGTTTCACCACAAGGAGTTAAGTATTATTCAGCTTTTAGATTTCAGTTTGCATGCTCTAATAACACTGCTGAATATGAAGCTTTGATACAAGGATTGCATTGGTCAATCAAGAGAGGGATAAAGAACTTGCAAGTCTTTGGTGACAGTGAGTTGATTGTCAACCAAGTTAAGGGGCAGCATGCTGTCAAGAATGATCTACTCAAGTGCTACAAAAATAGGGTGTGGGACCTCATTGAATATTTTGAGGGTTTTGGCATAAAATCCATTCCTAGAAAAGAGAACCAAGCTGCTGACAGGCTTGCAGCAGTTGGGGCAGCCTTTGACGTTGTTGAAAGCATTCAAAAAGACAAGGTACAACCAAACATCCATGTGATTGTGAGGCCTTCAGTACCAGACAACAATGTAAGTTGGCAAGTGTTTGAAAATGATCAGCAAATCATCCATTTCTTGCAAGAAGAGGCTGAGTTCTCAGCTAAAAATCAGGAAAAGTTGGAGCAGCAGTATGGTGACCAAGTGGTACAGCTGAGAACCAACAAACTACCAAAGGGACTTATTACTTTGGAGTCCATTTTCAATCCTAATGATCAGTTTAGGAAGGAGAAAGCAAACATCCAAGTCAAGGGAGAAGATTCAGTGTCCATCTCGGTGGAAGAAGGCAAATCACTCCAAATTGGTAAGATGACAACTGAACAAGAAAGGTATGAGTTCATACAACTTTGTCAAGAATTCCCTGATGTGTTTTCTTGGAGCTATGAAGATTTGAAAGGTTTCAATCCCAAGTTAGCTCAACACACAATTGAATTGGATCCAAGTACTAAACCCATCAGGAAAAAACAAAGGCCAGTCAATCCACACATGGAGCCTCTCATGAGAAAAGAATTGAATAAGTTGATAGAATCAAGAATCATATTCCCTATCAAGCATTCTAGTTGGGTGGCCAACTTGGTTCCAGTTAGAAAGAAGAGTGGGGAAATCAGATTGTGTGTTGACTTCAGAGATTTGAATAGAGCATCTCTCAAGGATCATTACCCACTTCCTTCTATGGAGCAAATTTTGCAAGTTGTTGCTGGCTCTGAGAGGTTTTCATTACTTGATGGCTATTCAGGGTATAATCAGATTATGGTGAAAGAAGAAGATCAGTTCAAGACAGCCTTTACAACCAAATGGGGAACTTATGCATACAGGAAAATGCCATTTGGGCTGTCCAACGCTGGAGCTACCTTCCAAAGAGCAATGGACATGGCATTCAAGGATTTGATTAACAACATAGTGCTGATATATCTTGATGATATCACTGTTTTTTCAAAAAATGTAGCAGACCACCTCTTTCATTTGAGACAAGTGTTCCAAAGGTGCAGAAGATTTGGAGTATCCTTGAATCCTAAAAAGTGTATTTTTCTAGCCCATGAAGGAAAACTCCTTGGCCACATTGTCTCCAAAGAAGGATTAGCAATTGATCCAGAAAGAGTTGAAGCCATAAGAACACTACCATTGCCAAGCCACAAGAAGGCCCTTCAAAGTTTCTTGGGGAGAATAAATTTTGTTCGGAGGTTTGTCCCAAATTTTGCAGCCCTTGTCAAGCCTATCACCAAGATGTTAAAGAAAAGCATGGCTTTCAAATGGACAGCAGAAGGCAAGGAAAGTTTTGAAGCAATCAAAGAAGCCATCTCTCAAGCCCCAACTCTCATCAACCCGGATTTCTCCAAGGATTTCATCCTCTATGCATTTGGGGGTGATGATACTATTTCTGCAATTTTGGTACAACAGAACAAAGACAATGATGAGCAGCCAATTGCTTTCTTCAGCCAAAGCCTGGAGGACTATGAGGTGAGATATTCTTTCATTGAGAAGCATGTTCTTGCAGTAATCAGGAGCTTGAAGAAATTCAAGCATCTAGTTTCAAACAACAAGGTTCAGTTGTTGGTTTCTCATGTGGGAGTTAAGGACTTCCTCCTCAACAAAGACTTGAATGAAAAAAGGGCAGGTTGGATTACTCGTGTCATGGAGTATGACATTGAGATCAAAGTTACCAAGTTGGTCAGAGGAAAAGGATTGTGTGAGCAGCTGATTTTGAGCAAACAAAAGGAAGCATGCAATGAGAAGGAGGTTGTTTTGGCATTGCAAGACAACCATGAGCAAGGAAGCACTCAAGAGGAAAATAATGGTGTTCCCATTCCTTGCTGGACCCAAGACATAATGCACTTCCTAAGCACAGGTCTATGCCCTCCAGAGATGAACAAGACCAAAAGAAGACACTTCAGATTGCAGGTTGTCCCATATGCCCTTGTTGATGGTGTTTTGTTCAAAAGGGATGTGAATGGAGTACTGCTGAGATGCATTGGTACAAATCAGATTCATAGGGTGTTGGAAGAGTTCCATGGTGGACCAGCTGGTGGTCATTTTGCACCAAGAGTGACAGCTCTAAAGATCATGAGGGCTGGCTATTATTGGCCCAAGATTTTCAGTGATTGTTATGCATGGATCAAGAGGTGCAAGAATTGTGCATTCTTCACAGGTAAAGAGAGGCTAGCTGCCCTTCCATTGCATCCAATTTCAGTTGACCAGCCATTCATGCAATGGGGTTTAGACTTCATTGGAGTCATTAATCCCAATTCAAGCCAAGGGCACAAATGGATTTTAACAGCCACAGATTATTTCACCAAGTGGACTGAAGCAGTAGCACTCAAGGAAGCAAATGAATCTAGCATCCTAGATTTCTATGAGGGAATAGCAACCAGATTTGGCATACCTGCTACAATAATATCAGATAATGCATTGGCATTCATTGGGTCCAAGGTGACTGAATGGGCTGTCAAGAATGGGATCTACCTAAGCACTTCATCAAACTATTACCCTCAGGGTAATGGCCAGGCTGAATCTACAAATAAGAACTTGTTGAGGATCATTAGGAGGACTCTTGATGAAAATCAGAGGTCTTGGCATACTAAGTTGAAATCAGCCTTATGGGCTGATAGGATAACTCCCAAGAGATCTACAGGTAACTCTCCATTTAAGCTTGTTTATGGGAGAGAGGCAATTTTTCCCATGTCACTTGAGTTGCCAACATTGGAACTCATGAAACAGTTGGAGTTGTTGGAGTTTGAGCCCATGGAAGTTAGATATGCAGAATTGATGGAGCTCCAAGAAATCAGAAAATCAAGCATCCCAAGCAATGGAGAAGGATCAAGCTTTGATAAAGAAGACCTTTGATAGAAAGGCCAAGAATAGATCCTTCCAAGTTGGAGATCTAGTGTTAAAATGGGATGCAGATAGAGCAAAACCGGGAAGGCATTCAAAATTTGATGCCATTTGGAGTGGCCCATACATGGTCACAAAGTGTAAGGACAACAATGCTTTCCAATTGTCTTCATTGGATGGTGAAGAACTGCAGATTCCAGTCAATGGAATCCATCTAAAGCATTGCTATTGAAAGGAACTCTCCACCTTGTACATATTAGCTTAGATTTCCATTCCTCCAAGTGCTTATGCACATTGTTTTGTTGTAGTTAGTTTTGTTTTTCCCTAAGTGCTTTGGCACAAGCTTGTTGTTCCTGGAAATGTGTTTGCAGGCCTTGCTCCATCAGATGATATTCCATCTTCCTCCTTGCAGTGTTCTAGTCAGTTGGGGTACCAAACAGAGAATTTGATGACTCCATGCCCAATGGATTGCTTCAGGAAACTGGTAACTTCATCCAGCAGGCAGATGACCCCTCTGAGTCACCAAAATTGTTATCCAAAATGTGCCCCTTGCTCATTTTGTGGCTAACTCCTTTCATTCTTCCCTCTCTTGTGCCTCAGTCATAATTTTTTGCTTTTTAGGCACTCAAAACTTTCTGGAAATGGCACCATTGGATAGAGCTCTTTCTCAGCTTTCCAGAAAGGTAAAGTTTTCCTCCTAACTCCATGTATTTTTGAAGTTATGGCTCGGCGGAGTTTTTGTGGGAAATTTTCCCCTGAAAGGCCCGCAGCCAATGAGATGTTGCCACGTGTCCAAGGAAGTGGCGGGGGTCGGAAGAAAACTTGGTTTTTTACCAAGTGTTTGGTGAAATTTCAAAAAGGAAGATTTTCCCCGCAGGCCCGCCGGCGAATAGAATGGCGCCACGTGTCCATGGGGAAAAAATTGAAAAAATGACTAAGTGTTGGCGCAGGGAGAATTTTAATGAAGAAGGCCCGCCCAATCATATTGTGCCATGTGTCACCGGTGGCCAGAAAAGCGGAGGACGGAGGTGAATTTAGAATTTTGGTGAAGTGTTTTGCCAAATTTCAAAAGGAAGTTTTGGCCCGCTGCCCCCGCGACCAATCATATTATGCCACGTGTCCATGGGCACCCAGAATGCGGAGCGCGGGAGGAGATTGGGATCTTTTCCCAAAAGTTGAAAAGGAAAAATGTTTACAGAGGGCCCACGGTCCAATGAAATGATGCCACGTGTCCTGGGCCGGTGGAAGGCGGGGAGAAATTGGGAAATTTTCCCAAGGGAAAAAAAGGAAATTTCAAAGGAAAAATCACCTCCCCCCAAAATGCGAGCCAATGGAATTGTGCCACGTGTCAGGTGGCGGCAAAAAATCAGGACAAGCCCGCAAGGAAAATTTGAAGGGGCAAGCCCACATCCAATGGGGTTTTTCCACGTGTCCAGTGGCTTCAAAATGGTCAGTCAAGGCCCGTGGAAAATTTAGGAAGGAAAGGTCCCGCACCAATCAGCACATGCCACGTGTCCTCAACTCATCGGCCCGGCGGGGAATTTTTGGAAAATTTTCCAAAGGGCAAAACAAAGGAAAATGAAGAAGAATAGGCCCACACCCAATCAAAGCATGCCATGTGGCACCCAGAATGGTGGAGTCGATGGGATTTTTGGGAAAATTTTCCAAATGACCAAAAAGGTGAAAAAATTTAAAATTTCGCCCGCCAATCCGATTTGGCCCTGTTTTGCCCTAAAATTTCAAACGGCCATATCTTTCGATCCAGAGCTCAGTTTTTCACGTTCTTTATATCAATGGAAAGCTGGTGAAATTATCTACAAGATTATGGGGTCATTTTTGTATTTTGATGGATTTTGGAGAGAGAAAATTGAAAAACACCTCTGGCACGTGGTCATGGACAGAAATGACGTTTCAACCACCGTTTTTAATGAAGAATGGCTCGCATTCTCTCCCAGCATGGCTAAAAATGTCAGGGGATGGGCCTGTAAGGATGCCCATGCTGTTTTGATTGCATTTTGGTCAATGGTTGAATCTCCCCCACGTTTTTCCCATGTTTCTCTCTCCTGGGGTCGTGGCTTGCATGTAAAAGCCAGAATGGGTTCATTTTTGCAAGAAGGAGACACTTTTTCAGCTCTGCAACTTTCCTTTTTCTTCCTCTTTGGTAGAATTTGTGAAAATTTTTACCTTTCCATGTAATACAACACCCCTTTTTGCCTCTTGATCACTGTAATGCATTGTATTGGATCTGAAATGTTAATATATGCTCTGTGATTAAAATTTCAATCCTTTCATATATCTATCATTGTTTTCCTAATCTTTCATTACATTTTGAGCAATTTGTGCATGCTTTGTTGCTATGTTTTTGTGGATTGTGTATGTATTGCAGTATCAAAAAATCTACAACTCCTTTGGTGCATCACTTCATTAGCATTAGCTTCATTTTTTGCATTCCCTATCTCTGTCCCCTTGGAATTTAGAGTAGGAACTAGGAATTCAAACCTCTGCAACTTGTAAGTGATATATCTGATCAGAGGAGTTGAGGAACCAGCCTCTAATCTGGAGATTCCTCTCCCATTTTTACAAGTCCCACACTTGGGGAGAGGATTCAATGTTGTGCAATCACACTGGATGTCCAAGATGTCAAACTAGAAGTCTGATCAACATCCAGGGGTGCTGCTGATTTGCAACAACAGTGGAACAATTTCAAATATTTAACCATGAGGACTGAAACTCCTAAAGTCAAAAATAATTAAGTAAATTAAAAAATATGTTAGAATAGGTAAATCTAATGGAAAAGTCCATGGAAAAATAAGTGATGAATTAAATAAATTAAGTCAAGGTCTTTGTACCTGGATTTATTTACTAAGAAATCATAGTTAAGAACCTATAATAATTGATCATAGTTAAGAACAAATTTTTTGAATTCTATTTATAAAAGGTGGGTTAAAGAATAGTTGGATGGAAATTAAATAACATTGTAGGATGAATTTGAAAATTTTACCTTAAGGTATTTAAATGAGGGTGATTTAAAGATTTTTGTCAATTAGGAGATTTTTATTTTCAGATAAAAACAACACGATTTAGTTAAAACCTGTGCATATACTAAAGTATGGACTACAAAAAAGAAAACCAACTACAACATAATTCAAAATGGACACCAAGTTAAAGCACAAAGTATGAGCCCCACAATTGGATTGGATAAAGTTATTAACTAGTCGTCAACCTTAATGTGAAATATGAGGCATTCCGAACATTATTTGGGTAATGTGAACCATTAAATCCTTAAAAACTTATATGACACTGGAGGAAACCATAAGGGCCAAAACATAAACCTTAAATAACTAATGGAAAATCCATGCAAAAGTACATGTAACACCACTAAAACAACCCACTTGAGACCCAAGAACAACCTAGGATTAGTTAGGAAAATTATGGAATAATTTTTTTTATTAAAAGAATCTACAACCATGTTACAAGACAACAGTTGTCACTAACAGGTTCCAGAACAATTCTAATCTACTAGAATATACTTTTCTTTTATTAATAATTATTAGAGGTCATAAGGTCCAAAATTTAGGGTTAGAAGTTTCAATTAGGTTCAAAGGGAATTCCTCACCATACCCACTCTCTAACAGGCTTAAAGGTTCAACTTAGTTTTTCTCAACTTAACACATTCAAAATTTTCCTAAATCACTCCCATTGGATAGGAAATTTCCTCACCTTTCCATTGATATAAAGAAGTCCTCCTAACTCCTCATATTTTTCAAGTTATGGGCCGGCGGGCCTTGGGGTGAAAATTTTCCCCAAGAGCGGGCCTGGGGGCCCAGGGGTGAAAATTTTCCCAAAGGGCGGGTTGGCAGGCCGCGGGGAGACCTTTGGAAAAAAAAATTCCCACGCGGGGAAAAAATAACATTTGCACCCGTGTTCCCGTGGGTCCACAAGTCCACAAGGGACACGTGGCACTCCCTAAGGCAGCGCGGAGAAAAGTGAGAAAAGCAGGGCGATGGGGGACAATTTGCAAATTCTCCCGCGCAGGGGTGAAAATCATCGGCTTTGCACCCACGTGCTCCCGTGAGTCCGTAAAGGACACGTGGCATCTCCTAAGCCAACACAGGGAAGGTAGGGTGGTAGGGAGAAAATTGACTTAATGCCCCGAAGGGCTAAGAGGGTACATAGACCCGCACCTCCGTCGGCACCTCGCGATGCCACGTGGCAGCCCCTGATTGGCTGCGGGCCGGCGGAACAGTGGGGAAAACTTGGAAAATTTTCCAAAAAAATTCTAAGATGCAAAAGACAAAAAGGGACCCATTCCTCCGCCGATGCCTCATGATGCCACATGGCATCACCTGATTGGTTGCGGGCCGGCAGGGAAAATTTGGAAAATTTTCCCAAAATTTTCTGAAAGCGCTAAGTTAAAAAAAAGGGATCTGCCCCTCCGCTGACACCTCATGGTGCCACATGGCAGCCTTTGATTGGCTATGGGCTGGTGGGGTGGCAGGGAAAATTTAGAAAATTTTCCCAAAAAAAATTTCCTAAGTGCTTAAGGGAAAAATTCGGGCCGCGGGCCCGCCAAGGAAATTTTTCCCAAAATTTTAACGCCAAGTGAAGAAAACTTCAGAAGGCCATAACTTTTGATAGAGAGCTTGGTTTGGGGAAAACAAGGACTTTCTGGAAATATCTCAACGTCCTCTTTGTATAGAGATAATTAATTTTAATTTTTTATAAAGTTTAAGGGGTAAATTTTAAGAAAACATCTTGTAGGCTTTTACAGTGCGAACTGGTAAATTTTAACTTGTTAGATCTGTTCAATTTGATCTTCTTCCTCTCTCAACATGTCAAATAGACATGGAGGATTGTTCCTAAATGGATTTAAGGAAGGATTCAAGGTTCAATTTGTCTGATTGATTATAATTTGAACATTTCCGTTTCTTGACAGAAAAATGACTGCAAAACGGTTTGAGCCCGATTTTGCTAAGTTTTGACATATTTCCTTTAGGTGTTTTTGTCTATTTGAACTCGTTTAGGACCTACTACTTCAATTCACTCATTTAATTTGTTATTTTATTATTGCAGGTTCAAACTGTGCATTTTTTGTTTAATAATTGCCAGTTTGAAATTACAAATAACAGGGATCAAATTTTAATGGGTATATTTGCCTCTTTCTTCTTCCAAGTATTTAGGATACATTCCAATTCCAAGCTAACATATTTTAGTTGATTCAAATCAAACCATTCAAGACCAAAATGCAATACTGATTTCAATTTTTTCACATTTCAAAGAGACAAAATACTGTATTTTTCTCACACGCATTTCTTCCTTTCAAACAGAGATTTCAATACATTGATATGATCAGATTCAATACAACAATGCAATTTGAGAAAAGCATTACATTCATTTATTGATTCCAAAAGAAAACTTACAACTTCCTTCTTTCATTTCTTCCAAAATCATTTATTGTATACAGGCCAGACAATACATTTTATTTTCACGTGTTCCACTTTACCACTTTTCAAACAGAGATTTCATAGAGTATGATAAACACATATTTCCAATGGAATAACATCATATGGACAAGACAAAACCATTTTCATTAATTCAAATGAACTCTTACAACTTCCTTTCCATTTGATTACAAAATACAGTATACCAAACACGTATCATTCTTTCACATTCTTTCTAAACAGAATACAGAGTATAACTCTTTTACATTTCAAATTTCACTTGCAAAACTGTACAACATCTTTCCATTACAAACATTTACAAGATCATCCACTTCAAGTGGGAAGGTTACAATGAGATTTCATTTCACAAGGGACTGTCAAACTGTCTTTTCTCAGCTCCAGAACAACAACATGCATTCTTCTCATTCATCCAATTTGATCACAACAGGAGTAGGGGAAAGGCAACACTCTCCACCCAACCAAGACATCCAATGAAGAGGAGAATCCATCCTTCTTCATTGGCCCCCGAGCCCCAACCACAATGCAATAAGAAATGTATTTCAACTCATGGCAACAACAGGCTTCCACATCACAATGCAATCTTTCAACATGCACATTTCAAATTAAAAACACAGTCCAAAACAAAACAACAGTTTTACAACCACATGAAAGACATCACACAAAACTCAGGCTTCACCATGCAAGCCAAAGGAGCAAGAACTATGGGGGATGCTTCTTATGCCTCCCAAACGGGGAAATGGGTATCACCACCTGAGTACAACCCACCAAAAATATATATTTATGAATATCATTTCAAACTCTTTCATGCCCTTATGCCTCCCCCAAGTACCCATTATTCCTCACATTTTCTTATGTCTCCCCAACCTCTTATGGCACCCCATAACGAGTAAATAAATGCAAGCTATTTCTTTGTAAGGTGGAACCCAAATTCCCAACTCCCTCCACCCTTATACCTCCCTAAAACCACTTATGCCTCCCACAAAATAACCCCATAGTCTTCTCCTACACCATTCCTAGGCCATCTACCCAACAACCCACAATAATACCAAAACATTCACCAAGAACATATTACATAAATAAAAGAAGAGCATTTCCAAGAGCCAAGCTCTTACCTCTCCATGATGGAGTTGTTCCTAGTTCAAAACAACAAGCTCCTTCCAATGCAAGCAATCCAAAAATCAACCCAACACAAGCATGCAACAATCTTCCAAAAACTTCTCCAAGCAAGAGCTCCCAAAACAGCAAGAAAATTCACCCAAAATGAAGTCTCCCAAAAGTGAAGCAACCCAAAACAAGACAAGAAATTCAAATTTTATAGAAGAGGGAAGAGAAGAGGATGAGGTGGATCCATGTAGGATGCCACATCACACATCCTCAACCCCAAACACAAAGTCAACTTCATTCTCCAATGCATAATAAATAGGTGGGTGAATAATATGACAGATTTACTTACACACTCAAACAAGTCCATACCCCATAAGGACTGAAATTAAATTATGTAAGAAAAGTGCAATTACAAACATACAACTTGACTTGTAAAAATGCATTATAAAAGTCTAAATTTAACCCTCCAACCATAGGAAAGGTTGGTATGTAAATTTAAGAGGTATGGGACAAGTTTAACTTGTCCCACAAGCCTCCAAAATCAGCCTCCAAGGACAAATTCGAATTTCCAAGAAGGTGGAGTGTTTCACACTCAAAAGTTAACTTACACATCACTTACAAAGTACTTACACATTACTTACACATTCTTACAACACTTTAAAACATGGCCAACAACTCTATTAATTACATTCTTATGACATCTTTTAATTAATTAACTAAACAATATGATTACTCACAATATTTACACACCATTAAATAAATAATGAAAGGGGTAAGTGCACCACAAAATAAACACATGCAAAAATTAAACAAAAGGGACCAAAAATAAAAGAAATACATAAAATCTCTTGGTCACATTTAAAGGTGATCCCCCCATGGGAATCCCTAACACTAACAAACACACACAAAACAAAACTAGTTGCCATGGTGACCTTGTTGAATTCATCTAGAATTCCAATGTGGTTGGTCTCCAATCCCCCGATGTTTGTTGTGATCTTTTAACCTGCAAAACACAATACCTCCTTCGGCCTCGTGGCCATATCAGAACATCCAAAGTAATATAATATAATTACCAAAATCATCTAGATATATGAATCACAACAACATCAAAGCAATTTAACAAAATCATTATAGTTTTATCAACAACTATATCATCATCCAATAATTTTCCATTTCTAGGTCTACTCACAATATCCAAATATCACAAGTCCGAACAACATCCATCATATAACCATGTCCAACAGTATAACATCATCAACATATAAAGTGTCTCTAATAATCATCATGCATCATATAAGAATCAAAGTCAAAAATAATCCATGATCAAATATCTAACATCATACTAAATCAAAACTATAATAATGTCCATAATATAGTCGACAGTGTCATGATCAATATCAAAAGGTGTCAAACATATGATTGAGATATTTTGTGTCTTTACTTCTTTTGAAGGTTGTGTAAATCATGTTTTTTTAGTGATATTGAGCAGACAACAAGTGAATTAAGCCTATGAATTAATGTTATGAAATTGGTACTTATATACTCTTATGAAGTTCTTGAGTTTTGGTGTGTTTTGATTATTTGTATCTTGTGAATAACTTTGTTGGTTTGTGAATAGAATTTGACTTGGTCCACCACCCTCATTTGCATCAATTGGTTTCAGAGTAGGTTTTCTCTTTTAAGAAGAAAATTTTGAAGAATAAAAAAATTGAGTTTGATAGTGAAGTAGTGTGAAAATAAACCTTAGCCATTGAAGGCTTAAAGAAGAACATATAAATAAGGTAAGAAGAAGTCCAAGGTGGAACAAAATTACAGGTTTAAATAAAAGAATAAAATTGCCAAAAGAACATGTAAGGCCTAGGGTAAGGTATTAGGAAAGAGTAAGGTAAAATAGAATTGCTTTTGAAGAATAAAAAAAGAAAGAAAAAATGGAAGAAGTAGAGATGGTAAAGGGTTTTGTTCAATTGTTATGCCAGAAGAAGAAAGAGAAAGAGGAAAGAGAGAGTAAGAGAAAATAAGAAAGGAAGAAATTAGCAAGAAAGAGTGAGTTATGGAAACAAGAAGAGATAAAAGAGATAATAAAGGATGTGGAAAAACTAGTAACCCTGATGGAAAGAATGAGAGAGGAAGTAAACCAAAAAGTTGGAGTGGTAATAAGAAAAATGTTAGGAATTAAATTAGTGTGTACATTTGAATAATAATATATGAGTGAGGTTGTTATAAACAACCCACATAAATAGATTCTAAGTTATGAATTGTTGGAACAACTCTTGTATATTGTGTGAATGGTTATACTTGATTCTTATATTCTAGGAGAAATATTGGCCTATAAATATGTAACCCATGCATATGTAATTATGTAAAGAGGAGATTATTGATTCTGTTATTTGCTACAACTATGATCAAAATCTTAATCTGGTATCATAGCGGTATACAATCTTGAGAGGTAAAAAAGGTTTGTGATGGATGTTTAGGCTACTTTCAAGGGGCATCCATATCATCTATTTATTGCCCCATCGTATGCATCTAGTGAGATTGGACTCTATGTGCAGATCACTGCATAAATCATGACTACAGCAATAAAATTTCATACATGGGTCTCTGGAATTGAAACGCACTTATTTACATCTACATTACTTGGAAGATTGACAAGATAGAATTCATGTGAAAATGCTCTCGTGGATAGCTCTGTGGGTGGCTTGAAAGATATAATTTCTTGTTTGTGATCGACCATTTTGCAAAAAACTCATTCTCACCTATCGTGGAAACATGGTTTGGTGACTGTTTCGGACGAGAACTAGATTTTGTTTTTTAGTATGCAGAGTTAGACATATAATTTCCCTCTAAAAAGCATCCATAGTATTTAGAAGGTACCTCCTCTCGCCTCTCCATCCACTCCGCAACGTTGACTATTTCCACATCAAATTAGTTATCTCTAAGTTCCCATGACTAAAGTCATATTTAGTTTCTAACTTATGATATATCTGGTCTTTTTTTCAGTGTTAGGCAGATAGTGTTATTTGAATAATTTGTTTAGGTTGTATTATTTAATAATACAACATAGCTATGTTAAGTCTATAGTTTGACATCTGAATCAATAAGTCATAAGTCAATATAAACAATTGTATTTGTTGCTTATAAGTCATGTGAGTTTTGTTGTCAAAGTATTTTTAAGTTGTTTATGTTGTCAATATCAAAATTATGTCGTATGATCAAAATTTTAGACTTTAGTCATTATATATCTTTATGTCAAACTTAAGTGTCGCAAAAATCAAATAGGTGATTTTAGGTATTTTTATTGTCTTGTAATGGTCATATGGTGGTGTAAAAAAAAGAGTGGAAAATAAAATAAAAATAAAGTTTCCTTACAGACACATTTTCAGGGTAACCGACGTCCAAGTTGTAATTGAGCTTCATAATAACATTACGCTGAGCCAAGAACATGACACTAGAGGTTGGAGGTAATGGAGGATGGAGGGAGATCAACTCCTCTCGTCAGCCACCAATGATGGGGTCACGTATAGCACAGGTGGCACATTTTTATAATATTTTCAGTTGTTGTTGGGCCCTGAAATATTAGCTAAGTACCAAAGGCCGAGCATTCGGGACTAGGAAGAAGAAGGTTGCTCAGGGGAAATCGCACATGACAAAGGGGTTTAAGAAAGGTTTAAGTGAAACCAGGGTGTGCGCAAGAAGTAGAACACAGGTTTAAATGACTTAACCAAATTTGACATTCTAGAGGCACTTGAGGAAAAATGTAAGACCAGACTAGGCATGATGAGTGGATAAGGTGCCAGCCTAGAACCTTGGAGGTCAAGAAAAGGATATTCCATGCAGGAAATATTCCCAGAAGACATCATTGCAGAGAGTGGAGGGTTTGTAAAGGGATAAGCATTCACCATTGGAGGACCACATTGACACTTGACACAAGATTTGTTCAGGAGAGAAGGCATGACGGTGGGTGTTGATCCTATAAAGAGAGATGCTCGGGCTAAAGACAGAGAGAAATATAGAGAGGATAATACAGGGAATAAGATAGAAGAGGGACGAAAGAGAGGGTAAGAGATAGACAGAGAGCATGTAAAAAGAATAAGAAATAGAGTAACAATGTGTTACAGTAATGTTAGGGTTTAGAGCACTTAGTGTTAAGGGTTGTGAGGAATTCTCTAAGCCTCTGTATGGCACTAGGATTTGTAACAAGGGTTAAAATGGGAAAGATATAGATAGGGTATCATATGGGGAAGGATTTATGGGAGTTAGGTCCCTTTCATTTACTGTATATGGTCTAAGATGACCCTTTTGACTGTAATGTAGCTACTTGAACTATGTTAAATCAATATATCTTTGGGTTCATTATGTAAATTTTGCTCAACGGTGTAAAACCTTGTGCCATTTGACTTATCATGGCTCAGATCTAGTTTATTATGCTTCTTGCAATGCTCTTTATCTTTTTTGATGTACTAATGTTAGATCTGCTAGTTGCATTTTACACCTCTTTAAACAAGTGAATGTACTCTTGATTATGTAAATCATCATCCATTAATGGTGGGACCTTCTCTAAAAGATCACATAAAGGAAGGGCTCAGTGCCTACGCATTCCTCGGGTGAGTTCCCAATGCCTGCAAGGTGATAGGTCAGCCTGTTTGGGGCTAGTAAAGGTGTTAAGGGTAAATAAATGACTACATCTTGGTTCTGTTACTGGGACCTCTTTTCGAAGTTGTTGTGAGAATGGTGTGTGATGACAAAGTGCTTGACCTTGGACAGTGTCGAAGCATGGCTTAAAATCACAGAGGATGAGTTTTCTCAGAGATTTAGTACTGGACCTGAGTTTGATGCATGTAAATGGGTAGAAGAACATTTGTATCATGAGTTGTATGAGACCTTCTTTTGTTGTTTTCTAGTGGAGTTGTATGAATGGATTTCAGCATATGCATCTAGATCAAGCTGGTACTATAGACCTCATGTATGGACCCAAGATGAATATCAAAGGCTGTATGATGTTGATATGACTTGGAAATGTGTTGTTGATCATTGGTGGAGTAGAGTGTCAATGAGTTATACCCTGGAGTATGTGATTTCTACGTATTCTTGTCTAGAGATTCTTGAGTTTGAGATCTTGAGGGAGCCAAGAGGATCATTCTTGCTTGTTATCCCTTTAACTATAAAGATCCGGATCATTACACTAAGTTTAGAAGCATTTCCCATGGCTAAATAAGCTTCTGTTGAGCACTGGGCGAGGAAGCTAGGGCGGAGAAAGATGGTGGACCTTGTGGATGAAAAGGAGAAGGAAGAGAGATGACTCAAGTGTAATGAAGTTTGTGAGAGGGAGTTAGATAGAAAATGTGAAGTTGCAAGAGAGATGGATTTATGGAGGCAAACGTTGCGGGAAGGAGTTGAGGTTCACACAGAGGATGTGGAGCTTGAGCAGTCTGTTCTACCCCATCTTGGCAAGCACGGGAGAGAGATCCCTTCAGCTTCTGATGAGATCTCATCACTTGGAGAAAGGAGAGCCGTCAACGTGCATTTGAATCCACATGGTGACCAACCCCTGGCGCTTAGTTTTCCAAATCTAGAGATAAGTATTGCTAACCCAGTTAGTATTGGTGGGAGTGACTGATCAACACCAAGGAGGTATAACTTTTCATTTGGCACATCTATGGCTGCACAATCATTTCCTATTTTTGGAGGTATATTGTATGGGGAAAGAATTGGGAAAAGTTAGGGTATATAAATCTTAGGTATCACATCTTGAAGCAGTGTGGGATACACATCTGGTAGCGATGCAATATCACAAAATGTTGGCGTGTAGTTTAGCGCTACAATGGGGACACAAGGCACGACCACTTCAGGACCCTTTCCAACCATGGGAGGAGGATTAGGTGGATCTAGTGGATCAAGGGGAACAGGCACTAGTGGATCTAGTGGATCTGGTGGTAGAGGTAGCAGCAGAGGAAATCACGGTTTCGAATTAGGTGGACAAGGGCTTCAACCACCTCAACAAGTATTTTTTTAGATGTCTTTGCATCTACCATATTCCAAAGTTGTTAAGGATGGTACAGATCATGTACACAAATGTGAGTTTCTATGGCACGCAAAGGGGATCACTACCCCGGAACGAAAGGCAAGTCAGTTTGCAACAATGTTGTAGGAACACCCAAATAGTTTCTAATGGAAGTATGACCCCCACCCGATAGTGGTAGATTACACCATGCTGTGTAATTATTTCTTAGCTAAATTTCATATTCTTGAGTTTGAAAAGAAGAGCATTAATGTGCTGAAGGAAATTAAGTAAGGTATGGCAGAGAGTGTGCAGGAGTATGATGCACATTTTAAGACTCTCTTATCAAAATTATCTTATGATATTCATCCTTCTTAGCATGCTCAATGGTTTTTTGGAGGACTAATTAACACCTTTCAAGAGAGCGCTTTCACACAATACTTTCATAGACCCGCGTAAGGCGTTGGAGGCTATTTTGCATGTTGAGGTTGTAGGAAGCGTAGATAACTATGTTAGCCCTTTTCTTGAAGCTTATATTTCTACAATGGAAAAATAGTTGGAGAAGCTATATGTGAATTCGGTACATGAGACTCGCAGTGGCCTATGGTGCACAAATTGTGAGGTAGAGGGGCACACAAAGGATAGTTGTCCTTGGAGATTTGTACACACCATGGTAATAGACTGTGATATTCTCCATGGAGATCATGATGCAAGTAGGTGTTTGCTAGTACAACACGTAATCTGCAAGAATGTTTCTTGCTATTGCAAAATTTTCACCTCTACTACTCATGACACTAAGGATTGTCAATTGATTGACTAGATACATGATGTCGTTGATATTGGTGTGTGCTAGACTAGCATTGTAAATAATTCCAAAGATGATGGTCATCACTATGAAGGACACACAGATGGATCAGCAGCACCCCTGGATGTTGATCAGATTTCTAGTTTGACATTTTGGACATCCAGTGTGATTGCACAACATTGAATCTTTTCCCCAAGTGTGGGACTTGTAAAAATGGGAAAAGAATCTCTAGGTTAGAGGTTGGTTCCTCAACTCCTCTGATCAGGTGTATTACTTGCAAGTTGCAGAGGTTTTAAACTCAAAATCCTACTCTAAATTCCAAGGGGACAGAGATAGAGAATGCAAAAAACTGAAACTAATGCTAATAAGGTGATGCACCAAAGGAGTGGTGAGCATTTTTTACTTCTGCAAATTGACACAGATCATAGAAATGCAACAAAACATCATGCACAAACTGATAAAATGTAATGAAAGGTCAGAAATGAAGCAAACAACACAAACAGAGGATTGAAACTCATTCACAGAGCTTGCATTGTCATTTCCAATATCAAAAATACATGCATTACAACATCAGAGAGGCAAAAAACATGTTACAGTCTTGGAAGAGGTCTGATATTCCACAAAATCACTTTTCAAGGTGAAAAAGGGAGCCTGCAAAACATAAAAAATGTCCAACCCCTTCAAAAATGAGCCAAATCTGGCTTTTACAATGCAAAAAAATGAGCCCAGGAGAGAGAAACATGGGAAAACATGAGAGGAGCTTCAACCACCAACCAAAATGTAATAAAACAACATAGGAATCCTTACAGGTCCATTCCCTGACATTTTTCACCATGCTGGGAGAGAATGCGAGCCATTCTTCATTAAAAATGGTGGTTGAAATGTCATTTTTGTTGATTACCACGTGCCAGAGGCATTTTTCAATTTTCTCTCTCCAAACTCCATCAAAATACAAAATTGAGCCCAGAATCATGTAGATAATTTCACCAGCTTTCCGTTGATATAAAGAACGTGAAAAACCGAGCTCTGGATCGAAAGTTATGGTCGTTTGAAAATTTAGGGCAAAACAGGGCCAAAACGGGTTGGCGGGCCAAAAATTTGAAATTTTCCCACTTTTTTGCATTTGGGAAAATTTCCCAAAAAATCTCCACACCCCACCGATCCAGTGCCACATGGCATGATTCCATTGGTCGTGGGCTCTTCCTGCTTCATTTTCCATCGTTTTGGCCATTGGAAAATTTTCCAAAAATTCTCCGCCGGCCAATGACCTGAGGACATGTGGCAAGATATGATTCACCGCGGGCATCTTCTCTTAAATTTTCCATCACTGTTGACCATTTTCCTGACTTAGACACATGTGGCAAAAACCCATTGGATGTGGGCTTTCTCTGCCATTTTTCCTTGTGGGCCTGTCTTGCATTTTTTGCCGCCACATGGACACGTGGCAAGATTCCATTGGCTCGCGTTTTTGGGGGGCGGATTTTCCCTTTCAATATTTCCTTTGACTTTGCTTTGGAAAAAATTTCCAACTTTCCCCCGCATTCCACCGGTCCTAGGACACGTGGCGGGCTCCCATTGGACGCGGGCCTTGGGGGCGAACATTTCTCTTTGCGCTAACCTTTGGGAAAAATTCCCAATTTCTCCCCGGCGGCCGAAAGCTCTGATGCCCCCTGAACACGGGCCTCCGATCCCCATTGATTCACGGGCTCCTTTCCCTTTTGATTTTTTTACTTGGGTGAAAAATAAAGAATCTTTTCGCCCCCCGACCCCCGAAACACACGTGGCAGCTCTTGGTCGGCGGGCTGACCAAATTTTCAATTTTACCCAAAACACTTCCACCCTCCACAATCCGCTGGTCTGCCACTCCCTTCCTCTAGAGACACGTGGCACAATGTGATTGGATGCAGGGCCTGGGGTGCGTCAAAAATTTTTTGTATCAACCCTTAGGAAATTTTTCTAATTTCTTCCCCTTGGACACGTGGCAGCATCCAATTCGTCGGCGGGCCTTCGGGGTGAAAAATTCCTTTTGAAACCTTGCCAAACACTTGGTAAAAATTCCAAGTTTACCTCCACCTTCCGCCCTCCCGAGGACACGTGGCCTCATCTTATTGGCTGTGGGCCTTTCAGGGGAAAATTTCCCACAAAATCTCCGCCGAGCCATAACTTCAAAAATACATGGAGTTAGGAGGAAAACTTTACCTTTCTGGAAAGCTGAGAAAAAGCTCTATCCAATGGTGCCATTTCCAGAAGGTCTTGAGTGCCTGAAAAGAAAAAAATTATGACTGAGGCACAAGAGAGGGAAGAATGAAGGGAGTTAGCCACAAAATGAGCAAGGGGCTCATTTTGGATAACAATTTTGGTGACTCAGAGGGGTCATCTGCTTGCTGGATGAAGTTACCGGTTGCTTGAAACAATCCATTGGGCATGGAGTCATTAAATTCTCTGCTTGGTACCCCAACTGATTAGAACACTGCAAGGAGGAAGATGGAAGGTAGAACACCATCTGATTGGAGCAAGGCCTGCAAAACACATTTCCTGGAACAACAAGCTTGTGCCAAAGCACTTAGGGAAAGCAAAGCTAATCTACAACAAAACAATGTGCATAAGCACTTGGAGGAATGAAAACCTAAGCTAATATGTACAAGGTGGAGAATTTCCTTCAGTAGCAATGCTTCAGATGGATTCCATTGACTGGAATCTGCAATTCTTCACCATCCAATGTAGACAATTGGAAGGCATTGTTGTCCTTACACTTTGTGACCATGTATGGGCCACTCCAAATGGCATCAAATTTTGAATGCCTCCCCGATTTTGCTCTGTCTGCATCCCATTTTAACACTAGATCTCCAACTTGGAAAGATCTATCCTTGGCCTTTCTATCAAAGGTCTTCTTGATCAAAGCTTGATCCTTCTCCATTGCTTGGGATGCCTGATTTCTGATTTCTTGGAGCTCCATCAATTCTGCATATCTAACCTCCATGGGCCAAACTCCAACAACTCCAACTGTTTCATGAGTTCCAATGTTGGCAACTCAAGTGACATGGGCAAAATTGCCTCTCTTCCATAAACAAGCTTGAATGGAGAGTTACCTGTAGATCTCTTGGGAGTTATCCTATCAGCCCATAAGGCTGATTTCAACTTAGTATGCCAAGACCTCTGATTTTCATCAAGAGTCCTCCTAATGATCCTTAACAAGTTCTTGTTTGTAGATTCAGCTTGGCCATTACCCTGAGGGTAATAATTTGATGAAGTGCTTAGGTAGATCCCATTCTTGACAGCCCATTCAGTTACCTTGGACCCAATGAATGCCAATGCATTATCTGATATTATTGTAGCAGGTATGCCAAATCTGGTTGCTATTCCCTCATAGAAGTCCAGGATGCTAGATTCATTTGCTTCCTTGAGTGCTACTGCTTCAGTCCATTTGGTGAAGTAATCTGTTGCTGTTAGAATCCATTTGTGTCCTTGGCTTGAATTTGGATTAATGACTCCAATGAAGTCCAAACCCCATTGCATGAATGGCTGGTCAACTGAAATTGGATGCAATGGAAGGGCAGCTAGCCTCTCCTTACCCGTGAAGAATGCACAATTCTTGCACCTCTTGATCCATGCATAACAATCACTGAAAATCTTGGGCCAATAATAGCCAGCCCTCATGATCTTTAGAGCTGTCACTCTCGGTGCAAAATGACCACCAGCTGATCCACCATGGAACTCTTCCAACACCTTGTGAATCTGATTTGTACCAATGCATCTCAGCAGCACTCCATTCACATCCCTTTTGAACAAAACACCATCAACAAGGGCATATGGGACAGCCTGCAATCTGAAGTGTCTTCTTTTGGTCTTGTTCATCTCTGGAGGGCATAGACCTGTGCTTAGGAAGTGCATTATGTCTTGGGTCCAGCAAGGAGTGAGGACACCATCATTTTCCTCTTGAGTGCTTCCTTGCTCATGGCTGTCTTGCAACGCCAAAACAACCTCCTTCTCATTGCATGCTTCCTTGTGTTTATTCAAGACCAGCTGCTCACACAATCCTTTTCCTCTGACCAACTTGGTGACTTTGATCTCAATGTCATACTCCATGACATGAGTAATCCAACCTGCTCTCTTTTCATTCAGGTCTTTGTTGAGGAGGAAGTCTTTAACTCCCACATGAGAAACCAACAATTGAACCTTGTTGTTTGAAACTAGATGCTTGAATTTCTTCAAGCTCCTGATTACTGCAAGAACATGCTTCTCAATGAAAGAATACCTCACCTCATAGTCCTCCAGGATTTGGCTGAAGAAAGCAATTGGCTGCTCATCATTGTCTTTGTTCTGCTGTACCAAAATTGTAGAAATAATATCATCACCCCCAAATGCATAGAGGATAAAATACTTGGAGAAGTCTGGCTTAATGAGAGTTGGGGCTTGAGAGATGGCTTCTTTGATTGCTTCAAAACTTTCCTTGCCTTCTGTTGTCCATTTGAAAGCTATGCTTTTCTTTAACATCTTGGTGATAGGCTTGACTAGGGCTGCAAAATTTGGGACAAACCTCCGAACAAAATTTATTCTCCCCAAGAAACTTTGAAGGGCCTTCTTGTGGCTTGGCAATGGTAGTGCTCTTATGGCTTCAACTCTTTCTGGATCAATTGCTAATCCTTCTTTGGAGACAATGTGGCCAAGGAGCTTTCCTTCATGGGCTAGAAAAATACACTTTTTAGGATTCAAGGATACTCCAAATCTTCTGCACCTTTGGAACACTTGTCTCAAATGAAAGAGATGGTCTGCTGCATTTTTTGAAAAAATAGTGATATCATCAAGATATATCAGCACCATGTTGTTAATCAAATCCTTGAACGCCATGTCCATTGCCCTTTGGAAAGTAGCTCCAGCGTTGGACAACCCAAATGGCATTTTCCTGTATGCATAAGTTCCCCATTTGGTTGTAAAGGTTGTCTTGAACTGATCCTCTTCTTTCACCATAATCTAATTATACCCTAAATAGCCATCAAGTAATGAAAACCTCTCAGAGCCAGCAACAACTTGTAAAATCTGCTCCATAGAAGGAAGTGGATAATGATCCTTGAGAGATGCTCTATTCAAATCTCTGAAGTCAACACACAATCTGATTTCTCCACTCTTCTTTCTAACTGGAACCAAGTTGGCCACCCAACTAGAATGCTTGATAGGGAATATGATACTTGACTCTATCAACTTATTCAATTCTTTTCTCATGAGAGGCTCCATGTGTGGATTGACTGGCCTTTGTTTTTGCCTGATGGGTTTAGTACTTGGATCCAATTCAATGGTGTGTTGAGCTAACTCGGGATTGAAACCTTTCAAATCTTCATAGCTCCAAGCAAACACATCAGGGAATTCTTGACAAAGCTGTATGAACTCATACCTTTCTTGTTCAGTTGTCACTTTACCAACTTGGAGTGATTTTCCTTCTTCCACCAAGATGGACACTGAATCTTCTCCCTTGACTTGGATGTTTGCTTTCTCCTTCCTAAACTGATCATTAGGATTGAAAATGGACTCCAAAGTAATAAGTCCCTTTGGTAGTTTGTTGGTTCTCAGCTGTACCACTTGGTCACCATACTGTTGTTCCAACGTTTCTTGATTTTTAGCTGAGAACTCAGCCTCTTCTTGCAAGAAATGGATGATTTGTTGATCATTTTCAAACACTTGCCAACTTACATTGTTGTCTGGCACTGAAGGCCTTACAATCACATGGATGTTTGGCTGTACCTTGTCTTTTTGGATGCTTTCAACAACATCAAAGGCTGCTCCAACTGCTACAAGCCTGTCAGCAGCTTGGTTCTCTTTTCTAGGAATGGATTTGATACCAAAGCCCTCAAAATCTTCAATGAGGTCCCACACCCTATTTTTGTAGCACTTGAGTAGATCATTCTTGACAGCATGCTGCCCCTTAACTTGGTTGACAATCAACTCACTGTCACCAAAGACTTGCAAGTTCTTTATTCCTCTCTTGATTGACCAATGCAATCCTTGTATCAAAGCTTCATATTCAGCAGTGTTATTAGAGCATGCAAACTGAAATCTAAAAGCTGAATAATACTTAACTCCTTGAGGTGAAACAAGCATAGCTCCCCCTCCTGCACCTTGTCTACTCCTTGATCCATCAAAAAACAACTGCCATACCTCATTGTCATCCTTGTGGTCTGGCTTGGTGATGCTAGGAATAGGCTGATTTTCTTCATGCATGCAATAGACTCCTAGCTCAGATTCTTCTATTTCTTGATAAGGATCAAAAGCATGCACCTTGCTTGCCCATTCATCAAGAGTCAAATCTGGGATGCTTCCAACCTTGGTGTCAGCTTCATCAGTGCTTGGATAATCCTCTTGATCAAACGCTGAACAATTGGTATTGATTTGGCTTGGAGTGTGAGGCTCAATGTGAAAGTTTGCAATAGGTTCAGATCTGATTGTGGCCTTGGTTCCATATCTTGTTCTGAACAACATGTGTGACCAATCAGCAGATAAGTAACCTCCAATCTTGGCTATGAAATCCCTTGACAAACATAGGGCAAAGAGTGGTGGAAGATCTATTACTGAGACATCTTGTAAAACAACAACGTTGGGGCATGCATGCAAAGTAAGACTCAAGTTTTTAATCACTCCAACTGTTGTTACTGCTGTCCCATCCAATTGCACTACCCCTTTGGATATGACTTCATATTGAAGCCCCAACTGATCAGCTATTTGCTTGGGCATTACTGAACTACTTGCCCCGGAATCAATCATGCAATTGTGTACTAATTGGTTTCCAATGATCAATGAAACATAGAATGGAGGGGGCTTCAACATTTTACCTTGCTGTCCTCCATGATTCCCCTCAGGCTGGGCAAGCATTTGTGAGTACCTTCTCTTGCATTTGGACCTGCTGATTTGAAGTTGACCAGTCCTTCATGGCAGCTTGTAGCAAATCTCTTTGGCCTGGGATGGATAGTGATTCCCACATTGATATGTTTACATTTGTCTTCTTCATCTGATCAATGATGTTGAATGGAGATGAAGCATCTCTCTGCTGTCCCTTGGCCTGCACATTCATTCCTTGCACATGGGCAGCAACAACTGGCATTTGAGTTGGCCTAGGAGCTGTTTTAGGCAGCCCTTGCGTGTTTGGAACTGCATTTTGTTTGCCAATAATTTGTGGAGTGGTAGAAGGTTGTGGATTACTTGGAGCCAATGGCTGTTCTTCACCCAAATTTCTCCTTTTTGACCTTGTGTTGGCTGCAACACTTTGGGAGATTGTTTGATTCATGCCACAAAAATCTTCTTCCTGCCAGTTTACAAGTGTGGTATCATTTGGAGCTGATTGTTGCTGGAATGTTTCTTGTTGTTGGTTATTTCCTTGACTCCCTTCACCCTCCACACCAGTAGTTGTCACCATTAATGCTTGATTTAAGGCACCGTTGAAGCACATAGACTGGTTGTGAGGTTCATTGCATGGGAAACACCAATCATACTCTTGAGCTATGTTGTTTTGCACTGGCACTATTGCTTTAGAGGCAGATGTAGCATTGGGATTATAGGGCTGAAATGGTCTGTTGGCAGGAGGTCTTGCTTGATTTTGATTTGCAACTGGATTGGGTGGTCTTTGAGGCTGGTATGGCTGCCTGTTAGGCTGAGCTTGAGGCTGGAAAGAAGGTCTAAAACCTTGGGCTTGCTGCCTCTTGAGTGTAACCAGCTCATTACCTAAATTTTGCAATTGCTTCATGACTTCTTGAAGTTCATTTGAGGCACTAGAAGATGAAGTAGAAGCTTCACTTGAATTCTGATTTCTAGGAGTGGGAATAGGAGCTAAAATAGGCACTTGACTAGTACTTGGGCTCTCTAAACTTGGATACAATGGCATTGGAGGCCTAGGAGCTAGCTTGCCAGCTTGAATCAAACAATTTTCAGCTCTAATGGCAATGCTATAAGCAACAGGGATAGTTGTGCCCCCATGGATTGAATTAACATAGAAATATCAGAATTTAGAGCTTTAAGGTAATATAGAAAAGCACCTTCTGCTGTTGGCCTTACTGCCACTGGAATTCTCTCCCAAGTCATTTGAAACCTGAAGTTGAAATCAGTCAGCTGATCATTGGGAGCTCTCTTGATGGTTGTCAACTGTTCCAAAAGGGACAAGTTATCTCCCTTTTCTCCAAACTGCTCATGGAGGGCTATACATAGCTGGTTCCAATTTTGGATAGAACCTGAGGCAAGACTCCTGAACCATTGCAAAGCTTTCCCTTTGAATGAAGATGCCAGCAGTTTGACAGCAACTTGCATCTCATTAATCTCATGGATTGCACAAATATTAGCAATATCCTTGACATGATCACCAGGAGTGGTCTGATTCTCTCCAGTAAAGTATGGAATGTTCTTCAATGCTGCAACTGGGATTGGATTTTGTGCATTGAGAGCAAGTGGGCTGCTGCCAGTGAAATTGACATAGGGGTTGTGTTGTGCCATTCTGATTGGCCTTAGAACCCTTGTTGATTGAATGAAAGGCCTACCAGGTGGAGGAGTTGATAGAGTTCTGTTTGGTGGAGATGGAGACCTTTGAATTCTCCTCCCTCTTTGTCTTCTTCTTGGAGATAATTGTAGATACTCAAACAACACCTCTTCTTCTCCAACTCTTGACCTTGTGGTGATTCTTCTCATGAGTTTTCAGGTCTGCACTGCTAAAACCAGCTGATTCTTCTTCCTTGGAGTCGCCAGATGTGTAATTTAGGGCTCTTTTAAGCAAGAAACTTGCAACAAATGCACATCAATTTTGTTGCAATGAAGATGAAGACCTCTAAGGTCCCACCGGGCATGCCAAAACTATTGGTGCAAATCAGCAGCACCCCTGGATGTTGATCAGATTTCTAGTTTGACATTTTGGACATCCAGTGTGATTGCACAACATTGAATCTTTTCCCCAAGTGTGGGACTTGTAAAAATGGGAAAAGAATCTCCAGGTTAGAGGTTGGTTCCTCAACTCCTCTGATCAGGTGTATTACTTGCAAGTTGCAGAGGTTTTAAACTCAAAATCCTACTCTAAATTCCAAGGGGACAGAGATAGAGAATGCATAAAAATGAAACTAATGCTAATAAGGTGATGCACCAAAGGAGTGGTGAGCATTTTTACTTCTGCAAATTGACACAGATCATAGAAATGCAACAAAACATCATGCACAAACTGATAAAATGTAATGAAAGGTCAGAAATGAAGCAAACAACACAAACAGAGGATTGAAACTCATTCACAGAGCTTGCATTGTCATTTCCAATATCAAAAATACATGCATTACAACATCAGAGAGGAAAAAAACATGTTACAGTCTTGGAAGAGGTCTGATATTCCACAAAATCACTTTTTAAGGTGAAAAAGGGAGCCTGCAAAACATAAAAAATGTCCAACCCTTTCAAAAATGAGCCAAATCTGGCTTTTACAATGCAAAAAAAATGAGCCCAGGAGAGAGAAACATGGGAAAACATGAGAGGAGCTTCAACCACCAACCAAAATGCATAATAAAATAGCATGGGCATCCTTACAGGTCCATTCCCTGACATTTTTCACCATGCTGGGAGAGAATGCGAGCCATTCTTCATTAAAAATGGTGGTTGAAATGTCATTTCTGTTGATTACCACGTGCCAGAGGATTTTTTCAATTTTCTCTCTCCAAAATCCATCAAAATACAAAATTGATCCTAGAATCATGTAGATAATTTCACCAGATTTTTGTTGATATAAAGAACGTGAAAAACTGAGCTCTGGATTGAAAGTTATGGTCGTTTGAAAATTTAGGGCAAAACAGGGCCAAAATGGGTTGGCGGGCCAAAATTTTGAAATTTTCCCACTTTTGGCATGTGGGAAAATTTCCCAAAAAATCCCCACCCCACCATCTAGGTGCCACGTGGCATGATTCCATTGGTCGCGGGCTCTTCTCCTGCTTCATTTTCCATCGTTTTGGCCATTGGAAAATTTTCCAAAAATTCTCCGCCGGGCCGATGACCTGAGGACACGTGGCAAGATGTGATTCACCGCGGGCATCTTCTCTTAAATTTTCCATCACTGTTGACCATTTTGAAGCTGACTTAGACATGTGGCAAAAACCCATTGGATGTGGGATTTCCCTTTGAATTTTTCCCTACGGGCCTGTCTTGCATTTTTTGCCGCCACATGGACACGTGGCACGATCCCATTGGCTCATGTTTAGGGGGACGGATTTTCCCTTTCAATATTTCCTTCGAATTTGCTTTGGGAAAAATTCCCAACTTTTCCCCGTTCTCTACCAATTTGGAGACACATGGCGGATTTCCATTCGTTGTGGGCCATGGGGGCGAAAACTTCTCTTTGCGCTACCCTTTGGGAAAAATTCCCAATTTTTCCCTGGCCCCTTCCGATGCCCCCTGAGGACACGTGGCCTGATCCTATTCGCCAGCGGGCCTTGGGGGGTGGCCTTTCCCTTCTGATTTTTTTACACTTGGGCCAAAAAGAAAGAATCTTTTCGCGCCCCCGACCCCTGATGCCATAGAGACACGTGGCGAGCTCTAACTGGTGGGCGGGCTGATGGGCCAAATATTTCTCTTTTCTTCTCACCAAAACACTTCACAAAATTTTTAAGTCTTCCTCCGTGGTCCACCACTCCCTTCCTCTAGAGACATGTGGCACAATGTGATTGGATGCGGGCCTTCGAGGTGAAATAGTCCTTCTGAAATTTTTCCAAACACTTGGTAAAAATTCCAAGTTTACCTCTGCCTTCCGCCACTTCCTTGGACACGTGGCCTCATCTTATTGGCTGCGGGCCTTTCAGGGGAAAATTTCCCACAAAAACTCCGTCCGAGCCATAACTTCAAAAATACATGGAGTTAGGAGGAAAACTTTACCTTTCTGGAAAGCTGAGAAAAATCTCTATCCAATGGTGCCATTTCCATAAGGTCTTGAGTGCCTAAAAAGAAAAAAATTATGACTGAGGCACAAGAGAGGGAAGAATGATGGGAGTTAGCCACAAAATGAGAAAGGGGCTCATTTTGGATAACAGGAAGTCTATCAAGAGAGTATGGACATAATCATGAGTCTTCAAGGGGAAATTCAATGTCTGAAGGAGAAATCCTAAAATTTTGAGCATAAGAAGAGTGATGAGGCTCCATAGAAGAATCTAGATGATGTCAAGGAGGTATGAAAAATTTTGAGGCAAGGAAATATCATTCCTCTGTTAGGAGAATGGTTAAGGAATAAGATACCAAGTGTTGAATCAGAGTGCAAGAGGAAGGTTTTGTATGTTAACCTTCCTCCCCACAACCTTGACTATGATAAGGATATTACCTTGAATGCAGTTGTTGATGGATGGATCCTAAGCAATATTCTGATTGACATGGGCGTGGAAGTCAATGTTCTCACCTTGGATGCCTAGAATCAAATGGGAAGGCCCCCATTACAGCCATCTTCAAATGTGTTGTATATGGCCAATAAGACAAAGGCAATGCCCATTGGTGTTTTAAAATATGTTTTTATCACTATCCAAGGGGTGAAATTCACTAGGGACTTTGAAATCTTAGCACTTGCTGAGGCGAAATTTTTTTGAGCATTACTTGGGTGCCCCTGGTGCTATAAGAACAATGTTGACTTATGTTTTAATAAGGGGTATATAAGATTTGAGAACAAAGAGGAACAAGTTATCATTCCTTTGACAGATGGGAAGTCAATGCCCTATATTGAGCCTTTAGGAGAAGAAGACCTAGACAGAATTTACATGTGCACTATCTGGGACCCTGAAGTTGTGAAACCAACAAAGGAGGGTGTTATTCAGTGGGAAGACTCTCAATCTATAAGTGATACAACTAGCATGGCATGTGAAAATTGGGTGCACGAGACATATGAGTTGGTGGGAAGGTAGTTAAGAGGCTCTGTGATGAGGGTAACAAAGGTGTGCTCAATCAAGTGCCTAGGAGGAAAGAAGTTACCAAGTTATTCTAGAGGAGCCAACCCTGATGTTTTCCTATGAGAAATGGAGACCCAGTGGAGAAGTGAGACCGAGAGGAGAAGGATGCTTAGCTATACCTTACTCAGGACTATAGTACATTGGTGGGTGACCCATCACAATAACCTTCTAGAGTGGCACGAGGTGAGAATCACGTTCTCTGTTAGGTTTTTCTGAAGCAATGCACCTACTATCATATAATATTATCATGGGAAGGAACCCACCTTGTTTCACATCCAAGCATGTGAGAAGGCCTAGATGGAAGGCACAAAATCCTTGCCACCTTCTTTATGGGTGCATAAGTTATACTCCACCTTACAAGGTTACATGCATGTGCATGGTACATTCACTCAGAGATGTGTCATCAGATAGGAAATTGGAAGGAGTTGACGGCTGACCTCCTTCAAGATTTTGAATATCAGAGCACCAAGCCATCAGTGGATGAGGCGTTGCAGGTTGTTAAGTGCCTAAAAATGGGAGATAGTGCCATGGAAAAGGATAGAATACTGGAATTATTGGGTGAACTTGGTTTAGAAGCACGCTTTGATGAGGAAGAATCAGAGGAGATACAACTTGAGCATGCATGCATGGAGAAAGAGAAAGGAAAATTGGTCTATGTGATCGATGGTGAAGAAATAGAAAATTTGGATGTTAACCATACTAAAGGTACACACAAAGTTATGGATAGTGCTGATGAGCAAGCATGCACCTACCATGAACTGCTCAAAACAAAGAAGGTTAACATTGGCTCAGAAACAGAACCTAAGGAGGCTACTATTGGGGACTATTGGTCAGAAAAGGAGGTTTCAAAGATCATTGATCTATTGTGTGAGTTTCAGGACTTATTTCCATGTGGGTACCATGAGCTGAAAGGAGTTCACCACTCCTTGGGGGAAATGAAAATCAAGCTAAAGGAAGGAGAGTGCCCAATTCGAAGAGACCTTATCGAATGAATTTGAATCTTCATGTCAAAGTCAAGGAGGAGATTGACAAGATGATCACATCAGGCATCATTGAGGCCATTGAGGAATCAGAATGGATAATCCCAATGGTCATTAGCATTAAAAAGGATGGGAGGATAAGGATCTATGTTGATTACAGGGATTTGAATGTGGTATGTGTCATTGATCCCTTTCCAACCCCCTTCACTGAGGATATCCTGGAAGGAGTAGTTGGGTGTGAGATCTATTCTTTCACAGATGGATTCTCAGGGTACCATCAAGTTAGAATTGCAAAGGAATAAAAATAAATGAAAAACATTTCCACTGAGTGTGGAAGCTTTTCCTACATAGTCATGCCTTTTGGACTGAAGAACGCACCTATTGTGTTTTTGCGCATTATGGTTGGGCATTTCAAGACTTCATCCGTAAGTTTCTTCAAGTCTACCTTGATGATTGGATGGTATACAGATTAGTAAGGGATCATTGTGACAATCTAAGGCTGATGTTTGAAAGATGTCAGGAATTGAGGATATCCCTCAACATTAAGAAATGTGTTTTTTCTACTCCATTTGGAACCCTTTTGGGGCATATCATATGTAAGGAAGGTTTGCTGGTGGATCCTACCAAAGTTTTTGTTATTGTGGGATTGGGGGAACCTACCAGCTAGAGCGCAGTGCATGGATTCCTTGGGCATATGGGGTATTACCAAAAATTTATTAAGGGGTATGCCAAGATCACCATGCATTGGAAGAAGTTACTAAAACACAAAAGTCCATTTCACTGGGGAGAGGCACAATAGATGGCATTTGATACATTGAAGAATAAGCTTATCACTGTGCCCATATTACGCTTTCCTTCTTGGGATAAGCCATTCCATGTACATGTTGATGCTTCAGGGATGGTGATTGGGGAAATATTAGCACAACCAAGAGAAGGAATTGTTGACCACCCCTTGTGTTTTTCTAGTAGGAAGTTGACACTAGTAGAGCAGAACTATACCACTACTGAGCACGAAGCATTGTCCATGATCTACGCATTGCACAAATTCAAGAAATATCTATTGGAAACACCCTTCATATTCTACACAGACCACATGGCATTAAAGTACTTGGTGAACAAGCCCATTTTACAAGGGTGCTTATGCCGATGGGTTCTGATATTTCAAGAGTTTGAGTTTATAGTTGTGGTGAAACTAGGTAAGAGTAATTTGGGACCTAACCATTTATCAAGGATTTCATCAGGGGAGGATGCACAAAGCATTGAGGATATAATGCCAGATGCACAACTATTTATATTGTGGCATGTGCCCTCTGACTTGGAAGATATTGTTGTGTTTCTCAAAATGGGTGTGGCACCAGAAGGAATGAAGACTTTGGAAAGAAAGTAGTTAGCCATACGTGTCATGCCCTACATGTTAATTGGTGGAGACTTATACAAGCTAGGCCATGATGAGGTTTTGCATCAGTGTGTGTTAGATCATGAACACATTGCAATCATGGAGGAAGCACATGGTGGAATTACAAGAGGACACTATGCAGGGAATGCAACCACGTGCAAGATCCTTCTAGGAGGGATTTGGTGGGAAAGCATCTACCAGGATTGTATTGAGTTTTGTAAGGCCTGTGACCATTGCCAGTGCCCTTGAAAACTAGGAAGAAGAGATGAGATTCCCTTGAGACTGATAGCTAGTGCAAAACCATTTCAGGAGTGGGCGATTGATTTTGTAGGACCTATTTCACCTGCCACGTGAAGGACTAGTTCATGCTATATCATTACATGCACTAGATTATCTTACAAGGTGGGTAGAAGTAGTGCCTACAAGGGATTACACAACGGAAACAACAACTAGGTTCTTGTGGGAAAATATAATCAATAGATATGGATGTCCACTTGAGTTTAACAAGTGATAGGGGTACTCATTTCTTGAATGAGACAGTTAGAATCTTGTTGGCATAATTCATGGTAGCCCACCACAAGACTACCCCTTATCACCCATAAGCTAATGGAACTGCTGAGGCATTTAACAAGATATTGAGTCACACACTGACCAAAATTTGTGATGTGGGAAGAAAGGATTGGGATGATAAAGTTTCTATTATGTTATGGTCATACCAGACTACTTATAAAAGACTGAACAAGGCCACACCTTTTCAATTGGTGTTTGGTGTGGAAGTAGTGTTACCTATTGAATTCATGTTACCATCACTACGTATAGCACACACAGGAGGATTAGCTGATGAACAAGCACTTGAGGAGAGGATTGATAAGTTAATGTAGTTAGATGAGAGGTGAGGCTATTGCTCGCTGGAGTCAGAAAATAGAAAAATCTAGGAAGAAGGCATGGCATGATAGACACATCAAGAACAAAAAGTTTGAGGTTGGGAAGATGGTTCTATTATATGATTCCAAGTTTCTGCGCCATCCTGGGAAATTCAAAGTCCATTGGATGGGCCCATACATTATATCCTATATACTTGATTCAGGTGCTTGCTAGTTACAAGCACTGGATGGAACATGGTTACCAGGCCATTTCAATGGGAGTAGGCTAAAGCCCTACTATAAATAAGTCTTCCTTGTGTTTGTAAATAAGGTAGTATTTCCATTTAGCCTAGGATTTCCTTTAATGCATTTCCTTTCTTTGTGTTTCCCTTTCTCATTGCTTGTTCCCTTTCTTTTTGTTGTTGTGTGCACATTGTGTGCACTGGTAGCCACTTATTATTTTCAAAAAAATCTATGTGTAGAGGACCACACATCTATTTTGTGTGGGGTGGAGTGATGCGACAAGTACTGGAAGCTGGTAGTGGAAGTTGTGTTTCGATGGCCCAGGTTGAAGGATCAAAAGCACGTAGTTTGGAAGAGCGCATGTAGAAAAGGTGAACATAAGGAGTTTGGTGTCAGGAAGGCTTTACAAAAACCATGTACAAGGGTGAGAAGCACAGGAACAACATGAGGTAGGTGATGTCAAAAATCAGGGTAAGGATAGAAGAAGTTCCTTTGGTGTGCAAGCACATGCGTAAGGATCTTCAGTCAGTAAGGGTTTTTGCGTGCCAGAAGGTTGTAGAAGTTTTCACATAGGATTGGGCATGGGGGTAAAAGTGTTGAAGGTTGGATTTAGAAGAAAAATACACCTTTATTACAAAGGTACATTAGTAGGTGGTATTGTATTTATTGTGAAAAAAATAAAAAACTATATGTAGAAGGTCGGGGTACATTATTGTTTACTTGACAATTGTGATATCAAAGAGCTCTTACGAACTAGGGAATCCTTGAAGAAAATTTGTGAAAAAGGGTTGTGAAGATTTGAGTGCATAACTAGTTTGATTAGCGAACCAGAGTGGAAAAAGAGTACATGGGTGTGAGGGAGAAGGTCATAGAATTTTTCAAATCCCACAAGTGAATACACCATCTTGTGGAAAGAAGGGTTTTCTAGGTTAGGGTTCCACAGCTAGGGCACATGATTGAAGGGATTTTCATGAAAGGGTAAAGCCGTAGAATTGAGAAGAGCCAGGATCAGAAGGAAGAAAGAAATTTTAGTGACCCGACAGAGAAATGGCACCAAGGAAAGCAACAACCGTTTCACCAAAGAAGGGAAAGGGAAAAGGGAAACAAGTTGTTTCCACCAGTTTCAATGAAGAATGGTACACAGAGATGCAATATCCAGATGACGTGTTGCTTGGAAAAGAATGGGTGTCTCATGTTAGAAAGATGGTCATAAGTGACTACAACCATCATATGAGCACCACAGAGAATGAGATGGCATTGGAACTGGTTCACCCTACAGATAAAAGGACACCAGATGGAATACCTATCTATGATGATGAGGTAAAGGTGAAGATGGAGAAGGCTAGGTTATTGCAACTCTATGAGTTTCCCTATTTTGGAAAACCTAAGTGACTGTACCAGTGGTTAATGTCACGTGTACATGAAGACCATTTCTACTTCATAGGACATAGGATTTGGATAACTCCCCAACTGATCTCTAAATTTACTGGTCTTACCTATGAGGGAGAATCATTTGATGATGACTTGGATGATAAGGAGGCCATCAAGAAGACTGTTGAAGCCTATGACTACAAGAAGGGGTCACGATACTTTGACATCTCTATGATTTCTGACCCTGTAATGAGGATGGCCACACACTTGGTCACAAAACTAAATGGGTAGGAGAGATGGACATAGATCAACAAGGCTTGGTTGAACATTTTCCAAAAGATCTCAGAGGGGACCATCTATAACCTCTCAGCATTCATAGCAGAAGAAATCATCAGTGCCACACATGATGGAGAAAAGATCATGTTTGGTAATGTCCTCCTTACCATTGTATTTTTAGAGATTGGAGTGCCCGATGGGCTAGATAAATTTGTGTGGGAGTACCCAGATGAGAACCCCTCCCCTACCAAAATATTTGAGAAGTACACTTGTGACACCATGAAGGCCACCCACAAGGTGCACCTAGAAAAATGGTATAAGTGGATGCGTGACACATTTGGCACAGAGTGGAGGATACCTGAAGTAGTTACCTATTTTACTACAAGGTGAAGCTGAATTTTTCCATATACCAACATTTTTACATTGGCAAGTTTACTCTGGCAGATGGCACCAAGGGTCCCTGGTGCAAATTTCCATTCTCCTTCACAACACAATACTTCCAGGCCAGAGTCAATAGATTCAAGGAGGAAAAGAAGCTAAGGTTTGACCTCAGCATAGTAGACCAAGATTACCATGAGCTACACATGACATTGATATATCCAAAGAAGCACACCTATGTGGAGAAGTATGTCTCCCATGACATACATATGGTGAAGCCAGTAACATTTCCTATTGCTAGGAGGACCACAACAAGGGTATACCTATGCATAAGGCCAAAGTATGAGAAGGGTGCTTACATTGAAAATGATGTCTCTATCCCAGAAGACCCCACCATAAGGAAGAAGGTTGCGCTAAGGAAAAGGGAGAGAGAGGAGGCCCTTGAGAAAAAGGCACCTAGTACACAAACAACGTAATTTGTAGGCACATAGGAGTCGGGCACAAAAACAAACACCTATGCATGGAGGAAGAATCCCCCACAGAAGAGAAAGAGAAGACACCTGAGGAAGAGGTGTCAGAGCAAGAGAAGCCCCCTGAAAAAGAAGAGTCACCAGAAAGAAAGGAGTCACCTAGAGAGGAAGAAAAAGAAGAGTCTCCTATATTGGAATCACCAATTAGGAAGAAGCAAAGGGTAACAGAGAAGGAAAAATCAGAAGAAATAGAGAGCATGGAGGCCGACAAGGGTGAAAAAGATGATAAATATCATGGTGAGGATTAGTACCATCATGTTTATGATGTACAGGAGTCAGAGGAGGAGGATAATGAAGAGAGGGATGAGGACGTAGGAGGTGCTCATGACAAAGAGGGAAGTGAGGAAGTCAACATGAAAGATCAAAGGACTCCAAGCTTGACCAAGGAGTAGATAGAGGATGCCACAGAAAGGGAGGTAGTAGGCATCATAAAAGACTTGGTGGATCAAGAGGTGGAGTGCAACACCAAAGAAGTTCTCAAGGAGATGGAGGGAAGTGAGAGCATAGAAAAGGAGTATGGAAGCATGGGTGGAGATCCCAGCCTAGCGGTAAGCTTCCCAAAGGTAGCACACATATGAGGAAAGGGTATGGTAGTGGCATAGGAACAAGGGATGACCTACATCAATGATCCAAGTAAGGTACTACGGAATGCATTTCCAAAGTATCGTGCCTTCAAACCAACTCCTTGCATGGTCTTATTTCGATGAAGATGGTGCATACCTGCACAAGGAAGATGTTGTCTTGGGATTTTGAGTCCCACATTGATGAGCCCAAATTTGAGGTCAACCATGAGGTGTTGATGAAGATACCAGATACCAAGGGAATAAACCCTCTGTGAATGTGCAAAAACTATCAGATGAGAAAGTGTGTAATGCACTCAACAAAATTCGTGGAGGTTGAGGCGAGGCTCTTCAGAGAGAAATGATAGAGTAAGGGTCCTGGAAGAAGAGCTTGAAAAGAAAAATGAAGAGATCATTGAAAAGGACAAGGAGCTAAAGCAGGAGGAGTTGATCAGTGCATAATTAAGGTGTGAATTAAGGGAGGAAAAGGAAAAGGTGTGAGAGATCCATAAGAAGATAGAGACTATTTCAGATGTCATAATCTTGAAGCACCCAGACCTGGCCCCACCTGAGAAAAAATACAAGTCAACCATGTAATGCTTGGAAGACCTGACCCACATCCTCACCATGGAGAGGTGGCCACTCACATTGGAATCAACAGAAGAGGCATTAGCGCACCAAAAGGAGGAAGAAAAACTGAAGATCAGGGAGAAAGTTACTCAATATTCTGAGCTCCTTTCCACTGTGAAGACCACCACACAAATGGTTGAGGTTGTTTATGACAATTGCACTGACAGAGACAGGGTAGCAAGCATACTAGTTGCTACACATGAGGTGGATCTGAAGGAGTTTCAAGAAAATAACAAAGGAAACAGGGTGGAGTGGGATAAGATCCTAGCCGAGGTTGAGAAAAAGTTGGAAGCAATAGAGACCTTGTGGGGTTTAATTAAGAATCAGCTTAAGGAACTATATCCTCAGGTCACTCGTAGAATGGACGCACTGGATTATCTAAGCAAGTAGCTAGAAGGAACTATAGACATGTTGAATGCTAAGAGTGATGAATTGAATTTTTATGAGGTGAGCACTTTAGTGGATGACCTAATTTAGCAAGCACAAGGTGAGGTGGATGCCTGGGAAAATATTGAAGCAACAATAAAGAAATAATTCCCACTCCTCCTACAGTAGTAGCAAATAATTCCATTCTTTCATTCTTTATTCAGATTTTCCCTATCCCACTATTCTTTATTCTTTAAAGAAGCAAGATGTTTCTGAGGATGGAGAACACACTTAGTGTGGGGTGATGTTGGGCCTTGAAATATTAGTCAAGTACCAAAGGGAATGTGTGCACAGGACCAGTAAGAAGAAGGGCGCTCAGGGGAAAGCAGACAGGAAAAAGGGGTTTAAGAAGGGTTTAAGTGAAACCAGGGCACGCATAAGAAATAGAACATGGTTTTAAAGGACTTAGCCATATTTAGCATTCTAGAGGCACTTGAGGAAAAACGTGAAGACCCGACTAGGCATGATGAGTGGATAAGGTGCCAGCCTAGAACCTTGGAGGTCAAGAAAAGGATATTCCACGCAAGGAATATTCCCAGAAGACATCATTACAGAGAGTGGAGGGTTTGCAAAGGGATAAGCATTCACCATTGGAGGACCACATCGACACTTGGCACATGATCTGTTTAGGAGAGAAGGCATGGTAGTGGGTGTTGATCATATAAAGAGAGATGCTCGGGATAAAGATGGAGAAGAGACACAGAGAGGATAATACAAGGAATAAGATACAATAGGGATGAAAGGGAGGGCAAGAGATAGACGAAGAGCATGTAAAAAGAATAAGATCCAAAAAAAAATCTATGGTGAAACGGATTGGTCATGTGTAGTAAGATCCAAAAAAAAATCTATGCCAACAGTATGCAAACCTAAAAGTATGTGGAGGCATACGATTCTATTTCCTTTTTTTCATATGTGATTTCTTACCATGTTTTCACTAAGGGGGAGAATGTTAGGAATTAAATTACTGTGTACATTTGAATATTAATATATGGGTTAGGTTGTTATAAACAACCCACATAAATAGATTCTAAGTTACGAGTTGTTGGAACAACTCATGTATATTATGTGAGTGGTTATACTTTCTTCCTATATTCTAGGAGTAATATTGGCCTATAAATATGTAACCCATGCATATGTAATTGCATACAGAGGATATTGTTCATTCCTTTATTTTCCGCAACTCTGATCAAACTCTTGAAAAAAGGGTTAAGTGGGCTATAAGGTTACTTATGGAGAGAAGAAAAAGAAATAATCTAGTAGCTTCGATAAGTAAGGAAGAGAGAAGAATGAAGATGAGGGATAAGAAGACAATGAATAATATATCAATTAGAAACAATAATAAATGATTAAATAGGTTATATTTATGGAGGACAAACAAATGGATGAAGAGAAAGTGATATAAAGCTTTTAAGCCTCTCTTGAAAAAAAGGGATATGAAGATGAAGAATAACTCTTGAAAAGAGCTTCTCGAGAGGTTATATGGCCTCTGTAGGCACCCAAAAATTACATACTTGTTCCCATTATTATCCTAGTTCATACCACTTTACGATTGATTAAAAAAAATTAATCATGCAAATTACACCTTGTTAGGATTAATTAAATTAGTTTCTAACCAACTTTAGCCAAGATAATTATCATTTATTAAATAAAAGGTTTATTTTTTTTCACATTGTAGATGATTAAATTAATTATCTAATTAGGAAAATACGATTATTTTTCTAGTCAACTACCACTTCACTATCCTAGTTAACTCCAATTCCTCATTCTAGTCAACTCCACTTCTAGATTCCTAGAAAAGGGAGGGTGTTGGCATGTTGTTGCATAAGTGTTGTCATTGATGCAAAACCTCATTAATGAAAAAGTGGAAAATTTAATAGGGTCATATGATGCTCAGAGTTATGATGACATGGAAATCCAGGTATGTTCTTGATTACACATGGTGATTCGATGAGGATGACTTGTTCTTACAAGCCCAATCAGGTGATCTAGTTTTCCTATGTGAAAGTGCATGGTGGTACAAGATTCTTGGTTGCTTAAGAATCATATTGACATGATGGAGATCATGTCTAGAGAGTGCTTGGGAACTCATATGAGTTTCAGGGTGCATATACAGGTTTTTGACTATGTTTTAGGTGCTCATTTAGACCAGGTATGGTTGTTAGATAGCATGTGAGTGTGTTGTGAAGATATGTGAGCTCATGGATGTATGTATTAAGGTGTATCATGATGTACTAGGTATATTATGGAATTTTAGAGTGTTTTCATGATGACCAATTATGATATTTTAGCTGACCCTATCGTTTACAATGCAAAACCCTAAGGTCTAGTTATTCAAGTCTTAGTGGCTAGAAATATTGAGAGGTGATTGTGAAATTATGATGATTGAATATGTTATTAGGGTGTGTCCTTGTGCTGTGGGAAAAATTTTAGGTTGCCATGATGATAATTTTGCAAGATATGTCACCTTGTTGGGATTGATTAAATTAGGCTCTAACCAACTTTAGCCAAGATAATTATCATTTTTTAAATAAATGGTTAATTAATTTTTGTGCACATTTTAGATAATTAAATTAGTTACCTAATTAGGAAAACACACCTATTTTCCTATTCAACTACCAATTCACTATCCTAGTTAACTCCAATTACTCATTCCAGTTAAGTCCACTTGAACTCAACTTCTAGATTCCTAGAAAAAGGGGGTGGTGGAATGCTATTGCATAAGTGTTGTCATTTATGCAAAACCTCATTAATGAAAAAGTGGAGGATGTAATAGGGTCAGATGATGCTCATAGTTATGATGACATGGACAATCATGAATTTTATTGAATGCACATGGTGATTTAGTGAGGATGGCTTGTTCTCGCAAGCCCAATCAAGTTATCTAGCTTGCCTATGTGACAATGCATGGTGGTATGAACTTCTTGGTTGCTTGAGAATCATGTTGAAATAATGGATAAAATTTTGGAGAGAACTTGGGCACTCATATGAGCTTTAGGGTGCAGATATAGGTTGGTGACTATGTTGTAGGTGCTCATTTAGACCAAGTATGGTTGTTAGATAGCATGGAAGTGTGTTTTAAAGATATGTGAGCTCATGGATGCATGTATTAAGGTGTAACATGACTTACTAGGTATGTTATGGCCTCCATCTAAAATTACACCTTCTGATACTCACCCTGAATTGTTTGATTTTCATGGGACCTTGTGGCTTTCAAGGATGTTTATACATTTATTCTAGAATTTTTCAAAAAAATAATGAGGTCATTTCATAGTCACATTTTTATGAACAAATGTTAAGAAGATAAACAAATTGCTATGAGTTTGAAACCTAGATTAAAGAGCTTTGATATATTTACTTTATAAGTGTCTAGAATTGATTCATAGTTCATGAAGTATGATTGGAAAATGTATAGGACTCTTGCATATTTCCAGAAAGGTATGATAGAGGTTTTGGTGATGAGTGGACCCCACTCAAACAAGCCTGTTTTTGAAGAAGTTCAGTTTGGGACAAGGTTTTCCAAAGGAGTTGCAAACTAAATGACAATTGTGTGTTGTATGTGTTTTTTTATTTATTTAAAAATATGTTTAAGGTCATGGTGATGTAGTTTAATGGTCAAGCAAAAATGCTTCATTTAGGTTTACTTGTCAAAGGGCGGTTTTGGGGTAGTTAGAAGCAGTCTTCAGTAAGATAGACAATGCAAGAGCTAAAAATGGAGTTAGGAGGTGATTAAAATTGTGTTGGAAATATAATTAAGATATATTTATAGTGATATTATTTTTTTGTCATGATGATGAGTTTTGGTATGGTTTACATGTCTATTTATAGATAAGAATGATTTTAGCTTTCCAGGGTAGAACTGCTTTTGCTGAAAGTTCAAGTTGGTTGGAGCATGGGATGGATTGGGTGATGATTTATATCACTTGAATTAATAGGGATGAATTTTGAATCCATGTAAAGGTATTGAAAGTGTTAAGAAGGGTACAAACCAGTTGGAGCTTGAAAATTACTTTTTCGGCATCTTGATTTGGTGAAGGAAAAAATTGTTGTGGTTTGAACCAGTTGATGTTTAATGGGCTATAATTTGTTTAGGAGTTTTCTACAAGTATTTTAATTTCAATATAGTGGTCACATGTAATATTTGAGGTGTTATTGGGTGATATTGAAGCCAAAAGGTCAAGAAAGGGTGCTAGAAACATGTGTTTTGTGAAGGTAATGAACCACTGGGCCCATTAAACAAAATTATTTATTGGTTCATGATAATTACAACCATGTATGATGTTTATATGTTATTTTAAGCATATGTGGTGATGTTAAGAGGATCGATATTTTTTTGTGTTAGGATATTTTTATCACTCCAATGCATGGATTTTGAGGATCTTTGGTGCATGGAAGAAGGGTTTTAGCAAGGCTAACCCATATGGGTTGCTAGTAGTTATGAAAATTATATGGGATATTTAATATGCATTGGTTATGAAAAAGGAAGACAAATTTTTTTAGTTTGAATTTGAATTAAGAAGGAGCTTATAAAATCATAGTTTTGGGTGGTTTTGTGAGTTAGTTGTGTGTGTGCAAGAAGTGTGACCTAGGTGTGGTTGATTTGAAACTATGTGAGCATGATTTGAGAGATTATCAAGTGTGTGGCATGTTGAGGAATGTCTGCAAGCATGTGTGCAAGGGTCAGATGTATTGAGAAGTGAATAAGGTGCTAGTTTTTGTAAGTTTGAAGACCTAGGGTTTGAAGGAGTGTGGAGATGAATATTATAATCACCATCATTTAAGTTGTTGCATCATATCATTAGTGATCTTATCATCAAAATATTGTGTGACGTTTCATATTCATGTAAATCCCTTTTTGTGTGAACTATAAATAAGGGTTTAGGGGTTGGTGCTCCTTGTGGGATTGGTGCCTCACTAAAGAAATCTCTTGTGATGTGTAATATTCACTTGAGTCTTTATTATGTGTAATATTGGAAAAAGTTTTAGTGGGTTTTCTTTTCTTGAGGTTTTCCCACTCATATATTGAGGTTAATTATATGAATCTTATATGCTGTTGTGCACACATTAAGGGATGACTAATTGATTAATGGTTTATTTGAGTGATCTAAAATTGAAATCTAATAATAAGGACTTATTCACCCCCCCCTCTCATTCCATTATTCTTCTAACACGGGGAAATTTAGTTGTACGTATAACCAAATTTCTAGATGTAACTTATGCTATTCCAAATTTCTATTACCTTTAAATATGCAATTCCATAGACCAAGTCTACAATTGGCTTTTCTAGGTAATTACAATTATAACATGAATCTTAGTCAAACCCATATCCAATTTTAATGGCTTCACCCTCAGCTATAAAATTCTGGTCATTCCTTTGTAAAATGATCCTTGGAATTCCATAAGAAAATTCAAAAAAGTTATACTCATTTATTGTTATAATCCTTGTGATATATGCTCGTAGCATTTTTAATTTATTCATTTGGAGAATAATCAAGAGAATCCACAAATAAAAATCTTTAAGATCATATAATTTTAAGATCTTACATGACCATCCTTGAGGTTTGCAAGAGAATTACATAGAATGTATACCACTGCTTTATTTCTTCATCCTTCATTTTTTCTGTTAATTTTCATTGCTCATAGTATGGCACACCTGGTGGTACCTACCCATTTGTTATCATTCATTTCTACTTCACATTTCACTAATAGTTAAAGGCATAAATTTAATGTTTACTCATTCATGTGAAAGTTGTGTTTTGTGATTAACATTTGTTTTCAGTGTGTTTTTGTTGTTTTTTGTGTTTCTCAATTTGTAGGATGCATTATGGAAGATTTTGATAGCAGATATTTGTTTATAAAATCACAAAAATAAATAATATATTGTTGCTGATTATTAATCCTTTTGTGGCAAATTTAGAGGTGCTTGTTGCAGGTGTTTTTTGAAATTTTAAATCAGATTTACAAAAGAATGTTAAAAAAAATTATCTTTTGGATTTTAGGTGTTTTACAATTTTGTGATTTTTAGTATGTTTATAGGCTGGGATTAGTTTATAACTAACACTAAAACACAAAGCTTAAATTCCTTCTAAAAACCCTATGTAAAATATAGCTAAACCATCCTCACACCCTCTTACACCTGTAGCCATTTCTAGCTACATCCCTACCCCTCTATTCCCCTACTCACCCATATAACTCAGCAAGCTAGCTTGCTTAGCCTCATCTCCCCCTCACCCCCTAACCTCATATATCACCCCCAGCCAACCTCAGTGAGCTAGCTCCCTAGCCCGACCTCACATATCCCTCTCCCACCTACCTAGCTCAGTGAGCTAGCTCACCAATCCCCAACTCCCTCTCCCCAACCTAGTTCTACCCTCCCCCACGATCTCGACTCAGCCCTGACTCATCCAAACCGATCCCAAGCCCAAATCCCCTCCTGTTGACCTAACCTACCCTCCCCCCATAGCCTAAATTAGTCTTGAATCAGATGCTCTGAGCCCAATCCTAGCTTCATGCCACTCTGGATCGCCATCCTCCCTTCCACCTGTGTTCTCTCTCTTTCCACTGAACCACTAATGAGGTGTAACTGATTCACCGATGAGATCTCCTATCAACTCTTCCTACCCCTGCATGTTGCATCAACTCCCTGGACGTTGAGCTACCCTGTGACCACTCCCACTATGTATCGACCCCTTCCCTTACATCATCCATTCAAGCTCATCCTTCTTGCACAAACCAAACACAACTAAACACATACAAAAAATAAACCAAACACCCACATAACATACACAATAAATTTAGTTTTTAAGCATTTTCCTTAGTTTTGAAAGGCCCTCAACAACATAGGTTACAATTTTATTTTTTCAAAACTTAGGTTTAGTGTATTTTATTTTTATTTTTAACTTTTAGTTTATTATAGTTTAATTGATTAATTAAATTAAATACTATTTTAGTTAAAACATAGAGTTAGGTTTTAAATTAGTTAATTAATTTAGTTTATTTTAGTTGGTTTATTTTCATTAATTAGGTATCTTAATCTAACTTAGGCCCCCTTTTCATTATTTTTCTTCAATTTCTCTTAAATGGAATAATTGTGAAACTTTCTCTTGTATGGTTATTGGACAATTTTGTTCAATTATTATCACCTTTAGGAATTTTTGTAAACATTTCACCATTTGTGCACTGTAACTAACACTTTGTGGTGGATTTTTTTTACATTTTGTTGTCATTTTTCATTTTTGTGAGGCTAATCACACTAAAAGGGTCATGCGTATGATCTTTCCTTACACTTTTTAAGTGATATTGGAAATTGGAAACATGATCTTTTCTTAAGTGTTATTTAAGGAATTAACCTTTTATTTTCTTAATCAAATTAATTTCATGTTTATGCTCTTTCCTCACACTTTCTAAGTGAACATGGAAATCAGAAATGTGGGCTTGCTTCTTTCATCTTGTCTTCTCCACTTTCCTCAGGAAAACTTACTAACCTTTGTTTGTAGGACCAACTCTATAAGAGGTTATTAAACTTTCAAACTACTAACTGTATGTTTCCTTGAATGACATTTATAAATAGTCTAATAACTACAAGTTTCCTTGGTCAAAGAACGATGGTTAAGACAATCTAATTTTAAATCAAGATAAGAATAAACAATTCACATTGTATTTACAGGTCCAGATGAAAAGGATATTTCCCATCTGCTTAATTGTGGGAAGTGTTTTGGATTAAGCCATAAAACTCATTATGAGTAATACCACATGAACCCAAAAGTAGTTTGCATTGAGGGAATGGCTGACAAAATGGGTACCCCCATCCCAACTGACTAGTATTCCTTATGAGATTAGAGTCACGAATATATAGTAATGGCGACCCCAGTGCATTCATTTAAGAAATATATTTTCTCATTATTTCAAAGGGGGTAGATTAAGTTAAAAAACTAGCAATATTACCACACTCACTTGGATATAATATTGATACCTAGTTGAGATAACCACCTAGGAATCAATTCCTTATCCAAGCCAATCTAAGGTAGAGGCCAACTTAAACAAAACATCTTTATCATTTGTTCTACAATTTAAAAAAGTTTGCATGCCACTTTCTTTCCATTCACAATATTATAATTCTACACAAATTTTGTGTTCCATATTTCATATCTTTCATACTCTTTCTCTCCATCTTGTAAAGTTTTTGTTTCAGATCATTTTCTTTTTGATTTCTATCTTCTCACATTTTTCTCTCATCCATCTTATCACTTTGTAAACAAGTCTAATATATAGTTGTGGACATCCATATTTTCATTTAAGAACTTTCATCCTTCTTCATATAAGTCTTGATTTACATGTGATACTAGATTTATCATGGTCAAGCACCATCATGATCACCTTGATCTTTCATTTTTATAACTCTTAAATTTAACATTTACATTTGTTGAACTTTAAGAATTTAATTTGTATTACATCATTAATTTTAACATTCACTTTGTTGAATTGACGACATCTTCAAAAAATTTTTCACTCCTATTATTTTTAAATCATTCACCATTTGCTATTTAATTTGAGATCCTTAATTGATCACTTTCCCTTCTTCTCTTATCTTCACTTTTATGAGATTCAGACCTTTCATCATCATTTCTTCACTTCTTGTTTCGACATTCACATTTGTCATTATTTGAGCTTCCCTTCCTTGTTTAGTCTCCTCTTTTAATTTAAAGGTGTTTTTCATCCTCGTGTTGAGACTCATTTTGAGAACCTTCATCATTTGTGTAAGTCTAAGTTCCCTCTTAACACTCATTTTGTTAAGAGTTGAACATTTTCATTGTAATTTCAAGTCTCCTTCTTTTAACACTCATTTTGTCACAAGTTGAGCAAGCCAACCTCTTTCACCTCTTCCCTCTTTAAATTCACTTTGTAAAGTTGAGAAACCAAACTCTTCTCTTCTCTCTTAACACTCATTTTGTTAAGAGTAGAGAAACATTTTTCTCCTTTTCACCTCTAAAAACTCATTTTTTTAAGAGTTTCAATCCCTCTTCTACCTTACCAATACTCATTTTGTTAAGTTTTGCAAAGTCACACCCTTTAGTTTCTCTTAACACTCATCTTGTTAAGATTTAACATTTTGAATCCTTTTAATATCTCTTCTCTCTTACACATCCTTTTTAAAAGTTGAGAAAACTAACCTTGTTAAAGTCTTGTCTCCTTTTTACATTCGATTTTTCAAAAGTTCAAGCAAATCACTTAGCTTGTACAATAATTCTCCCATCTTAGCATTTGTTTTGCTAAGAGTTCCATACTCCGACTTTCGCTTTCAAATATTTTTCTCTTCATCCATCTTAGCATTCATGTTGTTAAGGGTCTAATCTAACAATATTTTTGAATCCCTCATCCATCTTAACATTCACATTGTTAAGGATCGATTCTATCAAATATTTTCCACTCCTCTTTTCTTACATTCACTTTGTAAGGAATCGAGTAACCTCTTGTCATTGTTAAGTCTCTTCCACCTTAACATTCTCTTTGTTAAGGGTCAAGAAACTTTTTTTTCAAACTCTTCCATCTTTACATTCACATTGTAAAGGGTTGAGTAGTCTATCATCATTTCACACTTCTTCCATCTTAACATTCATGTTGTTAAGGGTCAAATCAAATATTTTCAATCTCACTTCCATCTTAGCATTCACTTTGCTAAGGGTTGATTGTTCAATATTTTTTTTCCTCTTCCATTCTAGCATTCACTTTTCTAAAGGTTGAGATATTTCAATCATTTCAAACATTTTCCCATCTTCCATATTAGCATTCACTTTGCTAAGGGTCTGAGTTCTTTAATCTTACTTTCCACCTCTTCCATTTTAGCATTCACTTTGTTAAGGGTTGAGATATTCAATCTTCCAAACCTTTTCACCTCTTCCATCTTAGCATTCACTTTGCTAAGGATGTTTCAAAGATTTATCTTTCAAATAAGGTTCGATTTTCAAAACCTTTTCACCTCTTCCATCTTAGCATTCACTTTTTTAAGGGTTGAGCTTTCAAAAAACTTCATCTCTTCTATCTTAGCATTCACTTTTCTAAGGGTTGAGTTTTCTATCGCAATTTTCTTCACTCTCCCCCATTTTTCATTACATGATGGATTCATGCAAGACATCACACAACAAGTTATTAGAATAACTTACTGAGATGAGAAAATAATTGGCTCTCATATCCTCTGAAGTCACTAACAACAATACCAAAGGTACCGAACACATGAAGAAAAGTGACAACACCTTCAAAAATCATTCTGCAAAGATAAAGAGAAAAAAATCTTAAGAATAATAGTTCATAATTTATCCCACAAAATAATTCACCATTTTCTCAAGTGAATGGAAAATGATGAAGGACATTATTTTGGGTATACAAAAGCCACACAAACAATTCAACTTTGATGAATTATATCCTTACCCCTTCAGCATGGACATCTTACCCATACCCTTTCCAAAATCTTTTGAGACACCAAAATTTAATAAATATAAGGGAAAATTGATCTAAGAGAGCATATTAAATAATATTTCATAGCATGCCATGAAGTGGCATAAAACGATATCTTTCTCTTGCACCTCTTTCCCAAGAGTCTAGGAGGATAAGCTTTTGACTAGTTCTTACACCTTCCAAAGGTATCTATCACCACCTTCATGTGACCTCTAAAATAATTTCATCAAACATTTCTCTTTTAACCTTGACTCCAAAGTCACAATGATGGATTTGTGCAATGCAAAAATAATGACCAAATGAAATCTTTATAAAAATTTTTACAATGATGGAGAGGAATTGAAAGTTTGTTCCCATGTTCAATCCCTGAAAAAAAATGGTTAACATATTCATCCCAAACCTTAATAACGAGTTATCCTTTCACATGTAGATGCACTACCTCACTAGTTTTGAAGAATTTATCATAAAGGGAACTCAAATTGAAAAGGAACTTATTGCTAAAGACTTAATCAAGCCTCATTCTAAAGACAATGGGCAAAATCACAATACTAACAATACTAGAACTCATAGTTATTCTCATGATAAATCTTGGTACGTCAACTATAATGTTGTTAATGATGGTGTCATGGATAATTGAAATTTGCACAACATACATGAATAATCAACCAAAAATCCAATCATACAACCTAGCAAAGACACTACTTCACGCAAAGTTAAACATCAGTTTACACCCCTCAGGGAGAGTCTCTCTAGTGTTTTTCATCAATTAGTAAAGGATAGAATGATAAGATATCTAATTACAAAACCCTTTCCTAAAGGATAACCTAATCCATATTGATACAAACCCAATATATATTGTGATTTTCATCGTATTGATGGCCATTCCACATAGATAAATGTATGATTTAATAATTATGTCCAAGACTTAATTGACGATGGAGTCATCTTTATAGAGTTTGATGAAAAAGATATCACAACCAAAGACATGTCAACTACCAAAACTTATCAATGAAGAGTTGAATGTTGTCCAAACTTCTATACATACTAACACTCAACGAGATCATGATGAAAAAATTCAAGTCTCTCTAACTCAAAAGTAATCTACATCTTTTACATATTTTCTTCTGTTAGTTCAAACAAACATTGAACCTATTTTGGAAAACAACCTTCAAACGTCAAAAAAGAGCTTGAAATTACTTCAAGACTCCCTTTCAACCCTTGATATAATTGTAGACTCTATAGAATAGGTTCCATCATTAAGCACTTTTGATCTTGATTCTATTCTTTCATTATCGGCTCCTATGTCTAACATCCTAGTCTTGTTGTAGAAACACAACACAACAAGATTTGGACACTTGCAACAACGCATCCTTCCATGTCTATAATACCTCAAATAATCAATCTTGTAGGATCTCATCAAATATGATTCCTACATGTCAAAACATATACATGTGTACACTCTATGAGGTACATATACCTAGGAATATCCTTATACAACCTTTTCAAGATTTAATTGCAAATCTTTCATCAAATCAATTAATCCACAACCAAAAAGGAGAAACATTGAATATTTATCACTCTTACAGCCTATAAGGAGCCTTGATGTACATCTATGGATCAATCCTTCTTTCCTCACATTCTTCCACTCACTAATGAATATGAATTTCAACATATTCTCCACCTTGACAATATTCTCTAACATCACATAGGTATTTTCAATCATCATCGAAAACTTATCCAATCACACATCCATTAACTTAGAACTCATCCACCCAAGTCTCATAAATTCAAGACTCATCAAATCTTAGCATTCTTTCCTTTGACTTTGACCTTATCTTCCCAAGTCTCATACTTCAGGAGTCCTTGAATCTTTTGATTCACTCCGTTGACTTGGACCTCATCCACCCAAGTCTTGTACTTAAGACTCATTAAATATTTAGATTCTCTCCTTTGAATTGAACCTTGTCTGCCCAAGTCTTGTAAATTAAGACTCATTGAATCTTTTCCCTCTCATTTGACTTGGACCTTGTCCACCCAAGTCTCGTAAATCAGGAACAACTTCAATCAATACATTGAAAATCCTTCTAAACATTTTGTTGACTTGGGTCTCATCTGCCCCAAGTCTCATAAGTCAATACCATTCCACTTTTAAAACATATCAACTCTCTCCTGATGAATCCATTTCAACCCTCATCCATAAAAAAGTGCAAAAAAATAAAAAAATCGTAAAATGAGAATAAAAATCCATATAAAACCCTCATTAAATAACTATTTGAGCATAAAAAATGTATAAGCAAAAACATATTATTCCATGGGTTCTCTCCACACTAAGGAAGGGTGCTTACATGGTTAACTCATTTAACAATTTTTTTAATTGTTTCATCCATTGGCAGATATTTTAATCATACCATTATCATATCTTCACATTCTTCACCTATAAGACACAGGTTAACCTTGTTCCTATTGGGCATTATGTGTCTCATCCCTGTTATGGTTTCTACCATTTCAAATATTTTTTCCTATGGTTTTTGTCTCAAATATTACTGATGGAAACTCCTCCTTTCAAATAAGCTCTCTATTTAACAAAAAGCTCTAAAATTCTTTACCCAGACCTTTTAATTGTCCATCTCAGTCTACGGTGTTGAACCCTTGCGTCCTACTAGTCGCATGAGGTTGAGACTTGGAGGCAAAATGTTCCTTCCCAACAAGAACACATTGATCATAAAAAGGAAAATCAATATAAAATACAAAAAAATAAAATAATTACACATTTCTTCCTTCACAGTCTTCGGTGATGAAGCCCATACTTCTTACTAGTAATATGAGACTGGGAATTGAGGAATGTGTCCTTACTCACCTACATTTTTTCTTCAATGTTGAACCCTTTCCTCTTACTGGTGTCATGGGGAAAGATGTAGGGGGTCCTTTTCAAAAAAGAAAAACAAATCAACCTTTAGATAAATCCTGAATCAAAAAGTGCTTAATCAAAAACATCCCAAGAAGTTACTTATGTTAAGAGAGACAAAAATTCCTTCAACCGGATCTTGTCAATCAGTAGGCCATCAATGGATCTAAGTCTAGTCAAAACCTATAAAGTGGAATCATCTTGGAATCGGTAAGGTAATCTTGACTAGAGATGAGTTACATTTTTCTCACATGGATCATTGTTACACCTTGTGTCTTTGCATCCATCATCTTCACTTTCATATCACTATTCACCATGTTCTCACATCCTTCTTGGCTCTCGGTGATGAGCCCTCGCATCTTCCTAGTTGTGTGGAGTCACGAATAGAGTGAGACATCTTATCATTACATCATATACATTCTGCCAATGGAATGAAATGCTTACAATTGTTTGAACATGAGTTCAGACTGTGGAACCCTTTACTGAGTCAAAAATACAAAAACATTCAAAAATTACCAAAAAACATATGTTTCAAAAAATCTAAAAAACATTCAAATATGTTTCAAAACACCACAAACATTAATTTTTTTTTCAAAATTAAAAAAACATTCAAATATGTTTCAAAAAACCATAAAACAAAAAATATAAAAACTGGCAAAAAAAAAAACATTTAGAAAATGTTTCACCAAATTTTAGCAACTATCTACTATAGTTCAACACTTTCACCATTTGATGGTGCTCCTCATGATCATTCCAGATCATCTTTTGCAATAATCAATTTTCTTTCCCGTGGTGTATATCTATGCTCGAGGCAATCAATTGGCTACCCTTTCACAATATAACTTTGCTTGGGGCACACTTGGATTTCACATTTTAATCCAATATAGATCAAACTTCAATGGGATCCGACAAGAATATATTTTGGAGTATCTAAGCATCACTCCACTCTTCGGCTCGATCCAATCCTCTCATGTTTTAAGCTATCGCTCGAGGGCATTCATATTGGTCTAATTATTCAATGTGGAACACATTAGGAGTGTCATTAGATGTCATTATTACAAATTGTGTTGTATTGTTGCAGTTTGTCAACATTGTGATGATGCTTTTACTTCTTTCAGTTTGTTATTTTGTTGTACTTTTTACATTGTTTTAGACCAATTGCAGGAAAATTCTTTGCATCTTAGTTCACATATAACTTTGGTGTGGTTCCTTCCTATTCATATTGGGTTTGTTTGACATGTTTGTTTTATGTTTTCAACACTTGCATCGTTTGTCCATAGTAAATCCTAGTGTAAAAAATAACACCGCTCCTCTTTCTTTGCATTCAAAATTCTCTGAAACTTTGTAAAACCATAAAATCCTCTTCTTAGCAAAATTTTCTAAAACATATATTCATTTTTTTTTAAAAATCACAAAATTTATAAAAATTAAAAAAAAATCGAACAAACATTCACTTATCACAGAAATCATACAATTAGAAAATCTTGAACTAGATATTTCAACATTCAACACAATCTTTGATAAAGTACATACCTTTATCTATTACCCTAGTGATTGTTCCAAATCTTACGACTATCGCTTCCTTCCCTTTGCATGATCACAAACTCTGCTTGGGGCAAGTCACATCAATTATTTTTCCTTCGCGATATAACTTTACCTAAGGAAATTTATCTCAGATCATTTGTTTATTGCAAGAGGCAATGGATCCAACAAGAGTGGATCCAACAAGAGTATCTTAAGCATAAGCCTCCACTCTTCTCTTCATTCTGATCATATTCCCAATGCATTTCATAAATTTAGTGCTTGGGGGCATTTACATCTGCTTAATCATCATTGTGGCACGTATTAGGGGCATAACTGATTGTCTTCTTTTCGACATTGTGTTGCATTGTTGATGTTTACTTTTGGACCAATTAAAAGTAGTGTGATAACATCTTGGTTCCTTTATAACCATGATGCATGCACCTACGTTGTATATTGGTTCGTTTTCCTTTTTATCTTTTCTTTGTTTGTGTGTGTTTGTTTACATGCATCTGGGTTACACATCTTGATTCATTTCATAATCATGGTGAAAACTCTATTGTGCAACAAAAAAATAAGGTTTTCTCTTATATTCATACTCTCCAAATGATGCTCATGTTATGAGCACAGTTCCTTCCATCCTTGTTCAAATTCCTTTTCTTCTTCCTATCAAGCACCTATCCACCACTTTGTTAATGTCACCCACCCACTTGAGGGGGATTCCATTACCATTCCTACTCACTGGGGCATCCAAATGCTTCACCGGGGAAAATCTAAACATCTACCTTGCTTTTCTTATCTCCACTCATCGATCTGCATGCGTCTACTATTTTTAAAATAATATTACTTCATAATAAACTTTAAAGAGGGGAAAATGTAGACACCCCAAAATTACATACCTATTCCCAGTACTATCCTAGTTACATCTTATTCATATCCTTATGATTGATTAATTTAATTAATTAATTCATGCACATTACACCTTTTAGGATTAATTAAATTAGTCCCCAACCATTTTAGCTAAGTTAATTATCATTTATTAAATAAATGATTAATTAATTGTTTTGCACATTGTAGCTAATTAAATTAGTTAGAAATCCATTAAAAAAATGTAACAAAGTTATGCTCATCTTTTTGTTCAAATCCTCATGAAATCTTCTCGTAGAATTTACAAGTTCTTCATTTGGAGACTAATCAAGAGCATCCAAAAATCAAAATATTCAATATCATACAAGTCTAAGAGCTTCCACAGTATTCTTTGAGGGTTCTAAGGGAATTATAGAAAAGTTATATTGTTGCTTTATTTGTTATCTTTCATTTTTCTGTTAATTTTCATTTCTCACAACCTCCATATTTTTATTCTAATATTTACTCTTTATGTGTGAATGCAAGTGAACAAAATGAAGATACGAAGAAAAAGAAAAATATATTGAAAGAAGACATATAAGATAAAGAAGATAAAGAAGAAATAAGAAATGGATAAGATGATGAAATTACAGTAGATGAAGAGTTGATATGGAAAATAATCATGATGGAATCAGAGAACTCATAATTTTTTGATGATGAAGAATATTATAGGAAAGTAGAGATATAGCTTGTGAAGATCTTGTATGAAGAAAAAAAATTCAAACAAGATGAAGACCAAGTTGAAACAGTAATGAAAAATCCATACGAAGATGAAAACAAGTATGAACATGAATTCATAGATTAGTTGAGAGTTGGAGAAGAAAATAAGAGAAAGAAGGAAGACAAATACATGAAAGATGCATGTAAAGGAAGAAAACAAGAATCCAAGAAGAAAATGAAAATATAAAGAAGAGTCTTGAGATAAACAGAGCTGAGCATAAGAAGAAGAGAAGCAAAGAAATTAGAAAACAAGAAAAAATAATAAAAGTTTGAGAAAGAGCATAATTCTTCCCACTTGGGGAGTATGATACATGAGCATCATTTGTTGTAAATAATTAATTTTTTAGTTTTCATAAGTGTGTTAGGTATAAGAGGTAATTTTAGGGGTCTTGGGGATCCTAGTCCATTTGGATCCTTTTTGGCTAGTAATAACACGGGTTTGGAGTTTCTCTCCAAAACCACTATTTGAATATTTAAATCTACTAATGTTGTGTTTAGTGGTATTAGTGATAGGTTAGGGTGAATAAATGTTACAAATCAATGTTAAGGAGGATAAATAATCTTGATTCCTATGTCTACATGCTTCTTGATAGGTTTTTCTAACCATGGTCACTCTCACAATAGTTTAGTTAGGTAAGATTGTGACCTAACTACCTATTTTTGATCCTTTAGTGAAGGTATTTGAATGTAAGAGGAAAGATAGGGGTTTTATAAGATTAAGGAAGGTTGTTGCAAAGCCAAAAGATCAAGAGTCATGTAATATACTATTGGTTTATCAATGAAATAGATTTCTTGAGTTAAGATTGTGAAAAATGGGAATATAATGTGAATGATTGTTAAATGATGAATGATTCTTGATTGCATATGGTATAAAGAATGTTATTGTAGGGTGTATGAAGATTATATAGAATTTTGGAGATTGTAGTCCTAGATTTGGATCAAATATAAGATGGATTACTTGATATGATCTTTTCATCATTATGGTTGATAACCTCAACTGCACCATTACCAGAGTCATTTCTCTTTAGCTACTTTAAGGGTTATAAGGCCACATCCTTAGAGATTATTGTCTCTCATCAACAACTTGTTGATGATACCATTCTTCTTCTTCTTGCTTCTCTTTTGGAGGGTAAAATAATGAAACTCATCCTTAAGTATTATGAAGATTCTTTAGGACAACAAGTTACTTTGAGAATATATCATTATATTTCTTCAAAACTCCCCTCAACTGTCAAAGGAAAATTACACACATTCTGGGCTGTGAGATTAATTCTCTCCCTACAACTTATCTTGGACTTCCTTTGGGGACTAACAAAGTTTCTAACGATGTCTGGAATACTCTTTTTGACAGGTTCCACAATAAACTTGTTGGTTGGAAAGGAGTCATCCTTTCTAATGCTGACAAAATGTTTACTCATTAAAAGTACTCTTCAGAATTTTCCAATTTAAATTATTTCCATGTTCTTTATTCCTTCAGCTGTGATTGATAGAATTGGGAAGATTTAAAGCATTTCTTGTGGACTTGGTACAGAGGAGAAAAACAAATTTCATCTTGTGCCCTGGGATAGGGCTTGCACCCATAAGAAAGTGGGGGGGTTGGGCATAAAAAATATCAAAACTATGAATGTTTCCCTTATCACCAAAATGAGCTAGAGGATTTTAAAATAATATCATCCTTGGATTGACATCATAAGAGCTAAATATTTAGCCCAGGATAATGTAGAAAGTTTCCTCAATGCTGAAAATCTTCCTAGTGGTTTGGTTTTTTGGAACAATCTCATCAAAACCAGAGGTTTTTTTGAGAACGGTTGCAAATGGAAGCTGGGAAATGGTGAGAAAATTTTGTTTTGGAAGGATAATTGAGTTGATTTTCATAATCTTGATTGATAGCAACAACTCTTGGAATTAGCTAGAAGCCAACCTCATTTCCAAGTTTGGACATAAGGTAAGTGATTACATTAGCTATGTTAATGAGAGATTTCAATGGAAGAATCTCTACCTTGAGATGCCTGAGTTTGAGAACATCATTGCCTACATCTAAATCTACAAAATGAATTCATTTGGATTAATTTCTTTGATAGTTCATACTCATTCGAGACTAGTTACCAATTGATCTCAGGTGACATCTAGAGTGAATTTGATTGGACCAAGATTTAGAATAAGGAAATTACCCCAAAAATAAATCATTTTCTCTAGTTGGTGTTGAATAAAAGGATTCTTACTATTGATAACTTGATCAAAAGAGGTTCCACCATACCTAACATGTGTTGTCTCTACAGTCATGAAGCTGAAAATATTCACCACCTTTTTCTTCATTGCTCTTATGCTTCTAATTTATGGGGGCTCATCTTTTCCATATTTGGGGTAATGTTGGACTTTTTCGGAAGATATTGTGCAGGTTTGGGAGCAATGGCAATGCACCCTTTAGGCATTGTTTGCTTAAGAAATTACGAAAGCTTGTCTTTCCTCATACTATTTGGAAAATATGGAAGGCTAGGAACTCTTGTCATTTGTAAAAATTGTAAGAATACCTGCAATAATACTACTTAAAGAGCTCACTATTGAAGTTAAGGAAAATGTCCTCAAATTCAAGCTTCCTAAAAAGCATAACTTTTCCTAAATATCAGGAGAAATGTATGTTAAATTGGAATATTATCTTGGAGGACTTTCAGGACGAAATTCCTGCCATTGACTGTTCCCTCATTCAATGGATTCCTCCTCTTGTAAATTGGTTCAAAATGAATTTTGATGGTGCCTCCAAAGGAAATCCAAGAGATTTTGGTGGTTGTGGGATCATTAGAAATCATCATGGCTATCTTATTGTTTCTTATGCAGGTCTTATGGGTACCTAGTCCAATCACTATGTTGAGGCACCTTGCTGCACTTTGGGGCTTAAGAGTTGCTAAGGAATGTAACATTGCTAATTTTATTATTGAGGGAGATTCCTTAAATTTTATCAACCATATCAATGGAAATCACCCACCTAGTTGAACTATTAAATAATTTACTAGAGAGGCCACCAACATTTATAACACTTTCTTAAATTTTAAAATTTTTCACACCTATACAGAAGGGAATAAAGTGGTTGACTCTTTTTCCAATTTTGGGGTTACTAGTAAACACCTTAATTATTGGCATGTCAATAGTAAAATATCCCAAATCTCTAATGATATCATCATTAAAGAAAAAAAGGCTAGATGTACTAAGGATTAATACATGTGATCGAAGGGAACATGTGAATTTATGCATATATGATTACTTCGCACACTTTACCATGTGAGTCCTCCATGATTTTTAATCAAGGCAATCAAATATTACATTATCTCTTTGATTACCGAGTTGTTGTGAAGCATTTTGGGTGCCATTAGAGGTCTGATTGCAGTTTGTTAACGGGCATCATTCTTTCTTTCACTGCCATAGGAGGTGATCCTTACAGAGTTGAACCGATATGTGACCCAACATGGAAAATAATGAAGAGCTTTAGAAGGTGTTGAATGTTGATGGCTTTACAAACTTCATGTAATGGGTCAAAGGCCATGAAAAACATATCTTGGTTTCCTTTGCAAAGAACTAGAAAGAAAGGGTTGTTCACTTACAAAGGTAAGGATTATACAATCACTAAGAATATTATAGATTTTTCTACTGGTCTTGGCATGGATGGTATAAAATGTTATATAAACAAATTTGATAAAGGTGCTGAGGAAAGGAAGTTTATTGAAGGATCTGAAACCTTGATTTTGTTAAAGTTGGACTGGTTTGCTCCTCAATCCCTTCCCCTTATGATGCAGTTGCCTCGCATGGTGGTGTGACTATGTAACTCTTGAGGGTTGCTTTACAACCCTACCCCTGCATCATCTTGTCCTTCTAAACCATTTTTGTAGGAGCCCTAGAGTGAGCATACCTTACTATATTCTATTGTCCATTGAGAACTTCATTCAAGAGGTTCATTCCCACCAGCGTGGTCTCCCTCTTCATTAGGGTGTTATTCTCCTTCTTGCACCAATACTACTACACCATTTCGGCTAACGTCCCCACCCACTCCATTCCTCCTAATGAACCCCCTCTGCAGCGCAAGGTGAAGATTAAGAATCTTAAAACCCCTTCTCCTCCTTCCGGCCAAGCGCGTCCTCCACAACAACAACAAAGGGAAAGAACTTGCTATTGTTGAGAGCATGTTATCCATTGGTCAAACCTCTCATGCCACCACTATTCACTCTAATCTGAAGGCTCGAGTTATGAAGCATGAAGAAAGGATCAAGAACCTAAGAAAGATGTGGTTCACTTACTCAAAGAAGGCCCTAAGGGCAAAAAAGCTCTTGATAGTAATCCCATGCTTAAGGCCAAAATAGAAGAAATTTCTATGAAACATGCTACTTTGGAGGAGTCTATTGGGAATATAGTTAACAAACAAATTAATCACTTGTCTATGCATAAGGCCTTCTTGGATTTCATTGAAATTCAAGTTAAACAAGTTTGCAATCTCAACAATATTCTTTTTGGGGTATGGAAGGGTGGAAAAGAGAAGAAACTTGCTACATCCACCATCAATATGGACGACCCCCTCACAACTCACTGCCCCCAATCTTTTTAATGTTATGGAGGAGGTCAAAAAGTGTTTCAATAAGGTGCTCAAGTGAAGGTGTTTCTGGTTTCTGCTTTGTGCTTTGTTTTGTTGGTTTCTTGTGGTTGTGTGGTTGCAGTGATGTTGTAGTAACGTTGTTTTTCTGCTCCGTTCTGGCAAGATGTTCCCTACTTCTGCTTTTATCTTCTTATTTTGGCTTCTAGGCCCTTTTTCTCTGGGGAGTGGTCCCCACTTGTCAAAAAACCATTTATGTTATTTTTTTAATCTGGTTTTGAACCTTCTTTTGTATTTTGATGTATGATCCTTCCCAGAACCATTTACCAATTAAAAAATCGTAGTTACAATTCCCACCTGTGTTGAAATTATACTAAAACAATACTGCAACAACTTGTATCATTCCTTTGTGCTCTGTTTTCACTTCTTTAAAACTTACAATATTGAGATATGTGAGTAAGAGAGCATGAAAAATCAGGTCTAGCCTTAGTACAAGAAGAGTCATGGATTGTAATTAGGGGGGTGAGGGTGATTATATATTTTTTGAGTGCATAGGGGAGTGGTACACATATGGGTGTAATAATAGGGTCTATAGTGCATTGGGTATATATATGGGTAGGTGGGGTGGAAAAAATTAAATGTGATTGGGTGAGGGTTAGTAAATGGGTAGTGAGTTGTCTATTATCCCCATTTTGTGGGGTTATTTTATTTTTTTGGTGAGATTATTTGCATATGTTTTGATATTTCTATGATTTTGGTGTTTATTGGTATAAGAGACCTTATGTGACAAGGTCACATTTTCCATAGCGTCTACATTTAAAAGTGTGCCCTTTTTGTGTTGCATCTTTTCTTTATGATTTGCTTTTACTGTGATGTCAAAACTTACAAAACTTAGATATGTGATAATTTAGAGCAACAAAACTGAAGGTGGTCACCTTAGTTGCAGGCAAACATGGTAGGAATGGTTAGACACGAAGGCTATAAATATGATCAATGGGCTATTTCAGTCATAGTATATGAAGGGATCAATAGGTTGGTTTTGTGAGGCCATATATGGTTGAAGTAATGATAGTGTCGATAGTGGATTCCCCCTATAAAGTCATAGTTTTTGGTAGACATAGGTATGCCGACAAAATTAAATGTGAGACAAAAAGTGGAGGTTGAATAAATTATTGGTGAGGGTTAGTAGGATGTTGTGATCCCCCTGCAACCGTGTCATAACTATGGCGTAACCTTTCTGAGACCGTACTACAACTAGAATGTGACTGGATTACAATCATTAGGGGTAAAATTTTGAGGGTGTGGTGATGGAGTATGGGATTGATGAGAGGCATGATATTTGAATGATATTTCTTGGTGTTTTATTGACATAAGAGACACTATATGTAAAAGGTGCTATTTTTAGTGTCTAAAATGCAACGATACCTTATGACAATTAGCTAGATTCATTGTCTTGCATACTTGAATTATTGTTGAATATGTTGCTTCTATTGTACCTATGGAATTTATTTTTAAATTAAGGGATATGATTACTTGAGTCCATTACTATATTCAACTGATGGAGAGATGGGATAGATGATCACTAGATGACTTTTCACTACTAAGGTTGACCTAGTGTATAATGAGGTATGACTACTTGAGGGATGTAACTACTAGATATAATCATCACATTCCTATTCATATGGGAAAGTATTTGGTATAATACTGGATAGTTTTCTTAACTTCTATCAGATGCTTATTATTTTATGAGAGTGTACATGGACCCGTTGATAATCACCTTGCCTATGTGTGAGATTACATAGCTTATATGTTTTCAGTGTCCTCTCTATGATCAAGGTACAAAATAACATGGGTCACCATTATCATTATTTTTCTTAACTTAATTCATTAGAACATGTGTATAAACTGCACAAATCTTTACAATTTCTTGTGCGATACACATTCCCATATTTTATCCCAGGTCCATGCATCTTCTGGAAATCACATTATTCACACTTTTCGTTGGGCACTATTCATTATAAATAATGCAGATTAGCTACATACTATACACCAATAAAATTATTTGATAAGTGTTTAGAATAGTATATGACTTGGTTGAGAATGTGTTTGAGTATGGGAGTGGTGTTACAGGTGTGGGTGTGTGAGAATATAGTAGTGGATAGGTTACATGGGCTACCTTATTTGATCCATGAGACGTTCACAGTGGAGGCACCCTTTTGTTTGAAATGGAGGGTGGATAGGGATTCACTTGAAATATCATTAACTATATTTTTAGTTCATTGAACTTTGATATATTTCCCACTCTATATCCTGACTATAGTGATTTTAGAGTGGAAAAACATAATATGAAGGCCTTTAAATTTATGCTAAGTGATATATACTTGTTAAATGTCTTCCTGACTGTAATACATCTACAAAAAGTGTTGAGGGTGAGATGGGTGATACACCTACATGATTACGAAAGTGTTTACATTTGTTCACATATGTATGTGTGATGAACAATCTCTAAGATTTATTTTGTCAGAAATTGAATTCCATTATTTGGAATGACTCTATTATGGTACTTATGTTATAATTATGATATAGGTCATTTAAAGTGCATTCGACTAAATTAAGTGCTTCTTTTGATGAGTTGCATGTCATGCTACAATAGATATCTTCCATAGTTGACACATGAAGGTACCATACGATATGATGACACGTGGTGGATGGTGCACAAATTAAAATGGTGTGCAAGAGAAACATGTGCAACAGAGATGAAGAATACAGAGGTACGCAAGCCATGGGTAAGAGAGGGTGATGGTGAGGAGTGAAATAGAATAGAGTAAAAATCTACAGACTGAAGTAGATGATACACCCCGTATGCAGATGAAAGTAACATGGGTAGCACAATTATATAAGATGCGTGAGGATAGAGAAGAAAGGAAGCATGATATTGAGTACACCAAAGAGGATTCAGGAGAGAAGTGTGCAAAGTAAGGGTAGTGGAAGGAAAATGTTGGAAGGAAGAAACAAAATGAGTTAGTAGCATGATATGGAATGCAGCAAAAAGTTGGGATTAGGATAGAGCATGCACATGGTGTAAAATGTGGGTGAAGGACTTAGTAAAGGATTACAAGGAATTCATGCAAGTGCACATAGAAGAGAGATAGTAGTGGTGACCAGAGAAGGAAAGAATTACTACGAGCCAGTGTGTAAAGTTAGGGGCTAACATGTAGAGAGTGTAGAGGAATAAAGAAGAAAGTAGACGTGTGCATGAAGTGAAAATAGTGAAGATAGGAATTTAAGATACAGGAAAAAGAAGGAACACCGAGCGTAAAATAAGGTGTACCAGCCATGTATTGATGAGTTGGATCTTCAGAGGTATTGAACCATGATCAAATGTTGCAAGACGTATGACTGTGATATCAGAGACCGGATAGTGGTAGATTGCAAGTTATGAAATATAAGTAGGGTTGTTAAGTATCTAAGTACAAGAAGGCACATGGGCACGCAAGGTACCTATTTGAAGAAGGGCACGCAGGGTGAAGGCACACATGGAAGGGTTCTAGCAGGGTTTAGCAGAACACATGACACACGTGCATAAGACAAGATGGGTTTTTGGGACTTAGCCATATTCAGCATTCTAGATAGCACACGAGAAAAGTGTGACCTGTCTAGCATGCAGAGTGGATAAGGTGCCAGTCTGAGCAGCTGTATGGTCAAGAATGGAATATTCCATGCATGTGATGGAAGGATCCAGAAAGACATCATTGTAAAGAGTGGAGAGCTCAGATCAAAGGAAGCATGCTCCATTAGAGGACCACATGGACACTTGGCAACCGATTTGTTATCTCAGGAAGGCATGGCGGTGGAGACTAAAGCTATATATAGAGATGCTTAGGTAGAAGAAAGGGGAGATAGAGACACACACCAAGAGTGGCATCATAAAGCATTGGATAGGTGAAGCTCTGTAGGAATAATGAAGGATCCTTTGGGTTGGGATTAGGAGAACTATAGGAGTGATGGAATATTTAGAGGGATGGGTCTGTAACTAGTTTTGTAATGTGGAAAGCATAGCTTAGGGTCCTGATGCATGACTCTGATCTGCATTGTTATATTGGTCTATTATGGCCTTAATGAATGTAATGTGGTTATTGAACTTGTTAACATGAATATAAGGTTCTGTTCTAAAGAATATATGTTGTTCATGAGCATAAACCCTAGTGCATTTCCTTTGTGTTATGAATCAGTTCTATATTTTGTTTGATACTTCTCTTTTATTATCTGAATGGATGCATTGATATGATAACTCATCCTAATCTCTTATAATGAACACATGGTTCTTTTCTTTCCTACATCTAAATATGTCATTAAGGATGTATTCTCACAAGATACATATAAAGGAGGGGCTCAGTGCCTGTGTGCCTTGGGTGAGCACCAAGCACCCACTGGGTGATAGGCTAGCGTGCATGGGATTAGACTGTTGTTCTAAGGGTATAAAAATGACTACATCTTGGTTCCATTGTCGGGACCTCTTTTCAAAGTTGTTGTGAGAAATGACATACATCTTGGTCCCTGTGATGTGTGATGACCAAATGTCTGACCTTGGAAAGTGTTGAAGCATGGTTCAAGAGCACGGAGGATGAGTTTTCTCAAAGATTCAACACTAGACCTAAGTTTGATGCACGTAGATGGGTAGAAGAGAACCTGTACCATGAGTTGTACGAGACATTCTTCTGTTGTTTTCCAGTAGAACTATATGAATGGCTTTTCAGCATATGCATCCAGATCAAGCTGGTACTATAGATCACATGTATAAACCCAAGATGATTACAAGAGGCTACAAGATGTAGATCATTGTTGATCACTGGTGGAAACAAGTCTTGACTAGTTATACTTTGGAATACGCCATTTCTACATATTCTTGGCCAAAATTTGTTGAGTTTGAGTTTCTGAGGGATCCCAAAGGATCATTTTTACATGTTATCCCTTTGGCTATGAAGATCTTGATCATTACCCTAAGTTTAGAGGCATTTCCTATGGCCATGGATAAGCTTCTCTAAGCTCTGGGTGAGGAAGCTAGGGTGGAGGAAGATGGTATACATTGCGGCTGAAAAGGAAAGGGAGGAGAGATGACTCAAGTATAGTGAAGCTCATGAAAGGGAGATGACTAGACAACATGAGGTTGCAAGTGTGATGGATCTATGGAGGCAGACGTTGTGGGAAGGAGTTGAGGTTCACGCAGAGGATGTGGAACCTGAGTAGTCTGTGCTACCCCATCTTGGCAAGCACAGGAGAGAAGCCCCTTCAGCTTCTGATGAGATTTTGTCACATGGAGAAAGGAGAGCCATTGACATGCATCTGAACCCACCTGATGACCAACCCCTGGTGCTTGGTTTTCCAGATCAAGGGAGAAGTATTGTTAACCCAGTTGGTATCAGTGGGAGTAACTGATCTACACCTAGGAGATATAATTTCTCATTCGGAACATCCATGGCTGTGCAAACCATTCTGGTATTTGGAGGAATTTTTGGACAAGGTGTAAATACACAAGGTTTGGGTATCACATCTGGAAGTGGCACAGGACACACAACTGGTAGTGGGACAATATCACAAACCATCGGCATGTAGTTCAGTGGGACATTGGGAACACTAGGCGTGACCACTTTAGGCCATTTTCTGGCTACATGAGGTGGATCTAGTGGTATAGGAGCTGGAGGACCTGGTGGACCTAGTGGATCTAGAGGATCTGGTGGGTCAGGAGGAATAAGACCTGGTGGATCCAGTGGATCTGGTGGAGGAGGAAACACCGGAGGGAACCAAGGCTCTAGATCAGGAGGACAAGGGCCACAACCACCTCCACAAGTATTTTTTGAGATGTCTTTGCACTTACTAGACTACAGGGGTATTGAGGATGCTGCAGAGCATGTCCACAAGTGTGAATTACTATGGCGCATGAAAGGGATCACTACCCCAGAGTGGAAGGCAAGTCAGTTTGCAACAACATTGCAAGGGCACACACATAGTTGGTATCAGAAGTATGACAACATCAAATGGTGGTAGACTACACTGCATTGAAGAATGCCTTCCTAGTAGAGTTCCATATCCCTGAATTTGAGTAGAAGAGCATCAATGCTCTGAAGGAGATCCAACAAGGAATGGAAAAGAGTGTGCAGGAGTATGATATACGGTTCAAAACTCTCTTGTCAAAACTATCCTATGACATTCACCCTTCTCAACATGCTCAATGGTTTTTTGGAGGATTGATAACACCATTTAGAAGGGCACTGTCACACAAGACTTTCACAGACCCGTGCGAGGCCTTGGAAGCTTCCCTACGTGCTGAGGCTATTAGGAGCATTGATACTAGTGTTAGCCCTTTTCTGGAGGCTCAAATTGCTATAATGGCCAAGCAGTTGGAGAAGTTATCTGCAAACTCAACGCATGAGGTTCGTAGTGGGATTTGGTGTACAGACTGTGAAGTAGAAGGGCATGCAAAGGATAGTTTCCCTCAGAATTTGGTACGTGCCATGGCGGTAGACTGTGAGATTTTCCATGGGGATCATGATGCAAATAGGTGTCCTCTACTACAACATGCAATCCATAAGAATGTTTCTTGTTATTGCAAGATCTGTACATCTACAACCCATGACACTAAGGATTGTAGGTTGATTGACCAAATTCATGATGTTATTGATCTTAGTGTGTACCAGACTAGTCTTGCAAGAAGTTCCAAGGATGATGATCATCGCTATGAAGGGCACACAGATGGAGGAGTGCATGTGGAAGAGGTTTTCGTGGAGGATTTCATGGTCACAGTAACCATGGTGGAGGAAGAAGTGAGTTCCCATGAGGAACCTATTATAACTGTGGGTCTACAGAGCATTATAAGCATGAGTGTCCTGACCTATTGTAGTGCTCATGGTGCAGAAAAAAACATAAGTATGAGGAGTTCCTTGAGTTGTTTGAGCACATGAGCCAACAACACCAGGAAAGAAAAAGGCACTAGGATGGTGAGTATAAAGAAGGTTGACCCTCAGTGGATGCCAAGAGTGGGGTGTGGGTTAGGATTAGAACCCACACTGGTAACAATGCAAGTAGAGGATTTACACACAAGGGAGATGCCAAGATAGAAATTGGTTATTAGGGAAGAAGTGGTACATGGGAAGTATCCAGACCCTACTCATCAGAAGGAAGTGTATCAAGAGACTATGAATGTGATTCAGAGTTTGCAAGGGGAGATCCAATGTCTAAAGGAGTAATCAAAGTAGTTAGAGCAAAGGAAGAACTATGAGGCTCCAAAGGAGGACCTGGATGAAGTCAAGGAAGTATGTAGGATGTTAAGGCAAGAGAATATTATTCCCTTACTAGGAGAATGGATGCGGGAGAAGGTACCACACGCCGGAGTAGAGCACAAAAGGTAGGTTTTGCATGAAAACCTTCCTCCTCACAGCCTTGACTATGATAAGGAGATTACATTGAATGTAGTTGTTGATGGGTGGCTTCTAAGAAATATCCTCATTGACACAGGAGTGGAGGTCAATGTTCTCACCTTAGATGCATGACATCAAATGGGAAGGCCCACATTACAACCATCTTCGAATGTGTTGTATATGGAAAACAAGACAAAGGCAATGCCCATTGGAGTCTTGAAAGATGCAGTTATCACTATTTAAGGGGCCAAGTTCACTGGGGACTTTGAAGTCTTGGCACTCACCGAGGTGGATAATTTCCCAGCATTACTTGGGCACCCTTGGTGTTATAAGAACAATGCCAACCTATGGTTTAACAAGGGGTATATCAGTTTCAAGAACAAGGAAGAAAGGGTGATTATCCCTTTAACAGATGGGAAATCAATGCCCTATATTGAGCCCTTAGGAGAGGAAGTCCTCAACATAATCTATGTGCACTCTATCAGAGATCCTGAGATAATTCATCCCACAGAGGGAGTTATCCAGTTTGAAGATGCTCAGTCCTTGAGTGATACCACTAGCATGACATGTGACAATTGGGTGCATGGGACTTATGAGTTGATTGGGACATATTGAGAGGATCTGTAACAAGGGTAATGAAGGTGTGCTTAATCAATTACCTAGGAGGGAAGAAGTTGTTGAGTTACTCTGGAGGAGCATACTCTAAAAATTTTATTGCGAGAAATGGAGGTTCAGTGGAAAAATGAGAATGAGAGAAGGGGAATGCTCAATTATAACCTGCTAAAAAATGAAGTGCATTGGTGGGCTACTCATCAGGAGGGCCTCCTAGAATGGCGCAAGGTAAGAGTCACATTTTCTATAAGGTTCTCTAGGAGCAACACACCCAATGTGATCCAAGACTACCATGGTAAGGAGATAACCTCATTTCATGTCCAAGCATGTGAGAAGGCCTGGATGGGAAGCGTAAAAGTGCTACCACCTTCTTTATGAGTACATAATTTGTATTCCACCTTACAAGGTTGTGTGTGTGCATGGAATATTCATTCAGAGATGTGCCATCAAACAGGTAACTAGCGGGAGTTAGCAGCTAATCTCATTCAAGATTTCGAGTATAGGAGTAAAATTCCATCGGTGGATAAGGCGTTACAAGTAATCAAATGCCTTACAATGAGAGATAGATTTATGATGGAAAATAGAATACAAGAGCTACCAGGAGAACCTAGTTTAGAGATAAATTTTTATGAAGAGGAATCAGATAAAGTATAGCTTGAGCACGCATGCATGGAAAAGGAAAAAAGAAAAATGGTCTATGTAGTAGATGGTGAGGAAATGGAAATTTTGGATGTTAACCATTCGGAAGGTACACATAAAGTCATAGATAGCGTTGATCATTGAGCATGCACCTACCATGATCCCTTGAAACCAAATAAGGTTAACATTGGTATAGAGATAGAACCTAAGGAAGCTATCATTAGGGATTGTTGGTTAGGAAAATAAGTTTCAAAGATAATTTATCTATTATGCAAGTTCCAGGATTTATTCCCTCGTGGGTACTATGAAATCAAAGGCATCCACCATTCCTTGGGGGAGATGAAGATTAAGTTGAATGAAGGTGTGCACCTAATCTAGAAGAGGCCTTATCGAATGAATCTAAATTTACATGTATGGGTCAATGAAGAAATAAACAATATGATAGCATCCGGTATCATCGAGGCTATGGAGGAATCAAAATGGATAAGCCTAATGGTCATCAGTATGAAGAAGGATGGAAGAATAAGGATTTGTGTTGACTACAGGGACCTAAATGCAGTATGTGTCACTAATCCTTTCCCAACCCCCTTTACTGAAGAAGTTTTAGGAGTGACTGTACGATGGAAAAGTGAAAAACGAGTGTGAGAATCTACAAGCAAATCTTCCTCACACCCGACCTCCCGAGGTTGTGCCAAGATAGCTGGTGGGGATGGAATATACGTGGGGCATAGAAAAATTAGTTAGGTAATCTTAGGTCTTTGACGCGCACTAATGGAATCTGTGAATCTAAGGCAAAGAAGGCCCTCCTAACATGAACTGGCGTGATAGATCATTCGGCGAGGATGACTTCTTGAAGGCTCTAATCAATATCGAGCTCTGGCATGATCCGATCTATAGGTTGTGGAATACGTGGAAGATAACCTATGGGTGCCTTGTAGATATCTCCCAAAAGGGTCATGAAAAATGGATGATGGATATACGGTGGATTCTATGGGTGATTCTCTAGTCTAGTATAGAAATCCTTAGCTTGATAAGCTGCTATATCTAGTGAGGATAGTTGTGTGATGATGATTGGTAGAAGTGGAGAGGATATAAATACTAATGTGTGTAGACCAGTACAACATCTGATTGGACTGTGAGCCCGTTGGGTTGTGGGACCTTTGGATCATAACCGTAGGTTCATGGTCGTTGCGGGCCTCCTATGGTCATGTGCAAAATAAATCCCCAATCCCTAATATCCAATAGTTGTATGCCTTTTTGGCCTCTATTAGGACTAAAAGTTGTGTAATCTTCTCAGAGTGCCTTACAGGTGTTCTAGCAACTTGAATTCTTAAGCCCATGTCTATGTCAATGAAGATGTATCCTGCATCTAGTTGTGGGACCAAAGGATCACAACCAAATGTTTTCTCTCTTTCAAGCCCTTCTACAGTCATGTGGATATTTATTAGGACAATCTGTAGTTTGGCTAGTTTGACCAAAACGTATACGCTTTGTCGTCTTCTATGTTTAATCCTCTTAACTGTGAATTGATTTCTTGTAGCTCTGTTGTTGTTTGGAAGACCTGGATTCTGAGATTCTAATCTATGTCAGTTATTATTGCAACAAGATTGGGTTGAGGCATGATTGGCTCGAATACATATTCTCTGGGCTCCCTAGGTCCCGTGATTGTCATATAAAGGAAACAATATAAATCTAACTGAAGAAAAGTAAAACTAACTATATGCAAAGTATACCCACAACATATATAACTTCTCTATTTTTGTATTTTTGACAGAGTATTTAATAGAATAATGATAATAAATATTTTATAAAATTGAAAGAGCAATTATTTAATATCTAGAAAATGAAAACTAAGCTAATAATAGAATTTAAAACAAACAAAGTAGCTGAGTATGGCTATCTACCTGTGTAGTTGTGAATCTATTCTAAATAACCAAATAACTGATCTAATCTATTTGAAAGACCCCCAATCTTACCTCAGAAGTGAGGAATGAATCATAGTTTCTTAGAAACTATCAATCCCCATAGCTTCCCCGACAATATCGAAAGCGAGATTAACTGAAATGAAATGATTCACTACTCTATTTGATATGTTTTAGCTAGAACATTGATAGCTTAAACCTAGATTTTGTAGAATAGTGGTGAATCTTATTATGTGTGGCTTTGTCCCCTCATTGTGGTCTCCTCATTCCTTCATGCTCACGTGAATCCAGAAAAGTGTGTAATGCTAGCATCAACAGAAGTAGGTATTGGAATAATGGCAGCTTTGGATGTAGACTAAATACAATGTGAGTAGGAGAGGGATAGCGCAAGAGAACAGAGCTTGGCTTATGTAATTCCTAGCGGGATTTATTGCGAGTCATACAACACAAAACATCCAGAACCTAAAACTATCCTTCTTGATGAACAAAACCTATAACTCTAATGGCTTTAGACTAGAAATGAAACTATCCTACTTCAATTGATTTTATAAAACAGTAATAACACTGAAACAAGAAGATCATGTGGCTTCTAAATAGAAAAGCAACAATAACTATGCATGTAACAAATAAAACTAATACAATTCCTAAGCAAGAAATGAAAGACTAAAATTTGAAATGAGAGAATGAGAGGCAATTTCTGAGGGACCATTTTCTTGTAATCAAACCAGCTATTTATAGAATTTCCATTTACCCAAAGGTGAAATCCAATTTGAACTCTTTTACAATAAACAATGGAGAAACACTATTATAGGGAACTAGAATCATAAATACAAGAAAAAATGGATGAAAAGGTTGGTAAAAGTTGAAAAATTACGCGAGTCGCATTAAAAACAACATTCTAGAAAACGCGTGAAGGACCGCTACCCTGAGTAGGGCGGCAGTTACAGGACCGCCACCCTAACTGGGCAACGGTCACGAGACCACCACCCAGGTAAGGTGGCGGTTTCATTATTGAAGACCAAAATGCAAAGGAAAAGAGGAAAAAAAGAGCAAAACAAAGCACATGGAGGCTAAGCGGGGCATGAAGGATGTTAACGCACACTTGGAGAGATTTTCCGGATCCTGAACACCTTGCGAGGAGACCTGTATCATCATTGGGGCATGTGTAACATTGTTCCGACGGTGCAATACCCTACAATTTTGGGTACGTACATATTGCCCCCTCGGAGAAGCGTTTTAGCCATGAAGAGGCGTAAAATGGTGGGTCTGAGTATGGCGGTCCCGAAATGGGAAGTTAGAAATTATACCTGACACATCCGTGTGTCGAAATGACACCATCCAAAATTCCCGCTACCTACAAAATGAAAAGAGGACTCAAGTGCAGATAGATAAAATAAATCAAAAAATAAATACTAAAATAATATGAAATGAGGACTTACCATTTGTGTGGGGATAAGTACTTACCTCCTGTCAGCACTCCAAACCTACGAAAAGGGCATTCAAAACAAGTCAAGATGTTATATATGTAAAAATGGGCCCATTTTCCTATTCATTTGCATGTGTTGATTTCATTGATTTTGAGCTCTGGGACCCACGGTGATGATTTTTGAGGAGAGTATAGTCGAAACATTCGTGACGAGATAGTGATCATGCCTCCGCGAGTGGAACATCGACCCGCGAGATCACAGGTTAGTTCTTCTTGATTTAACGTTTTTACCCCCAAAATGTTAAAATGATGAAATCTTTGTCATGGGGGGATTATTTTTGAAAATGTCGGCGTTAATAGGGTCACTTAGGGGGGCACCTAATGGTTAGGCTTTGTTTTAGTCAAAATAGTCATTTTTTCATGTTTTTAGACATTTTTAGGGCACGTGACCCGTTTAGAAATGCGGGAAACGAACGCCGCCCTGAGTAGGGTAGCGGTTATAGGACCACTACCCTTTAAGGTGGCAGTTACAGAACCACTGCCCTTCTTAGGGTGGCAGTCCTTTACAGAATAACCAAAATAACAATGTTTTTAGCCTAATTTTGCAATTTTAGTATTCTTATATGTTTTAATGATTTTTCCAATGTAATTTGAATACTAACTTACTCTGTTTTGCGTGTTTTTGGGTGTATGCAGAAGGAGGAATATATCAGATGGAGCCAAGAGAGAGAGAGTGTGACTAGCTTCCAGCAGTGTTGGATGCACTTTCTCAGGCCGAGCAGGATACTCTTCAGAGGGCCGACATATTACGTATATCACGGGTTCCTCATGTCGCACCTTCTAGTCACATACTTTGTGACCTGTTTTCGTATTGGGATGCTGATCGGAACACTTTCCAATTTCCAGGAGTCAGGGGTGAGTGGACTATTACCCTGGAGGATGTCTACCGCATCCTGGGAGTCTCGATTATCAGGAGACACTTACAATTGAGACAGCGGGGTCGCGGGCTCAGATAGCTCAGTGGGCTACATATATGGGAGACACAGTTGTCTCCACTGGTTCAAAGAAGGGGGTGAGGGTCCGTTCCATTCCTAGCTTGCCTATCCCTTTGATTCGTCAGGCTATTATGGGGATCCTTGCCTCGAGATTGATCGGGGACAAGGGAGGGGACACCTTACTCTACTGCTGGTCCCCTATTATTGCACAGATTGAGGCACATGGCCGGATTTATGCCTGGGGAGCCGACATACTTGGGACCACCTATCATGATTTGTACTGGGTGGTTCACTTACAGGGACAGTCTTTGAGCCATCTGACCCTGGTTATGAGCTGGGTCTATGAGCGTATCATCCCTTATGGGAGAGGCATAGAGGTGGCGGATCCTGGAGCCGTGAGGGCAGCTAGATGGACAGAGATGTCGGTGCTTAGAGCACCTCACCAGCCAGTTGCCTCCCTGACTACTGATGATATGGAGGCCACACCTTATCAGGCCATGGCAGGGTTGTGGGGCGAGGAGACCCTCACTTTGATTTCCTACTCTACTACAGGGCAGCTTGTGGATAGGACGGGGAAGGTGGAGACACACCCCTTTGACTGAGTGCCTTAGCAGTTTGGCCTTGCTTACATCGGTATGCTCCCCCTAGTGGTGCCAGTGTTCAGATCAGTTCAGGAGGCTAGGGGAGGTCCTAGAGGCCGGGGTTGGACCGTTGTTACTCCTGGCGTCCCTATTATAGCTAGGAGCGTGGTACGTGCTCAAGGGAGAGCCGGTGCTCCTCAGGCACCTTTACTTCGGATCACCGCCGGCCCTGCCCACAGCAGCGATGACCCCATTGATATAGACTCTGAGTCTGAGGAGTTCACAGGGGGAGAGATGGAGGAGGAGACTGAGGATATGGAGGTCAGTGAGTGAGGTGGAGAGGAGGACAGTGATCTCAAGTGGCATGACACTCAGGAGATCTTACAGGCTAAGAGGGTAGAGTGGAGCGCAGAGAGGGTGACTCTAGTCTCAGAGGAATTTCCCTCTCAGGACCTAGGTGGGGAGGATGAGTCCATAGTAGGACATTATGTTGCCCCAGGCACAGGAGGAGGACATCAGTCAGTGGCAGCTTCTGTGGTAGGCACTGACCCTAGGGATCCCTCTTGGAGGCTCAGAGATCCAAGTGAGTTGTCACCCTACTCTTAATATTTGTTGTTAGCTAGGATTTCCTTAGTTGTTATCTCTCCTTTTGTTCATTTTTTCTTCTATCTTTTGATTATTTCTAATTTTACTTTTCTCCTTTTCTTGCAGAGACTACTGATGAGTGGTGAGACCTGATTCATCGGGTATGTACTGATACCCTGATGATCCCCATGGAAAGGACTCACACCGAGTTATCCGTGGATGCAGGGGAGCCTTCAGCAGCTAGTAGGCATAGCGATGTCTTTGCCCCTATCTGGCATGTGGCCAAGATGGTGACTACCCTCTATACAGAGTTGGCCAGATATAGGACAGCTTAGCACCTGATGAGGAATCAATCTCATAGCGAGGCTACAGCTACTCCTTGAGACCATGAGCCCTCAGTACATTTAGAGCACCGGCATAGCTGGAGTCCTAGATGTGGTCGTGTAACTTCAGAGGGATCTCATAGGGGTTGAGAGGCCACTTGGCTCTTTTTGTAGTGACTCTTATATTTTTTATGTGATTTATTTTGTATTTCCCGGGCTCATTGATCATTTTGACCATGCCTAGCGCATGATGGCGTTGTACATAAAACTTGATTATATATATATATACTTCTTTTTGGATCAGACTCTTGGTGTCTAGGATTTTGTGATTCGTTTCCACATGTAAATTATAATGTTGTTTTTATATGCTTTTCAGAATGTATGCAATGGAGAACAAATGATACAAATGCTTTCTTTCTTTCTTTTTGTATTTTGTAATGCTGATATATGATAATTCAGACACAATGTGATTTTGAACTTAGTTGTCATAAGTAATCCTTCCGACACTTCATATTTTTTTGACAATGTGTAATGATAAACTAGTATGATGAGCAGATGTACTTGCCCCACTCCTATCTCCACGCAACTAGTAAGATGCGAGGGCTCACCACCAAGAGCTAGAAAGGGCACAAGCTATGAAATTTGTTGAATGGTAGTGATGAGAGATAGAAAAAGATTTGATGGAACCAAATTAGGATGCTACAAACCTATTCTACTCAAGTGACTCCATAGTTTAGAATGTAACTTGCTTTGTAGTTTATCCAGACTTAGATCCGTAGATGGCCACTTGGTTGAAAAAATCTGGTTTTCAGGGTTTTGAACTCTCTTGGAATTTTGGACATCTGATTCATTTGTTCTTGACTCAAGATTTCAAAGGTTTATTTGAACTATTTGCTTATGACCTTCAATGTTACTGTCAATAGGTTTCCCTACACCTTGCCCCATGCTACTAGTAGGAAGCATGGGCTTATCACCATGGACAAGGTATAGGTGAGTAAGGGCATTCCCATCCTTTCCCAACCCTACGTCACTAGTAAGAGATGCAAGCTCATCACCGAAGGTTGGTAGGGCAAGGAAATGTGTAAAAATAAAATTTTCTTGTTTGATCTACATTTGACTTATTTATTTGAGAAAAATGTCAGTATGTTCTTATTTCCAAAGAGATCTATATATGGGATAGATGTGACACCATGAAGCTTCTAGAATAGACCATAGGTAAGACACCTATCTAGGAAGAAACAAAAGTGAGGAAAAGCAGGCATGCCTTAGTATGGTTACCGTTAGGACTTTGTCATGTCTAGCTTTAATTGATGAAAGGATTCTGAAATAGTTGATGATGTTATGAAAATGAAGAAGTATGATTCGAATGCTTCTGCCAATACCAACAGAATTTTGTAATGAATTGCTTGCGAATAAGTTCCTTGATCACAAAACTTTACAAAATGAGTGGACAAAATGAACCTAACTACATGAAGATGCAATGTAGATATAATTATACAAATAGTGTTGGTTGCTTATGCATAGAATCGTTTAAGATGCAAGGATTTGACTATTTCAGTTGAATTCCTCACCTTCTAGTGTACATAAGAGATACGCACCATTTCCATAGTCTTTCATGACTTGGTATGGGCCCAACCATTTGGGCTGAGAATTTCCTTCCTTCACCGGTCTTCTTATCGATCCGGCTGTCTAGTCTTAGAACTAGATCTCCTTCATATATTTCTCGTTCATAGACCTTTTTGTTATACTGCCAGCACATCTGGTCAACATAGACTCTATGCCACTATTCAACATCTAATCTGGCCTCATCTAGGCTTTCTAGTTGGGAGAGATGTGCTTCTCTATAAGCTTCTTCATCTAGAATCCCTTGTAGTGAGATGCGGAGACTGGGTATTTCAACCTCAAGTGGGAGAACTGCTTCTGCTCCGAATACCAATGAGAAAGGAGTTACTCCTGTTGGTGTTCTTATTGAGGTTCGGTGGGCCCACAAGGCCAGGTATAAATTTAAATGCCAATCTCATTTTGTTTTCTTTTACCGTTTTGAGGAGAATAGCTTTCAATGTCTTGTTTGTTGCTTCAGCCTACCCATTGGCTTGAGGGTAATACAGGGAGGCCGTATGATGGTTTATTTTAAATTTACTACATAGCTCACAGACCTCGTCATTCTTAAAGGACGTGCCATTATCTAAGATAATGATTTGTGGGACACCGTACCTGCAAATGATCTGGTTCAAAATGAACTTGGCGATCATGGAACCTGGTACAGTGGTAAGAGGCATAGCCTCTACCCATTTGGTAAAATACTCGGTGGTCGTGAATATGAAGTTATGGCCATCTGTTAATGAGGGAGATAATTTCCCTATCAAATCTAGGCCCCATGTAGAAAAGGTCCATGGAGTCGTGATTGGTTGTAGAGCTTGTGCCGGCATGTGAATCTCGTGGGAAAATTCTTGGCATTTATGGCACTTGCGTACAAACTCTACTACGTCGTGTTCTAGAGTGGGCCAAAAATAGCCCATCCGATGTATTTTGTGGGTAGTGGCATGACCTCCAAAATGGCCGTCACATATTCCACTGTGGGATTCGTAGAGAATCTTCTTGGATTCTTCTGTGTCAACACACCTTAGGAGCATTCCATTGAAAGCCTTACGATAGAGCACTTGTTCTATAATAACGTATTTAGCTATGATAATGTGTAACCACCTTCTTTGTTGTAGTGTAGCACCTTCTGGATACGTATGGTCCATGATATAATTAATAATATCAGTATACCAAGGACATTCAGAGATAGGAGGTCTGGTTTCGATGTAATATATGCATTCATCGGGAAAATCTAGATCTACTAGATCGCCTCCGTCTAACGGGTTGTCGGCTAACCAATCTACAATGATTTGTCCCTTAACAGACTTCTGGTTTACAAAAGTTAATTTGAATTCACCCATTAAGGTTATAAAACATCCATCCTTTTTAGACAAGGACCCTTGTGTGAGGAAAGTTCATAAATGGTCTATTTTTACAATGACCCTTGTTTTTTGGTTTAACATGTAATTTCTTAGGCGTTTGGTTGCGAAGACAATGGCAAGGCATTCTCATTCTGCTTGTGTATAACATGTCTCATAATCAAACAAAGTTCAGCTAATAAAATAAACTGCACGTTCTCGTTTATCGTCATCTTCTTGGGCCAACATACAGGCTAGCGAGACATCCATAGCTCGTGAATATAAGATCAAAGGATGATCTGGTCTAGGTGGCATTAACATGGGAGGAGACAGTAAGAAGTGTTTAACTACTTCAAAGGCCTCATGGCATTCCTTTGTCCAAATAATGCAACAATCCTTTTTCAACAAATTGTTGATCGGATGAATAGCAAAACTTAAGTCCAGAATGAATCTCTGGATTGCACCGAGCTTTCCAAGGAACGGTCTAATGCCATAATCATCTGATGGTGTGATCATCTCAAGAACAGCCTAGATTTTGGTTGGTTCTACATCGATCCCTCGTGATGATATAATGTAACCTAGGATTTTCCCTCATGTCATGCCAAATACACATTTTTTGGGTTTAGTGTGACTCCGTATTTGATCAAGCATGAAAGAATGATGCAGAGCACTTCCGGGTGATCACAGCGCTTCATGGCCTTGGCCAACAAGTCATCTACATAGGATTCTATGATTTTATGAATAAGATCATGAAATATGTATGTCATCACCTGCTGGTATGTGGCACCAGCGTTCTTGAGACCAAATGGCATAACAATGTAGCAATAAGCTCCCCAAGGAGTCATAAACATAGTTTTGGCTTGGCCTTGTTCAGATATTTTGATTTGATTGTATCCTGAGAACCCATCCATGAGAGACAAAAGCTCAAATCCAGTTGTTGCGTCAATGATGACGTCAATGGATGGTAATGGGAAGTCATCCTTGGGACACGCCTTGTTAATGTCTCAGAAGTCTATGCAGATGTGTATCTTCCCATTCTTTTTGAGAATGGGGATGATATTAGATACCCACTGAGAGTAATCAACCGGTTTGATGAACCCTACCTGGAGAAGCTTCATTACTTCTTCCTTCACCATGAGAGCTACCTTGGGTTTCATTGGTCTCGATTTTTGTTTAATTGGATTTGCATCTGATTTGGTGACAAGGTTATGTACCGCGATGTGTGGTGCAATTCCCGTCATTTATTTATAAGTAAATGCAAAATCCTTTTGATGTTCTTTGAGGATTCGAGTGTGTATTTCTATTTCTTCTGGAGTTAACGAAGATCCTAGTTTCAAGATCTTTGGTTCTTCCTCTGTTCCGATGTTAATATCAATCATTTCTTCGATTAAAGAAGTGTTACCTTCTTCAAACTCAGGTGGGGCTGGAGGTAGTTCCAGATCTTCTCCATTCTCTACCACGTATATCTTGATTTCCTTTTCTGGGAGAAGCTCTACCATGGGATTCCCAAAGTAAGAAGAAAAATGTGGGATTAAGGACAAATCCACCATGTGATGGGTGAGATGTAACTCTACATAGGCATTTAGGTAATCAAGAGTGGTTGTATCACTATCAACATGACCTAAGATAGTAGGTTTATTCTTAGCTATGTGCATTAGAAGAGGGTTTGTTGATGTTTTCTTTACTAACGGTTCAGCACGAAGGGATACCATGAAACGGGTGTCTTCCAACTCACTGTTTGGAGTGAAACGTGAAGCTGAGGTTGCTATCAAATCTGTGAGAAGATTTTGTTCTCACGGGATTGCTTCAATGGATATGAAATTAAATCCTTTGCTCAAATCTAATACTGCTATTTTGTAGAGCTGTAAATGTTCAGCTCTAGTCTCATACACCTCAGAGACTTGGTTTGCTACTAATTGAGAGTCTCCTAACACTCTGATGTCATTAACACTGAGCCTTTTAGCTATGATGAGGCCAAGGAGGAGGGCTTCGTACTCAGTGCCATTGTTTGTACATTCAAAATTTAATTTAAAGGTGAATGGTAGGATCTTTCCCTCAGGAGAAGTAAAGATCACACCTGCCCCAGCCCCATAATGACATCTAGCTCCATCAAAGTGGAGAGTCCAATGTTTATTTGGGAAGATGAATGTTGGGACATTCATTACATCTATTTCTTCTACTTTGGTTACTTCTACCATGCAGAGTTCCTATGCTGGAAGAGAACCAACTCCTAGGGTACATCCCATACCTATGGAATCAAATGGTAGGAAAATTGGTAGATCTTGTTCTAGCAGCTCACAATTTTTGTAGTAGTTCCTAATGATATTTTTTCTACAACGTTAGCTTCATCCTTGAGGGCTGGGATGCTTTTGACTAGGTTCGTAATCTCTAGTTCTGTTGTAGGTATTAATTTTTCTTCTGGTTTTGCGTTGGTTGGTTTGTTAAGTTGGTTTGTTGGGAGTTCAAACTCAGAGTGAACACCTGGCCTTTTCTTCAGGTCTGCTAGGTGTATATCGAATGGTTTTGGATCACCTTTTGCTATGAATATCTTTCCTAAGTGCAAGAATCTTATTTCCTGAAATAACGTAGAAGGGATTGCCTTCATACGGTGTATCCATGGTCGGCCGAGGATCATATTATAGTTGGGTTTCCTTATCTATAATATAAAATTCAGTGAGGATTGTTTTGGGTCCTAAGGTGACTGGTAGTATTATAGTTCCAATCGAAGTGGCTTTAAGGCTATCATAGCCTCTTAGTGTATTCCGAGTCGTGGAACAATTTGTCTCTCCATACCCTAGCTTTTGAAGGAAAGAGAAGGGGACTATGTTAACTGTTGCCCCATCGTCAACCATTACATGCTTAACGTAATTGTTATAAACCCACACTTGTAAATGTAAGGTTGGATCACCTCTACGTGCAATCTCAACGTCTGTTGGCATTTTGCTTATGTCGAATATAAACTCGGTATCCCTATCCGGCTGCCCTAGAGGGTGGATATCAAAGTCTATATGGTTTACCTATGTTTCGGGAGGAGGAGTGATGTTAATTAAATGACCTAAACCTAATGCTTCTAAAAGAGCAACCCTATGGGCAGGAGAGTTCTTCAGCAAGTCCAAAAAGGAGATGTGAGAGAAGGTCTTTGTTAGGTCATTAATTAAATCATAGGCACCTACGGGTTTTACTAATGTTTGTTGAATGTTATTTGGCTCTAGTGGGTAACTTGGATTTGGCTGAGAGGAATACTCTCGTGTCCTTGTTATGGCTTCCACGTGTAGCTCAGTGTCTAATTCCACTAAACCAACTATCTTGGTTCGTGGTTGATTTCCTAATTGTGGTGTGACAGGTGGATTTAGTGAAGTCAAGGCTTCATGATCATTGTTTCCTGTCATTACACCCTTGTTCATCCCATTTGGATTTAATTTGTTGTTATTGTGATTTGGGAGCAGATCATTGAAGATCTTGAGGGGTGCATTTTGAGGGGAGACTACCCCTGTGAAAGTACTTGGCGCCGGTGATGCAGGATCAGCTAAGAACATATCTATGAAAATTTATCTTTGTTCCTATGGAAAATGTTGCATGAATTTATTGTAGTCATGACAAGTCCTAGTGTCATGGCCTCAAATTTTGTGGAAACCACAATACGAGTTGGGATTGTAATTCCTAGTTTGTTGGTTTGGTACATATTGTGGTCCAAAACTCTGACTAAACCGTTGATCATTAGGATTAAAGTTTTGCATTTGGTGTCTTTGGTTTTGGTTTTGGTTTTGATATCCAGTTGTGTTTTGTCTTGGACCCTGTGTTTGGATCTGCCGTTGTTGTTGTGGATGATTAAAATCCACTGCATTGATTGTTGGGGTAAAATTGTTGTTTCGTTGACTGTTAACCAGTGGTGGAGCATTTACAACATTTTCCTTTTTAGCTTGGTCAGTTACCCCATCTGTTGTCACTCCATGATTTTTGTTAAGGATTTTAGGTCCTTGATTGGCATTTACTGTACTAGGATAGGTCATAGTGTTTTGGTTGGGGATGATTAACCTCCCATTTGTTCCATATGCCTTGCGACCGCTATCTATTGCAGCTTGATCTATTCAGAGGGCACTCTCAAGCACTTCATTGTAAGTTCTTAGTGGGAACTTTTGGACTTCTTCCTTTATCTCTCTGCTGAGAGAATGAAGGAATAAATCACATAGTTCCATCTGGTCCATGTTTGGAGCACTTGCTGAAGAATAGAGGACTGTACACCATCTCTGGATGAAATGAGCAACAGATTCATTGTGTTCTTGCTTAATATGCAAGAATTCCCTGATTCCTGTTCTCAACAATTTGTTCATATCGAACACCTTGATGAACTCTAAAATGAGTTGTTTAAATGAATGTATGGAGGCTTCAGGTATTCTGTAATACCAATCGAGGGCAATGCCCTCTAAGGTTTTGGGGAATATTTTAGCAACAACTCCATCCCAGGGGAGCAGTTCTCGAATGGCTGTGGCATAGGCCTTAATATGTGCATTCGGGTCTCCCTCCCCTTTGTACTTGGGAAAATTAGGAAGAGGTCTTGGAAGCATGATGCTTCGTATAGTGAAGTCTAAGGGCTCTTTCAAATATTCTGAATAAGTTCCTATCGCATAGGTTTTGACCATTGATGGTGCTTGCTGAGGGGGTGGAGGTGGAATGGGTTGTTGGTATGGTGTAGCGTATGCATTTGCAGGGACATAAGGGAATCCCTGTGGTTGAGGGAACATGCTGGGAGAAGAGAACATATCTCCCTGTGGTGATTTGGAATACATGTTTAAGTATGGAGGAGCATTGCTTAGAAATGGATTGTTTTGTACTAAACCGGGAGGTATCATATTTTCCACTGGAGTGGCGTTAGAGAACGCGGTTCTAGTTGGCATTTGTTGTGAATACTGAGGAGGCATGCCCAACGTGCCTGTTCTTGTGAGGAGGTCTACTTGGCTAGGATGATGTGGAGGATTGGAATTTCCTGCCTGCATGAATTGTAAATTTTGACTTGCTTGAGCAAGTTCCAACCCTCTAACTTTCTCAACTAAGGCTGAGATGACCTCGTTTGGTGAAGATACAGTATTTTTCCTTAGTGGTGTTTGTTGAGGTTGTATAGGCATATGGTACCCTGCTATAAATTGATCGGTGCCCTGCCAAGTTTCACCGAGGGCATTTCCTATAGGTGTAGGAATGGAGGTGTTTTCTTGAAAAGAGACCTCGGGTTGTGTTTGCAAACCTCCTATTGGTGGGTACATGCTTTGAGAGCATTGTTCACTCCTAGTGTAATGCACTAAATGTTCATCATCTAAAAATAGATATGGATTTGATTGTCTACTGATTTGTGGTCTAAGCAACACCTGAGGAGATGAACCAGATTCTCCAATGAGCGTCATGTTGTTCGAGCCTGAAGGCTCTAGTTGTTGTGTTTGAGTGAGCTGATCCAACTCCTCTATTTGGAAAGAAGAACTATATCTAGTCCTTTGAGGTGGAGTTTGTGTTGAAAACCGGTTGATTGAATAGTTTTCACCCCATGCTGAGAGTGAGGGTGATGGCTTGTCTATTCAGCTGATCGTAGTATGCTTCAAGACCTAGGAGAGGTCTACCATATGCATCGAATCCCGACATATTCGGGGGGTATATGAATACCCATAGAATAATGGGAAGGAGTGAAGATGGATGAAAGAAAATGAAACACTAAAAGGGGAAAGGTGAAAATGAAGCAACTATTCCTTTCACGTCAAACTCACCAATTTTATTGGTAAAGCTGATGTGAAAGGCTAGTGAGGTGGAAAAGATGAAAAGTACCAATTGGAAGAACAAGTAGAAATGTGACTCCAAACCAGAAAGTAGGAAGTTCACGTCGGGTTCACCAGTTTTGTACAATGGAAAAGTGACAAGCAATTAGAAGAATGAGTATAAATCATGTGAGAATCTACAAGTAACTCTTCCTCGCACCTGACCTCCTGAGGTCATGCCGAGACAACCGGTGGGGATGGAATATACGTGGGGCACAAAACAAACTAGTTAGGAAATCTTATGTCTTCAACGCGCACTAATGGAATCTACGAATCTAAGGCAAAGAAGGCCCTCCTAACCTGAACTGGCATGATAGATCATTTGGCGAGGATGACTGCTCGAAGGCTCCAATCAATATCAAGCTCTGGCGTGATCTGATCTATAGGTTGTGGGATACGTGGAAGATAACCTATGGGTGCTTCGTAGATATCTCCCGACAGGGTCATGAAAAATGGATGATGGATGTATGGTGGATTCTATGGGTGATTCTCTGGTCTAGTCCAGAAATCCTTAGCTTGATTAGCTGCTATATCTAGTGAGGATAATTGTGTGATGATGATTGGTGGAAGTGGAGAGGATCTAAATACTAATGTGTGTAAACCAGCATCAACGTCTGATTGACCTGTGGGCTCGTTGGGTTGTGGGATCCGTAGATCACAACCGTAGGTTCGTGGTCATTGTGGCCTCCTATGGTCATGTGCAAAATCAATCCCTAATCCCTAATATCCAATAGTCGTATGCCTTTTCAGCCTCTATATTTAGAACTAAAAGTTGTACAATCTTCTCAGAGTACCTTACAGGTGTTCTGGACAACTTGAATTCTTAAGCTAGTGTCTATGTCAATGATGTCTCCTGCGTTTGGCTGTGAGACCAAAGGATCACAACCAAAAGTTTTCTCTCTTTCAAGCCCTTCTACAGTCATGCAGATATTTATTAGGGCAATCTATAGTTTGGTTGGTTTGACCAAAATGTATATGCTTTGTTGTCTTCTATGTTTAATCCTCTTAACTATGAATTGATTTCTTGTAGGTCTATTGTTGTTAGGAAGACCTGAATTCTAAGATTATGATCTATGTCAGTTATTCTTGCAACAAGATTGGGTTGAGGCATGATTGGCTTGAATACGTATTCTCTAGGCTCCCTAGGTCCCGTGATTGTCATACAAAGGAAACAAAATAAATCTAACTAAAGCAAAGTAAAATAATTATGTAAAGTATATCCACATCATATGTAAATTCTCTATTTTTGTATTTTTGAAAAATTATTTAACAGAATAAATAACAACTATTTAATAAAATTGAAAGAGTAATTATTTAATATCTAGAAATGATAACTAAGCTAATAACATAATTTAAAACAAACAAGGTAGCCGAGTATAGCTATCTGCCTGTGCAGTTGTGAATCTATTCTAAATAACCAAATAACTGATCTAATCTATTTGAAAGACCCCCGATCTTACCTCAGAAGTGAGGAATGAATCATAGTTTCTCAGAAACTATCAATCCCCACAGCTTCCCCGGCAATATCGAAAGTGAGATTAACTGAAATGAAATGATTCACTACTCTATTTGATATGTTTTAACTAGAAATTTGATAGCTTGAACCTGGATTTTGCAGAACAGTGGTGAATCCGATTGTGTGTGGCTTTGTCCCCTCAGTGTGGTCTCCTCATTCCTTCGTGCTCACGTGAATCCAGAAAAGTGTGTAATGCTAGCATCAACAGGAGTAGGTATTGGAACAATGGCAGCTTTGGATGTAGACTGAATACAATGCGAGTAGGAGAGGGATAGCGCAAGAGAACAGAGCTTGGCTTATGTAATTCCTAGTGGGATTTATTGCGAGTCATACAACACAAAACATCTAGAACCTGAAACTATCCTTCTTGACGAACAAAACCTGAAACTCTAATGGCTTCAGACTAGAAATGAAACTATCCTACTTCAATTGATTATATGAAACAGTATAACACTAGAACAAGAAGATCATGTGGCTTGTAAACAGCAAAACAACACTAACTATGCATGCAACAAATAAAACTAATATAATTCCTAAGCAAGAACTGAAATACTAAAATTTGAAATGAGAGAATGAGAGGTAATTTCTGAGGGGCCATTTTCTTGTAATCAAACCAGCTATTTATAGAATTCCCATTTACCCAAAGGTGAAATCCAATTTGAACTCTTTTACAATAAACAATGGAGAAACACTATTACAGGGAACCAGAATCATAAATACAAGCAAAAATGGATGAAAAGGTTGGTAAAAGTTGAAAATTTACGCGAGTCGCGATTAAAAAGAACATTCTGGAAAATGCATGAAGGACCATCGCCCTAAACAGGGTGGTGGTTATAGGACCGTCACCCTGACTGGGCGGCGGTCACGAGACCACTGCCCAGGCAGGGCGGCGGTTTCATTACTGAAGACCAAAATGCAAAGGAAAAGAGGGGGAAAAGAGAAAAACAAAGCACGCGGAGGCTAAGCGGGGCATGCGGGATGTTAATGTACACTTGGAGAGCTTTTCCAGATCCCGAACACCTTGCGAGGAGACCTGTATCATCATTGGGGCATGTGTAACATTGTTCCGATGGTGCAGTACCCTACAATTTTGGGTACATACAGTGACCAGACACGAGGTCTACTCTTTCACGGATGGGTTTTTAAGATATCACCAAGTCAGGATTACAAAGAAAGACCAGAGAAAGACAAATTTCGCCACTAAATGGGGAAGTTTTTCCTAAACGGTTATGCCTTTAAGAAGGATTACTAGTGGATCCTGCCAAATTTGTAGTTATTGTGAGTTAGGGGAGCTTACTGGTCAAAGCACAATGTATGGATTCCTTGGACATATGGGGTATACAAGAAATTCATCAAGGTGTATACCAAGATCATCGCGCCCTTAAAGGAATTGCTAAAACACAAGAGTTCCTTTCATTAGGGAGAGGCGCAACAGAAGGAATTTGACACTTTGAAGGATATGCTTGTCACTGTGCCCACACTATGATTTCCTTCTTGGGATAAGCCTTTCCATGTGTATGTTGATGCCTTAGGAACAACCATGGAAGGAGTAATAGCACAACCTGGTGAGGGGATTATTGATCACCCCTTGTGTTTTGCAAGCAAGAATTTGACACCAGCAAAACATAATTACACAACTAATGAGTGTAAGGCACTTTTAATGATCTATGTGATACATAAGATCAGACAGTACCTATTGGAAATACCCTATATATTCTACATAGACCACATGGCATTGAAATACTTTGTGAACAAGCCCATTTTGCAAGGGCACCTATTCCGTTGGGTCCTATTATTCCAAGAGTTTGAGTTCATGGTGGTTGTAAAACCTGGAAAGAGCAATTAAGGACCTGACCACTTATCAAGGATTAACTTAGGGAGGATGCGCAAAGCATTAATGTTACCATGTAGAACATGTAACTATTTAGGTTATGGTGTGTGCCCTCGGATTTGGAAGATATTGCATTATTCTTGAAAATGGGTGTGGCGCAGGACGAGATGAAGGCTCTAGAGAGGAAATAGTTAGCAGTATGTCGTCACACCTACATGTTGATCAATAGAGATCTGTATAAGCTAGGACGTGATGAGGTTCTATGTTGATGTATATTAGAACATGAGCGTGTGGCAATTATGGAGGAAGTGCATGGTGGGATTGCAAGAGGACACTATGCAGGAAATGCTACCATGTGGAAGATTCTACTGGTAGGGCTTTGGTGGGAAACCATCTACCAGGATTGTATTAAGTTTTGTAAGGCCTATGACCATTTCCAGCACCTTGGAAAACCTAGAAAGAGGGATGAAATTCCCTTGCGACCAATAGCCAGTGCTGAACTATTTTCAAAATGGGCAATCGACTTTGTAGGGCTAATTTTTCCAGCCACGTGAAGGAATGGTTCATGGTATATCATTACTTGGATTGATTACCTAAAAAGATGGGCAGAGGTAACACCTATGAAGGATTGCACTGCAGTGAAAACTGCTAGATTTTTATGGGAGAACATAATCAGCAGGTATGGTTGTCCTTTAAGCTTAACAAGTGATAGAGGTACACATTTTCTCAATGAAATGGTCAGGATTCTGTTAGCATAATTTATGGTGGCCCATCACAAGACTACCCCTTATCACCCTCAAGTGAATGGAACTGTTGAGGCATTTAACAAAATACTAAGTCACACATTGACCAAGATCTGTGACATTGGAAGACAAGATTGGGATGAAAAAGTATCAGTTGTTCTATGGGCATACAGGACAACCTACAAGAGGTTGAACAAGGCCACACCATTTCAATTGGTGTTTCGCACGGAATTTTTTTTCTTGGTTGAATTCATGTTACCATCGGTGCGTATAGCATGCAGGAGGGTTGAATGATGAACAAGCACTGGAAGAGAGGATTGATAAGTTGATGTAGTTAGACGAAAGGTGATCACTTGCTAGATGGAGTCAGAAGACAGAAAAGGAAAGACAAAAAGCATGGCATGATCATCATATCAAAAACAAGTAGTTTGAGGTTGGGTAGATGGTACTGTTATATGATTCCAAGTTTTTGTGCCATCCTAGGAAGTTGAAAGTCCATTGGCTAGGACCTTACATCATCTCATACATCCTTGATTCAGGTGCTTTCCAGTTACAAGTGCTAGATGGGACGAGATTACCAGGTCATTTCAATGGGAGTAGGCTAAAGCCCTACTATAAATAAGTCTTCTTGTTGTTTGTAAATAAGGTAGTATTTCCAGTTAGCTTAGGATTTCCCTTTACATTTTCTTTTCTTTTCTTGTGTTTCCCTTTCTCATTGCTTGTTCCTTTATTTTTGTTCCATTTTGCACCTTGTGCGTTGGTAACCACATTATTTTCTAAATTTGTGTATGCGCAGAGGACCGTGCATCTGTTTTAGTGTGGGGTGGAGTAGTGCAAAGTAAAGTATAAGCCAGTAGTAAAATTTGAGTGGCCCAGTAGAAGGAAGCGTGTAAGATTGAGAAAGCATGTGGGGAAATGATGGATAATGAATTGTGGTGTCAAGAAGGCTGTAACAAAGACCATGTATAAAGGATGAAGAGTGCAGGAACAACATGAGGTAGGAGAGGGAAAAAATCAGGTAAAGGACAAAAGAAGTTCCTTTGACCCTGTAGACACGTGCATAAGAGTCTTCGGTTAGATTGGATTTTTGCATGCCAAAAGGTTGTAGAAGATTTTTCACGCAGGATTGGGCACGTGGGTAAGGGCTCTTAAGGTCGGCCTAGTGGAAAAAGCCACATTTAATGATAAGTACATTGGTAGGTGGTATAGAATTTATTTCTGGAGAGGAGCAAAAAATATATATATGAGGTCGGGCAAGTTATTATTTTACCTTCCTATTACAAAGTTGAAGCACTCTTGTAAACTAGGGCATCCAGAGAGATTTGTGTGAAGAAGAATCATAGAAATCTAAGTGTGTGACTAGGGTGGACCTACAAACTAGAGTGGAAGGAGTATATAGGTGTGGGGAGAGTTTGTTTAAATTACACCATCTTATGGAAGGGTTTTCCTAGTTAGGGTTTGGCAGCTAGGGCATGGAAAGAGAAGGATTTCTTCATAGAGTTAAGCCTTAGAATTGAGAAGAGTAGTAGAGCAAAGCAAGAAGAAGTTTTAAATTTTAACCTGACAAGAAGAATGGCACCAAATAAGGTGACCATTTCACCAAAGAAACAAAAGGGAAAGGGAAAAGGAAAACAAACCATTGCCGTCACTAGCTCCAATGAGGAATGGTATGCAGAAATGTAGTACCTAGATGGAGTATTGTTGGGAAATGAGTGGGTGTCACACTTGAGACAAATGGTCATGAGCAATTACAACCATTGCACGAGAAATACAGAGAAAGAAATGACGTTGGGGCTAGTTTGTCCAACTAACAAGAGGACACCAGATGGAATGCCAATATATAGTGATGAGGTGAAAGTAAATTTGGAAAAGGTAGGGCTATTGTAACTATATGAGTTTCCTTATTTTGGCAAGCCCAAACAACTATATCAATGGTTGATGTCATGTGTACATGAAGACCATTTCTACTTTGTAGGCTGCAAGATGCACATAACACCTCAATTTATATCCAATTTCACTGGTATGAATTGTGAAGTAGGATCCATAGATGATGATTTGAGTGATAAGGATGCCATCAAGGAAACTGTCTACAAAAAGGGTTCATGGTACTTTGACATCGCATAAATTCTAGACCCTATTATGAGGATGGCCACATGCTTGGTCACCAAGCTTAATGATCAAGAAAGATGGACAAGTAAACAAGGCATGGTTAAATGTATGCCAGAAGATCTCAGAAGGGACCATCTATAACTTGTCTGCCTTTATTTTGGATGAGATCATAAGTAGCGTGTAGGAAGGAGAAAAGATAATTTTTGGAAACATTCTCCTAACCATCGTATTCTTGGAGATTGGAGTACTTGATGGGCCAGAGAATTTTTTTGGGAGTATCTAGAAGAAAATCCCTCACCCACGAAAAGGTTCAAGAAGTATACTTGTGAAACCATGATGGCCGCCCACAAGGCTCACCTAGAAAAGTGGTAAAATCGAATGCACAATGAATTTGGGGTAGAATGGAGGATCGATGAGCACTTGCCCACGCTCATGGATGGAGAGGAAGAGTTTGAAATTTATCAAAATTTCTGCATTGGCAGGTTTACATTGACAAATGGGACTAAGATCCCATCGTGTAAGCTACCCTTCTCCTTCACCATACTTCCAAGTAGGGGTCAACCAGTTCAAGGAGGTGACCAAAAGGCTAAGTAGACCAAGACCACCACAAGCTGCACCAAAAGCTCGTATAGCCTAAGAATCATGCATACATGGAGAAGTATGTCTCCCATAAAGTAAAAATGATGAAGCCGATAATGATGCCAATCACCGGAAGAGCTATAGCCAAGGTATATCTACGCATGAGGCCTAAATTTGAGAAAGGAAAATATTTGGAGAGTGATGTATCCATTTTAGAAGACCCCATAGGGAGGAAAAAGGTTACGCCAAAGAAAAGGGAAAGAGAAGAGGTGCAGGAGAAAAAGGCACCAAGTGTGCAAACCACACAACCAGTGGGCATGCCAGAAGCAATTACTATGCCTAACATTTACATGCATAGGAAGAAATCCCCGGTTAAGGGAAAGACCCCAAAATAAGAGGCGCCAGAGCATGAAGGAACCCTCACACATAGAGAATCATCAAGGAAGACATCACCTATTAAGGAGAAGGAGAAGGAAGAATATCCTATACTGGAATCACCAGTTAGGAAGAAGTAGAAGGTGGAAGAAAAGGAAGACTCAGAGGAAACAAAGATCCTAGAGGCCTACATTGGTGATAGGGATGATGACGAGCCAGAGGGAGGTCAAGACCATCTGGTATATAATGTACATGACTCTGAGGAGGAGGAAGATGAAGAGAAGAATGACGAGGAGGAAACAGAGGATCAAGGCAAGGGGGTGAGTGAAGAGGTAAGCACCAAAAATCAGGGAACCCCAAGCCTCACCAAGGACAAAGTGGAAAAATATGCAGAGAGAGAAGTGTGGGCATCATTAAGGATTTGGTGGAGTAGGAGTTGGAGTGGAGCGCAGATGAAATTTTGAAGGAAATAGAAGAAGAAAGTGTTGGGAAAGAATATGGCAGCATGGGTGGGAATCCCAATTTGGCGGTAAGCTTCCCAAAGGCTGCACGAATAGGTGGGAAGGGTAGTGGTAGCACAAGGGAAAGGAATGGGATACATCAATGATCCAAGCAAGGTGCTACACATGTGCTTCCAAAGCACCGTACTAATAGAACAACTTCTGGCTATGACTTTGTTTGATGAAGAAGGTGCATATCCATGAACCTGAAAGATGTTATCTTGGGTGTTCAAGTCCCACGTGGATGAACCTGAGTTCGAAGTAAGTCAGGGAGTGTTGATGAAGGTTCTAGAGACAAAAGGAGTAAATCCCTTGTTGAATTCTCAACAATTATCAGATGAGTAGGTCTGTAACATGCTCAACAAAGTTTCAGTTGAGATTGAGGCCAGACTATTCAGAAGAAATGATAGAGTAAGATTCTTGGAGGAGGAATTGGAGAAGGAAAAGAAGGAGCTCATTGAGAAGAGAAAGGACTTGAAGCAAGAAGAGATTATCAACATGTAATTAAGGTGTGAACTAAAAGAGGAGAAAGCAAGGGTGCACAAGCTACACAAGAAAATTGAAATGATTACGGGTGCTATTGTTTTAAAGCATCCTGACCTAGCGCCACCTGAGAAAAAATATGAATCAACCTTGTAGTGTCTAGAGGATTTGACCTGCATCCTCATGATGGAAAGGTGGCCACTTTCCTTAGAGACTACAGAAGAAGCATTGGCACACCAAGAGAAAGAAGAGAAGTTGAAGGTTGTCGAGATCTTTACTAAATATACTAAACTCCTTGCAGAGGTAAAGGTCATCGCACAAGTTACATAAGATGCATATGAAAACTACACTGATAGAGATAGAGTGGCAAGCATCCTAGTCACCACACATGAAATGGAACTCAAGGAGTTTCAAGAAAAGAATAAGGGGAACATGGAAGAAAGGGATAAAATCCTGGCCAAGGTAGAAAATAAGTCAGAAGCTATCGAGACCTTGTGAGGCTTGATCAAAAGATGGCTAAAGGAATTATACCCCAAATCACCCATGGATGGATGCACCTGATGACTTGGGAAAACAATTGGAGAGTATTTTTTAGACAATGAGTGCCAAAGGGGAGGAACTAAGTTTTGAGGAGGTGAGCACCCTAGTTGGAGACCTCTGTCAGCAAGCGCAAAGCGAGGTTGACGCCTGGGAAAAGCTAGAGGTAGAAATAGGGAAGGATTTCCCTCTCCTCCTTCAAAAATAAGCATTTTTCTCTTTCATTTTCCCCATTCTTTCATTCTTTCTCCCAATTCTTCATTCCTTCATTCTTTTTCCCATATTCAGAGCCCACCATTCTTTATTCATTGAAGAGAAGTGTTTCTGAGGATGGAGAATAGGCGTAGTGTGGGGTGATGTTGGGCCTCAAAATATTGGCTAAGTACAAGAAGGTGTGTGGGTGCACGTGACCTAGCTTAAAGAAGGGGGTGCAAGGTGAAGGCATGTAGGGAAGAGTTCTAGAAGGTTTTAGCAAAGCACATGGTGTGTGCATGTAAGACAAGATGAGTTTTTAGGACTTATCCATATTCTGCATTCTAGGAAGCACATGAGAAAAGTGTGACCCGTCTAGCATGCAAAGTGGATAAGGTGCCATCCTGGCAGCTGTATGGTCAAGAATGGAATATTCCATGCATGTGATGGAAGGATCCAGAAAGACATCATTGCAAAGAGTGGAGAGCTTGGATCAAAGGAAGCATGCTCCATTAGAGGACCACATGGACACTTGGCAACCGATCTGTTATCTCAGGAAGGCATGGCGGTGGAGACTAAAGCTATATATAGAGATGCTCGGGTAGAAGAAGAGATAGAGACACAGATAGTACCGGTTAGGTGAAGCTCTACAGGAATAAAGAAGGATTATTTGAGTTGGGATTAGGAGAACTATAGGAGTGATGGCATATTTAGAGGGATGGGTCTATAACCAATTTTGTAATATGGAAACATAGCTTAGGGTCCTAATGCACGACTCTAGTCTGCATTGTTATACTGGTTTGTTATGGCTTAATAAATGTAATGTGGCTATTGAAAGTGTTAACATGAATATAAGGTTCTGTTTTAAAGAATATATGTTGTTCATGGGCATAAACCCTGGTGCATTTCCTTTGTGTTATGAATCAGTTCTATATTTTGTTTGATACTTCTCTTTGTTATCTAAATGGATGCATTGATATGATAACTCATCCTAATTTCTTAGAATGAACGCATGGTTCCTTTATTTTTTGCATCTAAATCTATCATTAAGGATGTATTCTCACAAGACTCATATAAAGGAGGGGCTTGGTGCCCACGCATGCCTCGGGTGAGTGCCCAACACTTGTTGGGTGATAGGCTAGTTCGCATGGGATTAGATTATTATTCTAGGGGTATAAAAATTACTATAGTTGTAGTTCATTATTATGTGAACATGTCACAATATTTACAAGTGTACTAGAACTCACTATTACACCTAGACATGTGTGAGATTGAACTATAGAGAAAACCAATTATTTGAACAAATTCTAACAAACACAAGGTGTCATACTAGCCCTTCATTTCATCGAGAGCCAGTTTGTGCATATGTGATTTGATTACTGATCCATTCTCTTCTTGCAACCTCAAGATGTAATAGCTAAAGTTCAAACACACTTGTTGGATCTATTGAAAAGTTTTAGTTGTGGATGCTTTGATGTTTGCTTCAAGAAAGAATGAACATGAGGATGCTTTCAAATGGAAAATGAGGAGATGTTTTCTGCAATTAAACAAAGCTTCTAAGGATTGTTTGTGAAGGATATAGCCTGTTATTTATAGTTTAAGGAGAGGATATGGTGTGGTTGAAGTTTTTTAATGAGATTATGAATGCATTTTTTTATGGCAGTTTGAATGAATTCAATATCCATTAAGGGGAAAAGAATTTTTAGTTGGTAATAATTATGCCATTTGGGAAGGCAGTTATACATGCATTTTGTTGCTTCCACCTTTGCAGGATTCTAGAAGTGGAGCTTAGTGAGTTGACTAGGATAGTGAAGTGGAGTATAGTTTAAGTGTAATTAGAATTAATTTAATTAATTCTAAAGGGGATGTGATAGATTTAATTGAATTAAATCTTGAAGGGATGAATGCTTAAATCATGATAGAATAAATTTAATTAATTCTAGAGGAATGTGGATGAATTCTAGTGGGATAAAATTAATTTAATTAATTTTAAAGAGTTGTAAACTGGCACATTATGAAAATGATATGAATCTCCAAGGATAGGATAGAAATAAGTATGTATTTTTAGGGTGTCTACATTTTGTCCTCTTTAAAGTGTTATTACGAAGTAATAGCATTTGAAAGATATTAGACACATGTATATTAGTGAGTGGAAGATAAGGAAGCATGGTGGACCTGCTTGATACCAAATATGCCAAAATCAACACACTCAAGAAGCCTTATCTTTACTTACCAACACGAAATTACATTAAGTCAACTATAATTAAAGATCTCAAAAATGTACCTTCAGACCTTGCTCAAAAACTCCTCAAGTACATCATGATTAAGTCCACTTGAAAAAATTGCATAAACCATCACTTATCTTACCAAACACCATGTCCAGGCCTCTAAAGCTGCTTGTAGCCCTTAAAATTGACAAATTTTGATGAAATTAATAAAATACAAAGTTTCAAGCTTTGTTGTCAAGATATTCTAGGACCCTTTATGCCCATTAAAGAGATTTCCAAAGTTTCAAGGTTAAACTCCAAGTCTATGCCAATTCATTTTTATTTTCAATTACATTTCATTAGGCCTTTCTACTATATTTAAGCATACAAACTTATTTGTCTGGAAAACTCCACAAAATTTCATGCATAAGTGTTTATTGATTTAGATACCCTTTTTGAGTTCTTAGTTCCTATTAAATTTCATGGTATGAATCCCAATACAACATTCCCAACTCTAAACTTCTTATTTTGAACTAGGCCTCAATTAGGTCTTTTAGGGTTTTAATGATCAGCTCTCTTAGGGTTTTGTCACTTTTCATCTATGTTTGCAGGCCTATGATCACCTTTAACCACCTTAAACACCTTTTTCATGTATTTATCAATTCTCAAACACTCTTTATCATTAACCTTATATTTCCAAGTTTTTCTTCTTAGGCTTCTTGACTTATTCTTATCACAAAACATCTACTAACTTTGTTTTACACTTTCTTGGCTTTCCAAGTTTCTTATCACTCACATTCCACTATGTCCTTATTCCTTCTAATCACTAATCACTCTCAAGATACTCAACTATCCTCATTTAAGTCACTTTCTCTCATTTAATCCACTTTTGCTCTCTCAAGGCTTCTTAATATGATTGTGACATAACAGTCAAAAGCTTTACCTTCTTGTTTAATGGTTCAAAAGATTTCCTCACTCCCAAGGATATTTCAATCACTATAATAACATTGTTAAACAAGTTTTTGAGTAATATCGTTATATTATTCCTCATAAGATAATTGTTTCACATTATGTGACATGACTGTCACAAGAGGACTGTGTTTGTATTTTCTTTCCTTCTTACTAACCTCTTAGTGTTTTCATTTGAAAAACTAGTTTTTATTCCTTCTTGCCACTTAATACTCTTCTTAAAACTTGTCAAAGGTAACCTATAAATATCCAAGGAATAAGTTAATTATTTCTCTGAAATGAATCCTTTAATACTTCTCAAGTACGCTTCACACAACACAGCCTGGTTTTTCAAGAGATTTTATCTAAATTTTTTCCAATATGGACTTGAACTTCATAGACACCTTGAACACACTTTGAAATCCCTAGAAACCAAATTATAACAAGTTATAGTAGACTCTTATAGCTTTTATACAATTTTCTTATCTTCTAAACCCTTAAACAGGGTAACTTAGACTGAGTGAGGGTTTCTTAAGTTTATTTTCTTTTTTTGAGTACTCATGTAAGACTTCTTAATGACCAATAACTCTTTATGACTCTCCCTTGTAATGCCTTGAAATACACTATACCAAGGTTCTCTCTCAATGATAAAGGTTATAACTCATTAATCACTCATTCAAACACTGTCAACCTAGATTTATAGTCTAGACTCTTTAAACCCACACACAAGTGCATTCATCAATGACCACCCTTTATCATTCCATGAACTTAGTTTTATTAACATAAATCCTTCACACAGATTCCCTATATCATTTAATTTCTCTTAAATCCTTTCTTACAATACACATAGGCTTACCTCATGTACACATAATGTTAATTTCTTGCATTAGATGTCCTCTTTGTCATTACCATTTCCATAGAATTTTCATTCCCTTCCTAAACCTACATAGACATCTATACATGTGGAATCATTCACACATTCAACATAAAAAAGTGAATTCCATATATCAACTCATTCAATACGTAACACATTCATTCATTACATTAAACATCATAGTTTTTCTCATAAGAAGCTTTATATTGATATCATCATGGGATTACAACAGATTCTTGAGATTTTGGCTTTGATACAGATTTTTCCTCTCAAAGCTCTTCCTACTTATTAACACATACCTCCTCATTTGAATACCCATAATAAAATGTAAGAGAAGGAGGTGGTTAGGGTTCCTCACAACTAACTCACCTATGGATAAGACTCACCAAAGTGAGTTAACACCTTGGTAGAGTTAATTAGTCATGTCTAGAAGGAACATGTTATTACATTATTATTAACTAGACTAACTTCTAACCCTATACATAACACCTATGAACTATTAAAATATTAGAAACTTGTGGTTTTGGAGGGAAACCACTTATTACAATGAAAAGGAGTCCAAATGGACTAGAAACTTAACAAGACCAACCCAAATGGGCCTTTCACACCCTAAAACACCTAGAAAAGACAAAATTGAATATTTATAAGTGATACTCCTGCATCATACTCCCCAAGTGGAGAGAATTGAGCTCATAGTTTCTTTTTCTTTCTAGTTTTCCAATTTCTTTGTTTTTGTTTTCATTTTCTCCATCTTTTTCTGAGCTCTTTCCATCTTGAATCTTTCTTTTCTTTGATTCTTTGACTTCTTTCCTTTTTTTCTTGATTATTTTTTTAACTTCATCTTATTTATTTTTCTCACTCTTTATTCTTCTTTTCCTCTTTCACTCTCATTGATCCATATGATATCAGGTTCTTGTATGTCTTCATCTTCCCATATCTTCTTCAAATTTGATTCACTATTGCTCTTCATGCTCTTTATCTTCTTCTTCATCATTCAATATCTTCATTAGTTTTATTTTATATCTTCTATAGTCTTCTTCATCTTTAAATAGGTCTGAATTCTTTGATTCATTCATGGTTTGTTGCCAAATCATCTCTTCATCTGCTGTATATTCTTCATCATCTTCATCTCTTTTTCATCTTCAGTTTCTTTGACTTGTATGTCTTCATTCAACATAATTTTATTTGTTTTTGATTCTTCATTTTTATCACCTACATTCACACATGACAATGAAATATTAGAAAAAAAATATGGAGGCCATATAGCCTCATGAGAAGCTCCTTTGATGAGATCTTCTTCTTCTTTACTTTGTTTTCCTATTTCTTCACTATTTTGCTCTTCTTCTTCACCCAACATCACACCAACTTTAGGATAACAATAACTGATCTCAACACACCTTTGTTTCCTTTTCTCTTCTCTTTTCCAAGAAATAAATTTCTTCCTTTTTCTCTCAACAAGCCACTTAATGGGCCATTTCATTCTTCTCTTCACATTCCATCCAAGAATACTTTCTCTCTTCTTCCTCTCTATCATCAATTTCAAATCTTCCTCTATCTCACTAAAATTAGCCAACACATCCTCATTAGTCAGCCTCTTCTTTCTCTCACTCTTCTTTAACTTATCATAATATCCAACTGAAAATAAACCCTTCATTTTTCTCACTTTCTTCTCAATTCTCTCTTTTTTATTCTCTACTCAAGAAATCCTTTTACACCATGTTTATTCTAAGTACCTAACCATAGAATTCCACCTAGTATTTTGGAACTAATTTCATTTCTTTCTCAGCCTCCAATTTTGTTCCACTTTGGATCACTCTTTACTTTTCTCTATTTTCTCTTTTCAAGCCTTCAAAGGCTAAGGTTTCTTTCTCACACTTCTTCACTATCATAACCCTTCAAACTGATTTTTTTTTTTGATAAAATTAACACTTTACAAATAAATTTGGTCGGAGTCTATGCAATAGGAGAAGAATCAACACATAAAGAAATAAAATGTAATAATATATTTAGCATAAAAGTTAAATATTATAATGCTTAATTGTAAGAGTTAAGCATGCTTAACTCCTTTCTTGGACTTTTTCGTTTCCTTCTAGTTCATTGTTTTCTGTTCCTCGTCTTGTAATGGCCCCTGGAAGCCGATCCCTATTTTTACCTTATCTAATAAAAAAATGGAGATAGTAGAACAACCTCCATAGAAGAAAGATATAATAACCTGTTTAAAATATTACATGTAAAACAAAGATAACCACAAAATATATATTCTACTAACAAAATAACTTATTAATTACTATGGTAAAACATTAATTACCATGAGCACTAATATAGGATATCCTAACATTCCCTCCTAGTGGGAACATGGGGAAAACATCCATACTACATTGTGCTTGATTTCACAGTCATGTGATTTTCCTTTGGATTATCACAAACCACGAGATGGTTTTCCATTGGTTAACCAAAAACTGAGAGTAAGGTGGTTTTCCAGTGGTTGACCACAAACCACAAAGGGGTGAAGGTTTTCAAATAGTTTACTTACAACCATATAGTGATGTGCCAGTGCATTCTTTGGCTCTCATCATGGTTGCTCTCCAAGAGGTTACATATCGGAATCCATCATAGTGCAAATATATCATTTCAAACATATACAAATTGAAGCATTGTGTCATTTCCTCCCCACAATGTGAAGTTTCCATAACACTTTTATTCGCAAAACACCGCCCACACTCACACATATCACCAAATAAGTATGTGCGGCCTCGTCGGTGGTGACTAATGAGAGGACGCCAATTTTCCTCCATCCTCTAGTTTCATGTTACTAGTTCAACTAGATGTGATCATGGGTCTCAATTACAAATTGGACATTGGATTCCATCGATAGTACGTCCGTAAGGCAATTTTTTTATTTTTACAATTTTATACTCTTGAGACTTGACTGGACAAGGATGACACAACTTCTAAAATTAAAACACAAGACTCATTTATTTAAACAAATAAATATATATCCACATATTTTGTGAACTAATGGCTATAACTTCACAATTATTTCACAATACGTGGCTTTAACAAATAAATTAATTCTAAACTCTAATACCAATATTGACAATATCAATTCTAATGTTATGACCTTAAAAAAAAATTAAATCTTCTTTTCGCATATGAAACAACATATAGACCTTGTTAAATGACTGGAATAGATTAAGATTGACAAATGACCTTTACAATACAATACTATTGACTTTTAAATAAAATTACCCATGAAAACTCACAACTTACTTATACTTATGGACCGAATCCAATCATAAAGTCTTACAAAAAAATTTAGAGGAGAATTTATCAAATTTGGACACATGAAAAAAATCACATGACGTGATCCTGATATTGTAAGTCAACCGCTGGTGTGCATGTAGTCGACTTTTATTATCGTTGCACCATCCAACAAAAAAATACGCCTACAAGATTCTCAAACTTGGAAAACCTCTCGTTGTTAAAGATTACGCACGAGTTTCATAAAGGAGATAAGAAACTAGGTCTGTAACGACTCAACAATCTTCAAAATAGAACAAAAATGGTTCAAAATGCTTCGATTTGCGCACATGTAAATACGTTGACAATAAATAGATAATTTCAATAACTCCTCCTCAATGTAGAGAAACATGCCTAGAATAATAGATTGAAAAAGTCACAATGATCTGCTCTGGTCAGTGAGCACGCACGAAAATAAAATTATTTTTCATTAGTCGGGTCAGCCAATCACTATAGTGTCTCTACCCCATACAACATCTCATATCTCCATTAGATAATTGATCGGATCGCTCTGATACCAAATCATAAATTTGGTCAGTGTTTGTGTGGCAGGGGAAGAATCAACATAGAAAGAAATAAAATATAATAACATAGTCAGCATAAAAGTTACATCTTATAATGGCTATTATATAGCCATGGAAATGGTAGAACAACCTCCGTAGAAGTAGGATCTAATAAGCCGTTTATAATATTACGGGTAAAACAAACATAACCACATAATATATATTCTACTAACAAATTAACTTACTAATTACTACGGTAAAACATTAATTACCATAAGCACTAACATAAGATATCCTAACACACTTAAGACTCATTATCAATATATTCTAATACCTTTTTATCCCATTTAACCGTTTCTAAAGTTTTAGTGTTCAACTCCAAGTCCATATAATGTTATTCTCTTTTTAGTGTTTACAATTAGGCCTTTCTACTAGCCCTTCAAGCATACAAACCATTGTGTCTAGATCAAACCACCAACTTTCATGAATAAGTGTTTAGTTTTTTAGGTACCTTTTATTTATTTCTCACTTCTTGGTAAATTTCATGGTTTGAATCCTAATACAACATTCCAACTCTAAACTTTTTCTTTTGAAGACAAGGCAATTAGTTCTCTTAGGGTTTTAATGACCATCTAGCTTTTTGTCACTTTTCAATCAGTTTAAACCTCTAATACACATTAAACCATCTTAACACACTTTATTCATGCCATTATTAATTCTCCATCACCCTTGTTTCATCATTCACCTTGTTTTTCAAGTTTAGCTTCTTGACCTTCTTGACTTACTCTTAGCACATACAACCCTCTTATCTCTATTTTAACTTTCATTGGCTTTGGATATGTTTATTGGCTAGCTCACCTTCTTAGTGTTTCTCACACCTCCTAATCACTTCCTAAAATAATCCATTATATATTTCAAGACACTTTTCACTTCAATCTCTTGCTCACTTGTTCCTTTCAAGCTCTCAATATGACTGTACAAGACAATCAAGTTTTACTTTTTTTTGATGGCTTCAAAAGACTTTCCAACACTCTTCAAGGATCTTAATACATACTAACAACATACCAAAATTGTTTGACTAATACTTCCTTTATATATTTTGTTTCTAGGACCATTGTCACACTAGTTCAATCAAGACTGTCACTAGCTTTTATATACAAGACTAACTGTGAAATCTCTTCCTTTTGCACCACTTAGTGTTATCACTTTTGCAATGGATATTTTCCTCCTAATATTCTCTCTGAATTATCAATAGTATTCTCAAACCTCAAAGGATATATATAGCTTATTATACTAAGATTTTTTCCTCCCTAAGTTCTCAAACCGTGCATAATCACTCGTGTCTGAGTTAAGATACTTTGGGTTATAACCTTCTTCAACTATGTTCGGAACTTCCTAATCACCTTGACAAATTGTTAACCTCTTTATTCACTAACTCCAAACTTGATTCCATGGTTAAATCTTGGCAATATACAGTTTTCTTAGTTTCTAGACCCTCAAACAGGGTAACTCATATTGTGAGGGTTTTTCTAGTTTGTTTATCTTGCTTATACCCTATAAGGGTTATTGAAAATTCAAAACTTTTGTAGTCATTTTAATACCCTTATAACAATAGTCTAATCCCATGCATGCCGGCCTATCACCCAGCGGGTGTTGGGCACTCACCCGAGGCATGCGCGGGTGCCAAGCCCCTCCTTTATGTGAGTTGTGTGAGAATACATCATTAATGACAGATTTAGATGCAGGAAAGAAAAGAACCATGCATTCATTCTAAGAGCTTAGGATGAGTTATTATATCAATGCATCCATTCAGATAACAAAAGAGAAGTATCAAACAAAATACATAACTGATTCATAACACAAAGGAAATGCACTAGGGTTTATGCTCATGAACAACATATATTCTTTAGAACAGAACCTTATATTCATGTTAACAAGTTCAATAACCACATTACATTCATTAAGGCCATAACAGACCAATATAACAATGCAGATCAGAGTCATGCATCAGGAACCTAAGCTATGCTTTCCACATTACAAAAACCCATTACAGACCCATCCCTCTAAATATGCCATTTCACCTACAGTCCTCCTAATACCTTAACCCATAGAACCCATTATTATCTCTGTATATTTTCACATATCAAACATTATATGATGCCCCTCTGATCCTCCTTTTCTTCTAACCAAGCATCTCTATATATAGCTTTAGTCTCCACTACCATGCCTTCCTGAGATAACAGATCAGTTGCCAAGTGTCCATGTGGTCCTCCAATGGAGCATGCTTCCTTTGATCTGAGCTCTCCACTCTTTGCAATGATGTCTTTCTGGATCCTTCCATCACATGCATGGAATATTCCTTTCTTGACCATACAACTTCCAGGCTGGCACCTTATCCACTCCACATGCTAGATGGGTCACACTTTTCTCATGTGCTTCCTGGAACACCAAATATGGCTAAGTCCCAAAACCTATCTTTCCTTGCACACACACATGTGTTCTGCTAAACCCTGCTAAAACCCTATGTCCTGCACTTTCACCCCGCGCCCCTTCTTCAAATAGGTCCCCGCGTGTGCCCACATGCCTTCTTGTACTTAGCCAATATTCTGGGGCCCAACATCACCCCACACTACTCATGTTCTCCATCCTCAGAAACACTTCTCTTTAATGAATAAAGAATGGTGGGCTCTGAATAGTGGGAAAAAGAATGAAGGAATGAAGAATTGGGAGAAAGAATGAAATAATGGGGAAATGAAAGAGAACAATGCTTATTTTTGAAGGAGGAGAGGGAAATCCTTCCCTATTTCTACCTCTAGTTTTTCCCAGGCATCAACCTCACTCTGCACTTGCTGACAGAGGTCTCCGACTAGGGCACTCACCTCCTCAAAACTTAGTTCCTCCCCTTTGGCACTCATTGTCTCAACAATACTCTCCAATTGTTTTCCCAAGTCATCAAGTGCATCCATCCTGTGGGTGATCTGGGGGTATAATTCCTTTAGCCAGATTTTGATCGAGCCTCGCAAGGTCTCGATAGCTTCTGACTTCTTTTCTACCTCAGCCAGGATTTTATCCCTTTCTGCTCTGTTCCCCTTATTCTTCTCTTGAAACTCCTTGAGTTCCATTTCATGTGTAGCAACCAGGATGCTTGCCACTCTATCTCTATCAGCACAATTGTCATATGCAACTTCAACAACTTGTGCAGGTGGCCTTTACCTCTGCAAGGAGTTTGGTATATCGAGCAATGATCTCGACAACCTTCAGCTTCTCTTCCTTTTCTTGGCATGCCAATGCCTCTTCTACAGATTCTAAAGTGAGTGGTCATCTTTCCATCATGAGGATGTGAGTCAAATCCTCTAGACACTGCAAGGTTGATTCATATTTTTTCTCGGGTGGTGCTAGGTCAGGATGCTTTAAGACAATAACATCTGTAATCATCTCGATTTTCTTAGTAATCTTCACACACCCTTTCCTTCTCTTCTTTCAGTTCACACCTTAACTACACACTGATAAGATCTCTTCTTGCTTCAATTCTTTACTCTTCTCAGCGAGTTCCTCCTTTTTCTTCTCCAATTCCTCCTCCAGGAATCTCACCCTATCATTTCTCCCAAAAAGTCTGGCCTCAATCTCAACTGAAAACTTTGTTGAGTGCATTGCAGACTTGCTCATCTGACAATTGTTGAGCATTCACCAAGGGATTTACTCCTTTCATCTCTGGCACCTTCATCAGTGCTCTCTGACTTACTTCAAACTCAGGTTCATCCACGTGGGACTCGAACACCCAAGATAACATCTTTCTGGTTCATGGATATGCACCTTCTTCATCAAACAAAGTCATAGCCAGGAGTTGTTCTGTTGGTATGGTGCTCTGGAAGCACACACTTAGCACCTTTCTTGGATCATTAATGTAGCCCATCCCTTTCCCTTGTGCTACTATTACACCCTTCCCACCTATTCACACAGCCTTTGGGAAGCTTACCACCAAATTGGGATTCCCACCCATGCTGCCATATTCTTTCCCAATGCTCTCTTCTTCCATTTCCTTCAAAATTTCATCTGCGCTCCACTCCAACTCCTACTCCACCAAGTCCTTAATGATGCCCACTACTTCTCTTTCCATGGATTCTTCCACTTGTTCCTTGGTGAGGCTTGGGGTTCTCTAATTTTTGGTGCTTACCTCTTCACTCACCCCCTTGCCTTGATCATCTGCTTCCTCCTCATCATTCTTCTCTTCATCTTCCTCCTCCTCCTCCTCCTCAGAGTCATGTACATTATATACTAGATGGTCTTGACCTCCCTCAGGCTCATCATCATCCCTGTCACCAATGTAGGCCTCTAGGCTCTTTGTTTCCTCTGAGTCTTCCTTTTCTGCCACCTTCTGCTTCTTCCTAACTGGTGATTCCAGTATAGGAGATTCTTCCTTCTCTTTCTCCTTAATAGGTGACATCTTCCTTGGTGATTCTTCATGTGTGAGGGGCCCTTCATGCTCTGGTGCCTCTTCTTCTGGGGTCTTTTCCTTGACTAGGGACTTCTTCCTACATGCGTAAGTGCTAGGCTTAGCACTTGCTTCTGGCATGCCCACAGATTGTGTTGTTTACACACTTGGTGCCTTCTTCTCCTGCACCTCTTCTCTTTCCCTCTTCTTTGGTGTGGCCTTTTTCCTCCCTATGGGGTCTTCTGGAATGGAGACATCACTCTCTAGATAGGTGCCTTTCTCAAACTTAGGCCTTATGCACAGATATACCCTTGTTGCAGCCCTTCTGGTGATCGGCAACGTTATCAGCTTCATCATCTGTACTTCATGGGAGACATACTTCTCCACATATGCATGCTTCTTAGGGTATACAAGCTTCTGATGCAACTCACGGTGGTCTTGGTCTACCTCACTAAGGTCAAACCTTAGCCTTTTGGCCTCCTTGAACCGGTTGACCCCTGCTTGGAAGTATTGCATGGTGAAGGAGAAAGGTAGCTTGCACCATGGACTCTTAGTCCCATCTGTCAATGTAAACCTGCCAATGCAGAAATGTTGATATACTGCAAACTCTACCTCTCCATCCATGAGCACGGGAAACTACTCAGGGATCCTCCACTCTACCTTGAATGCATCACACATTCACTTGTACCACTTTTCTAGGTGCACCTTGTGAGTGGCCATCATGGTTTCACAAGTATATTTCTTGAACCTTTTCACGGGTGAGGGATTGTCTTCTGGATACTCCCAAATGAACTTCTCTAGCCCATCAGGCACTCCAATCTCTGAGAAGATGATGGTGAGGAGAATTTTTCTGACTAGTATCTTTTCTCCTTCCTGCGCACTTTTATGATCTCATCTGCAATAAAGGTGGACAAGTTATAGATGGTCCCTTCTAAGATCTTCTCAGCATACATTTAACCATGCCTTGTTTACTTGCGTCCATCTTTCTTGATCATTAAGCTTGGTGACTAAGCACATGCCCATCCTCATAGTAGGGTCAGGGATTTCTGTGATGTCAAAGTACCATGAACCCTTTTTGTAGTCATAAGCCTCCACAGTTTCCTTGATGGCCTCCTTATCATCCAAGTCATCATCTATGGATTCTCCTTCACAATTTAGGCCAGTGAACTTGGATATAAGCTGAGGGGTTATGCACATCTTGTGGCCTACAAAATAGAAGTGGTCTTCATGTACGCATGACATCAACCACTGATATAGCCGCTCAAGCTTGCCAAAATAAGGCAACTCATCTAGTTAAACAACCCTGCCTTCTCCAACTTTACCTTTACTTCATCACTATATATTGGCATTCCATCTGGTGTCCTCTTGTTAGTTGGATGAACCAGTTCCAATGCCATTTCTTTCTCAGTAGTGCTCATGTGATGGTTGTAATCACTCATGGCCATTTGTCTCAAGTGTGACACCCACTCTTTCCCCAACAATACTCCATCTGGGTACTACATTTCTGCATACCATTCTTCATTGGAGCTAACGACTGTAGTGGTTTTCTTTCCTTTTCCCTTTCCCTTCTGTTTCTTTGGTGAAATGGTCACCTTCTTTGGTGCCATGTTTTCTTGTCAGGTTACAACCTAAATCCCTCCTTCTTCTGATCTACTACTCTGCTCAACTCTAAGGCTCCACTCCATGAAGAATCCTCCTTCTTCCATGCCCTAGCTTCCAAACCCTAACTAGGAACAACTTCTTCCACAAGACAACATATTCTAAAAAGAACTCTCCCCATGCCCATGTACTCTTTCCACTCTAGTTTGTAGATCAAACCTAGTCACAAACTTTATGATTCTTCTTCCTTCACACAAATCTCTCTAGATGCCCTAGTTTGCAAGAGCTCTAACTTTGCAAAAAGCAAGGTAAATAATAACATGCCCGACTTCATACTTATAGTTTTTTCTCCTCTCTAGCAATAAATGCTATACCACCTACCAACATACTTAGCATTAAATGTGGATTTTTCCACTAGGCCAACCTTAAGTGCCCTTACCCACATGCCCAATCCTACATGAAAAACCTTCTACAACCTTCTGGCGCATAAAAATCCTAATCTGACCGAAGACTCTTATGCATGCGTCTTCATCACCGAAGGTACTTCTTCTGTCCTTTACCTGATTTTTTCCCTCACCTACCTCATGTTGTTCCTGCACTCTTCATCCTTTGTACGTGGTCTTTGTTACAACCTTCTTGACACCACAATTCATTATCCACCATTTCCCCATGCACTTTCTCAATCTTACATGCTTCCTTCTACTGGGCCATTCAACTTTTACTACTGGCTTATACTTTACTTTGCACTACTCCACCCCACACTAAAATAGATGTGTGGTCCTCTGCACATACACAACCTTAGAAAATAATGTGGTTACCAGTGCACAAGGTGCAAAATAAAACAAAAAGAAAGGAACAAGCAACGAGAAAGGGAAACACAAGAAAATAAAAAAGTGTAAAGGAAAATCCTAAACTAATGGAAATACTACCTTATTTACAAACACCAAGAAGACTTATTTATAGTAGGGCTTCAACCTACTCCCATTGAAATGACCTGGTAATTCATCCCATCTAGCACTTGTAACTGACATGCACCTGAATCAAGGATGTACGAGATGATGTAAGGTCCTAGCCAATGGACTTTCAACTTCCCAGGATGGCAGAAACTTGGAATCATACAACAAGACCATCTTCCCAACCTTAAACTATTTTTTCTTGAGATGACGATAATGTCAGGTCTTTTGTCTTGCCTTTTCTATCTTCTGACTCCATCTAGAAAGTGATCACCTTTCATCTAACTACATCAACTTATCAATCCTCTCTTCCATCACTTTTTCATCATCCAATCCTCCTACGTGTGCTATACACAGTGATGGTAACATGAATTCAACTGGAAAAATAGCCTCCATGCCAAACACCAACTGAAATGGTGTGGCCTTGTTCAATATTTTGTAGGTTGTCCTGTATGCCCATAGAATGGATGATACTTTGTCATCCCAATCTTGTCTTCTGACATCACAGATCTTGGTCAACGTGTGACTTAGTATTTTGTTAAATGCCTCAGCAGTTCCATTTACTTGAGGGTGATAAGGGGTAGTCTTGTGATGGGCCACCATAAATTCTGCTAAAATCCTGACCATTTCATTTAGAAAATGTGTACCTCTATCACTTGTCAAGCTTAAAGGACATCCATACCTACTGATTATGTTCTCCCATAAAAATATAGCAGTTGTCACTTGTAGTGCAATCCTTTGTAGGCACTGCCTCTACCCATCTTGTCAAGTAATCAGTGCAAGTAATGATATATCATGAACCAGTCCTTCACGCGGCTGGTGAAATTGGCCCTACAAAGTCAATTTCCCATTTTTCAAATGGTTCAGCACTGGCTATTGGTCGCAAAGGCATTTCATCCCTCTTTCTAGGTTTTCCAAGGCACTGGCAATGGTCACAGGCCTTGCAAAACTCAATACAATCCTGGTAGATGGTTTCCCACCAAAGCCCTACCATTAGAATCTTCCACACGTAGCATTTCCTGCATAGTGTCCTCCTGCAATCCCACCATGCACTTCCTCCATAATTTCCATGCACTCATGTTCCAATACACATCGGCACAGAACCTCATCACATCCTAACTTATACAGATCTCCACTAATCAACATGTAGGGTGTGACACATATTGCTAACTACTTCCTCTCCAGAGCCTTCATCCCTTCCGGTGCCACACCAGTTTTCAAGAATACAATGATATCTTCCAAGTCTGAGGGCATGTGCCACAACCTAAATAGTTGTGCATCTGGCATGGTATCCTCAATGCTTTGCATGTCCTCCCCTGAGTCAATCCTTGATAAGTGGTCAGGCCCTGAATTTCTCTTCCCTAGTTTTACAACCACCGTGAACTCAAACTCTTGGAATAATAGGACCCAATGACATATGTGCCCTTGCAAAATGGGCTTGTTCACCAAGTATTTCAATGCCATGTGGTCTGTATAGAATATAAAGGGTGTTGCCAATAGGTACTGTCTAAACTTATGCAGTGCATAGATCATTGACAGTGCCTCACGCTCAGTAGTTGTGTAATTCTATTCTGCCTTTGTCAACTTCCTACTTGCAAAACACAAGGGGTGATCAACAATCCCCTCACTAGGTTGTGCTAGTACTACTCCCATGGTTGTTCCTGAGGCATCAACATGCACATGGAAAGGCTTATCCCAAGAAGGAAAGCGTAGTATGGGCACAGTGACAAGTTTATCCTTCAAAGTGTCAAATGCCTTCTGTTGCGCCTCTCCCCAATGAAAGGCACTCTTGTGTTTTAGCAATTCCTCCAAGGGCATGGTGATCTTGGCATACCCCTTGATGAATTTCCTGTAGTACCCCATATGCCCAAGGAATCCATGCACACTGCACTTTGACTAGTAGGCTCCCCCAATCCCACAATAACTGCAACTTTGGTGGGATCCACTAGTAGGCCTTCCTTACATATAATATGTCCCAACAGGGTTCCAAATGGAGTAGCAAAGACACATTTCTTAATGTTGAGGGATATCCTCAACTACCAACATCTCTCAAACATCAGCCTCAAATTGTCACAATGGTCTTTTACCAGCCCATACACAGTCCAGTCATCCAGGTAAACTTGAAGAAATTTATGGATGAAGTCCTGAAATGCTTGTACCATGATGCACGAGAACACAACAGGCACATTCTTCAATCCAAAAGGCATAACCATGTAGGAAAAACTTCCCCATTCAGTGGTGAAAGTTGTCTTTCTCTGGTCTTCCTTTGCAATCCTGACTTGGTGATACCCTGAGAACCCATCCGTGAAAGAGTAGACCTCACGCCCTAGCTACTCCCTCCAGAATTTATTCATTAAAGGGGCTTGGGAAAGGATCGATGACACATACTACATTCAGGTCCATGTAGTCCACATAGATCCTTATTATTCCATCCTTCTTGATACTTATGACCATTGGGCTTATCCATTCTGATTCCTCAATGGCTTCAATAATACTATATGTTATCATCTTTTCTATTTCCTCCTTGACCTTTACATGCGTAAATTAGGATTCATCTGATAAGGTCTCTTCCAAATCGGGTGTGCACCTTCCTTCAACTTGATCCTCATCTCCCCTAAGGAATGGTGGATGCCTTTGAGTTCATGGTACCCACGAGGGAATAAATCCTGAAACTCACGCAATAGATCAATGATCTTTGAAACTTCTTTCTCTGACCAATAGTCCCCAATGATAGCTTCCTTAGGTTTTGTCTCTGTCCCAATGTTAACCTTATTTGTTTTCAAGGGCTCATGGTAGGCACATGCTCACTCATCAGCACTATCTATGACTTCACACATACCTTCAGAATGGTTAACATCCAAACTTTCCATTTCTTCACCATCTACTACATAGACCATTTTTCCTTTTTCCTTTTCAATGCATGTGCACTCAAGCTATATTTCTTTGATTCCTCTTCATCAAAACACATCTCTAAACAAGGTTCTCCTAGTAACTCCAGTATTCTATCTTCTTCCATAGCACTATCTCCCATTGTAAGGTGCTTGACTACTTGTAACACCTTATCTGTTGATGGCTTTGTACTCCTATACTCAAAATCTTGAATGAGATCAGCCACCAACTCCTGCCAATTACCTATTTGATGGCGCATCTCTGAATGAATATACCATGCATGCACACAACCTTGTAAGGTGGAATATAACTTATGCACCCATAATGAAGGTGGTAAAGCTTCTGCGTCTTTTATCTAGGCCTTCTCACACACTTGGACATGAAATGAGGCGGTCTCTTTACCATGGTAGTCTTGAATGACAGTGGGCACATTTGCTCCTGAGAACCTTACAGAGAATGTGACCTTACCTCACACCATTCTAGAAGGCTCTCCCGATGTGTAGCCCACCAATGTGCTTGTAGTCCTGAGAATGTTATAATTGAACATCTCTCTTCTCTTGACCTCATTTTTCCACTGAGCCTCCATTTCTCACAAGAAATCATCAGGGTTGGCTCCTCCAGAGTAACTTGGTAACTTCTTCCCTCCTAGGTGCTTGACTGAACATGCCCTTGTTACCCTTGTTACAGATCCTCTCAACTTTCACCCAATCAACTCATAAGTCCCATGTGCCCAATTGTCACATGCCATGCTAGTGGTATCACTAAAGGACTGAGCATCTTCAAACTGGATAACTCCCTCTGTGGGATGAATTATCACAGGGTCTCTAATGGAGCACACATAAATTCTATCAAGGACTTCCTCTCCTAAGGGCTCAGTATAGGGCACTGATTTTCCATCTGTCAAGGGGATGATGACCCATTCCTCCTTGTTCTCAAAACTTATATACCCCTTGTTAAACCACAGGTCATCATTGTTCTTGTAACACCAAGGGTGCCCAAGTAATGCTGGAAAATTATCCACCTTGGTGAGCACCAAGACTTCAAAGTCCCAGTGAACTTAGCCCCTTGAATAGTGATAACTGCATCCTTCAAGACTCCAATGGGCATTTCCTTTGTCATGTTTTCCATATATAACACATTCGAAGATGGTTGTAATGTGGGCCTTCCCATTTGATGCCAGGCATCCAAGGTAAGAACATTGACCTCCTCTCCTATGTCAATGAGGATATTACTCAGAAGCCATCCATCAACAACTACATTCAAAGTAATCTCCTTATCATAGTCAAGGCTGTGAGGAGGAAGGTTTGCATGCAAAACCTACCTTTTACGTTCTGCTCTGCAACGTGCTCCCTTCTCCCACAGCCATTCTCCTAGGAATCAAATAATATTCTCTTGCCTTAACATCCTAAATACTTCCTTGACTTCATCCAGGTCCTCCTGGGGAGCCTCATAATTCTTCCTTTGCTCCAACTACTTTGACTACTCCTTTAGACATTGGATCTCCCCTTGCAAACTCTGAATCACATCCATAGTCTCTTGATACACTTCCTTCTGATGAGTAGGGTCTGGATACTTCCCATGTACCACTTCTTCCCTAACAACCAGTTTTTGTCTTGGCATCTCCCTTGCATGTGGCCTCTACTCTCATGTTGTCACCAGTACAGGTTCTAATCCTGACTCACACACCACTCTTGGCATCCACTGTGGGTCAGCCTTCTTTATGCTCACCATCCCAGTGCCTTGTTCTTTCTGGTGTTGTTGGCTCATGTGCTCAAACAACTCAGGCACTCCTCGTACTTATATTTCTTTCTGCATCATGAGCACTACAATAGATCAGGACACTCACGCTTATAATGCTCTGTAGACCCACAATTATAAGAAGTTCCTCATGGGAACTCACTTCTTCCTCCACCATGGTTACTGTGACCACAAAATCCTCCATGAAAACCTCTTCCACACACTCCTCCATCTGCGTGCCCTTCATAGCGGTGATCATCATCCTTGGAACTACTTGCAAGGCTAGTCTGGCACACACCAAGATCAATAACATCATGAATCTGGTCAATCAGTCCTACAATCCTTGGTATCATGGGTCATAGAGGTACAAATCTTATAGTAATAGGACACATTCTTATGGATCACACTGTGTAGTAGAGGACATCTACTTGCATCATGGTCCCCATGGAAAATCTCACAGTCTATCACCATTACACATATCAATTCTGAGGGAAACTATCCTTTGCATGCCCTTCCACTTCACAGTCTATGCACCAAAGACCACTACGAACCTCATGCACTGAATTTGTAGACAAATTCTCCAACTGCTTGGCCATTGCAGCAATTTGAGCCTCCAGAAAAGGGCTAACACTAGTATCAATGCTCCTAATAGCCTCAATGCATAAGGAAGCTTCCAAGGCCTCACACAGGTCTGTGAAAGTCTTGTGTGATAGTTCCCTTCTAAATGGTGTTATCAATCCTCCAACAAACCATTGAGCATGTTGAGAAGGGTGAATGTCATAGGATAGTTTTGACAAGAGAGTCTTGAACCACACATCATACTCCCACACACTCTCTGCCATTCCTTGTTGGATCTCCTTCAGAGTGTTGATGCTCTTCTACTCAAATTCAGGGATATGGAACTCTGCTAGGAAGGCATTCTTCAATGCAGTGTAGTCTACCACCATTTGATGGGGGTCATACTTCTGATACCAACTATGTGTGTGCACCCTTGCAACATCATTGCAAACTCACTTGTTTTCCACTCTGGGGTAGTGATCCCTTTCACCATAGTAATTCACACTTGTGGACATGCTCTGCAACATCCTCAATACCCCTGTAGTCTGGTAAGTGCAAAGACATCTCAAAAAATACTTGTGGAGGTGGTTGTGGCCCTTGTCCTCCTGATCCAGAGCCTTGGTTCCCTCCAGTGTTTCCTCCTCCACCAGATCCACTAGATCCACCTAGGTCTTATTCCTCCTGACCCACCAGATCCTCTAGATCTGCTAGGTCCACCAGGTCCTCTAGCTCCTATACCACCAGATCCACCTCCTGTAGCTAGAAAATGGCCTGAAGTGGTCACACCTAGTGTCCCCAACATCCCACTGAACTACACACGATGGTTTGTGATATTATCCCACTACCAGTTGTGTGTCCCATGCCACTTCTAGATGTGATACCCAAACCTTGTGTATTTTCACCTTGTCCAAAAATTCCTCCAAATACGGGAATGGTTTGCGCAGCCATGGATGTCCCAATGAGAAATTATATCTCCTAGACATAGATTGGTTACTCCCACTGATACCAATTGGTTTAACAATACTTCTCCCTTGATATGGAAAACCAAGCACAGGGGTTGGTCACCAGGTGGGTTCAGATGCACACCGAATGGCTCTCCTTTCTCCATGTGATGAAATCTCATCACAAGCTGAAGGGGCTTCTCTCCCACACTTTCCAAGATGGGGTAGCACAGACTGCTCAGGTTCCACATCCTCTACGTGAACCTCAACTCCTTCCCACAACATCTACCTCCATAGATCCATCACACCTACAACCTCACATTGTCTAGCCATCTCCCTTTCATGAGCTTCACTATATTTGAGTCATCTCTCTTCTCTTTCTTTTTCAGCCACAATCTCTGCCATCTTCCACCACCCTAGCTTCCTCACCCAATGCTCAGAGAAGCTTAGCCGGCCATAGGGAATGCCTCTAAACTTAGGGTAATGATCAAGATCTTCATAGCCAAAGGGATAACATGTAAAAATGATCCTCTGGGCTCCCTCAGAAACTCAAACTCAACAACCTCTGGGAAAGAATACGTAGAAATGGCATATTCTAGAGTATAACTGGTCAGGACTCCTTTCCACCAGTGATCAACAACACACGTCCAAGTCAGATCTACATCCTGTAGCCTCTGGTAATCATCTTGGGTCCATACACATGATCTATAGTACCAACTCGATCTGGATGAATATGTTGAAATCCATTCATATATTTCTACTGGAAAACAACAAAAGAACATCTCATACAACTCATGGTACAGGTTCTCTTCTACCCATCTACGTGCATTGAACTCAGGTCCAGTGCTGAATCTTTGAGAAAACTCATCCTCCGTGCTCTTGAACCATGCTTCAACACTTTCCAAGGTCAAACATTCTGTCATCACACATCACAGGAACCAAGATGTATGCCATTTCTCACAACAACTTTGAAAAGAGGTCCCGACAATGGAACCAAGATGTAGTCATTTTTATACCCTTAGAACAACAGTCTAATCCCATGCACATCGGCCTATCACCCAGTGGGCACTGGGTGCTCACCCGAGGCATGCATGGGCGCCGAGCCCCTCCTTTATGTGAGTTGTGTGAGAATACATCATTTATGACAGATTTAGATGCAGGAAAGAAAAGAACCATGCATTCATTCTGAGAGCTTAGGATGAGTTATTATATCAATGCATCCATTTAGATAACAAAAGAGAAGTATCAAACAGAATACATAACTGATTCATAACACAAAGGAAATGCACTAGGGTTTATGCTCATGAACAACATATATTCTTTAGAACAGAACCTTATATTCATGTTAACTAGTTCAATAACCACATTACATTCATTAAGGCCATAACAAACCAATATAACAATGTAGATCAGAGTCATGCATCAGGAACCTAAGCTATGCTTTCCACATTACAAAAACCCATTACAGACCCATCCCCCTAAACATGCCATTTCACCTACAGTCCTCCTAATGAGGACCTTAACCCATAGAACCCATTATTATCTCTGTAGAGCTTCACCTATCCAAACGCTATATGATGCCCCTCTGATCTTCTTTCTTCTACACACTCATCTCTATATATAGCTTTAGTCTCCACCACCATGCCTTCCTGAGATAACAGATCAGTTGCCAAGTGTCCATGTGGTCCTCCAATGGAGCATGCTTCCTTTGATCTGAGCTCTCCACTCTTTGCAATGATGTCTTTCTGGATCCTTCCATCACATGCATGGAATATTCCTTTCTTGACCATACAAGCTTCCAGGCTGGCACCTTATCCACTCCGCATGCTAGATGGGTCACACTTTTCTCATGTGCTTCCTGGAACACCGAATATGGCTAAGTCCCAAAACCTATCTTGCCTTGCACGCATGCCATGTGTTATACTAAACCTTATTAAAACATTGTCCTGCGTGCTTTCACCCCACACACCCTTTTTCAAATAGGTCCTGCATGCTCACACGCCTTCTTGTACTTAGCCAATATTCTCTTCTCTTTCTTAACTTTGATTCCTATGATTAAAATGAAGAGATTAAAGGTGATTAGGGTTATCAAAAACTAACTCACCCATAATTAAGAAAACCATAGTGATTTAAACCTTGGAAGAGTTAAAGAAGTCATGCCTAGGTGAAGAACATGTCTCATGACCACTTATTCTTACACCTATAATAACACTTAAACTATGAAAACTTGAATATTTGAAAGTGTGGTTTTGAAGGGAAATCTGTAAATACCACTTATTACATTTCTCAAGAGTCCAAATGGACTAAAAACACATCAAGACAACCCAAATGGACCTTTCACACCCTAAAACACCTACAAAATCTAAAATTTAATATCTACAAGTGATTTTCCTTCATCATAAGGGGATTCCACTGAGAGTGTGGATGATATAGGGATGAATCCTCAAGTGGATGGGTGACACAACAAAGTGGTAGACAACTGTTTGATAGGAAGAATGGAAAGGCAAAGGATTTAAGGAGTAGGAGGATGGGAGGTATTTTTCTCTTAGCATGTTCATCTATTTTGATAGTGAACATGAGAGCAACCTTATTTTGTTATTTCATAACAGTGTCGTCACCATGATTGTGAAGGAATAATTTTGTGTAACCCATTATGTGTGTAAACAAACAACACATAACAAAGAAAAGAGAAAAAATAAAACAAACCCAATATACACCGTAAAATTATGCACCATGGCTATGAAGAAGCCAAGATGATAATGAAATACGTGTAATTGGTCCAAAAATAATAAAAAAATGCAACACAACTTGAAAGGAAGATAATTAACTATGCCCCTAATGTGTGCCACAATGATAAGTAAGTAGATTTAAATTCCCCCAAGAAAGGATGTTGAAATGCAAGGGGATTAGGATCAGACCAAAGAGAGGAGTTAAATAACTCCTCATGAAACACTTGTTGGATCTGTATTGAAAATTAATATAAGAATAAGAAGGGTCATTACCCCAAGAAAGGATGCTAAAATTTATGGGATGGAATAAGATCCAAGATTTCCCTAAGAGAGGATGCATGTGAGGGAGATGATTGATTTGAATTTCTCCTAAGCATGGATATTCACATGTAAGGGATAAGATGATTTGTCGTGATAGTTGTAAGATGGTTGGAGCAATCACTAGGGTAGGAGTTAATTGTTTTGATTTTATCAAGCAGTATTTGTTGGAAATTTTGAAATTGTTTAAAGTTTTAGGATTTTTGATTTTTTGAATGTTTTTTGATGTTTGATTTCTATATGTGATTTTGATGATTCTTTACTTTTTTAATTTTTGGAATTTTGTGACTCAAGAAAGAGGGTATTATCAGAAAAAATGAAAGTGACATGGTAGGGAATGCCAAATGAACTATAAGGAAGCATTTGAATTCCCCAATAGGTTCAAATTAGTTAATTAGAGTACCCCAAGAGTGGGTGAGCATAGTGATGGAGTGGCAGACAACTGCATGATAAGAGAGAGAATAATATGTGAACAAACATCTAGAGGAATGGTGAATAAAAGGAATGGTTTTGGTCACAAAGGCCAAAAATAGGAAAAATTAGGGTTTTTAGGGTATAAATAGATAAGTGGGAGGGGTAGAAAATATCATATGTAATTTGTGCTATTATACTCCTTTTTCTATTTGAGTGATATAGGATCTTTGATTTCTAAGAGAGATGGTTCAACAAGCATGGTGGAAACATCATGTAGACTACGTGTCAGAGTTCGGGTGAGGCTAGATAAAGGTGTCATGGTAAGTAATAAAAAAAATTAGTTTTTTGATGCATTTAATGTTAGTTAATGCTAGGAGAAATTTAGAATTTAACACTGGTGCATGTACTTGAGTTTTCTTATGTATCCTATGAAATGTGCTAGCATATGAATATACATGCTAACATTCAACTAAGGGCATGAGTGTTATGAGGGAAATGTGTTAGCGTTTTAGACATGCTAGTGTCAAGGTAAGAGCATGAGCGTTAAAATGGATGTACTAGCATCGATGCACTAACTTTAAAGTGGATGCGCTAGTGGGAATGTGCTAACATGTAAGTACATGTGTTAGCATATCAAAGGGTGTGCGAGCATAATCAAGTGATTTTTAGAATATTTTTTTGAGGTTAGAATAGAAAAAAATGATCTAATAGTGTTTTTAGGTGATTTTTAGGAGATACCATTGTCATTAGACATGCGAGAGTGTCATAAATGATTATAGTTGATCTAGAGGAGATTCACACATAATCAGTAGAGATAGTTGGTCCCACTGCTAGAGATGATATGACTGACATACATTACACAACTGACACAAATTATAATGGATGATTGTTTATTGAACACATTGGCAGAGCGATGGCATATCAAGATTTATAATTTTAGGTAGCCAGCTGGTGAGATGATAGTGACATTAGAGGATGTGCATCAGATCAATTGGGTGCTGATACAGGGTATACTGGTGTAGTGGTAGGGGAATCCCATGTGGATAGTAGAACAAATATGGGATCTATTTTTGAAGGAGGATATTACCAGAGAGGGGATGGTTATGTAATTATATGAGTGCATAGATGATGGGATGGTAACACAACTAGCTATCTACCTTATGGATTGTATCAACGAATATTTGCTACATGATAAGTTTGGATCTCATTTTTAGCCTGGCCTGATTGGAATTATTACATATTTTATGGAGGGTATAATATTTTCATGGGATCAGTGTATATTATCCTATTCATATAGATATTTAGACTTGATATCCTATAAGGATTACAAGAGTCTGAGTCCAGTGACAATGTTATAGATATGGTCATGGGACCATATAACAATTAGATGACTAGTGGGAATCTTACATGCAAGACAACCAAATGAGCCATCATTATTTGGATTAGATAGTGGGTGATGTCTAGAGAGGCCATATGGGTGAAAAATATTTTAATACACGAGAGTTCAATGATTTACAACTTCATATGGTGATCTAGATGCTATATCGGCTATATCAGTAGATGAAAGATGTTATAGAGCTATGTACAACTAAGGTGAGTCGCTTCATTATCAGAAGTCGTAGCCATTTAGTGGAGATGTAGAGGTCATATCAAGTCAAGTGAAAGTTTGGAGTGGTCCAAGGTATACTTTCCAATGATTAGGGGTATGTACATGTTACACAGGAGACAATAGACTACGATCCATGGATTATAGAGTGGAAAATGAGGGTGGGATTCTTTGGAGTCATTCTACATGCATGGTATGCATAATTTCATATCATTGATCTAGGAAAACTCCAAAATACGCTATGTGGTATGTAACGATTATGCTTGAATAGATCACTATTCCATACGTAACTACAATAGTAGGGACACTAGCAAAAACCATGGTTGGGCCACAGAGAGGAGGTAGGGGTAGATTGGTTCAGGAAGAATTCGAGGCTATGTTATAGGCTTAAACATAGGCATAAGGACTTGCATAGGTGGATGAGTAGGGACATTAACATGTGTAGGTACATGAATAGGTTGTATAGGTGCCATTATAGATGCCACATTAGGTTTTATAGTATAGGTTCCTGTGCAAGTTATAGTTCATCCATAGGTTCTATTACAAGTATCAATGCATATTCTAGTGGCAAAGATAAAGGTACTAGGATAGAAAACTTTACAGGTTCAGGGGAAGGGACCAGTACAAATTCCCTTATAGATGTAGGTACCATTTTAGGAACTAGTGAAAATTCCACTATGACCACCAAGGCCATTGAGTCTAGGTTTTGGAGACATAGGTGGAGGAGATAGAGGTAGTGATGGATGGAGAGTTACAAGAGGGTAGGATGTGTAGTAGCATAGTACATAGGAATATCCATAGGGTCAAGTGATAACTCTAGGACCATTGGTTGGGCCATTAGTGGAGGTAATACAAGAAGAGAGGAATACTTCCATGATATGTGGAGATATTTCATTTATCACCATACAGACCCTTTAGAGGTAGCTAGATCATAGGACTATTAAGAGAGACAACATAAGACTAGCTACAAAAAGAACCACAAAGAGAGATCAAATTGTTAGACATGAACAATAACTAACCATAGAGGGATATGATGCACGCTGCATGGCGGAGGCATGTAGTATGGGAAATGTGATACAAGACATTATTGTTATATCAAAAAAGATGGGGTACTACTGGGCCCTATCTGAGGTAGTTATTCCTATAGTTCAGAGATCCCTAGACTATAATAGGATATTTGGTAGCATATCCTTGAGATATGATAGATCACAGAGGTCATCAAGTCCAGTTAGATTAGTGTATATGCCACCATTAAGAGGTGGCGAGGAGAGACTAGGAAGTCCAAGTGTGGCAAAGAGTCTCCCTTGAATCATCTATATGATATGTTTTATATGTTTTTATATATGCCTCATGATGAAGGCACATTTTTGTAGATCGATTCCCTTGATGGAATGTTGATATGTATATAAATTTTTTTAGATATAGTGTACATAGATATTTTTTGAAGTATATGAAATTAATGTGTATATGTGATTCATGGACATTTGACATGACATATGATGATGAGATATTTTGATTTGTATAGATGATGACATGATGTTGTATATTATAGTATATTATGATCATGATTTAATTTACTATGGATGTATGATGATGTATCATGGATGTATGATGATTACATGCTTGTTTCTTAGCTTACATGTTTGTATCTTAACTTTTATTCATAATGTATGATGGTTGTGTTAATTCTATTGTATTATTACAATTTTATAATCAAAACTATGATGAATACACACATAAAATATATTACAAAGAGATAACAAGATTGCAAACAAACCCTATACATATGGTAATTGATGACACCATGATTATGAATAAGTCACAGTGATTACAAAATACTTGTTATAGGTCCAAAAATGAAGATAAAAGTTGGAAGTAAGCCCAAAAGTCAAGGTAAAATGAGCTAAGATAACAAATGAACACAAACGATTGATAAAAAAATAAAAATTTGATCAATATAAAAATGAGGAATGAAATAAAAACCCAAAATGTAAAGAAAAATGAATATACCAATGATCATGGTGAGTAACATCATACCAAAAATTGGCCCAAAAAAAATAAAAACCAAAAACCAAAAAAATACAAAAAAGATAACAATGAGCCTAGTTATCTTGCCTCCTAAAATTGTTAAAAATCATGTATGATAATGAAAAACAATCTGTACACATATAGCAATATAAAAAATTTATATACAAACAAAAAATGCTAACAAAATCACCTATTGTCAGTCAATATATAGTAACAATACAACACAATTTGTAATAGCGACATCTAACTACATCCCTCTAATGTGTTCCACAGTGAAGGATAACTACATGTGAATTCCCCTAGGAAATTATATATGAAAGGGGATTGAATTGGACTAAATAAAAGATTAACTACTCCGCATGACACTCTTATTGTATCCTGTTGAAGTTTGATTTGAATTTCGATTGGACCATTTTTTTAGGAAAGGATATATGAGAGGAAAAACATAAAAACTGAATTTTCCTCAAGCAAGGAAACACTTGAAGGGTTGATTGATGGTATTTCCCATGAGAAATGATTCATGAAATGGGTAAGAAAAGTTGAGAATCATATCATAATATAGAACAATTATTAGGATTTAATTCAAATGGAGATATTGTAAATTGTGTTGACAATTTCTAAAATTTTGTGAAACATTTTATGATTTTTTGTGGTTTTTTATTGGTTTGATTTTTAGGTTATTGATGTATTTTATATTGATATGAGATTTTGAGATTTTCTAGATTTTTTGGACTTTTTTATATGATTTTTTTGAATTTTTAGATGCCAACGAAAAAGGAAAGGTGTCCTTAAACTGTATTAAGAATGGAAAAAATAAATAAGCTCAGTGAATACCAAATGTGAGAATATAAAGGAAGTAGGTGATTATGGATGGTAGAACACGATATTCACATCTTGAATAGCATGAACATGTGAAACACTGTGGTTTAGAAGGATGCAAGGAACAAAATAGTGTAAGAGTTTGTTTGTAATGTCATACCCCCAACACTAGGGATACTATTAAAGGATTTAGGAGTAGAAATTCTTCAGGTGAACCAAATTTATGGGATCTTTAAGATAGTTTCCATCTTCATCAGATAGTTTATATGATTTGGATACAAACTTAGTAGTGAAAATGTAGGGTCCCAACCAAATAGTTTCAAACTTTCCTTATTTATCACACTTTTTGTAGTATTCTTCTGATTCTCTTTAAGCACAAGGTTGCCAATATCAAATTTTCTTGGTTTAATCCATTTATTGTAACTATGATGGATCCAATTCTGATATAATTTTAGCTGATCTAAGGCATGGGCACACCTATCATCTAAAAGTTCCAGTTCTACAAGATGCACTTGAATGTAATCTTTTTCATGCACCAAATGTTGAAGTGACACACAAAGGGAAGGGAGCTCAACTTCTATGGGTAATATAGATGCAAAGATGTATATAAGGGAGAATGGAGTGACTCCAATTAGAGTTTGAAATGAATTTTGATACTCCCATAGGTCGGGATAGAGTTGTTTGTGTCAATTATAATCATGTTTATCAATGGTATTTTCCAATATTGATTTAATATTTTTATTAGAATATTTAGATTAGCCATTACATTGCATGTAATATGTGTTGAAACTTGGTGCATTGGTGTTATCATTAATGTCACTTGGTGTTGATGGTAAAGGTATGAGTGGTGAAGTGAGGCTCAGCTAGGGACATGAAATTTGATTGGTAGTGTCTCATAATGTTCATTGAGCATTCAGGAAGGTTTCAGTGAGGTAGACCACTGGAGGTATGAATATGGTTGGTAATATTTGATCAGGTGTTATACAAGTCATACATGATGATTATAGTATGTGTAAGATATTTTTGAATGAGAAACATGTCAAATGTTGGGAGTCGTAGTTGTAATTGGATCATTTAGGCCTAGTTCTAGAGCCTAATGAGGTGTAAGATCTCAATGAAAGACATGACAAGACTATGTAAGCATGGGAGGAGCCTAAGAATATTTCCTAGGGCATGTATGAGAATATAAAAATCCTTACTTTATCTCCTAGAGGTAAAATTTAAATGTTCACCAAAATTACCTTTGAGAAATGACAATGAATAGTGAGGTAAATGAGATTGGTTTGAGACATAGAAGAAAATTTATATAGAAACAGGTTATAAATAAATTAGAGGGATGTGTTTAAGTGTTTTATGTCAAGTTTCATCAAGGTTTGAAGAAGATTGTGGAAGTTATTCAAGTTTTACTAAAATTGCCTTCTTGAGAAATGCATATGAGCACCCTATCTTCTTAGCTTCCAAGAAAAATTATGGATCCTCCTTTAGATAAATCATACAAGTAATTATTGAATATCATTCAAATAATGATATTTTGAAAAATTTTTGAGGGTCAAAGGTGGAAGAACAAGGATTTTCTCATCATTTTTCCAACCCTATTTTTCTCTCTCTCAAGCATCCTTCTGAATCAATGGAGGTAAACATTGTTTGTTTATATTTAAATATCTTGTTTATACTATTTAAATATTTTTTAGGGTTATTTAATGTTTTCTTCAAGTTTTTGAGGTATTAAATTCTTATCAAGTTTGAAATTTTCCTTTCAAGTCCCTTTAATGAGTTATAAGTGGAATATTTTAGTCATGATGTTTGACACTACAATCCTCAAGGTTATGCTCACTTCATTTTTGTGAGGTTAGAATAGAATTTTCCGCCTTCCACTAATACATGGTAAATGGTCAAAGCCAAAAATTGTCTTGGTATAAAAAAATTATGGCATGGTTCTCCATTGTTTCCAAACTGCCTCTTAGGATCACTCTTCATGTATGAGGAATGAAGTTGCTAAGACTGGTTTCAAAGGTTTTTCCTAATTTTAGAAAAATTTGAGCAATATAGTGGTTCTCAATTCTTTATGCTTTCCTCCAAGAAGATTAGAATAGGTCATATGTCCTTATTGAAACTTATAAAGATCATTTTTTGCCATGATGTGGGTTATGCTCCATTGTGCAAGCTTAAGCTGATAAGTGATAGAAAACATTTGATTTGAAGGGGTTAATTTAGAATTGAAATAAGGTGTATAGTCCTTCTTTAGTCCTTCTGACTTATGCAAAGAATCTTATTAGACCCTAAAGAAACTTTTTTCTTGACAAGTAAAGCATTATCACTATTTATACCACTGTGCACTACAGATTCAAGATTCTGTAAGTATTTTTAGATGTTGGAAAGTGAAAGAAAGCATGGAAAATGTGTTTAATTCCTGAACAAATCAATTGGACTTGAAATTTTTGAAAATCATCTTTGTATGTCCAATAAATTCATTTTTGAGCCCTCTTGGGACTACACAGTTGGAGAAACCCTCTAGCTAGGGTTTGAGCTAGACAAATATTTGAATCTTGAATTATAACTAGTGAAATTATGTGAAATTTTAAAAAAATATCTGTCTAAGGGTTGTATAACATATTTTTCAAGTATTTTTTCAAACCATGTTGTATCTCATTCATTCTTCATGACATTATTATCATGACAGGGTGAGGGTTTATTTACAAAAGACAAGTAAGAACAATTTTTGTTTTTCACCTTTATTGAAGACTCTAGGCTTCATGAAGAGCTCCTTAATGCTGAAGGGAGGCTCAAATAAAATGATTTTGGTCTCAAATGAGGTTTAAAGTGTTAAAAGTACATGACATTAATGAGTATGAGAACCAATATGATTGTTCCTTATCTATATTGTTTGAATGAAAGCCAAATATTCTTTGATAATGCTAAAGAAGGAAAAAAAATTCTTTTAGTGAACTATGTAACTTAAGAGATCAATATTTTAGGTAGTGGGAGATTTTGAAGGTTGCACAGTGACTTGTGGACTACAGTTCAAGTTTCAAGTACACACGTAGGTTCTCAAATCCTTTTATAATGTCATTCTTTGAGTAATGAAGGGTCTAAGGTGAATGGAAAACACCTAAGAACCTAATGTAACTTTAACACATACAAGTTACACTTGTCTAAATATTCTATAACTACCTCAAATAAATTCAATCGTCAAGGAATTTTTATCACAAAAAAAACACCCTCTAGTTTTGATCATGAATCTGTGAATGGGAAACCATTTTTTTAGGTAACATGCTATTGTCTCTTAGTTGTGGGACTACTAAATAAGACAAAACTCTAGATAAATCTGACTTCCTCTACCTTATCTTACTACTAAACTACTCCTAGAAGGGAAAACCTACTATCTACTTCTATCATAAGCTTCCAAGGGACCTGTAAGACCCAAAATCAATACATGACCTTTTTCGCACTCAACCTCTTGAGATTGTGCCAAGACAACAGGTATAGAATGGAAGTGAATGTGAGTGTGGTGATGGTGATCAATCTAATTAGGAAATATTATGTCTTCAACATGCAATATCAGGATCTACGAGTCTAAGGTGAAGAATTATCTCCTAACCTGAAGCGGTGTGATGGCTCGATTTGATATAATAGCTTCTCGGAGACTCCAATCGATATCAATATTTGCCAAGATTTTGTTTATTGGTTATTGAACACGTAGAAAGTGACTTGTGGGTTCCTCATATGGATTCCAAACAAGGTCATGGAAGTCAGAATGGGAGATGTAGTGGAGCCACATGGACTATGGTTGAGTCTAGAAAGTCTTAGCCTGATCAACTGCTATGTTCACTAAGGAAAGTTGTGCAATAATTTCTGGTAGAAGTGGTGAAAATCTGAATACTAATGTACAAAAACTAGTGTCAATGTCTAACTGGTCAATATACCCGTTGGGTTGTAGGACCTGAGGATCACAACCAAAGACTCATGGAGGTTGTGGCCCTTGTATGGTCATGCAGGTAATCAATCCCTATTGTTAGGAGAAGTCCACTAATCATAGGCTATATTAGCATTGATGTTTAGCATATTTAGTTCTATTTTCTCAGGAAAATTTATAGGTGCACATAATACCATCAAACATAAACTTGTATCAATGTTAGTTATCAATTCCAGCCCGTTAGGTTGTGTGACCAAGGGATCACAACTATATGTCTTTTCTTGTTGTGGACTGTTGATGGTCATATAGAATGAAATGAAATGATTTTAATAAGAAAACTAACTATTAAAGGAAATCTATTCTAATTTTTTGGCATTTTTACAATAAATCAGAGAAAATTAATAAAAGCAAACTAATCTATCAAAGTACATTTTTTTTATCTTTTCTAATTTTTAAGCAATGCATTATAATATAATAAATAAACTAATGACATGTAATCAGCCAGATGTAGCTAGTTACTTGTGTGAATATGTGAATCTAATCTAAAACAAATAACCTAATCTAATCAAAACCCTTCAAACCCTACCTCAGAGGTGAAGAACAAATCATGACCCTAAAATAACTATTGTTCCCCATAACTTCCCCGGTAATATCAGAGAGCAAACTTTCTAATGATTTGATGTACTTGTAATTGCCTAATATGTTAAAATGAACAATTTTTCTACTCTATTTGATATGCAATTGAAACTAGTTATTTGAAATTGACAATTAAATAAATAAAGAAAACAAACACACAATTCCAACCTAGATAAACAAGAGCTTTAGAAAATCTAGTTGTATTTGTATATGTCCCCTCAGTTTGTTCCTTTCTTTCTCCAAGTGTTCATATGATTCCAAGGGATTGGGAATGCAAGAACAATGGTAGAAGGATGATGCTTGAGAAATGGTAGCTTGAAGGTAGTCTGGATGTAATGAAAGTGGAAGAGAGATAGTACAAGAGATCTGAGCATGGCTATGCAATTCCTAATAAGATTGTGGTAACAATACAATGCAAGATAGACAAAATTCTCAGGCCTTTTGCTTGAATACAAGCGTGGAATATATAAAAATTGGGTTTGGGATGTGCCTTCATGCATAAGGCAAGAAGATGCAGTTCTAACTAACTAAAGCACATGCAAAAATAGAAGAGGGAAGGAGAACCAATCAGTCAAAACTATTTTTAGACAATTTGGCCCACAGATGCATGCTAAAAGTGAAGTTAGGTGAATCATCACATGTTAAAAACACGCATGAAAGAATCTAGAAAAATAATTCATGACCTCTTCCCTATGCATGGTGGTGGTCTCAAGACTGTCGCCCTGCCTGGGCAGTGGTTTCAGAACCGTCGCCCAGGCAGGGCGGCGGTCTTGACACTTAAGGAAAAAATATGCACAAAAAAGTAGGAAACTAGAACAGAGTACGGGAAGGCTAAGTAAGGATGTCTAGGCTACAAATATACAGTGAAAATGAGTTTTGGAGCTTGAACACCTTCTTAAAAGGACTTAAATCATCATTGGGGATTTTGGTAACTATTTTCCAACAATGTAGAACATGCAGTTTTGGGTGCGTATAGGACTGGAGAGAGATATTGCATGAAAATGTAAATCCTAACCTACATATGTGATTGTACAAAAAAGGAAGAAGAAAATATCTAGATGAGTTAAAATGAGATGAAGAGTGGAAAAGAGAGAGATCAGAAACAAGTAAAACATTCCCTAACTGCATTTGTCAGCATTATTTCTATGGAGCACAAAAAATCTAAACCTGCAAGAAGAGTGTAGAATCCAAAAAATATAAAACATGTAATGAAAGGCAAGGAAAATGCAATAAAACACAACTAGTGTAGAGAATAGCCAAAAAACATGGATTTATTGATTAAATGGATGCATAATTCATTACAATTATAAAATAAGGTAATGATCTTCTTCCAAAATTTAGATCAAAGTTCTGCAACTTTACACTGCTCTGGAACAATTTTGAAATAGTTTCATTACAAAAACATTCCCCCCCAAAAAATGTTCCTTATCACTTACATTGATATCCTAGAGAGAGAGAGAGAGAGACAAATGTTACAAATATATTGTTTGTAACATTATTAATATTGTATTTTGTGTGAGTATTTAATATTATTATTTAAATGAGATGTCAAACTCATTTAATAATAATATAGTGTGAGTGAATTTGTTGAATAAACAACTCACGTAGCTATTTTGGAGTGTGAGGGATCCTACAAATAATCTTGAGAGATTTATGGAGAGAGATATGAGGAAGACTAAGTGATAAGACTTGACTCCTAGATTATAGGATCGAGTATTTGTATAAGAAGCTATCTATAGATGAACACAAGACCATGAATGATTTCTAAATTGAATATAATTATATTCGATGTTTTTTTATATAATTGTGCAGTGTTTAACAAAAGAGAGATAATTCTTGAGTTCATTTCAGTGGTCCCAACCATTCTAGAAGCTAAAAAATGATTACCACTAGTGAATGATTGAAATTTGGTTGGGTTTTTTCTTGGAGTGCAAGGAAATATGATATACCAACATTTTCCCCATTTCTTCCTTCCCAAATATGATTTTCTATGTCCCATGATATAAATCTTGAAAAAAAATCCATTGATATAAATTTTATTAAATTTGGAGTCCATGGGAGAAAGTTATGCTAATGTGGGTTTACAACCCCCAGTTACTTTGCAATAAGTGCTAGTCAGATCCCCGCATTACACTTTCCATCACTTTGGCTCATGGTTTGGAGAATGCATTTGTTTTCTTAGAGAAAAAATACCCCATTACTTCAAAGTTATGTTATGTCATGACTCCACATTGCACTTCTACTTCACCATTTGCTTTGCGTGTTTTTGGATTTCCTTTATTTGGGTTTGTGAGTTAGCATTACTTATTTTATTTTCATCAGTTGAGTAACATAATTTCCCATCATCACTCCTTATTTACAAAATTTTGGAGGTTCTTAGCTCAGTTTAATGAACTAAAATTACTTCGTAGTTGCGGCCCATCGTATTCCCAAGTAGCTATCTCTTTTGCTTCTTTGCGTGAACTTTAAGTACCTCTGCTTCAACTCGGGTTTATGAACCACACCTACTCTAGCTGACATGATTCAAAAACCTGATTCATTTACATCATTGGTTTTTCAAGTTTGGGATACTTCTTATCTCATGGATCCGATTGAGATTTAATTTTTAGTTTCAACAGTAGAGTAACATCATTTTCCCAAGTTACTCACTTTCTCCCTTTTCTATGGGTTTGTGAGGTGTAAGTAAATTTCTCATGATTTTCGGAGTGCTTTTCTTATTTAATTTTTGAAGTAAAAAAACTTCATTTTTTTACAACTCCCCTTACCCCTTCCCTTTGTTGTTAGCTTTGGAAACTTCTTAACTTGATTAATTTAGCAGTAGAGAGGCATCAGTTTAGTGTAAAGAAGGTAATAGTAAACCGGGTTTTTGGATTTACTTTTATTGGTTAATTTTAGCAGTAGATCAACTATGTAAACCCGTTAATATCCCAATTTCAACAATTTTTGCAAATTTTGGGCTGAAATGTGAATCCTATGGAGAATATGTGAAGTTCTCGAAATAATTCCAAGTGCCCAAGATGATGAAAATTTCTTGTAATCTCTAGATTCTCCATTCAAACTCCATGAAGTTATCCAAGTACAATTTTCAAGTTGTCAATTTTTTCTAGGGGAAAAATGGATAACAATTTAGCAACCTCTAAGGGTAATCTATCTACTACATTGAAAGATCAATGGCATTAAATCATCAATTAGACATGGAGTCTACAAGATAAATTGAAACTAATTAGGAACTAAAGAAAAAAACCCCAAGACCACTTGAATCACTTAACTTGAACATGAAACTATCCCAAAATCTGATTTCTGGCAAGTATGCAGAACTAAAATGATCTATTGGCAAGGATGAGGCTTGGAAATTTACCAACTTATTTGATTGGATCTAAAATGAACTATGCAAAGAAGCAAAACTACAAAACTATATATAAACATGAAAAGTCATACATGTTCCAAGTGGAACATACAGAGTGTGCATAAGCACTTAGGAGAATAAAAACCACCCTACCAACAAGACAATGTTCTAAAAAGCACTTAGATTAATTGAAACAACTCTAATATGTACAAGGGAGGAAAATTTAATTCAGTAGTAATGATTTAAATAGATCACATTAACTCGAATATAGAACTATTCTCCATCTAATATTGACAATTGGAAAGCATTACTTGACTTGCAGCCTGAAATGATATAAGCAACACTCCATATTGCATTAAATTTTGAGTGTTTAATTAGTTTGGCTTGGTCTACATCCCATTTTAAGACTAAGTCTCCTTCTTGGAATTTTTTATCCTTGTCCTTTTTTTCAAATTTGATTTTAATTTGAGTTTGATATTTCTCCATTGCTTTCATTTCTTGGTTCCTTAGTTCCTCTAGCTCCATGAGCTCTGCATATATGACCTCCATGGATTTAAATTCAAACAATTCTAGCTTCTCGATAAGCTCCAATGTTGGTAACTCAAGAGATACTGGCAATTTTTATTATCTACCATAGAATAAATTGAAAGGAGAGTGACTAGTTGATCTTTTGGGAGTAATCATATTTGCTCACAATGCTGATTTCAATCTTGTATTACAAGTCCTTTGGTTTTCATCCAAATTTCTCTTTATGATTCTTAACAAGTTTTTTTTTGTTGACTCAGCTTAACCATTTCCCTGGGGGTAATAGTTTGAAGATTTTCTTAGACATATCCCATTTCTTATAGCCCACTCAGAGACCTTGGTTCCAAGAAATTCCAATGCATTATTAGAGATAATAGTCAAAGGAACACCAAACCTTTCTACAATACCTTCATAAAAATATAGGATGTTGGTTATTTGTTTCCTTGAGTGTAATTGCCTTTGTCCATTTAGTGAAATAATTTGTGGCTATTATAATCCACTTGTGGTCCAAACTTTTGAATTGATGACTCTGATGAAGTCCAATCCCCATTGGATGAACATTTGATTAATTGAGATTGGGTGGAGTGGAAGGGTTTCTAACCTTTCCTTTCCTGAAAATAAGGCACACTTTGTTTTTGTATTTCTTAACCCATGAAAAACATTCATTGAAAATATTAGGCTAGTAGTGACTAGACTTCATGATTATGAGAGCTGACTCTAGGAGAAAAGTGACCTCCCGCTGCTCCATCATAGAATTCATGCATTATCCTCTCAATATGACATGTCTTGATGCACCTTAAGAGAACAAAATTCACATATATTTTGAGTAAAATTCCATCTACAAGAACATATGGAATATCTTGAAGTTTAAAATATCTTCTCTTAGCCTTAATCTTGGAGGGCACTGAATTGTTTGGAGGAAATGTTCCATGTCTTGAGTTCAAAAATGATTAGGTAAAGCATCAAATGAATGTTCTTGATCATTTTGAAGCACTAAGATGGATACCTTATCAATTTTCTGACTTGAAACAAGTTGTTCACATAACCCCTTAGCCTTGACCAACTTGGTTAATTTAATATCAATGTCATAATCCATTACTTTTATTATCCACCAACTCTCTTCTCATTCATATATTTATCCAATATTAAGTCCTTTATACCAACATGTGAGAGTAATATATGAATTTTTTTATTTGAGACCAGATGCCTGAACTTCTTCAAACTTATTATAACAACTACCATGTGCCTTTCAAGGAATAAGTATTTTACCTCATAATATTCAAGATTTTGACTGAAGAAGGAAATAGGATTCTCTAAATCATCATTTTTCACCTATATTAATATGGCAGATATGGTTTTAGCACCTCCAAAAGCTTATAAGATGAAATCCTCAAATAAGTTTGGATTTATGAGGGTTGATGCATGTGTAATGCCCTTCTTTATATCTTTAAAACTTTCTCTTCCTTCAACAGACCACTTGAAAGTATTGTTCTTCTTTAACATCAATGTCAATGGCTTGATAATAATATCAAAATCAAGGACAAATCTTCTAACAAAATTAATTCTACGCAAGAAAATTTGTAGAGATTTTTTATGGCTAGTAAATGACAAAAAAATAATAGCCTTAACTCTTTCTAGATCAATAGTCAATACTTTCTTAGACATAATATTGCCAAGGATTTTACCTTCATGATCCAAGAAAATGCATTTTTTCTAGTTAAGGGAAACTCAAACTCTCTACATCTCTCAAATACCTTCCTGATATGAAAAAGATGCTCAATTGCATTATTTGGAGAACATTGTTATGTCATCACAGGTAGATAGGAACCACCATGTTGATCATCCATCTGAATACCATATCCATAGCCCTTTGGAATGTTGCTCTAGCATTTGACAAGCTAAATGGCATATTTTGATAAACAAAAGTTCCCCATTTCATGGTAAAGGTTGTTTTAAATTGGTCTTCTTCCTTTACCATCATTTGGTTATATCCTGAGTATCCATCAAAAAGGGAAAACCTCTCAGAACCTTCCACATTTGTAAAATTGTTCCATAGAGGGTAGAGGATAATGGTATTTCAAAGAAGCTTTGTTTAAGTTCTCTAAAATCAACACATAGCCTAATCTCTCCATTGTTTTTCCGTCCTGGAACTAGGTTGACGACCCATGAGGATTTCTTGATTGGAAAAATTATGTTTCCTTCTATTAATTTATTTAGCCCATTTTTCATTAGTGGTCCAATACATGGATTGATAAGCCTTTATTTCTGCCTAACAAGCTTAGCATTTAGATCTAGTTCTATGGTATGTTGAGGTAAACTAGGGTCAAATACTCTAATATCTTCATATCTCCATGAAAAGATATTAGAAAAATCTTGAAAACGTTATACAAAATCATGATTTTCTTGTGAAGTAATTACTTTTCCAATTTTAAGAAACTTGTCTCCACCAACTGCAATAGGCTCTGCATCTTCACCTTTGACCGTTATATTTTATTTCTCCTTTCTGAACTAGTCATTTTCGTTGAATATGGATTCCAAAGTTACTAAAACCTTGGGCATATTGTTCGATCTGAGCTGGATAATCTAATCACCATAATGTGTTTCCAACTTATCCTGATTTTTTGAGGAAAATTCAACTTATTCTTGAAGGAAATTTACAATTTGTTGTTCATTCTCAAATACATGCCAACTTGTGACATTTTTTGGTATGGAAAGCCTTACCACCACCTTGATAGATAATTACACCTTGTCTCTTCTAATATTTTCAATAACATCAATCCTTGCTCCAATGGCACCAAATATGTCAATATCTTCGTTTTCATTCCTTGGGATGGCATGGATATTTAAAGATTCAAAATCCTCCAATAAATCCTACACTTTATGTTTGTAGGCTTTGAGTAGATTGTTTTTGACCACTTTTACTCCTCTGATCTGGTTCACAATCAGTTCACTATTTCTGAAGGTCTATAATTCTTTGATATTCTTCTTCCTTCCCATTACAATCCATGGATAAGATATTCATACTCTATCACGTTATTGGAGCAAATGAACTGGAACCTAAAATATGAGTAATACTTGATCATTTTGAGAGATATAAGTACTACTCCCTCTCCCGCACCTTGGTTACATCTTGACACGCCAAAAAAAATCTACCAAATGCAATCATCTTCCTCATTAGTTGGTTTTGTAACATTAGGCAGGGGTACATTATCTTCATGTAGGAAATAGAAACCAAGACCATATTCTTCAATCTACTTCATTTCTCTGTAAGGATCATTTGTAATGCCTGTGTGTTCACTCATCAAGTAGAACATCAAGGACACCCCCAATATGAGTGTCAACTTATTTGGTACTTAGACAATCTTCTTGATCTTAGATTATGAAATTGGTGTTGATAGGACTAGGCACATAAGGTTCTTTATGGTAAGTAGAAATTGGTTGATATTTGATAGAAGATTTAGCACCATACCTTATATTCAAGAGCATATGAGACCATTATGTTGAAAAATATCCTCCAATTTTAGCAATGAAATATGTAAACAAACATAGAGAAAAAAATGGAGGTAGATCGATTATGGATATGTCTTGAAGAATTGAAAAATCAAGACATGCATGTAATGTGAGGATTAAACCTATGATAAATTTGAAAATTTTCACTACTATCCCATCTAATTATACCACCCTTTTGAGAGAGGCTCATACTTAATTCCTATCCAGTCTGTAATCTATTTTGGCATCACCAGAGTTACTTGGCTCTAAATTCAATCATACAATTCTAGTACCAAGTTGTTACCTATGATAAAAGACACATAGAATGGTGGGGGTTTATTGTTTTATTCTTTGTTGGAACCCTCCTTATTTGCATTACATTGGTAATAACCTTATCTTGCTCTTTGGATGACTCTTTTGGACTAGACAAACTAACCATAGCTACTTGCAAGAGATTCCCTCTAGCCTGGAATTGTCAATGATTACTACATAGATATATTCACGTTGGTTTTCTTCAATTTGCTCGAGTATATTTACAGGAGTTTGAAGGATATTTTTATGGTACTTTACTCACAACAATTTTCTCTTGCACTTGAGTTGGAATGGAAGGTTTTCTAGTTTGATCTTGTCCATTTGGACCTATTTTTGAACTACTACCTTCTTGAAGTGTCAAGGAAGGTTGAGGAGAGCTTGCATTTACATATTGTTTTTCTTCAATAGCTTTCTTCTAAAACCTCATGTTTTTTTCCACTCCTTGTGGAAAATTCTGATTCATTCCACAGAAGTCTTCAACTTTCCAATTCACAAGTGAAGTTTTATTTTGAGGTGTTTCTTGACTGATAATATATTTTTGATTTTCTTATGTAGGTGTTTCTTGGGAAGCAAATGCACTTTGTACCATCAGATCTTAGTTCAGGATGTCATTTAGGCATGTTTCTTAGTTATGTGGATGATTACAAGGGAAAAACCACTCATAATCTTGTGTAAGATTATTTTGGATAGGAACCATAGCTTGAGATGAAGAGGCTGCATTTGGATTATATGGTTGAAAAGGCCTATTAGAAGGAAATTGGCTTTGATTATGATTTGCAACTTAGGTAGGAGGTATATTTAGTTGATATGGAGGCTTGTTTGATTGGTATGGAGACTGGTAAGGTCTAAAATTTTGGGCTTGTTGTCTCTTAAGTGATATTAATTCATTCCCAAAACTCTGTAGTTGTTTCATTACCTCTTGTAGTTCAGTTGACGTTTTAGAAGAAGTGGAGGCTTCATTAGAGTTTTGATTTTGTGGGGTTGGGATAGGTGCTAACTCGAGTGTTTGATTGAAGTTGGGATTCTCAATTTCAGGATATAAATACATTGGAGGCCTAGGAGAAAGTTTCCTAGCCTTGATTAGACTATTCTTGGCTCTAATGTAAATATTATATGCCCCTGGTAATGTCCTAACCCCCATGGATTGGATCACGACTGAAATATCACTATTTAATGCCTTTAGATAATAAAGGAAAACATGTTAAGGTGTAGGTCTTCCTGCTCGAGGAATCTAATCCCAAATATTTTGGAATATTGTGTTGAACTTAGTCATCATCTCATTAGGTGATCTCTTTATAGTTATAAGTTCCTCCACCAGGGATGGGTCATCTAATTTTTCTTCAAAATGATTGCACAAGGTTATGCTAAGTTCATCCCAACCAAGGATTCTATACCACTGGAGTGCCTTATTCGTGAAAGAATATTTTGTTAGGAATAAAACTTATTTAATTCATCATTAGTTGATATTTGAATAAATGTAATAAGTTAAAGTATTTAATTTAAATACTTTAAACTTATGTCAATAGGTATTAGTTATCCTTAGTTGTTAGTTAACTAAGTGATATTGTTCTCATCCCTATGTTTGTGGAATCATGTTCTATCTTGCATATTTTGTTCCCAGATAATTTCCATGAGGGGAAATAGGGACATTTAGGGGTAATATGGTATTCCTACATATTTTCTCAAATTAGATTATTTGTTTCTATATATTATGGATGAGATAGAAGCTATCCAATATCTATAAATATTGTAGCTCTCTCATTTGTTTTTAATGCTTGATTTTGATATCAATAAAATACACAAGCATCATTTTGTTTTTGTGCAAAGATTCTATGTCAAATATTATTTTCAAGTATTCATTATCAATATTTGGTATCATAGCAGTATTTTGATCCAAAGAGAGTGTAGGAAGTTTAGGGAGATCTGGAGAAATTACAAAGCTAGGAGGAGTCATAGACACCCCCAGAAATTTCACACCACCTACCTAAATCTACACCTCGGTTCATGGTTGATTTATAGTTGAAGAACACCTAGAGTGTAATAAAATGCCCTTACAAACCTGGATGCAACTTTGTTGTAAAATGTGACATTGTTCCATTCTCTGGTTTTTTTTTGAATTACTTGTACCTACATTTTTTTTAAAAATTGGAAGCATTTTAAAATATATATATATATATATAATATTTTTGTATTATGGGAACCTGAGATTTTCAAGATCCCCACATAACTTCTCCTTCTTATTCTCCCTACTTTGTTTTTCATATATCTAGTAAGATAATTGTATATGTCTGTGAGAAGATCTCTGTCCAAAGCGTCTAAGCCTGCAACAATTGAGGAGGAGAAACGAGATTAGTGATCAACCTGCAAGAAGAAAATATTTCACAGTGGCCAATGTTATTCTAAAAGTGGACCTATAAAGTAGAAAGGAAAGCAGTGAATCCTCAAAACATCTTAAATGTTGTTCTATAGACAAGATAGTAAAATCAGCCAAAAATGTGAAAGAATTCTCGGGAATGCAATAAAAGAAAGGAAAACAACAGATTTATTGAAGGTGGTGGAGAAAACAATGGTCAATGCAGATAGGAGCCCTAATTCACGTTTATTTTATAAAAAAATGTTTTTAAAATAAACTTCTATTTTTGGATTTCGTGAAAATTTAGCAAAGATTTTTTTTCCATTTTTGGAAAGGGGCACAGAAAGATATTGAAATCACAATTTAAAAAAGTCATAAATTTCAACTGGTACCTCAGATTGAGGTATCATTTTTTTAAAGTGTGTGTTTTTGTGATTTCTACATCTTGGTCTAGTTTTTAATAAGATTTATTTTGTAAAAAATTCAAAAATTAGATTTTTTGTATTTGAAAAGAGGTCAAAAAGCCCAAATTTTTTTTTTTTTCAAATCGACCAAGAGAGCCATTTTATTTTTTACAAATTGACCACGTATCCAAATTTGTAACAGGGCCATGAGTACCAAAAATTCATTGTACATGGCTAAAAAGGATCCCAAAATAAATAAAATAATATTTTTTGAGGGGGAGTGCATGCTTTAAGGGGGAAAGTGTTCAATATTTTTTCTTCTATTGTTTATCAGTCTTCACAATGGCCACAATTACGGCACCAAAATTATTTTCACCAGATTCTCAACTTTTGCGTTCTAATAATTATCTAGCATGGAAAAAAAATTCATGCACAACTTGATTTTGAAAATCTATGGTCTGTTGTTTCTGGTACATTAACAAAATATGCAATAGATGTTACACAACAAGCTACATTTGATCATGCAAATCAAAAAGTAAAGTTAATAATCTTGTTTAGTATTTCAGATGAGATACAGCCTCATATTCATGAGGCCACAACAATAAAATAAACTTGGGACAAGTTGAAAATAGTATATGAGTCAAAAAATAAGAATACAATACTTCATCTCCAAAGTCAACTATTGAACTTGAAAATGCAACCAACTGAAAAAGTTTAAATGTTTTTTAGAAGAGTAGCAACTTTTCATACATCACTTAAAGCTTTGGAAGAATAATTAACTGACACATCACTCGTGCCTATAGTATTGAGAGATCTTCCTCCTTCATATAGGATTTTATGACCACATTAAACATAACTAGTTAAACAACAAATTTTTAAGAGTTAGTGAACATGCTACAACAAGAGGAAGTTGTTCACTCAACTATTGAAATTGAAGAGCATGCACTTTCTTCTAATCAAAAAGAAAAAAAAAGGCTAAGTCTAATAAATAACCTCAAAAGCAAGGTAATATTCAACAAGGCCAAAAGGACCAACAAAAATGTCTTATTTGTGGTTGAAAAGGACATTAGTTAAATAATTTTTGGTATAACACATTCCAACAATATTGATATTCAAGTGGTAAACATATTAATTACCAACGAAAAAATTTGGCCAATAATAGAGTAAACAGGGACAAAATAATCAAAAGTGGAAAAAGAAACCAACTCAATAAAGAAATGTAGCCAAATAGGAAGATCAATTTGATGATGATGACTTCCTATATTTTGTATAATCAAATGAAGTATCCACTTCTACAAATCAAATTTGGTATGTCGACTGGGGTGTAACTCGACACATGACAGGAAAGAAAGATTGGTTCTTCACAATGAGTAAAACAACCACCAAAAATCATGTTTCTTTGGGTGATGATACATCATACCATGTTGAAGGTATTGGTTTCATTTCACTACCACTTGGGTATCATAATTGTAAAATTACAGATGTTCTTTATGTCCCTGGTTTAACAAAAAATCTATTATCTCTGAGTCAATTATTAGATCACAATCTCAAAATTGACTTTGATTGTAAAGGTGGTAACAAGATGTGCCTAATTCGAGATAAGTCACGAAGCTCCAATTTTTTAATAAAATCTTCGAATGTAGGAAGAATGTTTCACTTGAATTTTGTTCAATGAAATGATCAAGCACTTGTAGCCAAGGATACATCATCAACTCAACTATGGCATCGAAGACTTGGACATGTGATTTTTTGCTATCTTGACACACTTCGTTGATACAATATGGTTATGGGTTTACCACCTCTAAAAAAGGGTACATATAAATGTCAACATTGTTTGGTAGGAAAACAAAATAGAGCACCATTCAAACATAGTGCATTTTGAGCTAAGGAAAAACTATACTTGGTGCATACTGATCTGTATGGACTAATGAGACCTAGCCACTCTGGGTTTTAATATTTCATGCTCTTTTTTGATGATTTTTCAAGAAAATTGTGGATATACTTTCTACAAAAGACCAATCTTTTGAAACTTTCAAGAAATTCAAAGCCCTTGTTGAAATAGAGTCTGGTAGGAAAATAAAAACACTCCGCTTAGATTGAGGGGGATAATACACCAGCAATGAGTTCAATTATTTTTCTAAAACACATGGCATTCATTGTAAAATGGATCCTCCTGACACACCGCAAAAAAATGGTGTTTTTGAAAGGAGAAATCATACTATCATGAATATGGTGTGATGTATGATTGATGATGTAGGTTTATCAAAAACATTTTGGTCCGAAGCAACTAAAACGATAGTCTATTTACTAAATAGAGTTCCCACTACAACTCTTGATGAAATAACACCTCAGGAAGCATGGTCAAAGTATAATCCATCTATTTCACACCTTAGAGTTTTTGGATGTAAAGAGAGTATGCACATTCCTAAGAAACAAAAAACTAAGATTGAAATGAAATTAGAAAAACTTATCTTCTTGGGATACAATGATGAAGCACTTGGATACAGACTTATGGATCCAAAAAAAGGAGGGTATACACTAGTCGGGATGTTTAGTTCTTTGAGAAGAAAGAAGAAGATTCTCCTTCCATATACTCACATGATGAAAAAATCATCCCTAGAGTGAAAAAAGAGGATGGTAATCACTTTGATGATGAAAGTGATGATGGGGAAGATGGTGAAATTCAACCTCCCACAGGAACCACAAAAAGTATGCCTAGATGGTATACAAGTATGATTAGAGATGCAAAATTGGATAGTGTCCCTCACACATCTATCACTGGAATGAGGATGTGTAATATGGCTCGAAATGAGGTCAATTTGGCCTTAATGGGTAAATTTGTTGAAACTACTGAGCCATCCATAGTTTTAGAATCCCTACAGTCTAAACCTTGCAAAGATGTTATGGATGCAAAATATAAGTCACTTATGAAAAATAATACATGGTAATTTATAGATCTTCCACTAGGGAAAAATCTAATAGGATACAGATGTATCCTCAAAATGAAGTACAATGAAAATTTCATAAACATAAGGATAGACTAGTTGCTAAGGTATATGCTCAAAAAGAAGGCATTGATTATGAGAATAATTTTTCTCCCATAGCTAAGATAAAAATTTTTAGGTTAATATTTTCTCTAGCTGCACAATTTTGTTGGAAAATACACCAAATGGATGTGAAAAGTGCCTTTCTTAATGGTGATTTATAGGAAGAAATTTAGATGACTCAACCAGAAGGTTTTGTCATACTAGGTAAAGAGGAAAAGGTATGTAAACTCATAAAATCAAAAGTAGTATCCCGAGGCATGGTTATAAAAATCGACAAGCATCTCATTTAACATGGATTCAATAGAAGTCTATACGATCCTAATCTCAATCTAAAAAATCAAAGGGGGGAGATAGTGATCGTTGTAGTATATGTTGATTATCAAGTCATTATTGGAGGATCAGTGAGGATGATTGAGTCAAAAAAGAAAAATGTAACGTGATTATTCGACATGACCAATCTTGGGCTTCTGTATTATTGTCTTAGACTTGAAGTTTGGAAAAGAGAAAATCAAGTCTTTGTGTCATAATTGAAATAGGCCAAGAAAATTCTCAAGAAATTCAAAATGATGGATTGTAAGCATTTTTCCACACCTATGGAGACAAGACTTCAAATGTCTCAAATAGATCCATCACCAAAAGTAAATGCAAGTCTCTATTGACAGTTGATTGGGAGTCTCATATACTTGACTTACACTAGGCTGAATATCAACTAAGCAATCATCTATCTTTCACGGTTCATGCAAGAACCAAGGGTTTCTCACTGGAAATCAGAAAAGTGGATACCAAGGTACATCAGAGGAACTATGGACTATGGCCTAGAATACAATAATATTAATAACTTCTTCTTGATAGGATATTTAGATTCAGATCATGTAATAAACATAGATGATAGGAAATCCACTTCAAGATTTGTATTCCTTTTGGGATCTGGATCGATATCATGGGGGGGGGTAAGAAGAATACTTTTGTTTCAAGATCCTCCACAGAATTATAATATTGTGTAGCAAGTGGAGTTTTCTGTGAAGAGATATGGCTCTGATGTATACTTGAAGGATTGGGAATACCACAAGAAAGATCCAATTATCCTACATGTTGATAACAGTTGGGACCCTAATGTGGCTACCAAATCTTAAAGGTGCGGAGGCGTGCACATCTGGAGGAAGCACGCAAGTTAAGGCATGCAAGGTAGGATTCAAAAAGGGTTCTTGGAGAACCAAGGATGCGTGCCCACAAAGCACAATTCAGGACTTAGCCATTTTCAGCCTTTTGGACAGAACACATGAAGAACGTGTTCCATTTGGATAAGGTTCCAGCCTGGCAACAGGGTGTCCTGGAAGGAATATACCTTACGATAAGAAGATCCAAAAAGCTAATCATGACATGGAGAGGCATGCGCCTGAGGTGATCCACACCTTGACACTTGGGGCCAGATCTGAGGTTGCAAAGGAGTTTTTTGGAGATCAGATGCCTATATATATGTGCACCCTTAGTAAAGAAAAGAAAGAACACAACGAAGGAAGCAGAGCTCTGCAAAATTACTGCGAGAACTATGGGATAAAAGGGGTAGATGATTATAGGAAGGATGTAATAAGGGAATGGGGAATGTAAATTTTGTTTTGAAAGTCTTCATGTATGGATCCAGATATGGCACATGACTACGGTCTCCCCTTCTGTGATATTCTATAGTAATGCTATGAATGAATATGATAAGGTTACCATGATAATTGTATTAAGATCTTCTCTCTGTATTATCTGCATATTTCTATTATGCTTTTGTTCTTGTATAATCATGAACCTTATTTGAATGTTAAGTCTATTTGTGGATTTACAACTTCCTAGTTCTGTTAATTCTGTTAAGCGCTTTTACTTTTGATATGACTGAAAGGGTATAGAAGCCATTCTGAGCTCTATAACTTTATCATGTCCTTTAAATCACTAATTCAAGATCATGAATGATGCCTTCCACTAAACTCACATAAAAGAGAGACTCGGCTCCCTCTCGTGCGCCTTGGGTGAGTGCCCTAGCACCCGCTGGGTGATAGGCTGGTGCGCATGAGGTTCCCTTGTTCTTGGTGGGTGTAAAAATGACTACATCTTGGTTCCGTTTCCGGGACCTCTTTTCGAAGTTGTAGTGGAACATGGCATACATCATGGTCTATGCAAAAAGTGATGACAGAGCGCTTAACACTTGAAGGTGTTGAAAATTGGTTTAAAAGCATGGAGGATGAGTTTTCTCAGAGATTCAGTACTGGACCTGAGTTTGATATGTGAAGATGGGTGGAAGACACTCTCTATCATGAGTTGTATGAAACCTTCTTCTGTTGTTTCCCAGTAGAGTTATTTGAGTGGCTCTCGGCATATGCATCTAGGTCGGGGTGGTATTATAAATCACACCCTTGGACCCAAGAAACATACCAGAACTTACAAGATGCTGATCTAACGTGGACCCGTGCTATAGATCATTGGTGGAAGGGAGTATTGGCTAGCTACACTCTGGAATACACAATTTCCACGTATTCTTGTCTGGAAGTTGCTGAGTTTGAATTTTTGTGGGAGCCCAGAGGATCATTTTTGTGGGCTATCCCCCTGGCAATCAAAATCTTGATGGTAACCATGAGTTTAGAGGCATTCCCAATGGCCAGCTAAACCACTCTGAGCGCTTGGCAAGGAAGCCAGGTTGGGGAAAGATGGCTGATATAACGACTGAAAAGGAAAGGGAGGAGAGACGGCTCAAGTATGGTGAAGTGTGTGAGAGGGAGATTGCGAGATGACGCGAGGTTGCATTTACGATGGATTCATGGAGGTAGACATTTTTGGGAGAAGAGGTTCACATGGAGGATGTGGAGCCTGAACAGTCTGTGCTACCCCATCTTGGCAAGCATGGAAGAGAGAACCCCTCGGCTTCTGATGAGAGCCCATCACATGGAGAAAGAAGATTCGTTGACATGCATCTAACCCCACCTAGCGACCAAAACTTGGTGCTTGGTTTGTTCAAATGAGGGAAAAGTATAGTTGATCCATTTGATATCAGTGGAAGCAACCGATCGGTGCCCAGAAGATACAACTTCTCATTTGGGACTTCTATGGCTTCACACACTATTCCAGTATTTGGTGGAATGTTTGGACAAGGCATATATACAGGTGGTTTTGGGAGCGCGTCAGGAAGTGGTGGAGGAAATACGACTGGGAGTGGCACTAGTTCACAAACTATCAGTGCGTAATTCAGTGGGATGACGGGAACATTTGGCACGACAAACACAGGCCCTGTACCTAACACAGGAGGATCTGGAGGTGGAAGTGGTGGAGCTGGTGGCTCAGGATCTAGTGGATCCAGGTGGAGGAGGAAACACTAGAGGAAATCAAGGGACTGGGTCAGGAGGACAAGGGCCTCAGCCACCTCCTCAAGTATTTTTTGAGATGTCTCTGCACTTACCAGATTACAGTGGGATAGAAGATGCCACAGAGCATGTGCATAAGTGTGAGCTGCTATGGCACGCGAAGGGGATCATGACCCAGGATCGAAAGGCTAGTCAATTTGCAACAACCTTGCAAGGATGCATGCATAGTTGGTATAGAAATTATGACCCTCATCAGACTGTTGTGGATTATACCACACTGAAAAATGTGTTCTTGGTAGAATTCCACATACCTGAGTTTGAACAGAAGAGCATCAGCTCTCTCAAGGAAATCTAGCAGGGAATGGCAGAGAGCGTGCGGGAATATGATGCACGCTTTAAAACTCTATTGTCTAAACTATCTTATGATATCCACCCTTCACAACATGCTCAGTGGTTTGTCAGAGGGTTGATCACACCCTTTAGGAGGGCTTTGTCTCATAAAACATTCACGGACCCGCGTGAAGCGTTGGAAGCTGCTTTGCATGCTGAGGCAGTTGGTAGTGTTGACACTGGTGTTAGCCCATTTCTGGAGGCTCAGATCACTGCCATGGCTAAGCAGTTGGAGAAATTATCTGCCAACATAGTTCCAGAGACTCACGGTGGGATGTGGTGCACAGATTGTGATGTAGAAGGGCACACAAAGGATAATGGTGGGATATGTACTCAGAAGGTGGTATGTGCCATAGTGGTAAATTGTGAAATATGTCACAGGGATCATGATGCAAGTAGGTGCCCCCTTTTACAGCACACGATCCATAAAAACATATCTTGTTATTGCAAGATATGTACCTCAACCACACATGACACCAAGGATTGTAGATTGATTGACCAGATTCATGAGGCAATTGATCTTGGTGTGCGCCAGACTGGCATTGCCAGCAGTTCCAAAGGAGATGAACATCGGTATGAAGAACGTGGAGATGGAGGTGCGACGTGGGAGGGGATTTCATGGAGGATTTCATGGCCGTGGTAACCATGGGGGAAGAAGTGAGTTCCCACGTGGAACATGCTTTAATTGTGGAGCCACAGACCATTATAAGCGTGAATGTCCAGATCTTCTACAATGCTCCTGGTGTGGAAAAAAACATAAGTACGAAGAGTGCCCAGAGTTATACAAACATATGAGTCAGCAGCACTGGAAGGATAAGGGTGATGCCATGGTGAGTATTAAGAAGGATGACATGCAATGGCTCCCGTGAGTAATACATGAATTAGAACTAGAGCCTGTTATGGTAACAACAAGGGCAGAGTCCGCACGTGCAAGGGAAGCGCCTAAGCAGAGACCTCTAGTTTCAAGGGAAGAAGTAGTACATGGGAAGTATCCAAACCTGGCTCACCAGAAAGAAGTCTACCAGGAAACCATGGACGTAATTCAAAGCTTACAAGGGGAGATCCAATGCCTAAAAGAGAAAACTAGAAAAGATGAGCAAAGAAGACCAGTAGAAGCACCAAAGGATGACTTGGATGAGGTTAAGGAGGTGTGTAAACTACTGAGGCAAGAGAATGTTATTCCCCTGCTAGGAGCATGGTTGAGAGAAAAGGTACCACACATTGGGGAAGAGCACGAAAGGTAGATCCTGCATGCAAACCTCCCACCTCACAGCCTTGATTATGACAAAGAGATCACCTTGAACGCAGTAGTGGATGGATGGCTGCTTAGCAACATCCTCATTGACACAGGCACAAAGGTTAATGTTCTCACTCTGGATGCCTGGCATCAAATGGGAAGACCTGCATTACAACCATCTTCAAATGTGTTGTATATGGCAAATAAGACAAAGGCAATGCCCATAGGTGTCTTGAAGGATGCGACCATTACCATTCAGGGGACTAAGTTCACTGGGGATTTTGAAGTCTTGGCACTTGCTGAGGTAGATAATTTCCCAGCGTTACTTGGGTGCCCGTGGTGCTATAAGAATAATGTAGATCTCTGGTTTAACAAGGGGTACATAAGCTTTGAAAACAAGGAAGAGAGGGTGATTATACCACTTGCTGATGGAAATTCCACACCCTATACTGAACCCCTTGGAGAGGAAGTCCTGGATAGAATATATGTGCACTCCATAAGAGATCCAGAGACCATCCACCCTACAGAAGGAGTCATCCAGTTTGATGATGCTCAATCTGTCAGTGATACTACTAGTATAGCATGTGATAATTGGGTGCATGGGACTTATGAATTGATTGGGTGACATCTGAAAGGATCGGTGACTAGGGTAACCATGGCACATATAGTTCAGTGCCTGGGAGGAAAGGCAATAACCAAGTATTCTGGGGATGCATACCCTGAGGTATTTTTGAGAGAAATGGAAGCTCAATGGAGGGAGGATGAGCGACGAGGTATGTTGGGTTATGTTTTGATAGGCACAACAGTGAGGTGGTGGGCCGCACATAGTGAAAACTTGTTGGAATGGCGTGAAGTTAGAATTGCACTCACTGTCTGATTCTCGAGGAGTAATATACCCACCGCTATCAAGGATTACAATGGCAATGAACCCACCTCTTCCCACATCCAGGCATGTGAGAGGGTCTGGGGAGAAGGCACGGAAGCTTTACCACCCTCCCTTTGGGTGCACAAGCTATATTCGACACTACAAGGTTGTGTGCATGCTTGGTACATCCATTCTAAAACTCACCGCCAGACAGGAAATTGGCAGGAATTAGCGGCTGACCTGGTTCACACATTCGAGTACCGAAGTACCAAGCAACCAGTTGATGAGGCATTGTAGGCTGTCAAGCACCTCACTCTGGGGGATTGCGCCATGGCAGAAGATAGATTAGTAGACTTACTTGGTGGACCTAGCTTGGAAGCGTGGTTCGAAGAGGAGGAACCAGAAGACATACAATTCGAGCGCGCGTGTGCTGAAAAGGAGAAAGGAAAGATGGTATACGTTATTGATGGAGAGGAGATGGAGAGCCTGAATGTCGACCATTCAGTTGGGACGCATGAGGTAGTTGACAGTGCAGATGCATGTGCACACGCGTATCATGAACCACTCAAAACCAAGAAAGTTAACATCGGCTCGGAGAAGGAGCCCAAGGAAGCTATCATTGGGGACTACTGGTCAAACAAGGAAGTATCAAAGATCATCGATCTCTTGCATGAATTTGAGGATTTATTCCCTCGTGGATACAATGAGTTGAAAGGAATTCACCATTCATTAGGGGAAATGAGGATAAAGTTGAAATATGGTGCACCCTATCAGGAAGAGGCCTTACAGGATGAATCCCAACATGTGTATAAGGGTTAAAGAAGAGATAGACAAAATGATAGCATCCGGTATCATTGAGGCTGTGGAGGAATCAGAATGGATAAGTCCAATGGTGATCAACATAAAGAAGGATGGGTGGATTAGGATATGTGTGGATTATAGGGAGTTGAACACTGTTTGTATCATAGATCCTTTTCCCACCCCCTTCACTGAAGATATTTTGGAAGGAGTTGCTGGGTGCGAGGTCTATTCCTTCACGGATGGATTCTCGGGATATCACCAAGTAAGGATTGCCAAGGAAGACCAAGAAAAGACAACTTTCACCACCGAGTGGGGAAGCTTTGCATACACGGTCATGCCCTTTGGATTGAGGAATGCACCCGCTGTATTTTCACGCATAGTGGTACAAGCATTTCAGGACTTCATCCACAAGTTCCTTCAAGTATATTTGGATGATTGGACAGTGTATGGATTGGTCAGGGACCATTGTGATAACTTGAGATTGATGTTTGAAAGATGTCAGCAATTGAGGATTTCCCTCAACATCAAGAAATGTGTCTTTGCAACTCCTTTTGGAACGTTGTTGGGGCATATCATATGCAAAGAGGGCTTACTGGTGGATCCCGCAAAAGTTACAGTTATTGTGGGATTAGGGGAGCCCACCAGCCAAAGTGTCATGCATGGATTTCTTGGACACACTGGGTACTATAGAAAGTTCATTAAGGGATACACCAAGATCATCGTGCCTTTGGAAATATTGCTCAGACATAAGAGTGCCTTTCAGTGGGGAGAGGCGTAACAGAGGGCATTTGACACTCTAAAAGAAAGGCTTGTCATCGCACCTAGTCTATGATTCCCATCATGGGATAAACCTTTCCATGTCCATGTGGATGCCTCTGGTACAACAATGGGAGTTGTTCTTGCTCAACTAGGAGAGGGGATTGTTGATCATCCCTTGTGTTTTGCAAGTAGAAAGTTGACACCAGCAGAACAGAATTATACAACGACCGAGCGTGAGGCATTGTCAATGATCTACGCGCTCCACAAATTTAGACAATATCTACTGGTGACTCCCTTCATATTCTACACTGACCATATGGCCTTGAAGTATCTAGTAAACAAAGCAGTGTTGCAAGGGCGCATATGTCGTTGGGTACTTTTATTTCAAGAATTTGAATTTAGAGTGGTGGTAAAACCTGGAAAGAACAATTGTGGGCCAGATCATTTATCAAGGATTGATTCAGGAGAGGACGCATAAAGTATTGAGGAAACCATGCTGAATGCATAACTATTCAGGTTATAGTGTGTGCCCTTGGAGTTAGAAGACATTGCTATTTTTCTCAAGGAAGGTGTGGCACCTGAAGGGATGAAAGCACTGGAAAGGGAAAGGTTAGCCATACACGCCACTCCCTTCATGTTGATCAATAGGGATTTGTATAAAATGGGCTGAAATGAGGTTTTGCGCCAGTGTGTATTAGAACATGAACGTGTGGCCATAATAGAAGAAGCCCATGGTGGGATTGCTGGAGGAAACTATGCAGGGAATGCAACCACATGCAAGATCCTAATCGCCAGACTATGGTGGGAGACGATTCACTAGGATTGCATTGAGTTTTGCAAGGCCTGTGACCACTGCCAGCACCTTGGAAAACCTAGAAGAAGGGATGAGATGCCCTTGCACCCCATTGCTAGTGCAGAACCTTTTGAGAAATGGGCAATAGATTTTGTCAGACCAATCTCACTGGATGCGTGAAGGACTATCTCGTGGTATATCATTACCTGTACTAATTATATAACAAAGTGGGTAGAGGCATCACCCACTAAGGATTGAACCGCAGCCACGGCTGCTAGATTTTTATGGGAGAACATTATCAGTAGGTATGGGTGCCCATTAAGTTTAACAAGTGATAGGGGCACTCACTTTTTAAATGAAACCATCAGGATTCTATTGGTAGAATTCATGGTAGCCCATCACAAGACTACCCCTTATCACCCTCAGGAAAATGGGACTGCAGAGGCATTCAACAAAATCCTTAGTCACACATTGACTAAGATATGTGATGTGGGTAGGCAGGATTGGGATGACAAGGTGTCAGTAGTTCTTTGGGCATACAGAACAATGTATAAAAGATTGAACAAGGCCACACCATTTCAATTGGTGTTTGGCACGGAAGTAGTTTTTCTGGTCGAATTCATGCTACCATCTCTGTGTATAGGGCGCACAAGAGGGTTGGACCATGAGAAAGCGCTAGAAGAAAGAATAGATGAACTGATAAAGTTGAATGAAATGTGCTCACTAGCAAGATGGAGCCAAATAACTGAGAAGGCAAAGAAAAAGGCATGGCATGACCTCCATATTAAGAACAAATAGTTTGAGGTTGGCCAAATGGTATTGCTATATGATTCAAAATTTCTATGCCATCCTAGAAAGTTGAAGGTGCATTGGTTGGGTCCTTATGTAATTTCATACATCCTTGATTCGGGCGCGTGCCAGTTACAAGTGCTGGATGGAACAAAATTACCTAGACACTTCAATGGGAGTAGGCTGAAGCCCTACTATAAATAATGCTTCTTGGTGTTTGTAAATAAGGTAGTTTTGCCAGTTAGTTTAGAATTTCCTTTTATGATTTTCCTTTCTTGTATTTCCCTTTCGTGTTGTTGTTTTGTTTTGTTCTTTGGGCACCGGTAACCTTATTACTTTTTGAATTATGAATGCGGAGAGGACTGCACATCGTTTTAGTGTGGGGTGAGATGATGAAGAGAAACTTGGAGTTATTCTACTAGGAGGATTTGGGTTGGTGGCAAAATAAGGTTACATTGGAAATCCACGTACAAAGGAGAAAAAGCACAAAAACACGAGGTAGGTGAAAGCAAGAATCATGAGGATGGAAGAAGTGCCTTTGGCGCTGGTAACACGTGTGCAAGAGTCTTCTGTCAAGATGGATTGTTTACACACCAGAAGGTTGGAAAATTTTTCGCGCAAGGATTAGGGGCATAAGGAGAAGCACTGAACTCAGGTTTTGTTTGAAAAAAACACATTAAATATTGTCATACGGTGGTAGGTAGCCTAGCCTTAAATGCATAAAAGTGGGAAAAGCTATAAATACAAGAGTGGGCATTTCATTATTTCACTTTACGAACACAAGAAGAGTGATTTTCTTTCAAGAGCTAGGGTTTCGAGAACTGACTCGTGCGAAGGAAAATCCCAAGAACTTAAGCACAATCGGTCCATTGGATCTACAAACCAGAGTAGAAGTGATTCATGGGTGTGAGGAATGTTGTGAAGAAGCACCATGATCAAAGGAGAAAAATATGAAATTAGGGTTTGTGTTTTAGGGCACGGGGCACACGAGGAAAACTTTCAAACAACTCGCAAGTTAACCTAAGAATGAAAGAAAAGGGTGTAATGACAGCCACAAAACCAGTTGATAAACCTGCAGAACAATCCAAGAAGAGAAAGGGTAAAGGAAAAGGAAAGAAGAAACAAGAAGAAATATCCTTGCATACAAATGAGGAATGGTACTCGGAGATGCAATACCCAGATGGGGTTTTTCTAGGGCAAGAGTGGGAGTCCCACATAAGAAATATGACCGTGATCGACTACAATCACCGGTCAAGTACAATCGAGAAGGAAATGGCACTAGAGCTGGTGTGCCCCATAAATAAACAAACATCTGATAGGTTTTTGATCTACAGGGATGTGGTCAAGGTGAAAATGGAGAAGGCAGGGCTTCTCCAACTTTTTGAGTTACCATATTTCGGGAAGCCCAAGCTCTTGTACCAATGGTTGATGACGTGCATACACAAAGACTTCTTCTACTTCGTAGGGCACAAAATGTGCATAACTCCCCAACTAATTTCATGCTTCATAGGCCTAAACTATGAAGGGGATGTGCTCGAAGATGACCTCCTAGATGAGGAGGCAATCAAAGAAACCATAGCATCCTAGGAATTGAAGAAGGGATCAAGGTACTACGACATCTCAGATATCAGCGATCTGGTGATGAAGATGGTTGCACACCTAGTCTCCAAGCTGAATGGACAAGAAAGGTGGACCCAGGTGAGCAAGCCCTAGCTGAATGTCTATAGGAAAGTCACAGAGGGCACCATATACAACCTCTCCCAATATATTGTAGATGGAATCATAAGCAACGTGGAGAAGGGAGGAAAGATCTTATTTGGAAACATTCTATTGACAATTGTGTTCTCAGAAGTCAGGGTGCCAGATGCATCTGAAAAGTTCGTGTGGGAGTACCCTGCTGAAGATCCTTCATTTGTAGAGAGGTTTCAGAAATACACATGTGAATCAATGATAGGGGTACACAAGGTGGACTTAGACAAATGGTATACGCACCTTAGGAACACATTCAGGGCTGAATGGCGGATCCTTGAACAACTCCCCATGGCAACCAAAGGAGAAGTAGAGTTCACAGTCTACCAACACTTCTGTATTGGTAGGTTCATTTTGGATAATGGAAGCTAGAGTCCATGGTGCAAAATCCCATTCTTGTTTATTGCCCAATTTTTCCAAGAAGGAGTAAATAGATACAAGGAGTCAAAGAAATTAAACCTTGACTTGTCCACCCTTGACAGAGAGCACAGGGAAATGAGGAAGAAGCTGGTCTACCCAGAGAAGTGCACGTATGTTGAAAGGTACGTGTCACATGATGTGCATATTGTAAGGCCTTTGACCTTACCTATTGATGGGAGCAATGCCACAAGGATTTACCTATGCATAAGGCTAAAATTTGAAAAGGGCATGTACGTGGAGGATGAGATATCCATCCCAGACAACCCTACTGGAAGGAAGAATCCCATGCCAAAGTGTAAGGAGAGGGAAGAGAAAGAGGAACAAAGGGTGGTGGAGAAGCAGGATGTAGGTACCTTGGGGACAAGTACCTACATTTGGAAGAAGAAGAGGATAGTGGTCAAGGAGAAGACCCCAGAACCTGTGAAGCCACCATCCCCTGAGGAACCCTCAGATGAAGAGAAGACCACATCCCCGACTCCAGAGTTTTTAGAAAGGAAGAAGAAAAGGGGATGGAAGAACCAGAGTCTGAGGATACAGATGACATGAATGCCTATATAGGAAAAAAGGATGATGATGAAGAGGAAGAGCTGGAGGTAAATCAGGAGCTGATTGATGTCCACGATTCAGAGGAAGAGGAAGTAGAAGATGCAAATGATGCTTTCATCTTTGCAAGGAGGAAGGGCACCCAAGGGGAGGAAGGTGCGTAGAAAAAAGAAAGGAGTGAGGGGGAAAGTACCAAGGAGCTAGAAATGCCCAAGATCACTCAGGAGGAGGTGGATGAGAAAGTGACAAGGGAGGCAGAGAAGATGATTAATACCTTGGTCGATGAGGAATTGGAGCGTAGTGCAGAGCTCGTGCTCGGTGAATTCAAGGAAGAGCAAAGGGAGAAGAGTGTGAGTAGCAAAAAAGGCCCAACTGTTACAGTGATTGTTCCAAAGGGCATGTGCATAGGAAGTAAATGCACGGAGGGAGGAAAATCAATGATGGGGTATGTTAATGACCCTAGCAAATTTTTGCATGCATGCTTCTAGAGTACCGTGCCCACCAAGGAGCTCACCGCCATGGATTCCTTTGATCCTGAGGGTGGATACCCGCACACAAGAAATATACTATTGTGGGCATTTGACTCCCACCTTGATGAGCCTTAGTTCGAGGTTAACCAAGGGGCGATAGAGACAAAGGGGTCAACCCCATCATAAATTCACAACAACTGTTAGATGAGCAAGTATGTCTCCGTGGAGGTAGAGGCAAGGCTCTTCTGTAGAAATGATAGGGTTAAAGTCTTGGAGGACATGATGGAGAAGAGGAAGGAAGAAATAGTTAAGCTAACAAAGGAACTCAGCCTTGAAAAGCTGATTAGCGCTCAACTACAACAAGAATTACAAGAGGAGAAAGCTAAAGTGCACAAAGTTTCCAAGAAGCTGGAGCTCATCTCCCAGGCTATTGTCATGAAGCACCCAGACCTTAACCCTCCCGCACAAAAATATGGTTCCCCCCTAGAGTGTCTTGAGGACTTGACTCAGATCCTCACCATGGAAAGGCAGCCTTTGGCCTTGGAGTCGGCAGAGGATGTAGCTGCACGCTTGGAGTAGGAGGACAAGTTGAAAGTCATCACACTCATAGCTGAATACAACAAGGTGCTTGTAGATGTAAAATAGCTGACCATGGGGTGCATACACCATTGATCAGGACAAGGTGAAAAGCATACTGCTTGCCAACAATGAGGCCGAGCTAAAGGACTTCAGGGAAAATAATAAAGGCAATAGAGCAGATCGAGAAAAGATTCTAGCTGAAGTAGAAAGAAAATCTGAAGCTATTGAGATCCTTCAGGTCTCAATCAAAACCCATCTTAAAGAGCTCTACACGGTCATTACGAGGAAGATGGATGCCTTGGAAGATCAAGCTAAGGAACTAGAAACAACGGTAGATACCATAAACACAAAGGGGGAAGGATTAACCTTTGACGAGGTGAGCACATTGGTTGGTGACCTTTGCAAGAGGGCACAAGATGAAGTCAGTGCTTGGAATACACTGGAGGCTGACCTGTGGAAGAATTTTCCCCTTCTTCTTCTTTAGGTAGTTTTCCTTCTATTCTCTCTCTTCCCCATTTCTTTATTCTTTCCCTCCATTCTTTTCGAAGGTAAGGCCTTGCCTTTTTGTACTGCATTCTTTGAAAAGGTTCCCAAGGGTGGAGAATAGGTGAAGTGTGGGGTAATGTTGGGACCCTAATATAGCTACCAAATCTTAAAGGCACATAGGTGCACATGGCTGGAGGAAGCGTGCAAGTTAAGGTGCGCAAGGCAGGATTCAAAAAGGGTTCTTGGAGAACCAAGGACGTGCCCCCACAAAGCACAATTCGGGACTTAGCCATTTTCGGCCTTTTGGAAAGAACACATGAAGAATGTGTTCTGTTTGGATAAGGTTCCAGCCTGGCAACAAGGTGTCCTGGAAGGAATATACCTTGTGATAAGAAGATCCAAAAAGCTAATCATGACATGGAGAGGCATGCACTGGAGGTGATCCACACCTTGACATTTGGGGCCAGATATGAGGTTGTAGAGGAGTTTTTTGGAGATCAGATGCCTATATATATGTGCGCCCTTAGCAAAGAAAAAAGAAAGAGGAGAAAATGAGGAAGGAAGTGGAGCTCTACAGAATTACCACGAGAACTATGGGATAAAAGGGGTAGATGATTATAGCAAGGATGTAATAAGGGAATGGGGAATCTAAATTTTTTTTAAAGTCTTCATGTATGGATCTAAATATGGCGCATGACTATGGTCTCCCCTTCTGTGATATTCTATAGTAATGCTATGAATGAATATGATAAGGTTACCATGATAATTGTATTAAGATCTTCTCTTTGTATTATCTGCATATTTCTATTATGCTTTTGTTCTTGTATAATCATGAACCTTATTTGAATGTTAAGTCTATTTGTGGATTTACAACTTCCTAGTTCTGTTAATTCTGTTAAGCGCTTTTACTTTTGATATGACTGAAAGGGTATAGAAGATGTTCTGAGCTCTATAGCTTTTTCATGTCCTTTAAAATCACTAATTCAAGATCATGAATGATGCCTTCCACTAAAATCACATAAAAGAGAGACTCGGCTCCCTCTCACACGCCTCGCGTGAGGTTCCCTTGTTCTTGGTGGGTGTAAAAATGACTAAAATGTTAGGAATAAAACTTAGTTTAATTCATAATTAGTTGATATTTGAATAAATGTAATAAGTTAAAGTATTTAATTTAAATACTTTGAGCTTATGTCAATAGGTATTAGTTATCCTTAGTTGTTAGTTAACTAAGTGATATTATTCTCATCCCTATGTTTGTGGAATCATTTTCTATCTGTTCCTGGATTATTTTCATGAGGGGCAATAGGGGATGTTAGGGGTAATATGGTATTCCTGAATATTTTCTTAGATTAGATTATTTGTTTACATATATTTTTGATGAGATAGAAGTTTTCCAATATCTATAAATATTGTAGCTCTCTCATTTATTTGTAATGCTTTATTTTTATATTAATAAAATAAACAAGCACCTTCTTGTTTCGGTGTAAATATTCTGTGTCAAATATTGTTTTCAAGTATTCATTGTTAAGAGATTTTAGTAGCCTAATTTCTATGTCATTATGTGTAATAAGATGGAGAGCACACACATTAGAAACATCCTAATGTGGAATATCATGGTGTGTATTGATAAGAAGAGGGATGCTACCCGTGAAATTGGGAAATGGTAGATTTATCAATGGTGCTCCCATGAGAGGTATCAGAATTCTAGTAGATTATAAGAAGGGTCTATAAAGAGGTGGAGTAGAGAGAGTCCTATTTGGCTGTGAAGGTGACCTTTAAACTATTCTCCCCCTTCTTTCCCTTCTAGGTGATAGTTGTAGAAATTCAAAAATTCCTTCCTCTCTTGATCTTGACCTTGTTTGGATCCTTCTCATGAAATTCAAGCTCTTAGAATGCTAAACCATTAATTAGAATGCTTAGAGTTGCTAGATGTGTTTTGGGTTTTTAGGATGACTCTGATTTACTTCATATCACCCATCCTTTCTTTCTTATGGGTTTCTGAACCCCTTCTATTTCCTTTCTTTGTTGCGGGATTTAGAGCCACCACTACTGCCTTTCCTTTTTACAGGATTTCAAAGTGCGCTTTATTTAATTGGAAATTAAAACTTGCATTACTTCATCACCTTCCTTGTGGGTTTGTGACCATGCACTTCTTAATAGTTGTCCTGAGTGACATTCTTGTATAACTCTCCTTGGTCCTCTTTATTTTGTAATGTTTTATGGTTACTTTACTTGGGCCTTCATATGGGATTTACTTTGTAGTTGGTGAGAGTCACATCCTTGAGTTAATCCAAACTCATTTACCTTATTCTATGGGATCTCAAGGTGCCTTTGTTTCTTCAAACTCACGTTTTCATTGCTGTAGAGTCTCTAAATGCTAGAATTTTACCAAGAACACACAAAATTGGAAAATGATGAAAGTTTCAAAAAAGGGAGGATAATGGAATGCCCTCTAAAATAACTTAGATACAAATATGTGAATTATAAAGCCTTCAAATCTGGTCCCACTGGGCATGCCAAAAACTGTTATCACTAAAAAACACCCTTTAGTTTTGATCATGAATATGTGAATGAGCAACTGGCTTTTTTAAGTAACATGGGATTGTCTCTCAGTTGTGGTACTGCTAACTGAGACAAATATCTAGAGAATTTCAGATTCCTCTACCTTATATTACTACTAAACTACTCCTAGAATGGAAAATCTACTATCTACTTTTATCCTAAGCTTCCAAGGGACTAGAGAGAGATATTGCATGAAAATGGAGATCCTAAACTATAGAAGTGATTGCACCAAGAAAGGAATGGGAAAATATCAAAATGAGTGAAAATGAGATGAAGAATGGGAAAGATAGAGGTCAAACACAAGTGAAATAGTCCCTAACTACATTTTTCAACATTATTTCCATGGAGCACAAAAAAACTAAACCTACAAGAAGAGTATAAAATGTAAAAAACATAGAATATGAAATGAAAGGCAAGGGAAATGCAATAAAGCACAGATAGGGAAGAAGATAACCACAAAACATGGATTTATTGATTAAATATATTCACAATTCATTACAATTGCAAAACATGGAAAGGTTCTTCTTTTAGAAATTTAGATTAGAGGTCTACAACTCAACACTGCTCTAGAACAATTTTGATAGAGTTCCATTACATAAACATTACCCCCAAAAAATGTGCTTTAGCACTTACATTTATAATCCCATAGATAAGAGAGAGAGAGAATTCCCGAGCTTGTTTCAGTGGTCCCAACCCTTCTAGAAGCTAAAAGATAATTACCAATACTGCATGATTGACATTTGGCTAAGTTTTTGCTAGGATCCCAAGGAAATATGCTACCCCCACGTTTTTCCCATTTCTTCCTCCCAAAATCTGATTTTATGGGTTTTATGATATAGAGTGTGAATAAACGATCATGTTGATATAAATTTTATAAAATTTGAAGTTCGTGGGAGAAATTTATACCAACGTAGGTTTACGACCCCCAATTACTTTGCAACAAGCGCTAGTTGGATCCCCGAATTACACTTTCCATTGCTTTGGCTCGGGGTTTGGATACTACATTTATTTTCTCAAAGAAAAAAAACCCTATTACTTCAAATTTATGACATGTTGTAACTCTATATTGTACTTATACTTCACCCTTTGCTTTGCGCGTTTCGGGAATTACTTTACTTAGGTTTGTGAGTTAGTATTGCTTATTTTATTTTCAAAAGTTGAGTAACATAATTTCCTCGTATCACTCCTCCTTCTCCTTCTTCATGTAATTTTAGAGGTGCTTAGCTTAGGTTCATGAACTGACATTGCTTCGCAGTTATAGCTCATCACATTCCTGAGTAGCTCTCCCTTTTACTTCTTTTCATGAATTTTAGGAAACTCTGCTTCAACTTGGTTTTATGAACCCCACCGACTCCATCTGGAACGAGTCACAAAACTAAGTCACTTACCTCATTTGTTTTGTTGGTTTGGAAAACTTCTTAGCTTGTACATCCAACCAAGCTTTATTTTATTGTTTCAACAATAGAGTAACGTTGTTTTCCCAAGTTACTCGATTTCTCCCTTTTTTGTGAGTTTGTGAGGTGTAAGTAATTTTCTCATGTTTTTCAGAGTGTTTTAATTATTTAATTTTTGAAGTAAAGTAACTTCATTTTTTCACATTACTCCCCTCGCCCTTTCCCTTTGCTGCATGTTTTTGCAACTACTTAACTTGATTGATTTAGTAGTAGAGAGGCATCAGTTTAGGACAAAGAAGACAACAATGAATCGAGTTTTTGGAGTTACTTTGCTTGGTTACTTTTAGTAGTAGAGAAACTTGTAAACCCACCAATTTTGAAATTTTAACCATTTTTGCAAATTTTGGGCTAATTGATGAACTTTGAAGCCTAGGGAGAAGATGCAAAGTGCCTAAAATAATTCCAAGTGCTAAAGATCATGAATATTACATGCAATATCCATATTCTCCATTGAAACTCCATGAATTTTTCAAAGTCCAAATTTCAAGTTGTCCATTTTTTCCAAGGGAAAAATGGATAACAAAAAATTTAGAAGACAAATTTGTGTCAGTTATAAAGGACTATCAATGTGTCAAGGTATATGAGAAGTATCCATTTCTCATCATTTGAAGAGTTAACTGAAACCATTGCAGATCCATGTCACTTGAATATTATAACATTTATGTCATTTAAAATAGTAAGTCTCTTAACTTCAATTATACATGTGATTAAGTGAGAATTTTAAAGAGTTTTAATTGAGGAAGTTGAAAAGATATATGTATAAGACTATGGTCTACAAAAATTCATATGTTGCATTGAATTTATTGTTGAAAACCTTGGCAGAGTTATTTGAAGCTAGGTAGAGCTAGCAGGTGTATATTAAATATATAAATAATGATAAGGTGAATATTATGAGATGAAAATTTGAATATAAAGATATGGATTTATGAAAACTTGATGATGGGTGTAGAAGGCTTATTGAGATGAAATATTTCTTGTTGATGTAGTTTATAAAAAAGGAATTACAGTCAAGATGTAATTGATGAATGAATATAGATAAGGATGTATGATTTGAAGCTCGTAAAAAGATTTTTTTTGTTTATGAAATTCATATGAATATATAAAGAGATAGGTTGAGTTGAAATTGATGAATAACTAAGTGCACAATAGATAAGACAAGGAAAAAAATGTGTTGAATCCAATGAAAGGGTAGGAGTTGTAGAAAAGGAGTAAGACATGAAGGATACTAGTTGAGGTACATGAAATAAAGAAGCTAGGTAGAGCTAGCATGTGTATATTAAAGATATAAATTCCGATAAGGTGAATATTATGAGATGAAAATTTGAATATAAAGATATGGATTTATGACAACTTGTTGATGGGTGTAGAAGGATTATTGAGATGAAGTATTGCTTATTGATGCAGTTTATAAAAAAGGAAGTACATTAAATATGTAATTAATGAATGAATATAGATAAGGATGTATGAATTTAAGCTAGTAAAAAGATTGTTGGTGTTTATGAAAGTCATATGAGGATATACAGAGATAGGTTGAGTTGAAATTGATGAATAAATACGTGCACAATAGTGAAGACATGGAAAAAAATGTGTCAAATCCAATGAAAGGGTAGGATTTGTAGAAAAGGAGTAAGACATGAAGGATATTAGTTGAGGTACATGAAATATAGAATTGAATACCTGAAAAAAACTAGTGTCTTGAGAGGACAAACTGAGAAAATATATATATTTTAGAATACATGCATGAGAGAAGCCTTGTATCTTAGGGTATGCACCAAAATTAAAGAGAGAAATTTCATAAAATTGTGAATCTAAAGTGGCATTGTTTGATAGAGGTTAATGTTGATTGAATAATGAGGATAAAACATAAAATTGAAAATTAGGATGAGAGAGAAAATTGAAGAAAAGTGAGCTGATTTACAGGTCACCATTATTTTTAGAAGACAACAAACCAAGTGTGATCAAAACTCTGAAAAATTCTAAGTTGTAGATTAGGATATGGGGAGTTATGGCTTCCTTGTAAGTTGAAGCTTATTAAAGGTCAGTTTTTACTGGACTAAAGTTGGGAGTTGAATCTTGTCAAATAGTAAGTAGTAGCTTGGTAAAATTTTCTTTGGATTTTTAGCTCCATGTTGAGTAGAAGATCAACTTTTAAATCAATGTAACAGATACATGACATTATTTTCCTAAGGTAGTTCTTGGTTTCAGTGGGTTTTCTACCAGTTTGGGTTTTTGACATTAAATTTTGTCTGTATGTTCTTTCTATCCATTTTTTCTAATTGTAGATGTTGTTTTTGTTTTTTTATTATAAATTAAGTGAATTGAAATATGAGTTAAGAGTTAAACATACATTGATTCACCCCCTCTTAGTGTCTTGATTTCCAATAATTGGTATCATATCTTGGTACTTTTGAATTAATCTTAACATCTTGGAGTTGATCTTGAAGATGCAATCACGAGTTCACTAGAAAAATTAGTGTTTAAAAAGAAGTATGAGATTTCTCAAGCCCTTATAAATGAGTTAAAGAATGAAATCAAACTCATCAAATCTAATCATGGCCAAGAATTAAATAATGTGGCTTCATATGTTGAGAATGTGTCAAAGGCACTGAAATAAAAAGAAATTTTTTTCTTCAAATATGAAGAAGAAATGAAGACTCTAAGAAATGAGATAGAATAGTCCACAAGCAAAATAATTAAATATCAAATAAGTAAGGAAAATATAAGCAATCCTGAGAACTTTCTAAGCAAAAAAATACATCCAAATGATAAATCAGGTCTGATTCTTAAAATTTAAGCAACTCATTATGAATTAGATCATGAATCTAGTCATGAATCATGTCAAGATGCTATAAAATCCAACTTTGAAGAATGTGACAAACTAAGTGCTAAATTAAATACCTTAAGGGAAAAACTAGAACAAGCAAGGAAAAAGGAATTGAAAGGTGAATAAATCCATATATCATGCCAATGACACTCTCAAGACAAGAAGGACATAAAAGAACATAGAAAGATCATTGGGAAACCAAATGCAAGGACGCTCTTAAGTAAGTTTCATGGAATCCAATTTTCATGTCATGTTTTGGACATAGAGCTAGAGGTTGCAAGGGTAAGATAGAAAAATAACACCCATGGAGAGCTTGTTGGAGTGAATATGAAAAAAATTTAGTGTGTTTCAATTACAAAGAAAAAGGTCACATAGCTAAGTATTTCCTAGAAGAAACAATAAGTTAGTTTTGGGAAGAAGAAAAATCAAAAGGAAAGTACCAGGTTATATGCTTCAACTATCATGGGAAAGGGAATTTTGCAAGATAGAGTCACAAGTCTCCTAGATATATCTACAAGATGAATACATTCAAAAGGAAAGGAAAAATGATATTCAAAGGAAAGGAAAAATCTAAGAATGAGACTAGAAGTCAGCCATGTTTGAGAGAGGCATTGGAAATAAGAAATTAAAATGGATATACAAGGTCAAAGAAGCAAAAATGACAAGAAGATAACATGGGAAGATGTTGAAGAGGCATAACTATAAATTATATTCATGGGAGAATCTAGAGTAAACAAGACAATAGGAAGTGATGATGAAGGAAAAAAGAAGGAAAATAAGTTCAGTACAAATCATGAAGAATATCTACCTTAATTTGTGTTAGAGTAGAAGTATGATTTGCAACATATATGTCTATTAGGAAATCAATTAGAAAGTGAGAGCTCAGGTGATGTGATTATCACACCAAGGAATGTAACCAAGAAGACTAATAATATCATAAGGAGTAGAAGGGAAATAATTGATTCATCATGTTATGTTGATGACTTTATCCTATTTTAAGGTGATTTCACAAGATGGTATGACTTATCTAGGATTCTAGAAGGTATCTAATAGTTAAAAGAAGTTTGGTCTACTCTTCATTTGTTTACTAATCTGCCAATAAAGTGTTGTTCATAATGAAATGGAGTGAGTTAGTCAAAGTTTATACTAAAAGGATGTTGTCATCATTTGTTACTGATTGGATTCTTCATCTGGTTGTCAAGGTATGTAAAATCCAAAGAATGTTCGTTTGGTCTCATGTTGATGTATTAGTGCTCATTAAAGTTATTAAATGTCTCTTATTGAGTGTTTAGACCTAGAGTGTGTGTTCAAAAGGTATCTGTTATCACCGAATCACAGCACCCCTGTGCATATACTTGAACTCACATTGTGATTGGATAACATGGGTACTATCTCCAAGTTGTGGGACTTGCTACTTGAGATAGACCTCCAGAGAAAGCTGGTTCTTGCTCCTAAACTACCTGCCACAATCTACTCTAATGCAGGATAAGCTAACTATTCTAATCTAAATTTCCAAGGGACCAGGGAGAGAGAATACATAAAATGAAAGCCTACACTAAAGCAGTGATACACTAGAAAAGGAGGATGTGAGAGTAGTCTCCAAATGTGTGAAATACAGAGGCAAAGTGCACACTAGAAGGGGTGATGACAGTTCTCCATAATCTAGCAAAATGCATTCACAGCAATATTCCAAGCACACACTATGATAATGAATTCCTACAAGAACATAATAATAGACATAATATTCTTGTAGAAAGATAAAAGGGGCAAGAAGAATGCAAGAAAACACAGCAGGGGAAGATACATCCACAAACTTGTATTTTATTGCTTCCTGGTATGCACAGTTCAGTCTATTACAAGATAAGGGCCTGGATCACCATGCAAAGAGTCCACTACAAGGGCCTGCAACACAATGGCTTCACAAAGAAATTTTGGCAGAGCTTTGCTACCCAAGAACTCTCTTCTTTACAATGAGCCCAACACTCCAATTTATAGAAAAATTAGAAGGAAAAGAGAAGGGAAAAATGGAAATCCTGAAATTTGTCCTTCAACCACCTGTAAGAGGCATTAAAATGAGTGAAATGATTGTACATTACTTGCAAAAGGCTCCCCATACTATCCCATGTGCTGCAGCAGAGAAAGAATGATGACCATGCCTCTTAATTGCACTCCCAGCTACCAAATAAAACACTGTTCTGAACCCGGCCACGTTTCCTTAAAAATATCAATAAATTTCTAATCAAATCTGGAATTTCTTGATTGTTGTGCATCAGGCTCGGAACCATGATTCCAACGGTACCAATTTTGTGTGATTTCGTTGAGAAATGCAAAAGTTATGGCCTTCTGAGTGCAGGCAGCTATTTTGGGTCTGCCAGGCGTTTTCTGTCATTTGACGGGAATGAGCACTAACTGAATGGAGCCGAATATATTTATCTTATTTAAATATATCTACCATCATTAAAAATAATAAATCCAGTTTTTGTGGTGTAGAGGACGTCGTGCTCGTTCCAGAAAGTCCAATTTTATCAAAATTGGAGCTCGGAGTCAAAAGTTATGGCCGTTTGAAGTTCCACGGGTCAAATGTTGACTTTTCTCCTTTGCCTTTGGCCGCTTCGGATTTTCACGTCCCACACGTCCCACGCATCCCTTTGTACTAAATGTCCCAGTGCTGTGCGGGACAAATTCTTCTGAACCGCTTGAAATGGGCTTCCATGTCCCTTTTCTACCGGTGACACGTGGCGTGATCTGATTGGCTTTCGGCTCCTTCGGCTTTTCACGTCCCACGCGTCCCTCTGTCCCATTTAGCACAGTGCTGAAATTTCCCATTTCGGCCGAACTGGCCGGTTCGCGTACTCGCGGCCCAGATGTCCCATTTGCTTTCAGACTGTTTGGGACAAATTTTCCCGATTCGCCCGGTTGGCCGATTCGCGTCCTTTTGTTCCGCACATCCCTGACTGAAAGTTCTCATTTCGGCCGATCTGACCGGTTCGTGTACTTCGCGTACCTTTAACCCAACTGTTCCGGGCTGCCTTGACTCATTTCGTCTGATCCGGCCGGTTCGTGTACTAATTGCCCAGATGTCCCAGACTGCCTGTTTCAACAGTTAGTCAATTTTTTCAACTTTTCGGCCAATTCGGATTTCCACGTCCCGCGCGTACCTTTGTCCCACTTGTCCCAAATGCTGTGCAGACCACCTAGCAGCCTTTCGGCCGGTTCGTGTCCAGATGTCCCTCATGTCCCGACTATTGCAAGGACTGGGACTTAGCCATTTTTCATGATTTTTTCTGGCCCGAGCTTGTTTTTTGCAATTTTTTCACATTTTCTTAGAACTTGATCTCTTCTTCTTGGACAGGGGGGTTAGAAAAAATATGAGGGGACCTTAGAAACATGACTTTTTGCCATGAATCAATATAATTGCTTGGGACTAAAGAATTTGATGCATGTTATCAAAATTTACCTTGGGGGTGAATCTTGGATAACAGTATCAAAGTACAAATATGCTTCCTCTATGTTGTCAAGCTTGAATAATAGATGATTCATACCTCATAATATTGTTGTCATGCAAGATGGGTTTCCAAAAGAGAGTACAATATTGTTGAAATATGATCCAAAATAGTCCACATGATTGTGTCAATATTGTCAATCAAAACTCTTAGTAAGTCTAATTGAGTTCTGAGAAATTGTTCCTTCCTTGAAGAGATGTTGTATGTGTCAATCAATGCTAGTTTTGATAAGGTTCAAGAAGTTATATTAGATGTATATTATCAGCCACAGGTTATTCTTCTAGAGGTAAGTGCGACAAGAGAGACCACGTCCAAATTTTGTGACAAGTGTCAACAGTGATGAAGAAAAAACTATATTTGATAGTTATCCATTTATTAGTTCCATGTTTTAAATGTGATCAAATTTTAAACACTTAGATACACAAATCTGAAAATGAAGTTACCAAAGAATAAATATGAATCTAATTCAAAAGTTGAAAGTGCCTCATGGAAGTCAGAAACTTAATATCTTGCATAAAATCACAATCAAGATAATTTGAACAGAGAACATGTAATGAATTGTGAAGTTGAAATATACATGCTCTAAGTTAGGCCACATTCAGTGGGATTAAGAAGATAGGCATGTTACTCTTCAAGAAGAGCTCTATAATGAAAGGATATGGTGACCCTGCTTCAGGATATAAAGGTTAATAAAATTCTAGTAGGAAGTTATGAATTTTCTCTTTGCGGTGCACACAATATTCCAAGAATAAGAAGTGTTACTAAAAGGTTGGATGGTGGTTTATTTTGATAAAGGGACAAGAAGAATCTTGAAAATCTAGAGATAAGAGATTAAAAAGGTTGAGTAAAGTCTTATAATGAAGCTTTCATACACTGCAAGTTTGGTGCAGGAAGGAATGGAGCAAATTTAGTGACCTACAAATCAGGAAGATGCTTCTAGGACATTAGAAGTTGAGTGATATCTTCAAGAAAAAATTCAAGACATGAAGAAGATAAGGATGGCCTGAGAAAATTCAAGGAATAAAGAGCTAAATATGAACACACAATGATGAAACATAGTTATTATCATGATGAATAAAATTTTAGATTGAAACACCCTACTCAAGGGGTTAGAAGGATTGAAACATGTCTCTAAGTAACTTGTTGGACTATGTACCTTACTCCAAGACTAAGATAAAGCATGATGAGTTCAAAAAAAAAATTGATGATACCAAAAGGAGATAAATTAGTATTCCAAGGTGTTACAAAGTCCTTAAAGGTCCTTAACATAAGTTTTCACTAGAATTACCACTCAAGGATAGAGTAAGCAAATGTGTATTTACAGTCTTCTAGATAAGACTAATAGGGATGGGTTTGAGGAATCACAAGATTGAGAGTAATGGTAAGATTGAGTATAGATTGAGAGTAGTAGATGAAATTTGAAAGCTATTTGAATAAGGGTGTGGAGAGTAGAAACTCATAATAAGGAGAGACAAGTGTGAAAAGTTAAAAGTACAGTCTACTAGCTAACTGTAACAGAGATGTCTAGAGAGTGATATCAAGACTCCATCAAGAACACACTAAAATATGCATTAGAAATTTAATAAAGAAGATTGTGTCTTTCTTATTTATTGAATGCAAGATAAGTGATTAATTTCATGTAGCTTCAAACAAAGGATGATAATATTATCCCAAGGGGAGCAATATGAGCTTCATTTTAGGCATGGTGATGTGAGGTACCTAAATATGGAGAGCATAGACTTAGGGGGAGCATTTAAATCTTATTTTCAAAGAAAGCTATGCATTTGAGTGAGTTTTTTCAGATAAAAGAGTATAATTATTCAAGGGGTAGATTATTGAGGTAAGGTCATAGTTTTTTCATTGTTTTATTTCATGCTCTTATGTTGTTGGATGCTTAAACCTTCATCATAGATGTCAAATGGGGAGAGAGTGCTGCCAGAAATAAGGTATGGATGTTTCTGAATTTCTTGGTGTGTATTTTCCATCAAAGTTTTGAGTGGCTTCCATAAATGAAAAGGGGGGGAATTATTAAACCTTTGTGCATTGGTTTTATCATTTATGTTAGGTGGCATTGATGGAAAAGGTTGTGATTGGTGTAATGAGGCTCATCTAGGGACATGAAATTTTATCGGTAGTGTCTCATCATGTTCATTGAGCATTCAAGATGGTTTCAGTGAGGTAGTAGACCACTGGAGGTATGGAGATAGTTTTTAATTTTGGCTTAGGTGTTCTAAATATCATACATGATGATTCTAGCATATGTAATAGCTTTTAGAATGAGAAACATGTCAAATGTTGGGAGTCACAGTTATAACTGGCTCATTTAGACCTAGTTCTAGAGCTTAATGAGGTGTAAGAGATCAATACAATCCATGAAAAGACTAGGTAATCATGAGAGGGTCCTAGTAACATTTCCTAGGGCATGTATGAGTACTTACAAGTATTACTTTATCTCCTGCAATAAAAATTAAAATGTTACACAAATAAAGTCAATCATAAACAAAAAAAGCCCTATCTTAGTTGCAAACGCAAACTACATAGTCGGTGTTGTCTTAGAGCTTGAGGTCCTTCGGGGTGAGATAGGTTTTTATGATTGGGGTAAGAAACTATATATCTATCATCAATGCCCTTACCTTTTCATGCCACTACCTAGTCCTCATTGTAGGCCTATGCTCCTCAAGTGACACACTAAAATATGCATTAGAAATTTAATAAAGAAGATTGTGTCTTTCTTATTTATTGAATGCAAGATAAGTGATTAATTTCATGTAGCTTCAAACAAAGGATGATAATATTATCCCAAGGGGAGCAATATGAGCTTGTTTTAGGCATGGTGATGTGAGGTACCTAAATATGGAGAGCATAGACTTAGGGGGAGCATTAAATCTTATTTTCAAAGAAAGCTATGCATTTGAGTGAGTTTTTTCAGATAAAAGAGTATAATTATTCAAGGGGTAGATTATTGAGGTAAGGTCATAGTTTTTTCATTGTTTTATTTCATGCTCTTATGTTGTTGGATGCTTAAACCTTCATCATAGATGTCAAATGGGGAGAGAGTGCTGCCAGAAATAAGGTATGGATGTTTCGAATTTCTTGGTGTGTATTTTCCATCAAAGTTTTGAGTGGCTTCCATAAATGACAAAGGGGGGGATTATTAAACCTTTGTGCATTGGTTTTATCATTTATGTTAGGTGGCATTGATGGAAAAGGTGTGATTGGTGTAATGAGGCTCATCTAGGGACATGAAATTTTATCGGTAGTGTCTCATCATGTTCATTGAGCATTCAAGATGGTTTCAGTGAGGTAGTAGACCACTGGAGGTATGGAGATAGTTTTTAATTTTGGCTTAGGTGTTCTAAATATCATACATGATGATTCTAGCATATGTAATAGCTTTTAGAATGAGAAACATGTCAAATGTTGGGAGTCACAGTTATAACTGGCTCATTTAGACCTAGTTCTAGAGCTTAATGAGGTGTAAGAGATCAATACAATCCATGAAAAGACTAGGTAATCATGAGAGGGTCCTAGTAACATTTCCTAGGGCATGTATGAGCAATTATAAGGCTTATTTAGATCCTGGAGGAAAAATTCAAATGTTCACCAAAACTACCTTTGAGAACTAACAAAGAATATGGAGGCAAATGAGATTGGTCTGAGTTGTAAAGGATAAAATTTATGAGGAAAAAATCTATGGAGTGTATAGAGAGGGATGTGTTTTAGTTTTCGTGCCAAATTTCATCAATTTTTAAGAATATTGTGGAAGTTATTCAAGTTCTTCTAAAAAATGACTTCTTAAGGATGCAAAATATGAGCACCCTTTCTTCTTAGCATTCCAAGATAAATTATGGAGCCTTCTTTAGATAAATCATAGAAATAATTTTTGAAGAGAATTCCAAGCCTGAGCTTTTTACAAAAAAAATTGAGGTTTAAATTTGGAAGAACAAGAAAGTTCTCATCATTTTTGCAAACCTATTTTTCTCTCTCCTCAAACACCCTCTGAATCGATGGAGGTAAAGATGAGTTGTTTTGACTCCAAATTACTTGTACAAGTAGATTTTAATATGTTCAAAAGGTTTCTTAATGTTGGCTCCAAGTTTAAAAGTTATGTATTCAATGGACTTATAAAGTTTTGATATTTCCTTTACAATTCCATTTAATGCCCTTGCAAGTGGTGCTCTTTTAGTCATGTTATGAGATAATATAGTCTTGAAGGTTATGATTGCTTCATTTTTACGATGTTGGAAAATAATATTGTCCCCTTCCACAAATATATGGTAAATGGTCAAATACCAAAATGGTCTTGTTATATAAAAATCATGGCATGGTTCTCCATTATTTCCAAAATGACTCCTAGGATCACTCGTCATGTATGAAGACTAAAGTTTCTAAGACTGGTTTCAAATGTTTTTCACCACACTTGCTTTTAAAGCAATCAGGTGAAATGAGTGGTATAGTGGTCAACAAGAAGCTTATTTATTGCTTTCGTTTAAGTCTCAGGTTATAATAGGTCTAAGTCTTATTGAAACTTCTTAAAGCTCAATCTTGTCACATCAAACTTGTGTTGGACTGTATCTACTGTGTAAGCTTACAAACAAATGAGGAGTGATTGAAAACACTTTAGGAGCTAAAATAGTTGTGTTTATTGAGTAATTTGGATCCCTCTAAGGAGTGTCCTTTGGTGAGCTATGAAAATTTTCCTAAGGAAAATTGTAAATAAAATTTTCGACTCTATCTTACAAGTAAAGCATGCTAGTACTATTTGGATACCACTTGTACTGGGCAAAATCAAGCTTTGGAGTGATTTTTAGATGTTGCAAAAGTGAAAGAAAACATGGAAAAGGTGTTTAATGCTTGCACAAGTCACTTGGAGTTGAAATTTTTGAAAATAATCTTCGTATGTCCAAGAAATTCATTTTTGAGCTATATCGAACCCGCATAGTTGGAGAAACCCTCTGGCTAGGGTTTGGGGTAAATAAATCTTTGAATCTCAAAATGTAATTGGTGAAATTATAAATCTTGAAATGAATCTCTCTATTAAGGGTCATCTAATTATATTTTTCAATTTTTCTGGAAAAAATAAGCAAGGCGGTGACTTCCATCATGGTTCACATATCTCATAGTTCTTCAATAGTCTTTTCTCCTGACAGGGTGCATAACTAATGTTATAAGTGTAAGAGTAATTTGTGTTTTCCACCTTTGTTGAAGAATCAAGGATTCATGAAAATATCCATAATGCTCAAGTTTGAAAGACTCAAATCAACAAGTTTAGGTCTTGAAATGAAGTTAAGAAAGTGTTGAAAATGTGTGTGACAATGTAAGCTTATGAGAACCAATATGTTTGTTCCTTAACTAGACTATTTTAATGAAAGCCAAATCTTCATTGAGAATGTTGAAGAAGGAAGGAACAATTATTTTAGTGAATTATGTAACTGAAGAGATCATTTTTTTAGGTAGTAGGATATTTTGAAGGTTGCAAAGTGACCTTTGGATTGTAGTAGAAGTTTCAAGTACACACATAGATTCTCAAATCCTTTTTGAATTTCATTATTCAAGTAATGAAGGGTCTAAGGTGAATGCAAAGAATATTAGAACCTAATGTAACTTCAAAATATGAAAATAACACTTGCCAAATATTATAAACCTGCCTCAAAGCAATTCACTCGCCAAGGAATATGAGAAGACAAATTTGTAAGAAAGCTAATCTTGGCACTGTCATTACTATTAGTGTGTCAGGGTAGATAAGAAGTCTATGTTTCTCATCATTTGAAGAGTTAGATAAAACCATGAAAAATTATCAGTTGAATATCAACACATTTATGTGACTTACAATAATAAGTATCTTAACTTTAGTTGTACATGTGATTGAGTGTGGATTTTAAAGCATTTTAATTAAGGAAGTTGAAAAGGTATATGTAGAAAACTTTGTCCTACAAAAATTTACCTATTACATTGAAGTTATGGTTGAAATCCTTGAAAAATTTAGTTTAAGCTAGGAAGAGATAGTTGGTACATATTGAAGATATAAATGTTGATAAGGTGAATATTATGAGATGAAAATCATAATATTAAGATATGGATTTATGACAGCTTGCGGATGGGTGTAGAAGGCTTGTTGAGATTATATATTTCTTGTTAATTTAGTTTGTACAAAAAGGATGTATAGTCAGGAGGTAATTTATGAATTAATATAGATAAAGATGTATGAATTAAAGCTAGTAAAAATAATGTTGGTATTTATGAAAGTCACTTGAGGATATACAGAGATATCTTGAGTTGAAATTGATGAATAACTAAGTGCAAGGTAGATAGGAAAAGGAAAACAATGAGTTGAATCCAATGAAAGGGAAGGAGTTGTAGAAAAGGAGTAAGACATGAAGGATACTAGTTAAGGTACATGAAATGGATAATTGAATACCTGAGAAAAACTAGTGTCTTGAGAAGAAAAACCAAGTGGATATTTTTTGTCAAGAATACATGCATGAGAGAAGCCTTGTATCATGGTGTATGCATCAAATTAAACGAGAGAAATTTTACAGAACTATAAATCTAAAGTGACCTTGTTTGATAGAGATTAATTCTTATTGAATAATGAGGATGAAATAGAAAATTAAAAACGAGGATGAGAGAGAAAATTGAAGAAAAATTATCTAATTTAGAGGTCACCATCATTTGTAGAAGACAACAAACACAATGTGATAAAAAATCTGAAAAATTCTAAGATGTAGCTTCACATGTGGGTAGTTGTTGTTTCCCTGTAAGTGTAAGCTTACTAAATCTTAGCTATTGTAGGACTAAAGTTGGGAGTTGAAGATTTTCAAAGACTAAGTAGTAGCTTGGTCAAATTTTTGGAGTTGTAGCTCCATGTTGAGAAGAAGCTCAAATTTTAAATCAATATAATAGAACATCACATTATTTTCCTATTCTTGTTCTTGGTTTCAGTGGGTTTTTATCCTATTTTGGTTTCCCACATTAAATCATGTCTCTATATGTTTTATCTCCATTTTTGATGATTGTATATGTTCTTTTGGTTTTTATGTTTTAAATTGAGTGAATTGAAATTAGAGTTAAGAATTGAAAAAAAACTAATTTATCCCACATCTTAGTGTCCTAATTTCCAAAAATATGGAGTTTACCATTGTAGGTAGATATGGAATTTTTATCTAATACTTTGAATTCCTTATTTTTGAAAGATGTACCATTTTCTGTAACAAGAGAGGTAGGGATCCCAAAGTAGAAAATGATGTGGTTAAAGATGAATTTAACAATATTTGATCCTGTGACATAGGTGAGTGGTATCGCCTCTATCAACTTGGTGAAATATTCATTGCTAGTTTTACTGACTAAGTTGAGCCCTGATCTAGAAAATGGCCACAGTGAAGTGATAGGTTAGAGGGATTATGAGGTTGCATGAATTAGATTACCATGTCATTGAAAATACTAGAAATTTTTGACAAATATGAATGCATGAGACTCCATAGTAAGACAATAATAGGCCACACACAATATATTCTTAGCTAATATAATGTCTCTTATATGTGCACCATAGATACGCCAATGCATTTCTACTAGTATTTGAGTTATTTATTATTAATTAATACATATTAAGAGAGTCCCATCATATCCTCTTCTTTAAATGGTTTCCGCAAGGATGGTATAGCATGAAGAACATTGTGCTAAGGATATTTTATGGGCTAAATTCATGTTAGCATGATATCCTTTATCTTGGATAAATGTTTAGATGCCATGGTACCAAGGGTTCTCAAGACCAGTAATTATAGATGCCATGGTGGACTCAGACAGATCTCAAGTGGGCACAAAAACATTTTCTATGAATACATCACTATGTGTTTGATTTTTATCGAATTCAGGAAGGGATGCAATAGTATCCATGGAATCTATTTCTTTATCATGCCAAGGGACCTATTAAAATTTTATAATCTTAAAGTAAACCTTAAGATTGTAGACCATAATTTTATAGGGATATATTTTATCATCCTTTACATGAAATTTTCCATTTACTTACTTGATGAAAATAGAGTCCCCAAATACTACAATAACTTGAAGCCACCAAGATATAACAAAGCCTAGACTTACTATTAGAGCTTCATACTCTGTGATGTTGTTAGTGCATGGGAAAACAATGTGGAAATATTTAGGAATAACATCTCCATCTAGTGTACATAGCATAATACCAGCTTTGGATGTATGCATATTGTAAGATCCATAAAAAAAAATTACAAGAAGGTATTACATGAATGTAAAATATCTCTTCATCTAGGAACTCAAAATGAAGTGGTGTTGAGCCTGATAGAGGTGTTGCGGCCAATTGATTGACTAGATCTTACCCTTTTATGGATTTTTGATTGAAAATCTATGTAAACTCACTTAGGACTACCACCCAACTAGACATTTGAACTATTAGGATAGGTCTTGAGAGTATATATTTTAAAGGATCTACCTTGGAAATAAGCATTATTGTATCATTGAGTAGATAATGTCATAATTTATGAAAGATGAATGCTACTTCGAGACATACTTTCTCGACCTGAGAATACTTGAGTTCATGATTAATCAATGTTTTAATGAGATAATACACAGCTTTTTATTTTTCGTTGTCATTGTGTTGTACTAGTAATGCCCCTATGGTGTGTTATGTGTCATATGTGTATAGTAGCACAAGATTGTATTGAATAGCTAGAATTAGCACTAATGGAGTTGATAGGTATTATTTCAACTTTATGAAATAATCTTGACATTATTGTGTCTATTTGAGTTGGAAATAATTTTTAATAATCTGATTGAAATGATGGCACTTATTAACAAGTTGAAATATGTAGCACCAAATAGATTGAATCTTTCCCTAGATTCATTTTAGCTGAAGAAGATTATAGGGTGGAGAAATATCCATAATTTGTTTTACCTTAGTATGTTCAACTTAAATTCCTCTTCATAAGACTATGAATCCCAGGAACTTCCTTGAAGTAACACCAAATACACACTTATTTGGTATATTCTCTCAATATTTCAAATATACACCATAAAATAGACAAATGATCTATTCTATTTTTGGATTTAGAAGGATGCCATTGACATAACCCTCCATGATTTCATGATGTAGATCATGCAAAATAATAGTCATCATGCATAAATAGGTTTCCCCTGCATTTTAAGGCCAAAAGGCATGACCTTGTAATAGAAAGTACCCCATAATTTTTTAAATTTATGTTTTGCTAGTATTCCTCAATAATCTAAATTTGGATGTAACCCAAAAAACCATCCATTATAGATAATATTTTGTTTCCTTATATAGAGTCAAATATCATGTCTATATTGGGTAAGGGAAAATCATCCTTCAGACAATATTTTTTAATATCTCAGAATTCGGTACAAATATAGATGATAAGTGTCTTATTTGCAAGAAGAACCATGTTTTATATCCATTCAGAGTAATATATATATATTCGAGTAGTTTCTCAAGTTCTACCTTGACTAGAAATGCAACCCTAGGATGCATTTTCCTCAATTTCTATTTTACGGGTTTCACATTTAGGAAAACCACAAGATTGTGTATGACCAGAGGGGGATATAATCATAAAAAATTCTTATAGGAAAATTTGAAGACATCCTAAAATTCAATAAGGAGTGATGTGAATGCCTTGATCTTTGATTCTGATAAGATTGCACTAAGCTGTAACAAGTTGGGGTTATCACTTGTTTCGATATTAGTTATGATGGTATCTTCTACCATAATTTTTGATATATCATTATCTTTAAATAATGATATATATTTATGTAAGTCATCTAGTTGATCTAGAATTGATACTCCTCTCTTCGATGCCTTAGAAATGTTTTCACCGGGAGATGCGTATTTTTCCTTTTTCTTAGTTTTTTATTTCTTATGTTTTTGTTTCTCAAATAACACCTCAATGAGGTTTTCACTATAAGAGATTATATTTTATTTTATTTATTTATTTATTTATTTATTTTTTATGGACTAGAGAACTTTAATTTCTTGCTGAAGTAAGATGAAGCATCAAGGTCTATATCAAAACCCTTCTTGTGATATGACAGGGTAATTGGATCCCCAATCTTGATGAAATCCATAATGGCCTCATTATTCTAAAAGAGGTCCATGGATATGTGATTTTGTTGATCCTGAATTATCAAAGATGGATAAAATATATTAAAGTTGATAGTATAATTAGATAGGTGTTCAAGGAAGAGGTTGGTTTTAGCAAGGTATTTGGAAAGGTTATGTGTGGAACTGGTATTAACTTTGGAGTCAAATTTCTCTTCACTTATTATGTCAAATTTTATGGGCCTCTTTTCAAAGGTTTCATAACCTATACCATGGCAGTATATATTTTCTTCATATAGAACAAGCTCAAGATGACCTTGTTTTCATGAGCCAATTCCTCTTCCTTTCCATTCATGTTTAAAATCATATTGTGTGCCTTGTTGTAGTCTATGGATTTGTAGTAATTAAAAATATGATCCTCGTATAACCAAGAGATTTTAGAGCCATGAATATTTTCATCCTCTAAGTATTTATATCGTCTTCAAAGAGTATTACCAAGTTGGTAAACATGAGCTTATTTTAAATTGTGTGCATTGAGACTTCTGTAGCTACGCAAAGACAAAGGTAACTTACCGACATAAAAAGAATTCAAAATATTGTATTCATCAAGATCCTTATGAGAAAAATTGAATTCAGATGGTGATTTTCACATAGATGTTTTTAAAGTTGATGTAGAATGTTGGGGTTGGAAAAGTGTATTAGGATCAATAATATTGTCATCTATAACTGGTATAACATGTGACATAGTGGATTTGTCAACAAATGGGAAATAGTTTACATTATTATACCTACCTTCTAGGAGCTTATAATATTTGAAAGGCTTAACATCCATGAGAAAGGTAATCTCTTTTTTGTTATGGGAGAACATGATACATTAATGGAAAGTGGAAGGTACAGATTGCATTGCATGAACCCATGGCTGACAAAAAAGGATATTATACGATGTTTTGACATCAACACCATGGCATATAGTATAAAGAGTGTGTGTTACAACTTGTATGGATAAGGTGATGGTTCTAGAGGATTTTTTTTCACTTTTTTCATAACCATTGATGGTTATGATATAAGCTTTCAATATATTTTAAGTATGCCCAAGATATCTCAACATTTTCATAGAAAAAATGTTTGATACAACCCTACTATTTATAATAACTTGTTTGATCTTATGATCACTAATGTAGGCTTCAATGTACAATGATTTAATATTTTGAAGATTGGGATTTAGGAGGTCTTGAGGACCTAATGATAATATAGAGCTACTTGGTGATAGATGGGAAATAAGTTCCTAAAATTGTTGTGTGTTAAGATTCTCAAGAAAACATTCCTCATGGAGAGCACGAGTAAGAATATCTTAGAAGAAAGGCATTGATTTTAATAATTCCATGAGGTAGATATGCACATGTGTCTTTACTATCTGTTTAAATAAATCATAGGGATCATAAGATCTATTTGTGGTTGTAGGTTTTGCATTGCTAGGAGCTATAGGATTTGACACTTAAGGCTTAGGGGAAGTGGATGGTTGCTTCACTGGGGTACCCAAATCTTCTTTTGTCATGTGGCAACTATATAGTTAGGATATTGGAGCTTGATGGTGGAAATGGAATTAGGTAGTTATTTGAAAAATGATATGATCAAGTTAAAGTAGAAATTATTGGAGGATTGAACTTTGTCTTGAGATTTTCCATTATTACCATACTTGGGAAAAGGATTTGAGAACACCTTCAAATTATCATTGGATGTTTTATTAGGTGAGGGGTAGTTGACTACAATGTATACACTATCAATAAGATATGGAATATGGTGGAAAATTATTATTGTCCCAAATAACTTCCCAAGTTATTTGAATAACTAATATTTTATTCTGACTCTAATGTTTCACATTTTAGGTTGTGTGAATTCTAGAAGTTTCCTTGGAACCTTGGCATAGTTTCTCTTCTTCCGTGCACCCTCATGCACCCTTCCCTACTTTCTTCCCTTTGCATCATCTTTCCTTCTTCTTCCTCTCGTGCTTGCTTCATGTGCGCTCCTTTTCCCTTATTCCTCCTATTTCGTTCCATTTCCCCTTTGCACCTTCCTCTTGTACACCCTCTTTTATTCCAATTCTATCACACACTTGCACACTCCCTCTAAATTTATTTTCAAATTTGATTAAGTCCCCAATATTTTTCTCGCTATGCATGCCCCTCCTTTTGAGTTTCACGCATTCCCTCGTGCTCTCCTTCATTTCCCAGTTTCTTTCTTTGTGCATTAACCCCTTGCACTTGTGCGTTGTGTGCTTCCTTCCTTCTTGGTTTGGTCTGCATGGTCTTTCCTCTCTATCATCACACATTCTTCGACAGATGCTTGTGCCCCATTTACATAATTTTATCCTATAAGTATGTATTCATTTCTATTGCACAAGCTACCTTTGCATGCCTTTCCCTTTCTTTTCCCTTTTACACTTCTTCCTTTCACATGCACCTTTGCACCTTCTTCTGCACCAATAAATGGGCCACATCATTAAATGTTAAACTTAAGTATATCACACGTAACCTATCAAAGTGCACCATCAGGGAACTAAATCCTTGTAATGATCCAGGGAGTGACACATGGTAGAAATGACAAAAAAATGAATAGTTGGTCAATCCTTCATCTAATCAATGCATGCCATGTGTCATTGCGTGTCCAGATTTCACTTTAGATCTTCTAAAAACCCTAAATTTTATTGCAATTCTCATATTCCCCCATGGTTGGGCTCATTTGAAAGCTGCTGACATGGGCTATACGTTGGAATTTTAAAAATTGGTTTTTTGTGAGATTTGATAGGTGAAAAATAGGGAAATGTCTTGTTGATCATTAATGCAAATATCTAATCAACTCAACCACCAGATTTCATTCAGATTTGGCCTTCTTCATTCTTCTACATGCCAAACAGACATGGGGAGGTGTATATGCCAACATTATAGGTGGATTTATAGGAATTGATTGTTGGTTGTTGGTGGTTGGAAGTTTGAATACAATTGTCCCTCTTCTTTCTCCTCCTCTTCTCTCCTTCTATAAATTGCAGATCTATGATCATTGAAACATATCCCTCCTTGTTGTAATAGCACCGTGCCAAAATGGTGGCCTACTTCTTACAAGTTTCAAACCTCTATCTTGGTCTCTGTAATGTATTCTCACCTCCTATAATGAATGTAAATGATTTTTCATCCTTTAAGCAATAAAATCACATTTCATGGCACTTTTGTCTACCCTTGTCTCATTTTTGTTTCATCTTTCCCCTCTATTCATGCTTCTGGTATACTTGCATATTTACCACTTACAAGTTCCAATTTCACTATGTTATGGATACACTGAAATATGAGTCTATATGGTTGCTAATAGAATCCACATTTCTACCCTCTCTTCCTTGTTTTCTCACTTTCCTTCCCCTCATGGAGAGTGATCGACCCTCTTTCTGGTGTTATGGCCTTCCCTTAGCTTAGGATTTACCTTATGCATCTCCTTCTCATGTTGGTCCCTTGGAATCATAGAGTAGCGATAGATATATTAATTTCCATCATTAGGAGTAGTGTTAGTGGTAGAAATAGGTAGAGGAACCAGCCTTCTTTGGAGGTTTGTCTCAAATGCGCAAGATCCCATAAATTGGAGATAGTCCCATTTTTTCCTCAGAATCCTTGATCCATCACATTCACATTGCAGGTGAGATTTTGAGCTCCAACAGTTTTTGGCATGCCTGGTGGGACAAGTTTGAAGAGTTATACATCTTCATCTCAACAAGGTTGATGTGTTCTTGTTGAGTTTCAACCTTTGGAGGAATATTGTAACACATCTGGTGACTCCATTGATTCAACCAACCCACTATCTCATTCACAAACTAATCTCCTCCCCTCCCTTTCATTCATTTCTCCTTTTCCATTGTTTCATTTTCCTCTTTTGAAGTTGTGCAATCATGACTTATTTCCCTTCATGAAATTCCCATTTTTAGCAGCAAAACTATTTCCCTACATCCCCATAGTTTCAAAACCTTCCTCCAAATAATTTTTTTGAGTTCCATCAAGAATATCCATATGACCAAAATCCCATCAATGAATATTGTTATTTTCTTAACAAAAATATTTATGAAGAATAGGGTTTTGCAGATTATGGTAACTCTATAGCTAAATGTTGATTTTTAGAGGTAGGTGCAAGAAATGGAGATGAACATGATGCAGCTCAGAGTTAAATTCTCCATAAAGGTAGCTAGAGTTGGCTTCAAGGTCCCTTTTCCATGGGTCGGCCATGTGTCAAGCTAGTTCAACACCCAAAAAAATATGCACTTTATTGTTGAGATGCTTCCCTAGATTACAGAATGGGCTGAAGAAATGGAGGCTCAAAAATCTAGTACTAAGAAACCTATGTCAATGGGGCAACCCTATGCACTACCATCCTACAACCATCCCATTCTTCCTCCCCAACCTACACCATCTCAGCTTGTTGCTCATGTTCCTAGCTTTCTACGTGATGCCCCCATTAAGAATTCCATCCCTTCTCCCTCTCCCCTTCCATCCCACCTTATTTTCTCCACCATCACTCCTCCTATGTGTGCACCTTTTGTTCCCTCGGCATGAGTTTACATTCATTCTATGTGTTATCCTTATGCCCATTTCCCATCTTCTTCTAAGTCCCCTCTCTAACTGTGACATAAATGAACAACCCCCTACCTATGTATCATCCCCAACCAATATCATCATGTTAGATGAATGTATAACTATAGAAGAATGGTATGACTCTAATTGGTAATATGAGATCACATAGAGAAAGAAAAAGAGCGTTCCTGTTTAAGAACAAATCCAATTAATTTGAGAGGGCATTGTTTTAGAGGAGACAAAGTTATTTGTCAAGGCAGAAACACACATAGCCTAGCCTGTAAAAAATTCCCCTCATGAGGAGAGTCTATATGATGATCCCATATGTGGGGTTGAAATTTAAATTAATGATCACATCACAAAGATAAGACCATGCCCAATAAGATATCTGGATAGTCTAGAGCCAAAGACAAAGTTGTCATCAGTCATACTCATTTCAGAGCATGAGGAAGAGCTTCAGCATGCCAAAGGTTAGCAGCAATGCCTCCCAAATCCAAATGCAGAACTACCAAAGGAGGTATATTTTTTGTTTGTTGATACTTTGAGGAAGGTGAAAGACCATCTACAAGTCATTTTTTCACTCTTGATGAAGACCATGTCCAACGCCAAATCAGTTACATGGTCACAATTTGTGAGGAAAGGCAGCTACTTCTCAATTTTTGTTGTAGGTTTCACTTGAGCTCCTTTGCCTCTAGTTAGTATAGGTTAGTTTAGGTTTTATTTCAGTAAAACAAGTGCTCATGTACACTCTACATGTTCCCCTTGGAACATGTATGATTTTCATATTTTGTACATAGTTTTTCCTTGACGCACTCCCTCTTGTGTTGTTTCCTTTTCTATTGCACATTTTGTGCAAGCCCTTTTCTTGCTTCCTAGGATGACAATTAGTTTTTAGAAGAGATGGTTCAAAAAAATCACGTGTAGTTTCCACTCTCATAGTTTCAAGTTAGAACATATTCACATTTGAGAGCAACAATTTAGTGCAGATTTCAAATAATGGCTTCAAGCGACTTCAAGGGTTCTTCAAGTTGCAAACTAGGTCTTTAAGTTTTTTGGGTGATTCCATTCCCAATGGATGCTCCTAAGGATATTGGTCTCTTAATCTAGTAGGTAAATGGATACAAAATTCACCAAAATATTATCCTAAATAACTCCACAAGTTATTTGGAAAAATAATATTTTACTTTGACACCGTTGTTTCACATTTCAGGTTGTGCACATTTTGGCAGTTTCCTTGTTACCTTGGCCCAACTAATCTTCTTCCACACACCCTCATGCACCCTCCTTTTTCCTTCCCTATCCTTAATTTTCCCTTCAATTCTTCCCATGCTTTCTTTGTGTGATCCTTTTCCTTTATTCCTCTTGTTTCCTTCCATTTCCCCTTTACGGATTTCTCTTACATGCCCTCTTTCATTCCAAGTATGTCTTGCACTTCTTTCTTTCTCCCCTTGACTCACCTTTAAAAATTCAACTAATCCCCTAACATGTTTATCCCCATGCATTCCCCTCCTATTGATTTCTACACATTCCCTCATGCTCTCCTTCCTTTCCCACTTTCTTACCTTGCACATTAACCCCTTGCATTTACATGTTACACACTTCCTTCCTTCCTAGTTTAGTCTACACGCTCTTTCCTCTATGTCACCATGAATTATTCAATATATCCTTATTCCCCTCTTTCATACTTATCTCCTATAAGTATGTATCCATTTATACTATACCTTTGTGAGCATTTCCCTTTCTTTCCCCTTCCAATCTTATTTCTTTTCTGTGCACCTCTGTGCCTTCTTCTACGCTAGTAACTGTTCCATGTCATCAACTAGAATACTTGATTATATCACACATAACCTATCAAAGTGTGCCATTAGGGAACCAAATCCTTACAATGAGCCAATTCATGACCTGAGGTATAAACAATAAAACAAATGAACAATTGGTTGATCCTTCAGCCAATCAATGTGCGTCACGTGTCATTGTGTGTCTAGTTTTCACTGTAGATCTTCTGATATCCATAACATTTATCACTACTACTTAGATTCCCATGTGCATGGGCTCATTTGAAATTTACTGACATGGGCTACACGTATGTTTTTTCAAAATCAGTTTTTGGAGGGATTTGGTAGGTGGAAAATAGGGAAACATCTTTTACACCCATCATTAATGCAGACATCTAATCACTCAACCACCATATTTCATTCAGATTTGACCTTCTTCCTTCATCTACAAGCCAAACAGACATGGGGAGGTGCATCTGACAACATTATAGGAATATTTGTAGGCATTTATTACTTGTTTGTTGGTGGTTGGAAGTTTTAATTTGAGTTTCCCTCTTCTTTCTCCTCCTCTTCTCTCATTCATGTTATATAAATTACAGAGCTCTGCTCATTGAAATAGATCCCTCCTTCTTGTAACAGTACCATACCAAAATGGTGACCAACTTCCCATGAGTTTCAAACCTCAATCTTGGTCTTTGCAATATATTCTCACCTCTTACCATGAATGTAAATGATTGTGCATCCTTCAAGTAGTAAAATCATATTTTTTAGCACTTTTTTCTACTCTTGTCTCATTTTTGTTGCATCTTTCCCCTCTATTCACACTTCTGGAATGTTGTGTTTATTTCCCTATTACAGGTCCTACTTTCACGATGTTGGCAATGCACTAGAAGTTTATTCTATGTGGTTTTCTATTGTACGTGTATCTCTACCCTCTCTCCTCATTTTCTCACTTTCCTTCCCCTCATGGAGAGTGACCGACCCTCTTTCTAGCACTATCACCTTCCCTTATCTTAGGATTTCCCTCATGAATATTTCTCTCACCCTAATCCCTTTGAATCATAGATTACTAATAGATAGCTTCATTTCTAGCATTAGGAGTAGCAGTTGTGGTAGAAATATGTAGAGGAACTAGCCTTCTCTAGAGGTATGTATCAAGCATACAAGGTCCCATTGTTGCCTCCAAATCCTTGATCCATAATGATCACATCGTGGGTGCAAGTTCAAGATCCAAAAAGTATCATTCACCAATCTGTTTGGTGCTTGTCAATGCAATAAAAATCACAATACTCACCAGATTTATACCAAGTTGGTTTTGGTTCTCCTTGTATGAAAGGATTTGTAATGGGGTGACCATATTTGTACTCACAAGTTGTCATAATATTCTTAAAAATATCTCTCCTAATGTTGTAAATTTTATTCACTTATTATCATGAGGAGGAGTAACTTCTTTACTTGGCACCACGATGGCTTGTTTTGATTTAAATTTTTTTACTTGATTGTTCTAATTTTTTTCTACATTATAGTTATCAGTTAGACCATCATTAACAAAATTTCAATTCCGGTTGATAAAATTAGGTTTATCATGTGAATGATTGTTGTTATTATTGTTGGTGTTGTCCTTGGAAGGAATTTTGTTAACTCCTTTTGCAATAAGAACATTTTCTATTTAGGTTACCTTATAAATGACTTCTTCAAAATATGTGAGATAATGCATCTACATTTAAAAAGATAATTCATTGTTTAGGTTAGGTATGAAGATACTAACTAGTTGTTTCTTAGGAATTGAACAAGGAAACATAATTGTGATCCCTAGCCATTGTTATAATAATTGTATAAAATTTCATTTTTTCATTGCTTGGTATTACACAAATCCATCATTGTAATTTCTGAATCAAGTTTAAAGTAGAAGTGTTTAACAAAATTCTTGGATAAGTCAACAAAGGTTGTGATTGAACTTTTGAAAAGATGCATGATCCAATCTAGGGCTTTTCTACCTAAGATTTTTGGAAATAGCCACAAAATTTATACATCATTACAATATACGTCCTCACTAGCCATAAATAATTCTTTGAAATGTTTGCAATGATCACATTTACCCTATACTTGTCAAATTTTGGAATTTTAAAAGATATAGGAAAAAGTAAGCGAAGAATTTCCATATCAAATATATAAGGGAAAATATCCTTGAAGTTGATTTTTTTTTGCATGCCAAAGATGGTATCATTCATGGTTTTCCATTCCTTTGGGAACGATGAATGGTTTTATGAGATATTTGAAACATTTTCAAGTTTTTTTTTGTTTATGTTTTAGTTTTAGTCTTCATTTCTTTATTTTTTGTGTCATTAATGACCTTTGAGGCCATTAAATCTAATTATTTAGCCATCTCATTAATTTAGTCCATTAATGTTTGATTTGATGCAGTCATGGAAGCACTAGACTTCCCTTTGGTATCATTATTTATTTTACCTAAGAAGACTAAGTACCTAATGCTTTAAGGTTTTTTTTGCGCAACAACGTGGTGGAAAGGATCACGCCAAAGTAGCTTCAAGAAGAGCGTAGAGATTTACACCTAGGAAGAACAAGCTTCGAGACTTAGCCACATTTTGGACCACAGTCAGAGTTGCAATGAGGAACACATGGAGATGTGGTAAGGCTTGATTGTGGATAAGGCTAAATCATGGAGACTTGCATCCCAAGAAAATCCTACTTTAGGATATGATTATCATGCTAGGATTAAGAGCTGTAAAGTAGAGTTAGTTATGGTTTAGCTGTCATTTGCATGTTTAGGGTACTTGAGTATGGTGGGGCATGATGAAATTTTTCATGTGGCCTTCTCTTGAGTGATGAATAGGTGGTGGAGGGAAATTCCCACCAATCTCTTGATATGTATTGATTTACACAACAAAAGAGAGAGAGCTCAAAGAGAGAGATGCGAGAGAATGTTGTTAGAACTTCTTGAGAAGAGTCATTGTAGGGTTAGAATGTTCTTATGTTGATGTATCTGGTCCATTTATGGTCCTTATGATGTATTTGGCTACTGTAAAAATGGTGGATTAATATAATGGTGTTTGTTCTAAATATCAGTGCTCATGGATCTAAATATTTGTGTTCTTTATTATGTTCATGGTTTAGATCTGATTCCTACTTGTTGTTCTTGATGTTCATAGTCATAATATTGTTCATCTATGCTTGGGTCTAGTTCTTTATTCTTGTTATAGGATGTATGCATTTACTATTGTGCATTACTCTACCATTCATGGTAACATTCTTGACAAATCTCACATAGAAGAGGGGCCTGGTGCCTTTGCACGCCTCCGGTGAGCTCCCAGTTTAGGTTGGGTGATATGCCAACATGCCTGGGAATTAAAGGGTTAGGAAAAGTGACTACATCTTGGTTCCATTGTCAGAGACCTCTTTTGAAGTTGTTGCAAGAATGGTGTGTAATGGCAGAATGCTTGACCTTGGCCAGCATGGAGACTTGGCTTAAGAACATGGAGGATGAGTTTGCACAGAGATTCAACATTGGACCTGAGTTTGATGCACATACATGGGTAGAGGAGCATCTGTATCATGAGCTCTATGAGACATTATTTTGTTGTTTTCCAGTAGAACTGTATGAATGGTTGTCAGCGTATGCATCAAGGAAGAGTTGGTATTATCAACCTCATGTTTGGACCCAAGAAGATTATCAGTGGCTACATGATGTTGATCTGATCTGGACTCATGTTGTTGATCATTGGTGGAGTGGTGTGTTGACTAGCTACATGTTGGAGTACGTGGTTTCTACTTATTCTTTCCCAAAGGTTGTTGAGTTTGAGTTCTTGTGAGAACCGAGAGGATATTTCTTGCATGCTTTACCATTAGCCATTAAGATCTTGATCATCACTCTGAGTTTAGAAGCATTTCCTATGGCTAGCTAAACTCCCACTAGGCATGGGGTGTAGAAGCAGGTGTGGTAAGAAATGGTGGATCCTACAATAGAAGTGGAGAGAGAGGAAAGGTGGCTCAAGTATAATGAAGCACGGGAGAGGGAATTGGTGAAAAAACATGAGATTGTAGGAGCGATGGATGTATGGAGGTAGATGTTGCAGGAAGAATTTGAGGTTCACATGGAGGACATGGAACCTGAGTAGTATGTGCTACCCCATCTTGGCAAGCATGGAAGGAAAACCCCCTTATCTTCTGATGAGAGCTCATCATATGAAGAAAGGAGACGGACCGTAGGAACATATTTGAACCCACCTGACAACCTAACCCTTGCGCTTAGTTTTCCAATTCCTGAGACAAGTATTTCTAGTTTGGTTGGTGTTGGTGTTGGTAAGCAAGAAACATCAGGTAGATATCATTTTTCATTAAATTCATCTATGGCCACACAAGACATTTCCTATGTTTGGTGGTATCCTATCAGGTGCATCATTTGGACAAGGTGTGGGTGCACATAGAATGTGGGTATCACGTCTGGAAGTAGTTCAACTTCACAGACTATTGGAGCTCAGTTTAGCACAATGGTGGGAACACAGAGTAGCACTACTTCAGGCCCTGTACCTACTACAAGAGGAGGATCTGGTGGATCTGGAGGATCAGGAGTTAGTGGAAACTAGTGGATCTGGTGGTGGAGGAAACACAAGAGGGAATCAGGGTTCTGGATCTGGTGGGCAAGGACCACAACCCCATCAACAAGTATTTTATGAGATGTCTCTTCATTTACCTGATTATAAAGGTGTTGAGGATGTTATAGAGCATGTACACAAGTGTGAATTGCTATGGCACACTAAGGGGATCACTACCCTAAAGCGAAAGGCAAGCCATTTTGTAACTACGTTGCAGGGGCACACATAGCTGGTACCAAAAGTATGACCCACATCAGATGGTGGTGGATTATAACATGTTGTGATGCCTTCTTGGTGGAATTTCATATTCCTAAATTTGAGAAAAAGAGCATCAACATGCTCAAGGAGATTCAATAGGGTATGGCAGAGAGTGTGCAGGAGTATGATGCATGCTTTAAGACTCTCTTGTCAAAGTTATCTTATGATATCCATCCCTCTCAGCATGCTCAGTGGTTCATTGGAGGCTTGATAACACCTTTCAGATGAGTGCTTTCACATAAGACTTTCATGGATCCACGTGAGGCCTTGGAGGCTACTCTGCACACTGAGGCCATTGGAAGTGTTGATACTAGGGTAAGTCCCTTTTTGGAGGCATATTGCTTCCATGGCAAAGCAACTTGAGAATTTATCTACAAATTCAGCACATGAGACTCACAACAAACTTTGGTGTATGGATTGTGAAGTAGAAGGACACACCAAGGATAGTTTCCCTCAAAATTCGGTGTGCGCCATGTCATTAGATTGTGAAATATGTCATAGGGATCATGATCCAAGTAGATTCCCATTGTTACAATGCACACTCCATAAGAATGTGTCTTGCTATTGTAATATTTGTACATCTACTACTCATGATACGAAGGATTTCCAATTGATAGACCAGATTCATGATGTAATTGATATTGGTGTGTGCCAGACCAGCATTGTGAATAGTTCTAAAAATGAGGGGCATCAACATGAAGGGCATGAAGATGGTGGAGGAAGGGGAAGAATTTTTTGCAGAGGATTTAGAGGCCATAGTGGTCGTGACGGAGGAAGGAGTGACTTCCCCCATGGAACTTGTTTCAATTGTGGATCTACGGATCACTACAAGTGTGAATGCCCAGATTTGCTGCAATGCTCATGGTGCAGAAAGAAACATAAGTATGAGGAGTGCCCTGATTTGTATGATCACATGAGCCAGAATCATAAGAAGGACAAGGGCACATGAATGGTTAGTGTGAAGCACACTAAGCCTATGTTCATGCCTAAGGTAGCACCTAATCCTGAGTTGGAACCTGTATTAGTAACTACACACACTGAAGCTACACACCAGAGAAATACCAAAGCAGAGGCCTCTCATTACAAGAGAAGAAGTATTGCATGGAAAGTACCCTGATCTGACTTATCAGAAGGAGGTTTACCAGGAGACTATGGAGGTTATTAGGAGTTTGCAAGGAGAGATCCAATGCTTGAAAGAGTAGTCACAGAAGTTAGAGTAGGAAAAGAATGTTGAGATCCCTCAGAAGGATGTTGATGATGTCAAAGAGGTATGTAAGATGTTGTGCTAGGAAAATATCATTCCCCTATTAGGAGAGTGGTTGAGAGGAAAGATACCATGCATAGGAAGTGAGTGTGAGAGGTAGATCTTACATTCTAATTTTCCCCCTCATAGTCTTGATTATGACAAGGAAATCACATTGAATGTGGTAGTTGATGGATGGATTTTGAGAAACATACTAATTGACATGGTTTAGAGGTTAATGTTCTTACTTTGGATGCATGGAATTAGATGGGGAGACCACCATTTCAGCCATCTTCAAATGTGTTGTACATGGTGAATAGAACTAAAGCTATGCCCATCAGAGTTTTGAAGAATGCTTCCATAACCATTCAAGGGGCCAAGTTCACTGGGGATTTTGAAGTCTTAGCACTTTTTGAGGTAGATAGTTTTCCAGCATTACTTGGATGCCCTTGGTGTTATGTGAATAATGTTGATTTGTGCTTCAACAAAGGATACATCAATTTTGAGAACAAGGAGGAGCGCGTAATTATTCCACTAACAGATGGGAGGTCTATGCACCTTATGTAGAGCCTTTGGGTGAAGAGGACATGGATAAAATTTATGTGCACCATCAGAGACCCAGAGGTTATTGAACCATCGAGAGGAGTCATTCAGTGGGATGATGCTCAGTCCATAAGTGATACGACTACCATTGCATGTGATAATTGGGTGCATGGGATTTATGAGTTGGTTGGGAGAGAATTGAAGGGCAATATGACTCGATTTGTCAAGGCACCTTTGGTTAAACATCTGAGAGGAAGACAGTTACCAAGTTACACTGGAGAAGGTAACCTTGATGTCTTTTTGCATGCTATGGAAGTCTTCTGGACCTGTGAAGTAGAACAGAGGAATATGCTTATTTATACCTTGTGTGGGACACCACTGCATTGGTGGATGACTCATCGAGATAATATTATTGAGTGACATGAAGTAAGAATCATGTTCTCTATTAGATTTCTCTAGAACAATGCACCTTCAAAGATATGTGACTATCATGGGAAGGAATCCACCTTGTACCACGTTTAGGAATGTGAGAAAGCCTGGATGGAAGGCTCGGAAGATTTACCCCCTTCACTCTAGGTGCATAGGTTCTATTCCACCTTGCAGGGTTGTGCACGTGCATGGTATGTCTATTCAGAGTTACATCGTCAGACAAGAAATTGGCAGGAGTTGACAACAGGTATTATTCAGACTTTTGAGTATCTATCTTCTAAACCATCAGTGAATGAAGCTTTGTAGGTAGTCAAGCACCTTACTCTGGGAGATAGTGCAAAAGTTGAGGACCTTATTCTAGATTTGCTAGGGGAACCTGATTTGGAGGTGTGCTTTGAAGAAGAAGAAACAGATGAAGTATAGTTTGAGCGTGCCTTCCTAGAAAAAGAGAAAGGGAAAATGGTGTACTTGATAGATGATGAGGAAATAGAGAACCTAGATGTTGATCATACATAAGGTAGGCACGAAGTCTTGGATAGTGCAGATGAGAAGGTGTGTGCTTACCATAAGCCTTTGAAGACAAAGAAGGTCAACATTGGCACAAAAGCAAAACCAAAAGAAGCAATCATTGGTGATTACTGGACAGACCAAGAGGTTTCAAAGATAATTGAGTTGTTGCATGACTTCCAGGATTTGTTCCCACATGGATACCATGAATTGAAAGGGGTTCATCACTCATTGGGAGAGATGCAGATTAAGTTGAAGGAAGGTGCACACCCGATTAGGAAAAGGCCTTATAGGATGAATCCTAATCTGTGCATGAAGGTGAAAGAAGAGATTGATAAAATGTTGGAATCCAGGATCATTGAGGCCATTGAAGAGTCTGAATGGGTTAGCCCAATGGTGATTAGTATCAAGAAATATGGGAGGATAAGGATCTGTGTGGACTACAGAGATTTGAATGTTGCATGTGTGATAGATCCTTTTCCAATGCCTTTTACTGAGGAAATCTTGGAGGGTGTAGCAGGGCGTGAAATCTACTCTTTTACAGATGGATTCTCAGGGTATCACCAGGTAAGGATTGCAAAAGAAGACCAAGAGAAGACTACTTTCACCACTGAATGGGGAAGTTTTTCTTACACAGTTATGCCCTTTGGACTTAAGAATGCACCTGTTGTATTTTCACGCATTGTGGTGCAAGCATTTCAAGACTTTATTCATAAGTTTCTACAAGTCTACCTAGATGATTGGACAGTGTATGGATTGGTGAAAGATCATTGTGACAACTTGAGATTGATGTTTGAGAGGTGAAGACAGTTAAGTATCTCTCTAAACATTAAGAAATGTGTCTTTGCTACTCCTTTTGGCACATTTCTAGGTCATATTATTTGTAAGGAAGGTTTATTGGTGGATCCTGCCAAAGTTTTTATTTTGGGTTTGGAGGAGCCTACCAATCAAAGTGTAGTGCATGGATTTTTGGGGCATATGGGTTACTACAGAAAATTCATCAAAGGCTATGCCAGGATTTTCATGCTTTTGGAAGAACTGTTGAGGCATAAGGGAAAATTTCATTAGGGTGAGGCACAACAGGTGGATTTTGATACATTGAAGGAGAAGCTTACTACTTTGCCCATTTTATGCTTTCCCTCTTGGGACAAGCCCTTTCATGTGCATGTGGATGCATCAGGAATGGAAATTGGAGTAGTTCTAGCACAACCTGGAGAAGGGATTGTTGATCACCCTTTGTGTTTTGCAAGCAGAAAGTTAACTCTAGCTGAGAAGAATTACACAACAACAGAGCATGAAGCATTGTCTATGATTTATGTGCTGCATAAGTTTAGGCGTTACTTGTTGGCTACTCCATTTATCTTTTACACAGATCACATGGAACTTAAGTATTTGGTAAACAAGCCAATTTTGTAGGGGCACATATGTCATGGATCTTGTTATTTCAGGAGTTTGACTTTTCAGTCATAGTAAAACCAGGAAAGAGCAATTCAGGACCTGACCATCTTTCAAGAATTAATTCAGGTGAGGATGCACATAGAGCATTGAAGACACAATTCTAGATGCACAGTTGTTCAGATTACAACGCACACCCTCTGATTTGGAGGATATTGTTGTCTTTTTACGAACGGGTGTGGCACCTGAAGGAATGAAGAGTATAGAAAGAAAACAACTTGTCATTCGCGTTGCACCTTACATGTTGATTAGTGGAGATCTATACAAACTTGGTCGGGATGAGATTTTGCACAGTGTGTACTCAAACATGAGCATGTGGGTATTATGGAGGAAGCTCATGGAGGGATTGTTGGTGGACACTATGTAGGGTGAGCCACCACGCACAAGATTCTGATGGCTGGCTTGTGGTGGGAAACATTGTACAAGGATTGCCAAGAATATGCCAAGGGTTGTGATCATTGCCAGTGCCTTGGGAAGCCTGGGCATAGAGATGAAATGTTGTTGAGGCCTATAGCAAGTGTGGAACCTTTTGAAAAATGGGAAATTGACTTCATGGGCCCTATTTCCCCACCGGCGCATAGGACTGGGTCACACTACATCATTACTTGTACAAATTATCTTACAAGGTGGGTGGAAGCAGCACCTACGAGGGATTACACTGCAGCTACTGCAGCAAGGTTCCTTTGGGAGAATATCATAAGTAGGTATGGATGTCCATTGAGTTTAACAAGTGATAGGGGTACTCATTTCTTGAATGAGACTGTTAGAATATTATTGGCAGAGTTTATGGTAGCACATCATAAGACTACACCCTATCACCCACAAGCTAATGGAACTACTGAAGTCAACAAGATTTTGAGCCACACATTGACAAAGCTATGTGATGTTAGAAGGAAATATTGGGATGATAAATTTTATGTTGTACTTTGGTCATATAGAACAACCTACAAGAGGCTGAACAAAGAAACACCCTTTCAGTTGGTGTTTGGTGTAGAGGTTATTTTACCGGTTGAGTTCATGTTACCATCCCTACGTATTGCATGTGTAGGAGGATTGGATGATGAGCAAGCACTTGAAGAGTGCATAGAAAAACTGATGCAGTTGGATGAGAGGCGTGATATAGCTCGTTGGAGCTAGAAGATAGAGAAAGAAAGATAGAAGGCCTGACATGATCAACACATTAAGAACAAGAAGCTTGAAGTTGGACAGATGGTTCTTCTGTATGACTCCAAGTTTTTGTGCCATCCTAGAAAGTTCCAAGTGCATTGGTTGGGACCATATGTTGTGACCTATATACTTGAATCAGGTGCTTTCCAGTTAGAAGCTTTGGATGGCACATGGTTTCCCAGTTTCTTTAATGGGAGTAGGTTGAAGCCCTACTATAAATAAGTCTTCTTGGTGTTTGTAATAAGGTAGTGTTGCCATTTAGCTTAGGTTTTCCTTTAATGCATTTTCCTTTATATGTGTTTCCTTTCATCATATCTATGCTTTGTCATTTTAGTCATGTGTTGTGTTGTGCATTGGAATACCAATAGCTAATTACATTTTAAGTGATTCCATGCAGAGAGGACCACACATACATTTAGTGTGGGGTGGATTGAAGTATAATGTGGGAAATGGTTGGCACATTTCTAAGGGAGGTTGGATTGATTGAAAAATCCTTCTGGGATATTGGCATGAAGGTAGAAAAAAATGGTTTGTAATGTATGAGAGGTGTTCTGAGGAAGGTTGAGATGATTGAAGACCACACAGGAGAGAAAAAAAATCACTCAGTGTAACATGAGGTAGGTGGTGGCATGGGAAATTACTTAGTGGATAGCACAAAGGTTAAGTACTTTGGCAGTGAGGCATGTGGAGGAGGTCTGTGGTAGTGAAGTAGTGTTAGCATGCCAGAAGGTTATGACTGTAGCACGTGAGGTGGGGTCGTGGAAGTTTACTTAAGTGGAAAAAAGTAATTTATTAAAAAGTAATGTTAAAATGCGTGGGTCAAAAGGATGTTGAGGTCATGAAAAAGTATAAATAGGGGGTAAGGGTAGTCATTTTAACTACCTTTCCTTCAAAAATGTTTTGTGCTCCCGAGCGATTGAAGTGTGATGAGGGTGTGATAAAGAAGTGAAGTAATTTTATGAACCAGTGGTATTTTGTAAACTATGATGAGACCTTGTGGAGTGGCAAGTGGAGTAAATAGTGAGGCAATAGGGGGTTGTGTAAGAGTGAAGCTATCAAAGTTAGAGAGCTCAGGAAGACAAGGAGAAGTTGAACACCTAGGGCACACAGTGAAGGAACAAAAAATGGCACCAAGGAAGGCATGAACCAAGAGACCAGTGGTGGAGAAGGAGGAACCCATAGAGATATACTCAGAAATGTAGTACCCCCAAGTGTGATCAAAGTAGAGAAGTGGAGTTCAAATCTATATAGGTGCAAAATTAGTGAGTTTAACCATAGAATAGAAGAACATGAAAATTTGATGTGGGTGGATCTGGTTAAAGACATCCTAGGGTTAGACGAGCTCAGAAACCCTAGGGTTGACAACTCAGTGCAACAGGAGTTACATAAAACTGGAGTTTTGTAGCTATGGGAGCTTCCCTTCTTTGCTAAACCCACCCCTCTCTTCTGGTGGTTAATGTCACAAGTACACGAGGAATTTTTCTACTTTGTGGGGAGAAGAATGAGAATTACAGGCCAGTTGATAAGGAGAGTGACAGGCCTGTAAAACACTGGTAAGGATATGGCACTCAATCTATGTGCCAACTCAAAAATTTAAGAATTGGAAAAGCAGTTGAATTATGAGAAGGGGGAAGGGCTCAGGTTATTGCAGATCTAGATGACCTGACATTAAGGGTCATTTCCCAACTTATCAGCTTATAAATTGGGTGCATCAGAATGGTGGACAGATATAAATAGAAGATACATGTACATTGCGTACACAGGGTATCAAAATGAGTGCACACTATAACTTCATGTAATTCATTGCGAAGAGTATCATTGAGGAAGCACATATGCAAAATGAAGCTAGAGAAAAGATCACGTGGGGGTCCATCCTACTGTTAATCATATTTTGGGAAATTGGCATCCCTGATGGACCAGATGGGAACATGTGGGTTTACCCACCAGAGCACTCATCTCCTGCAGTGTAATTTTTATAGTTCACTTGTGATGGCTCCATCACGAATGCCTACAAGACCCCAGATGAAAAAATGGTATGAGAGACTACACAAGGCCTTCGAGAATGAGTGGCATATTCTTCACATGAGTTTCCAACAGTTGTAGGGGACCAAGTGAAGTTTGCAGTTATGCAACACTTCAGCTTGGAAAAAATTAAAATGGCTAATGGAGAAATGGGGTCATGGTGAAAATTTCCATTTGCATTCACTACAAAATATATTAAGTGTGCCATCAATCATCTGAAATATGCACATAAGCTGACCATTGATGCCAAAAAAGTGGACTCTGATGTTCACACCCTTCACATGACCTACAAGTATGATGCGAGGCTAGCGTATGTCAAAGTCTTGGAGAAAGACTTCCTAGATCTACATCCACAAATCAATGTCACTATCAAGGGCTTCATCCACCGAGTGTTCATGTAGTTGTGGCATAAGATGCAAGGGGAGTTGAAGTGGAGGTTACAGACTCCACCTTTCCAAATCCAAGAGAGGTGTTGATCCCACCTATGAAAGTGGTCCAAGAAGAAGAAGGAGAGGAAGAAGAAGAAGGAAGTGAGGGGAAATTGGACACTTCTAAGAAAAGGAAGTATTATTCACACCACAACAACAGTGGGGGTGTAGGTATATCACAGTAGGGCAGCGCCGAGGCTTCACAACTAGAGTGCAAAGAATTTAAACAACTAAGAAGAAGAGCCAGAGTAGAAAAATCCTAAGGTACATGTTGTCTCTAGTTCTGCGATGGAGATAGGCTCAAAAGATGATCACACTGCATTTAGAGAGGAACTCAAGGTGGAGCTCGAGGAGGAGGAGAAGAGAAGGGTTGAGGAGAAGGCCAAGGAGTAGTTGATGTGATGCACAAAAGGTAAAGATGCCTACAATGGAGTAACATGTGAAGAGTACTACGAGAGAAAATTCACCTATCCAGCCCGTCGAAAGAAGAGAAGAATAAAGGAGACTCCTTTGTTATTAAGGAGGATAAAGGGTTTGCTGTAGGATCAAGCACCCCGAGGAAGCAACACTCAAAGTGCAAGGTGGAGAGGAAGAGGTGGACACCTAGGTCCCCTCATATGGACTTCGTGGATAATCCCATGAAGGTGTTGTACCCACAGTTATATAAAACCCTTTCCCCAGAGAAGTTGCATGCTTGGGATCTCTTAGACCAGGATGGGGGCGTAATGAGGACCAAGAAAAGGATAAGTTGGAATCTGCATTGTCATGTAGCGGAGCCCGAGTTCGAGGTCAACGATCATGTGATCGAGACCATCCATTTGAAGAAGAAGAAATGGGTGACTTATAAAGTGGTGGATCCAAGCCACCTTACAGATGAGTAGGTGTGCAACACTATAAAAGATGTCCTCAGAAGTCATAAGGTGGAGCTTGGATGCAGGGGTGACTATTCAGACCTTGGTCACAGATCAAAAGGGGAAGGAAAAGGAAATAGAAAGACTACACAATGGTTTTAAGGGCAAACAGGTGCGGACAAAGGAAGCATATGATCGAGTTGGTGCCTTGGTTAAGAAAGTCTTGGGACAATGTCCAGCACTGGTGAGCCAAGCCAGGATGGACTATAATGATGAAATGGAATATTTGGAAGACTTGGTGGGGATGTTGCTGGTCAACATCAAGGATGGCATGGGACCCACAGTAGAGGAGCTCACGAAGGAGAAGGAAAACAACAAGATTTTTGTTGAAGCCCATATTACTGAGTTGGAGGACTTTCTCACCCAACTCAAGGAGGAAAACATATTAGTAGATAGGGGCTTCAACAGTTGTCAGAAATGTGAGCCCATTATTGATGTGTGTCATAGATGAAGAGGCCATCCTAAAGGCCTTACAGGAGAAGGTCCCGATGAATAAGATTGAGCATGCCCAGTTGATAATTGACACCACAGTGTAGAAGGATAAGATAAAAACCAAGCATGAGAAGCTAGAATTTTGGATTGGTGAACTCTGAGATTCTATCACAGAATGTATGGATGAGTTTGAGGGAGTTTGCATGGAGCTGGTGGTGGTCATAGAAGAGCTCAAGGGGAAAGTTGAAGAAATTACACCAGAACAGGTACCCAGCATAGTGGAGGAAGCGCCAGAAAAATAAATGGTTGAACTGGAGGCATGGAAGAAGTTAAAGGGGGAGATAGATGTGGAGTTCCCTGAACTCCTCTAGTTAACAATTTAGACTATTGAAACATACAACATTTTTTCCTTAGCCAGTTTTTGGATCAATGGAATTTTGTATGTAAGGTGTGAATAATTGACAAGGGTGGAAATCAAACTAGTGTGGGGTAATGTTGAGCCCCTAAGAAGACTAAGTACCTGAGGCGTGAAGGGTTTTGTCACTCAAGAACAAGGTGCAAAGGCTCGTGGAAAGTAGCTTCAGGAAGAGCACGGAGGTTCATGCCTAGGAAGAACAGGCTTGATACTTAGCCACATTTTGGGCCAAAGTTAGAGTTGTAATGAAGGACACATGGAGATGTGGCCAGGCTTGATTATGGATAAGGCTAAAGCATGGATACTTGCAGCCCAAGAAAATCCTACTTTAGGATATGATTATTATGCTAGGATTAAGAGCTGTAAAGTAGAGTTAGTTATGGTTTAGCTAGTTTAGGGTACTTGAGTATGGTGGGGCATGATGACATTTGGCATGCAACCTACTCTTGAGTGATGAATAGGTGGTGGAGGGAAGATTCCCACCGTTCTCTTGATATGTATTGATATTCAAAGAGAGAGAGAGAGAGAGAGAGAGAGATGCGAGAGAGTGTTGTTGGAACTTCTTGAACAGAGTGTTTGTAGTGTTATAATGTTATTATTTTTGATGTATCTAGTCTTTTTATGGTTCTTATGATGTATTTGGCTACTGTAACAATGGTGGATTAATATAATGGTGTTTGTTCTAAATATCAGTGCTCATGGATCTAAATATTTGTGTTCTTTATTGTGTTCATGGTTTAGATCTGATTCCTACATGTTGTTCTTGATGTTCATAGTCATAATATGGTTCATCTATACTCAGGTCTAGTTTCTTTATTCTTGTTATAAAATGTATGCATTTACTATTGTGCACTACTTTGTCATTCATGGTAACATTCTTGAAAAGGGTTAGGAAAAGTGACTACAACATCATCAAAATTTGAAGGAAAATTTTCTCCCATTTCAAGGAGACAAAAGAAATTGATCTTTATTCTTCCATAAAATTTCCTCATTTTTGGCTTGTTCTTCTACAAAAGGATCTTTTTTTTTTGTTTTATTCTTCCTCCTCATCAAATATATCTATGTGAAAAGTATTTTTGTTTTTACCAAAGATGTCATAATCTCTATGTCTTATTCCCACCATTTTATATGAAGTAGAGGGAATGTAGATTTTTTTTTGATGTACTTATACATTGAAAAAGTGAATGGCAAGATATAAGTGTATGAAATTGAAATGATTGACTACTCGACTCTTAACAAAGTAAATGATAAGATAGCATAGTTTAGGGAAAATATGATTGATTACTCTATTCTTAGCAAAGTGAATGCTAAGATAACAGAGTTTGGAAATTGAATGCTAAGATAAAAAAGTTTGGAAATGAAATTGATTACTCAATATTTAACAAAGTGAATGCCAAGATAGAAGAGTTTTAGAAAACAAAATTGACTGCTCAACCCTTAACAAAGTGAATGCCAAGATGTAACATTTTTAGAAAATGAAATTGATTACTAGACCCTTATTAAAGTGAATTCTAAGATAGAAGAGTTTGGAAATGAAATTGATTACTCAACCCTTAACAAAGTGAGTACTAATATGGAAGAATGTAATAATGAACATCAATTACTCAACTCTTACAAAATTTAATCCTAAGATGGAATATTTTGGAAAGTGAGATCGATGGCTCAAATGTTAACAAAGTGAATGCTAAAATAGATAAGACTTAGTAATTATATTTATTTCTCGACTCCTAATAAAGTGAATGCTAAAATAGTAGAGAATTAAGAAATATGATTTGAATAATCTACTCTTAACAAATTGAATGCTAAGATATTAGAGTTTGGAAAAATACAATTGAAATACCCTACTCTTAACAAAGTGAATGCTAAGATACTAGAGTGAAGAAAATAAGGTTGATTTTTCTATTCTCAACAAAGTGAATGTTAAGAGAGGATACTTAGGTAATGAAAGTGAAATACTCTACTCTTAAAAAAGTGAATTTTAAGATAGCAAAGTGTAGAAATGAGATTAATTTACTCAAATATTAGCAAGGTGAATGATAATGTAGAAGAGATGTAGGAAATGAGATCAAAATACTCTATTGTTGACAAAGTGAATGCTAAGATAGTATAGTTCTATGAATGAGATTGATTATGTACGGTAAGAGTGTGGAACAAAAAATTAATAACACATGATGTAGATGAAAATAATGTTATTAAGGAAGGCCTCTAAGAATAAACTTGGCTTGGTAAAGTGGGGATTTGTATAAAAAATGGTTCTCTCCATAAATACAAAATAATTACTCGAGCGAGCACACTATACTATTGATAATTTCTAGATTTACTTTACCCCCTTGATTCAGTAAGTTGGATTTCACTCCACTCAAAGAATCAAACTGGGGCCACCACTATGGATAGTTTCTTCTCTAATACTCACAAAGGTGTACTATTCAAGTACGTGGGGATCTCATTTTGTTAGCTATTTCACTCAAGGTGCTAAATATTTTGGGGTTCTTATGGTACTACTCATAATGATTTTCTAATCCCTGGCCATACACTTCCCATAATTACAACGGATAGAGGGATAAACTTGTCTCTGAAAATTTAATTAAGAAATTTTTATAAAACTTAATAAAAGGGTGATAAATTTTTCTTGACTTCACAAGAAAGACAACATGTATTTAGTAGTTTTAATTTAAAATAAACCTTCATAGAGATGATCCTACAAACAACAAGTTTGTAGTTTTCTATAGGTGAAATAAAAATAGAAGACACATAAGAAACTCAAATTTTTTATTTTCAAGATAATCCTCAAGGGTGACAGAAAAGATCATACATGAGAGTTTTTCAAAAATTAGATTCAATGAAAATATAAAATAAGATAAAGATTTAAATTGACAAGTTATGTAAACCTGCAAGTAAAGGATTAGAAACATAGCTAAAATTGAGATAAAAAAAGATTAGATTAGATTAGGATACTGGAAAAATACATAAAATGAGAAAACATGGTATTAGAACACTAGTTCATGCAATTGTATGTTAATGTGTGCAATAGGGTACTATCGTTACAAAATATGCTAGCACGTGCAAGTGAATGAGCTTGCTTGATAAGGAAATTTGTCAAACAGTAAGAAAAAATAGTTTAACGCTAACACATGAGTAGATGCACTAACACGTGAAAGTGAACAATTTTACATTATAAGTGATTTTTATATAAATTGAGATAAGGAAAATGGGTTAATTCTAGTGCATACAAGTTTTGACAGTACCCCATGCAACACTATGCTATTGTGTGTAGTGTTACACTACACACTTCATTAGTGACGCTAGGGAATACACTAGCAGAATAGCACATGAATCATAAGGTAATAAATTTTTTTGGAAGTATGGGATTTTGACTTTTTTTGATGATTTTTCCCAGTTCTTTCCACCAGATTCTCTCAGATTTGGAGAGTTAGTTGAAATAAGACAAATAAAACAAAAATGAAGTTAGTTTAATTAAAAACAAACTAAAAAATGAAAGAAAAGGTGTGGTATGGTCCCACCAAGGGTGCTAGAAATGTATATAAGTAAAATCTCAAGAAAATGAAATATAATCAAACACGGTACTGCAAAACATTCTCCAAGCTCTTCTTGTAACCTGAAGATGAGATAGCTAAAGTGTAAACACACTTTATGGATATTTTGAAATGCTTTGGTTGTGGATGCTCTAATTTTTTCTTCCAAATGGATGGAGAAAATGATATGAGAAATAATGAACATGAGGATTCATTCAAATGGAAAATTATCAGAGTTTTTCTACAATGGCACAAAGAATCCAAGGATCATTTGTGAATGATATAGTCTTTTATTTATAATTGAAGCAAATACTATGGAGTGGTTGAAGGTTTTTAATGAGATTATGAATGCATATTTTTATGGAAATTCGAATGAATTTAATATTATTTGAGGGGAAATGAATTTTCATTTGGCAATAAGTTTACATATGGGAAGGTAGTTGCATGTGCATTTTTGTAACTTCCACCTTTGTAGGATTCTAGAAGTGCAATTAAGTGACTAGGATAATGAAGTGGAGTATAGTTTAAGTGTAATTAGAATTAATTTAATTAATTATAAAGTGGATGTGATATATTTAATTGAATTAAATCTTAGAGGGATGAATACTTAAATCATGATAAAATTAATTTAATTAATTCTAAAGGAATGTGATGAATTATAGTGGGATAGAAGTAATTTTATTAATTCTAAAGAGCTGTAAATTGGCGCATTATGAAAAGGATATAGATATTAAAGGAGGATAGAAATAAGTATGTGATTTTAGGGTGTCTATAAATCTTATAAGATATGCATTTTTGAGTGATGTAATACATGGCCGATTCATAATTTTCAGCATTTCGTTGAGATAAGATACTTCCCACAGTGAAGTAAGTAGCAACAATATACAAATATAATGACAGTTCTAGTTGTGGAGGTGACAACACATGAGTAGTGAGAAGATACTTCTTAAGCTTTTAAAATGTAATGTGACACTACTCCCCCATTCAAATGTAACACCTTTTATAAGGATTTGATTAAATGGATGGAAATTATTAGAAAGTTGTGTTATGAAGGCTACGTAATTTTTTGATGTTTGTAGGGGGAGGCATGTCCACGATGGATTTAACCTTAGCTGGACCCACCTCAATGCCTCAACATGAGACAATGAAGCCAATTCACTTTCCTAATGTTACTCCAAAAATGCATTTATTATGATTCAACCTAATTTTTTATTCTAAAAGGCACACAAATATTTTGCATAGAACTTTTATGTGGTCAAGACGTAGTTTGGACTTGGAGAGGATATCATCAATATAATATTATAAAATTTCATGAATGTATTCATGGAACACATAGGTCATAACATGTTGATAAGTTGCGCTGAAGTTTTTGAGTCTAAAATACATCACCTCATAAAAAAATATTCACCGAGTGGTGAAAGAAGTCTTATATTGGTCTTCACCAGTGATTGTAATCTTATTATAACTAAAGAAATAATCCATGAAAGAATTTTTTTTGAATGGTGGTGCCATTGAAAATGGTATCAATATTCAACAAGGGAAAATCATCCTTAGGAAACCTTTATTGAAATCCCTAAAATCAGTGCAAACACATAGACCACCAGTTTTCTTTCCCACATGGACCATGTTAGAGACCCATTATATATAGTCAATTAGTTTGATGAAACCCACATAAGGATTCTTTTACAACTCCTTATTGATTAACAATGCAACATGTTAGTGCATCTTGCGTAACATCTATTTGATAGGTTTTGCGTCAAGTTTTAACACCAAATTGTGAATAATTATATCTAGATCCATTCCTCACACATCATCATATAACCAAGAAAATAAATTAAAAAACTATTGTAATAATTATGTGTACTCGACACATTCCTCGTCAGATAATTATTTTCCAAGGAGAGGACTATGCAAGGTTCTCTAGGAGTATTTATGTTGACTTCAATAGTTTCTTTGATAAGCATATACAATACCTCATCAAGATGACCAAAAGAGGGGAGCTCATATGTAGGCTATAGGGGTAAATATTTAGTGTTTTCTATTTTCATGCAAAGTGTCTAGTATGAAAAATTCAAAAAAATCCATGACAACCTAAGCCACATTTGAAAATCCTTTTCCTGGTCAATGTAAGTATGTCCTCCAACCAACTCAGTCACTATGTTACCCTAATAATAGCCAAGAGGAATGTGGTAATATTATTTTCAAGTGTTTTTAATGTGTAAGGGGTGTTTTTGAACTTTATTCACGAATATATCTTGATTTAAGTGAGGATAAATTCTTCCAGAGGTTCGAAAAAGATTGTTTTTGGCATTTTTACACCTGGTAAGCAACCTCCGAGAAGGTACAGGGAAAATATAAAGAATAAAAGAGGTGTGTGGAAGATATATGTAATAATAAAGTCATTTTAGGAATTTCTACATGAAAAATAGTTTTTAGGAATAATTTATGTAATACTGGGATACTTGCAGCATGGTATGAGTAAATGAAAGCGGTGAAAAAGCTAGTTGGCTTGTTCCAAATGTTTCAGAAGCCTTGATATGATTTGTAAAGAAATAATATATTCATCAAAAAACTAATAATTCATACTTTATGGTGCAAAATATTTGAGGATATTGTAAGGAGCATATTTTCAGATTTAGGATCTACAGTGCTGATCAAGACCTTTAATCTTGGTGCAAATTCAATTGAAGATTCTGGGAGTTACAAGGAGATTTTGGAGATGATTAAAAGGAAAAATTTAATAAAAATAAACCCTCTACATGATCCATATATTGATTTGGAAAAAATACAAATTTATCTTTGGTGGTAGTTTGACCTTCCGAGAACCACTCACGACTAGATTTGGAAAGGGGCATGAATTTAAAAAGGAGGTAGAATAAAGGAATGGGAATAGTGAAAATGTATTTATTAGGTGTTTTAAACTTAAAAATATATAATTGTTTCCTATGAAATACCTATGGAAGCTCTCAAGGAAAGAAGACATTCTGACAAGCTATTTTTAACAGTGCAATGGTGACACCTATCTTCCAAAAGTGGAAAATATGCACTTGGAGAACTCTGATGTCCCATTTTACCTTTTAATAAAGTCAATTAAATTAACACTTGAGGTGTTATAAATTATTCTTCCAATCACAACTTAAACTTGGCCCCTTCCTCATGATGGACAGAACCTATGCACACTTATGAGGGGTTGATGTGCCTTTTTCCCTTTCCAAAGGGACAAGGGGAAACAATAGTAAGCCACCACGGAGGAGGGAGAGTTTGTGTCACTTAAGTGACTTATTTGGGTGTTAGGAAACATTTTTCAACTCACCTCTAGAACCTGGCCCCTTTCCTTATGACAACTAGACCCTATACGCACTTGGTAGGCCCTAGTGTCCCTTTTTTACCCTTGAAAAGGGATATGGGGAACACTAGAATGCTATACCACATGGAGAGGATATGTTTCATCACTTAAGACTTTAAACTTTCTCACTAGCCATGTTTTCTAAACTTCACAACTTGCATATTTTGGCCCCCTTTTCATGATGTTTCTACCTTGGCACTTTTTTACACCCCTGATGTCCCTTTTTTCCTTACTAAATGTGGTAAGGTAAATGGAGATATATAAAACCCATTTAATAAATATTAACCCCAATCTCTCATTCCATTTAACCTAGGTTAATACAGAAGGGTAAAGGATGAGTTAAGGTGTGAGTTAACTAGGGCAGTAAGGGGAGATGAGTATAAAGAAAGTACTTAACCAATTTTAAATATTTTTTCATATTTTCACTCCCTCCATTGCTTCTGGTATGATGTTATGCTACCAAAATTTCCATGAAACCCCCATCAAAAACCACATATTTTCTCATAACTCCTTGATCCTTGCTCCATTTTCCATAAAAAATTATGTAGCTTGTATTCTAGAATGCCTTTAAGATGATGTAAACCATTTTTCCATTTATTCCCTACATGTTTTACAACATCCTTTTAAATATTCCAGTAAAATTTTTTAACTTTTCAAATTCCAAGAGTTATGGTGATTAAAAATACCTAATAATTGACACATGAAATCACATTGAAAAACCTAATCCAACAAAGTAATTTTCAACTCAATCATACACCTAGAAGTCATGCTTCTATTTTTTAGTAAGTTGGCACCAAATCCATACTAAAAATGAAATATTGAGACCAGATTTACACAATAAGATTCATGGAATAACGACGTTTCTTTTAATTCATTTTGGATATTTACACAACATAAAACTCTCCCTATATGTAGGATTTTACATTCCTAAAATCTAGGAAACTACCTTAGCTACCCATCCCACAAATATCTCATAGTTTTCTATATACGTGAGTTGTTTATTAATAAATTCACATATAAAATAACAAACGTAACAATTAACCCAATATTAATAATGTGGGAAAAAGTAATATAATCTCCTAACATTCACCCCTTAGTGTGAACATTATTAATTTCCAATATTCACCCCCTTAATGGGAACACAACGAAGACCCATATTTCGAAGAAGTTGAACCACCTCTTAAAAGCACTAATACCAAGTAAAAACTCCATAGATGATCTCTTTACCCTCATAAAGGCGTAGCTTCAAGCCCAATTAAGTAAGAATACCCCTTACCTCTTTGGGTTCATGTGGGACATTCCCTTCCTCCTAAGGAACCTAAATTTTGGATCTCCAAGATCCACAAGCTTGGCACTAGATGGATAACCATCCCCGATCCTACCTCGTAATCTTCTCCTAATCCCAAATTTTGATTTTTCTGAAAACATGAATCTTCCCCAAATTTAAGGGAAGGGGTTTATTCTGCAAACCAACACACTACAAACAGGAACTCTAAAATGAACATACATCACACACTACAAACAGGAACTCTAAAATGAACATACATCACACACTACTAAAAAATGTCACTAAATCATCGTGTAGCCTTTTTTTTGGTATCTGAAGAGAGGTCATTTATTGACCTAAAACCTTTGTTGTCCTTTTTCCTTTGATTTGTTTCTTACTCAATCAATTTATCTTTGAGGATAAAAAAATTACCCTTTTTGCATATATCTGACATATTTGACACAGGATGATGGGTTCACCCGATAATTCTTCCTTCTACAAATAGATTATTTGAATTTTGACAACATGACTCAATACATTTTAGTTATGAAAAAATGACTTTTAACTTATGACTCATTTTTTATTTTGAACTTGACTCGGCTCTTGACTTTCACAATTATAACTGATAAGAGAACAATATAGATAGAAAAGACTATAATACAACCTTTGAGATAATAATAGACCCCTAAAGAAAAAAAATACTATAGACCATGAATTTTAGCCAATCTATTTCTAGACCAAAAATATTATTTTAATCACATATAACTTACTAATAAACATAAACCAAAAAACTCAGGAAACTAAAGCTTGAATGTAAAAGTCAATTAATGATGGGATTGATAAGATCAATGACACAAGCATAGCCTAAGCTCACGAGAGAACTATCAATAGTAATAGATATATATTTACTAATCAATCTCTAGTAATGTTCATTTAGATCTCATAAAGAGTTAGAACAAAACACTTGCTTACAATACACAACAATAAACATGGGTGTCTACTCTTAAGTGTTCACCATGCTTTAGATAATATTTTAGAAGCAGATATTTTGAATGTGGATTATCAATGTGAAGAATATGTGGAGAATATCTCAGGTTTCACAATATGATTTGTTTAAGAATGGAAACTATAGACAGATGATTGAGAATCAAAAATATATCCAATTCTGATTTCTATATTTTATATCTCCAATCTTTTAACACTAATATTTTTATGACTGGTCAGTGGACTATGTGTAGCATAAAAAACAAACTGTAAATCACCAATAGTTATGTGAATAATTTCTACAAGGAGCCAGAAGATATTTATAACATTGACCAGATCTCAAAGTGATCTAAAATTTACTGCAATGCAATAGTATACTACACAAACTACACATGTATAAAGAATAAAAACAATTCTAGACACATCTGTAAACCAAATTCGGACTCAAAATGAGTGAAGTTGAATGACCCATAATCTTGCCTTTCTTACCACTGAGCTTCACAAAAACAACGTATTATAAGGAGGAACCACTATAATATTTCTTAGCTTCTCATTAATTGGGGAAATCTTGGTCTACACATATTCCCCTCACAGACTCTCATAAGGATCCCATGGATTTGATACCAAATGAAAGCTTAAGACCAGATTTACACAATAAGATTCACAGAATATTGATGTTGCTTTCAATTCATCCAGGATATTTACACAACATAGAACTCTCCCTATATGTAGGATTTTACATACCTAGAATCTAGGAAACTTTCTCAACTACCCATCCCACAAATATATCACATTTTCCTATATACGTGAGTTTTTTATTAAGAACTTCACATATAAAATAATTAACATAAAAATTGACCCAAAATTAATAATTTGATCACTAATAATATAGTTTCCTAACAAAAAATAGTAAGTATTGAATAAAAATAAAAATAAAAGTTTGAAACCTTTGTGAAATTTCCTAAGTTTCAAACTTAGAAAAACTCTAAAATTTGAAAATTGGGAAAGTTGGCTAAAAATAGAATTTGGGGAGGGGTTTGATTTACTAAAAATAGTTAGTATCCAAATCATGTTTAAATTTCACACACAAATTCATTCCTTAATTTTTATCTTAAGTCTGGAATGGTGCAATCATCTTCTCTTTCCTTGATTTCATGAATGTTCAAGAAACACGTGACATCAAAGAAAAGAACCATGGTTGATGAAGATGTAGGTTCATCTCATTCTGGAAAGAGAAATACAACAAATGATGATGATGTTGAAGTATGTCATTTTGTGAAGGTATATAATATGTATAAGGTTGGATAAAATCCTTTGAAATAAGTTGAACCATGTGAGATTGATCCTTTTCAGTATCCTAATCATCCGGTAGATCCAAGTGTTCTTATTGAAGCACTTTAATCAGCTCATCTCAATCATGATTTTCTCTCTCACTAAGCACCTAAGATCCCTAGTTTTATTTCCACACCTATTGATCCTTTTTCATGGGTAAATGAATTACTTAGAGAAGAATCAAGGGTAATGCAACAAGAAGTGATACTTAACTCTGAGACCATATCAAAATACATGAGGAACAAGAAGGGAAATAAAACACAAACAACTTCCTGTTTCTATGTACCAAGGCATCCTCAGACCAATATGTGAGGTGGCACATCCCAAGGTAAATAATATGATGGAAGAAGTGACACCTGATGATTATGTAATGATGAAGGTATATTTGGTTCAAGCTAAACATGAAGGTGATGCTCACTTGTTCAAGGATTTTTCAACTCAGATCCTTGCATAAAATGAAGAATACAAATAAACAATTGAGAAATTAGAGGAAAATGTAAAAAATCTTGGTGCTTACATCCAATATTTCTTGGATCTTGGTTCATTACCTCCTCTTGTTTTATAATGTATTCCTCTAATCAATAGATTTTACCCTAAAGTGATCAAGAAAGAACATGGGTATATGATGTCGGGGAAGGCTAATGAGAAATGGATCGAGAAGAACATCAAGAAAGGAAAGACATTGTTTCCAGAGGTCCTCTTTCTAAGTATATTATTACCAATTTTTTGGAAGTGAAGAAAACAAGGGAGGATATTGAAAGAGAAAATATTCACTTATATGAGGTTCTCCCACTTTTTTCGGAGATGAGCTCCCTCGACTCTCACACCATTGTGGGATTTTTTATTTCTGCATTGGATACTGAAAAATTTGTCCCTAGTTTGGGCCCACATCATGGGTGATAAATATGGTATGATCAAATATCCAATCTCCAAACTTGACTCTAGTGGAAAAAATGATTTTAATATTTTGAATGAGGTATGGAAATTTGTTTAGAGACTTGAGTTTCCTCCACTCATTGAGAATTCATCAGAAGAAGAACTCATTATTTACCTCTAAGAGTTGGTCAAGAAATAGGCATGTGATCCTCTTTCCTTAAAATTAAGATACCTTAGAGTTCCTTTCCATCATTAGAGGGTCTATTTTTGACATTGCAAGAGATCACAAAGAATGGTATAATCAGTGCAAGGATATCAGTGATTTCAAATACATAGATCAAGGTGGTAATTTGTATTTGCATTCCTAAGGAAGACAAGGTGGCACCAAGGGTAGATTAGTTCAGTAAATAATTCAAAGGAAAATATTTCATTCGAGAAACTCTCCCTCCAGGATCATGAATCAACAAGTTCTTCATCATACAGGGTTTTATCTTCATTAGAGTAGTCAAATCCCTTCTTCACCTCTCTTCATTATTTCTCCTCTTCTCTTCCCCTTTCTAATTATTCATTGTATGTAATCATGGTATTTCATATTATTCACTTAACTGACTCTCTAATGTTGCATTTTAAAATTACCTTTTTATTTATAAAAGGGGACTTATTTCCTCACTTCGTAGGAAGATTTAAAGTCACAAGTGGAATAATAACTTGAAATTTCATTTGGGGGGTAGATGAAATGACAATTTGCAATGCTATAAATTGGAATGACCTCTCCATTCCAAGGGAGCTTGAGTGTTAGTTTTTCTATAGAAATTATGGATTTTTGTATGTTTTTGAGATTTATATTACCACTACACAAGAAATAAGTGTTATATTTCTTCCATTTCCTTTTCTTATGCTTTCCTCTCTTCTTTCTATTATGTAACTTTGCAAACATGGTAATCTTGAATAACCTAGAAATTTTTTTGTGTCCTTTACTGATGAATTTAAAGAATTGTGTGTCTCTAGTTTCTAAGTATTACTAATTTCTTACATTTTTTCTTTAGTCTAATTGAATATGGACATACTCTAGTTATTGTGTGTGAATTCTACTAGTTCCTACTCACAACAATAACCCTCTCTTTCCTAATCTCTCTCCTGTATCCCTCATTGCTAGAAATTTATCCCTTGTACTCCATAAAAACACTTTTCCATAGGTTCATTGAGGTGTTACTATATGATCCCCACCCTATTTGGCCACCCCACAAAATTAGGATAGTTTACATTGAATAATGGGAGCCTCTCCATACCCAAGAATGAGGGTCTTATCCCTGTTTGGTGGAAACAAATAATTTTCAACAAGAAAAATTATTTTACCAATAGTATTCAATGAATCTACTAGGGAGAGATATGCCCTTGTGCACCCATAAAGATTTATGGAAAATAGAAAAAAAATTACATCTTCTAAAAGAAAAAAATTAGGTTTCAAAGTAAAATCAAAATTTGAAGGCAGCTCTATCAAGGAAAGAATCCATGTCACATTAATTTCCCACATCACAATGATGAAGTTTTGAGATTTTTGTGTAGTACCAATAATTGATAAAAAAATATGAAGAAGATGACTACCCTAATCTACAAATTTTTGATCAGCCATCATTCTAGAGTATCTCTTGCAAAAGTAAATATTTTATTATAGTGAATAAATATCTCACTTCAAACCAAAATATGTAATCAGATAAGGGAAATAAGGTCCATACTATTTATTTAGTAGTCATGAAAAGAATGTCCAGAATAGAGAAAATTATTATTTGTGAATATCTTGTCATTAAGTCCTGATGGTTCTAACTAAAGCGAACTACTGCTAGAGGAAATAAATTTGGAATTGTACATGAACTTGATGAGGAAGATTCATAAGAGATATGAAATGTTGTATGAAGGGCATGATGGTGAAGAATCTACTAAAGGCAATATTTTTAACTTCACGTAGCTGAACAAGAAAATAAAAGCCTTGTCTTTTATCTCTCTTCCTTTGGAGGATTTTATTGCATATGGAGATGAAGAAATGGAAGCCTTTAAAAGAGAGTTTGTGTAAAATATTTTGAGTGTGGAAGAAGGAAATTCTTATCCCAAAATCTACCATAAAATTTTGAATTATTCATTGGACTTGCAAAAAAGGTATGAGCATCTTGAAGCACTTCATAATGTTGAGGAAGAAGAAAATCATCTTCCAAAAGAAGATTATGATGATTGTCCATATTATGAGGTTTTTATTCCTGAAAGATTATTGTGCACTTCTCATGAATGCTCCATATTTTAACCTTATGATGAGATTAAAATCCACACCTTGGAGGATGATGAATAAAACATGATATTTAAACCTCCATTCATCAATTCATTTTTACTCAAGGTAAAACCCATTGGAGAAACAATAAATACAAGAGATGTAGATTCTTGTTCTATGACATTTGATCTAGTGCTTGTTAAGGACTCCACAAACCATGAGGATGTTCAAGAAACCAATCCTCCATCCCAAAATCATATTATTTAGGAGGATGAATTTAAGGTAATCATGGATAGTTTCCTTTCCAATTTTGAATCTTCACTTGATGCACAAATTCACAATGATGAAATGGAGAAAAGGGAAGAATCCAATTTTCCTCTTGAAACAATTATGGATGAACAAATGGAGCATGATATATCCAAGGAGAAATTTTCCATGAAGGAGTATAATGTTGATCAACATAGAAAGTATGGATTTTTCCCACTCCTTTGTAAATAAGAAGACTCTAGAGGAGGTGTTCAAGATTAAAAAGAGAATTTTACAACATTTAATTATTCCTCATATCATGAAGATGATTCAATGCATCTTTAATTATAAATGTGTGCCATTATTGAGTATTTTGGATCTCTTCTCCTTTTCTGAAAATGATAAATACCAGGTATTCCCAAACTTGTAAAAAGGTAACTCGTGGATGGAAATAATTATGTATCTTAAAGAGGAGAATTTTTCAAATGAATTTTTTTGATATGTAGATCATATTTCCAACCATATCCTTGAGGATAAATACAAATATTTTTCAAATGAATATGATAATGATTTTGGTAAATGAAAACTATAACAAGTATATGAAGACCCTCTACTCAGTCTTTGAAATGGAGAAATCTTTTATGTAAGAAATATTGAAGATTCAAATTTTTCTTTGAAACCCCAGAGGAAAAAGATGAATGTGAAATTGGTAGTTTTTAAGACCCTTGAATACTAGAAGAAACTGAGTCTACTTCTTGAGATCCTGACCCAGACCATGGAATTGTAAGATAAGTATGATTTTTGTTTTTGTTTCTCCTTTTGATGCACAAATGACTCATAATAGATTAGAACAAACAAGTAAGCTCAATTTTGTCTTTGAAACCCTAGAGGATGAAGACAAATGTGAAGGAGAATATTCCCCTTCCTAATTTTTTTGAAGAAAAATATGAATGAAAAATAAAGGAGATTCATGAATCTCATATGGATGTTTTTAGTCACAAGGACAACATCTCTACCATTAAAAATAATATCAAGGTCAATGTTGAGTCAAATTGTATTAAAGATAATTGTTCATAACAACAAATAAGAGGATCAAAGGAAGTTTTGAATGGGAGGAGAACAAAATTTTTCTTACTACTTCTAAGTGCCTCGCTAACCCTTGGAATTATTTCATGATACAATCTTCACCTATTAAGGGTGAATACCTTCATGAAAAAATCAAATATTTTGTTCTTGAAAACATGTAGCAATGGTTTCTTATGGTCACAAAGAATTAAGTGGAGGCTATAAAAGGAAAGAATTTCCAACATCTTACAAAGTATCCATTGAATACAAGATTTTTTACCATGTAAATATTAATATTAATATGGAATATTAGTCTCTCTCCTTCTTCTTAAACCATATGAAGCCGTCAATTTCTAAGCATGACAACTATACCCCTGTGCCAATTTTTCATGTTTTACCCTTCCAAGGAACCCAAGGTATACCCAGTCAGTTGCAATGACCTCCTAGTTAATGTTAACATATCCCCCTAGGTGAATTAGGAAATTCAGGTCAATCCCCCTAGGTGATTTTAGGAGTTCTTGAAAAATGATATCTTTGGGCAGTGTTGGGAAGGGCTATCACTGGCCTTCCCAGGACTGAAGAAACCCCCTGGATCAGAAAAAGGATATAAATCCAACATGAAGGTGAATTGAATGCTTAGAAACATCATGGAAGTTCTTTTGGAAGATTCAGGGAATATTTGGAGAGTTTGGAGCAGTTTGATCAAAATTAGGGTTCACAAGCCTAGGCAGTGCACATGCCAAAACAATTACTTGAGCTTCCAAAGGTGATTCTGGGAGCTCTAGATGGAGTTAGGAGAAAAAATAAACATATTCAAAAATTTAATTCCAATCCCTACAATATGGTGAAATTATTTTTTTCACAACACTTTGGCACAATGGGTCTGTAAGCAGTTTTTCTCATGCACAAGTGGAGTACCAAATCAAAAATCCTACTTTTTAGGGATCAAATGGATGAATAAAGACTTGAGACCCCTACTATTGGATTCATAATTCCATTTCTAGTCAATATCATATAAAATTTCATCAAAAAATTCCATCAGGAGCTCAAGTTATCATCGTTTCAAGTTGTCCTCTTGGAGCGAGTTTGGGAGTTAGTCAAATTTTGGAAGGACACATGTCAGCTCTAGGAGCCTAGTGGGATTTTGTGTCCCTCATGTCCCTCAAGTTTAGGGACATAAAGGTTGATAAAATTTTCCTAGCCCCCATGAATCCCTCTAGACCCACATATGACCTCCAGGATCACAAATTCAACCCTCAGGTGCTTGCGGGAGCTCAAAGCCTTCACCGTTGGATCGTTGCCACATGTCATCACCTTGCTCACTATGGAATTTGATGTCCCTCACGTCCCTTTGAGGTTAGGGACATCAGGGTCACAAAAATGCACCCAGCCCCAAGGAGACTCCTAGTCACCCATGTGACCTCTTCAAGACCAATTTTTCAGCCCCGGGAGCTGGTGGAGCTTTCATCCACCGTCATCGATCTCTGCCATGTGTCATCACCTTGATCACCATGGAATTTGATGTCCCTCATGTCCCTTTGAAGTGAGGGATGTCAAGGACATAAAAATTTTCCCCTCCCTTTCTATTCATTTTTTGAATGATTTAAATCATCCACTTAGCCATTATTTCCCCCCATTTCTCCTTCATAGCTTCACATCCTGCCATGGCTCTGTTCATGCTTGTCTAGACACCCAACTCACTATTTATGATCCAAAACAGCTCTATCATGGTAACCAAAACCTCCACTTCATGAAAATACACAATTTTAAAAGGAAGGATTGATCAAAAGAGTTAAAGAAATGAAGATGAAGAGAAAATGAATATTTTTTGCCAGATAACCACGAAGTCACCCAATCAAAAAATCTTCATATCTTTCAAAATACAAGTCAGATTGAGGTGCCATATTTTTCAGACTTCCACATTTTTTAAGATGAAACAAATGGGAGGTCAAATGGTTCCCTGAAACATTTGTTCCAACAAAATCCCCATTTCATGCACTAGCTCACATTTGTCAGATTTCCCATCAATCTGGCAATGGAAACAAGCTAAAAACTTGCACACGGACTCCAAATGAAAAACCTATCACAATGGAGTTGTTTTCATCATGAATGGAGACAAAAACTAGACCTGTAAATTTTGAGCTCCATTAATGGCCACCATGGTAGCTCCGTGCTCAAAGCCACTGCCAAGTGAAAATTTTAAATTTTATTTCCAAGCATTCTAGTGACTGAAATCATGTGAAATTAAAAGGACGTGATCATGATGATGAGTTGATTCCAAAAAATATGTTCCTTCACAAACCAAGTAGTGGAATTCCACTTTCTAAAAATAGTAATTTTTCCTATACATACTTGCTATGTTTGGAAAGTCACCATCAAAAGTGGCTATGGCAAAGGCAATGTGCACTAAAGATCACCAGGAAGTCATAATGATTGTTCAGAGCAGAAAATAGTGAAAATGACCACTTACTAAAAATAGTAAGCCCCCTATATGGGTGCTTACTAAAAATAGTAAGTCACCCCAAGAAGTAGCCGAGGTGAAGATAGTGTGGATAGGAGTGAATGAGGGAGTTCATCACATCAGGATGGTTAAGAAGAGGCAAAAATCACCTCTTACCAAAAATAGTAAGTCTCCCATCTGGGCACTTACTATTAATAGTAAGTTACACTCAAAGGGTAGTTTTGGCACAATGGGATGTATAAGGATAATCATTCAGGGGGACATCATTATTCAGGATCATTATAGGCATTTCTCATAGGGAATTTGAGATCCATCTCAAGAATTTGGTAGTGTTTTTTGACGCCCACTTCGTGGCTCGAGTTGCAGGAGTATCTTGTGTAGGGTGGAAGTTACGGTCATCAGTAGAACTATTGAACTTTTTTAAACACTCATTCCAAAGCATCTGTGAAGCCAATTTGAAGGTGCAAGGAGTTTGAAGATTCAGAGTTTCACTACATTTGGAGCTTTCCATCAAGGGATCAACAAACTTCATTAGGAACAACATCTCCTCTTCTTCTTCTCTCTCTTTCTCTCCCCTCCCCCAAACTTTCTCTCTCTTCTCAATGTTCTAATTTTGATTGGGGTTGCACTTTTTCATATGTCTTAATGTTCCTAATGTAATAAGTCACCTTTATGTTATAAAAAGGGACTTAAAAGTTTCCTAGGAAGTTGAAAAGTTTTAAGTTATGTGAGGACATATGAAAAGGCATTGGGGGGTAGATGATGAGTCACCTCTCATTCTATAAATTGTAAATCCATTCCCATTTCAAAGGTTGGTGATTGATTTTGTAAACTCAAGAGTGCATTGAGAGAACAAAGGAGATAGCCATTTTCTTCCATTCCCCCTCATTCTCAAATTTCCTCCATTTCCACACTATGTACAACTTTTGTTTAAGAAATCAATACAAGAAGAAGGAGTTTCTAGCTTTCTTTGACTAAGGGATTTCTTGATACTTTGTGCTCATAAATTCTAATTGGTTCTTTTGCTATTTACAGAGTTGTTTCTTCTCATAAATACATGTGATGAAACTTGTAACTAGTGTGTGTAGGAATATGATTTTCTACTTGTAACATTAGTTCTCCTATCTCATTTCTCACTCCCCTTTCCCACTTCTTGACAAAGTCCTCTCTAGCAAGAAATTGCTAGCTTTTTTGCACAGGGTCAGTGGAGTGCCCCTGTTGGATCCCCAACCAAAGGCCACTAGGAAATCCACCATTTTACTCACACATGCATATACGGTAGTTGCACCAGTTAAGTAGAGGGACTTAGATTCCCAGAGCATTGGCAAGAAATCCACAATTTTGTCCACCAAAAAATTTTCTTCCAAATAGTTTTTGGCACCCACCGTGGGGTAGATTTAGTAGCATCTGCACCCAAAATACAACCACAAGGTCCCAAAATACAAAAAAATCAAATATTAAAAAACTAAAAAAAAGAGTTCATGAAAATCCATTATTGAAAGATACACTGTCAATTCCTGCACGTGACCCTTCATATTCCATAGTGTCCTTTTGTGTTCCCACTGCAAGAGTTTCCAAAAGCTGGCTGAAGGAAGATACACTAGGTTGAGTAGGTTGAGAGGTGTTGTTGATTCCAATTTTGAGGCTTTGCAAAATCAACAAGAATAAATTAGAGATAATCCATACTTCTTCTCTCAAGCCTCCTCTCCATCTGGGTCTTCAAGAAGTTCACCTAGAAATCCTATCCAAACTCTTGTTGATACTCCCCCCTTCAAATTCTCCCATTTTTCAACCACCTTTAAACATTGAGTTCCCATAAGAAGAAGAATTTGAATTTTGTAGAAGCAAGAGTTGAAGAAGTAGAAAAATAATGGAAGATGAAGTAGAAAGACCTCAACCCATTGTTCCATGGGGAAGGAATACAAGCCCGCTTGCTCTTGAACCCCCTCTTCATGATCTACCAACAGGATCCCGCAAGAAATTTCTAAATTTCAAAGGTGATAGCACACAGATTCCTGAAGAACACATCGCCGCTTTCACCACATCATGCGGGATTCTTGGAGTTGAACATGAAGAAGTTGCCATAAGATTGTTCATGTAATCTCTCCAAAAAAAAGTAGCATAATGGTTCTACCTCTTTCCTGTCTAATCCATTACTTGTTGGAATGACATAAAGAATGCCTTTGAGGAAATATTTAAATCAACCGAAGACTATCAAGACCTCTTGGTGTAATTGGCTCAAGTGAAGAAAAGAGAAAGTGAAACTATGAGAGACTTCATGGCTCGTTTCAACCAGTTGCTTCGTAGGATACCAGAAGAATATTTACCATCAGAGAACAACATCAAGATATTATTTATTAGTTCTCAATCACCAGAGGTAGGATTTTTCCTATGAAGATTTCAACCGAGGGATATTACAGAAGCACAAAGATTAGCCATTGAACTTGATGATGATCTCATCCTATCTGGAAAGATCAAGAATCCATCAAATGGAAAAGCCCAACATCTTGGAGACAAGAGAATAGATCCATTGATACAAAAATTAGAAAATGAGATGGTGTCATTGAAGAGGGAATTTTTTGAATGAGTATATTCTCAAAGAATCAAAAAAATAAAATTGCAGGAACACCCCAAAGTCTTGCCTTGGAGGCCCCACCCGTGAACACAAATTACAGGATTAAGGAAAGTGAAGCAGAGCTTGAACAAGAAAGTGAAGGTGATTGTCTCCTAGAAGTTGATGAACTTGGAATCAATATACAAATCATATTTTTTGAGTATTCTAGGAGGTGATGAAGAAGATGAAGAAGATGCACCTAGTTTCTCATGTGTGGTATTCACTCATTCTCATTCTGAGAAAGGAGTATCTTCCGCCACTACTGCAAAGAAAAAGAATACTGAAGATCCTCCTGTGGCGACTCCGCAAAAAAATAATCAGTCAAGGATCTCCACTCCCACCCTCCATGGAGTCTACATTGTTGAACCCTAATCCTGTAACAAGTAAGAAGGCTCTCACAATTCTAAGTAAGTCTTCCAATGCCTCTTCTAATTCTAAATCTAAATCTACTCCTGTAAAAACTAGCGCTTCAAAAGTTCCTAGTGTGCGTCATTCAAAATACCCTCCATTCCCCAAGCATCAAACCCTACTTCCAAACCTACCCCAACTCCAAAATCAGTCCCTTCATTTCCCTTGTCCACATCTGATCCTTTTGATTTCATAGAATATGTGAACAAAGCCAAAGTGTAGATTACCAAAACTGAATATTTGCAGACTCATCCTAAACAATTTGAGAGGTTCATCTGATATATCAGGGATGTTATTTTTTCTCCCAATGTCGTAACCCCTAGTTCTAAAGGAATACTACCAAACCCACCTAATCCTCCCTCTCAAACATGCTTTCCTTGAGCACATCGAAGACTAACAAGGTTGATCCTTTCTACGTCTCCCTTCTTGTTGGAGAATATGTACTAAACAATTGTATAATAGATTCTAGTGCCTCAGATAACATGATGCCTTTGAATGTCGCCAAGGATCTCAAACTCACCATGAATCCACCTAGTGGATCTTGTTACTCCCTGGAGTCAAAATATGTCCCACTTGTAGGGAAGGTCAAATATGCACAGGTGGCTCTCGCCATATTTCCAAACAAGAAATTTTCAGCAATGATTTTAGTAGCAGTCATCTCGAATACCTTTGGAATGTTGTTAGATCAAATATTATTTTGACACTTGGGAGGAAAAATTCATATGAATTGGTCATCCACACCATACCAGTGAAGGGAGACATGGAGAAATTTATTTCATAGAAGAAGATGAGGTACACAATGTGAAAGTCTGGAAGCCCAGAAACCAACATCTTGTATCAAGATAGTAGGAAGATGAATTAATTTGTGACAACCAAGGAGGAAGAGGATATTCCCATCTTGATAGGGCCAAACATGCCTTCCCAGAGAGGTATGGACCTTAAAGAAGCATTGAGGAGATTTGAGTTACAAGAGGGGAATGCAAACCATGAAGAAGAGGAAATGGTTCTTGATGATTTTCAAATAGAAAAATCATCTTATGTGCTTATCCATGAGGAAGATATATTCTCATTCCCATTCGAAGATGAGGACTCCCTTGATCATGTCACCTAGGAAGAGACCAATCCAGTCTACAATGAACCCTCGAACAGTGGGAAAGAACCATCTATACAAGAACTGCTAAGAGCCACAGAAGAAACAGAAGACCCTGAGCTCAGTCTCAAACTCCTGATGTAAGCCATGAATCTACAAGACAAGTGTGAATCTGATTTGGAATCCTCGACTAGTGTGAAGATGGGATATGTTTAAATAAATCAAGAGGAGAAATATGTTGCACCTCCTGAGCCAATGGTTTATAGATACAATAATGGAATGGATGTATTTTCTTTCCCATTTGAAGAGGAAGAATCTTTCCATCATGAAAATTTTAAAGCAAGGAGTTTTGAGACCTTGGAAGCTAAAAATCCTCTAGAAAAAGGAGTGATAGAATGCAAAGATTCCCAAGATGATGAAATAATCCCTCTGGATAGTTTCCTTGAGCTGAAAAATAAAGATCCTTTGAAGGCATACAAAGATGAGCTGTAGGAAGTAACAAAGGAGATCTCTGTGTGCAAGAACTATTGGATGTAGTAAAAGTTGCAGAAGACCCCGAGTTGATTCTTGATCTCTTAACTCATGCCATGGCCATACAAGACAAGTATGAGTTCGCTTCCAATCCTCCCATCAGTACTCAAGCACCTCATAGTGGAGTAGAGAAAAAGGATAAGTCTAAGGTTTCTCATGGAAAAGAGGTCAATGAGCATAGACCTGGGAAAGAAAAGAATCCAAAATGTTCAAGTAATTTGAATGAAAATCAGCCCTGGGGAAGCAATAGGATGCTCAATGAGGAATCAACTATGTGGATAAACACAGAATGCAACTGGCACTATGAAACCAATTTCAAAGAACATGAATGCAATGGAATTTATAAGCAAATGCCTAAACATCAAGAAGCTCATATAGACTCACTCCTACCAAGCACACAAACAATCATGGAAGCACCTAACTTTCATAAATAGTTAAGGAAAGGAGGCTAATTTCTGGAACTAGTCAATGGCTTTGCAGAACAACATCACTCAGGGTTTCCCACTTTAAGGGTAAATTTTGAGGAATGAAAAGTGCTTCAGTGAAAGCAGGTTGTCCCCTGTCTTGTACCATAGGTGATTACTAGGTGTGTTTCCATTTCTGTTGCATGTGTTTCCCTTCCTATTGTGTGTCATGTGTTTCCTTTCTATTTTTTGTGTGTTACCTTCTCTTCTCTCTCTCTCTCTCTGTTGTAAGTTGTACATGACTCCCCAGGGCCCAATGGATAAGGCACTGGTCAATGGATTATATGGTCTAAAGTTGAGATTCTATATTCTCAATGTCATGTCTTCACTGTGTTTAGTCCATGTCATGTCCCCAAGCTAGAGCCAACTATTGTCATGATGTACCTTAGCTCATGTTCACCTAGGTACTTTATTTACCTTTATTGTATTTATCCTCACCCACTTATGTGTGTGGATATTTCTTTTTATTTATTTAGATATTAGGGGGATATTATCTAGTTGTTAGGTATAATTATTTCCTTGATCTATGGTATTGACTAGTTCAAGTTTCCTTGATCCTTCCTTGATGTCTAGTTCTTTCCTAAATCTATGGTCTTGACTAGTTCTTTGATGACTAGTTCTTTCCTTGATTTATGGCTTGATATATGACCTTGACTGGTTCTTAGATTGTTATTCCTTGCCTATATAAGCAAGGCCCATTCTCATTGTATTTCATTGAGTTCCATAATAATATATGATATTGCTGCTCATTTGTTTGCAAAGGTTTATGTAAAGTTATTTTGGAAAATTGATTTTATCTTATTGATCATGGTGTTTGATTAGTATCTGAGTTCTTGGATTGGTAGAATCTGGTTATCATTCCTTTTATGGTATTAGAGTAGGAGATTGTTATTGACATCCGTCTGTAAGTTTCGAGGACATTAGCAAACAAATTTTTGTATTTCATGGCCTTAAAACATGGATATACTGGGAAACCATGTTTTTTGTTGCATGAGGTTTTTATAATTTTACAAAGACTTCCATTAGATTTCAGAAAGTTGAATAACCCAAGATTGATGGTAAACTACTTACCAATTTTTGGAGGCATATGTCATTTTTTGCATATGGTATTTTTTATAGGTATAGAGAAACATTACAGGTTTTTGAATAAGGGTCTGCGCTATAGAGTTTGAAAAACCAAGAAAATTAGATTTCTATTGTATTTCAGAGATGGTGGCTAAGTAATTTTTTGTTATGTGACAAGCATCTTGGTTTTAGCCCAAGATGGGTGAACCAGAATATTTTTGGAGGGGCGTTTTATCTCTTTGTGTTGTTTTATTTTATGGGTGCGACAGTTGTTTTATTTAAGATTTTTGTATTTTCTGCAGGTCATTATCACCCATTAAAATTATTAGCCCCTAGTCATATGAGGGCTTAAGCACTTTGATTCGTACTAGTATGTTCTTAACTCCAACCCCCTTTCATTTTATTTGTGTGGTGAAGGAAAGAGCATTTTATTTTGTTTTAGTGGCAACTAAAATAAATAGCAGAGCATAAACTTGTAAAGCTTGTATATTTTGATCAGTAACTTGGTTTTGAGGCATCCTTTTTAACAAAAGGAGTTTGTTTTTTTGTGCTCTTTACATTAGAAATATTTATTTTGGGATGTTGTAACTCATATTTGATAAACTGTCCATATTGTAACACTTACACTCATGTATAAAGTGTTGTAATATGGAGGGGTGTTGTAATCACTTGTGGATGTAATTTACACGGCTGAGTACCAACGTCCTAAAATTTTGGGAGTTTTTAATTTCTTGTTAAATCTATCATGGAGGTGAACTAATGATATGGGACCATTCTCGAAGTGTGTTCGAACTTCCATAAGGATATTGTAAAATTTGTGGAAGAAAATAGATCTCTCAAGAAGTGAAATTATCTTCTACAAGAACTCATTCACTATAAGGATACACTAATACACTCCCTGCAACAAAAAATTGCTAGCCTACAACATCATTATCATATTTTGAACAATCATATCCATGCTCTAGTCCACTTTCAACTATTTCTCTTGTACCCACAGACCGTGATCTGTTAGTTTTTAAGCCTTCTCCTGCTCCTGATGCTCCTAATCCTATTAGGCTTGTTATTGCATGTTATTCTACGTCTATGCCTATTACAATTATACATGTTGTGTAACCTACTTATTCTCACATGCATGGCTCTTTTGAGAAGCATACCACTGCATTTGGTTCTCGCATGCTCCATTTTATGGGTTTCAATAGCGAAGGTATTGGTAGATATTTACAGGGTATTGTGTCCTCCATTCCACATGTTAAGTGGAATTCTTGCCATGACATTGGTTTTTGAGAAGGTAATTCATTGGGATCACACATTGATAAAGCTTCTATTTGTCGATCAACTCTTTTCGAGGATCATTAGAAACACATGAGTTATGTGCCTTTATTCAGGCTTAAGAAACCTAAGATTTTAGCTTCCAGACATAATCAACCAAAAAACACATTCTAATGTTCCTTTGTATGCACCCATTGTGAATTTTTCACCAATTCATATGGAGGCATATTCCTCATCCATCTGTGTTGATTTGGAGTGGATATCTGATCACTCATGGTGGTGACATAAGCATTCATTGAGAGGACTCTATAGGTATGGATCCTCCACCATTCCTCCTCTTGCTCCACTTTCTATACCTTATGTATTGTAATGCTCCTTTTCTGATCATTTTTCTTTGGCAGATGTAGTGTATCTCTCTTGTTTGTTGAGAGATTTTGTATCGATATTTTCAAAAATTTTGGCATGTTGACAATCTCTCTTGTGGGGGAGCTATTCTAGTGAAGCCCAGTGTTAGTTTTTCAATGTTCGAGTATTTTTTTTGACAACTCATATAAATTTTTAGCATCACTCCACCCATTCAGTTGTATGGGAGGGTGTGGTGTTGATCATGCTTCTTCAAGTTTTTTGTCCTTTCCTTGTTACTTTGGCTTTTCTTTGATCACGACACTTTGGATTTTGTGTCCTTGCCTTGTTGTTTTGGTTATTTTTCTTGGATCGTTGCACACCTATTTGCAGTAGTTGATCGAATTATGTTTGGTGTTTTTTTGAACTTTCAACATCACTCCATAGATAGTATCCTTGTATGGATCTATTCTGGTGAAGCTCAATGTCAGTTTTTTTTGAGTTTTTTGATCGAGTAGTGTATTCAGACCACAGTGCACACAAAACTTCTTCAGCATTGTACGAGTTTTTTGAGCTGATATTCTTTGGATACCTTACAGTGGGTTTTTTCTCTCTCTACTTTGTTGTTACTGGTTTTGGGTACCTTGCGGCGTCCCCTTTTCGTAGTTATTATACATGAGTACCTCATCAGGCCTAGTTGTCGGGACTTATACTATGGTTATGAAACTTTTATTTTGAACCCCTAGCTTCACTGAAGGGGTGTTAAAGTAGGTATTTACCTTATCTCATGTTCACCTAGGTAATTTATTTACCTTTATTGTATTTATCCTCACCCACTTATGTGTGTGGATATTTATTTTTATTTATTTAGATATTAGGGGGATATTATCTACTTGTTAGGTATAGTTATTTCCTTGATCTATGGTATTGACTAGATCCTTGATGTCTAGTTCTTTCCTAAATATATGGTCTTGAATAATTCTTTGATGACTAGTTTTTTCCTTGATTTAGGGCTTGATCTATGACCTTGAGTGGTTCTTAGATTGTTATTCATTTCCTATACAAGCAAGACCCATTCTCATTGTATTTCATTGAGTTCCATAATAATATATGATATTGTTGCTCATTTGTTTGTAGTTTTTTTATTAAATTTATTCTTGTGAATTTTTTTAATCTTATTGATCATGGTGTTTGATTAACATCTGAGTTCTTAGTTTGGTACGATCTAGTTATCATTCCTTTTACCATTTTTTTCATGTTTTACCATTTCGAGGCACCCTATATCTACCCATTCAATTTTGATGACCTCCCAGTTGATGTTAACACATCCCCTTAGGCGATTTAGGAAAGGCAGGTCAATCCCCCTAGGTGATTTCAGGAGTTCTTGAAAAATGCTATCTCTCGGCAGTGTTGGGAAAGGCTATCACTGACCTTCCCAGGATAGGAGCAATGCTTTAGATCAGAACGAAGGATCCAAATCCAAAATGAAGGTGAATTGAATGCTTGGAAACATCATGGAAGTTATTTTGGAATATTTAAGGAATATTTGGAGAGTTTGGAGAAGTTTGATCAAAATCAGGGTTCACAAGCCTAGGTAGTGCACAAGAAAAAATAGTTGTTGAGCTTTTGAAGGTGATCCTGGGAGCTCTAAATGGAGTTAGGAGTAAGAAAAAATCGTATTAAATAGAATTACAACCCATAGAAGATGGTGGAATTCATTTTTTCACAACACTTTGGCGTAATGGGTTTGCAAGCAGTGTTTCTCATGTACAGGTAGAGCATCAAATCAAAAAAAAAAATTTAGGGATCAAGTGGATGAATAAAGACCTAATTATCCCACAATTGGATTCAAAAGGCCATTTCCAATTAATATAATATACAATATCATTAAAAATGTCCATCAGTATCTCAATTTATCGCCATTTTAAGTTGCCCACATGGAGCGAGTTCAGGAGTTAGTCAAATTTTAGAAGGACACGTGTCAGCTCCAAGAGTCTAGTGGGATTTTATGTCCCTCACGTCCCTTAAGGTCAGGGACATCAAGGTTGAGAAAATTCACCTAGCTTCCATGAATCCCCCATGACCGGCATACGACCTCTAGGATCGCTAGTTCACCCCCAGGTGCTTACGGGAGCTCAAAGCTTGCACTGTTGGATCATTGCCATATGTCATCACCTTGCTCGATGTGGAATTTGACGTCCCTACAATAAATTATAAATTAGGGAAATCTTGGTCAAAAAAATGTACCCATCCCCTAAGGAGAGTCTTGGTCACCCATGTGACCTCTTCAAGACCAATTTTTCAGCCCCCGGAGCTCGTGGAGCTTTCATCCCCTGCCATCGGATCTCCGCCATGTTTAATCATCTTTCTCACTATGGAATTTGATGTCCCTAACACCCTTTGATGTGAGGGATGTTAAGGACATAAAAATGTGCCCCTCCCTTTTTGTTCTTTTCTTGAATGATTTAAATTGCGCACTTGGCCGTTATTTCTCCCCATTTCTCCTTCACAACTTCACACCCTGCTATGACTTTGTTCATGATTATTCAGACACCCAATCCACTATTTCTGATCCAAACTAGCTCCATCATGGTAAAAAAACCCTCCAATCCATGAAAATACACAATTTTCAAAGGAAGGATTAATCAGAAGACTTGAAGAAACGAAGAACGAAGAGAAACTGATTTTTTTTGCTAGATAACCACGAAGTCACCCAATTGAAAAAATTTCATATATTGCAAAATACAAGTCAGATTGAGGTGCCGTATTTTTAAAACTTCCAAATATTTCTATATGATCAAGATGCAACAAACAAGAGGTTGAATGGTTCCTTAAAATATTTTTTCCAACAAAATCCCCATTTTGTGCACTGATTCACATTTATCGGATTTGCCATTAATCTGGAAATGGAAACAAGATAAAAAATTACACACAGACTCTAAATGAAAAACCTATCATAATGGATTTTTTTCCTTCATGAAAGGAGACAAAAACTAGACTTGTGAATTTTGAGCTCCATTAATGGCCACCATGGTAGCTTTGTTCTCGAAGCCATTGCTAGGTGAAAATTTGAAAAAAAAATCTAAACATTCTAGTGAATGAAATCTGGTGAAATTTGTAGGATGTGATCGCAACAACGAGTCGATTCCAAAAAAATATTTTCCATCACAAAATGAGTAGTGTAAGTCCACTTTCTAAAAATAGTATGCTTTCCTATACAAAATTACTATGTTTGGGAAGTTAGCATCAAAAGCGGTTATGGCAAAGGCAGTGTGCACTGAAGATCACCAAGAAGCCAGAATGATTGTCTAAAGTAGAAAATAGTAGCCCCTCTTTGAGACAACAAAGTGAAACTGGTTTATTGCTAATCTATCAAGCAGGAATCTGTGCAAATCTACACTATTCTAACTTCAGGGGGTTTGGGATCTCATCCCAGTAGAGGTAGTTCCAACAACGAACAGAAAGGTAGGATGGAAGGAATGGAGGAGGGTAAATATGAAGGAAGAAAATAAATTAATTCCAAGACAAAAAGGTCAGAAGGTTTATGCTTTGGGTTGGTGGTAAACAGATCCAAACTTACTTGCATAAACAATTAAAGCAATACTGATGAACATATGACAATAGTAGGAATGAATCTAACAGAATAAAAACATAGATCTAACTTAAGAAAGATCTGATGCAAATAACACACACATTAAGCACAAAGTCTGAATATGTGTATTAATATTTCTTCTGTTGCAAGAAAACACAAAGTCTTTCTCTCCTCACTTCTCTTTTCATACAAAAAATGTTCACCCAGAATACAACAAGTATTCTAGTATTTATAGAAGGAGAGGAGGAAAGAAGACAAAAGCAAACCCACACTTACACTTACAAAATATCTTACAAGATATTTACAAAAGATCTAGAAAATATCTAAAAAGTCAACAGTTGACTTGGGCAAGTTTTTGGATGAGAACATCCCATGGTGCAACATGGATGAGGTCATCGTGTATGCCAACATGATTTTTAAATATTCAACAAAAATGACCAACACATCCCAGTGCAAAAGGGCACACTTTTCTACATGTCGACACACCAATTTTTGCCCTTCGTAAAATGGCACAACTTTCTGCATGTCGACACACGAAAATTTCTCCCCTTTGTAAAATGGTCCAACTTTCTGCATGTCGACACGACAATTTCTTCGCTTTGTAAAATGACGCAACTTTCTGCATGTCAACACGATAATTTCTCCCCTTTGTAAAATTGCGCAACTTTTCTCATGTCGACACACCAATTTCTCCCCTTTGTAAAATGGCACACTTTTCTGCATGTCACACAAATTTCTCCCCTTTGTAAAATGGCGCACACACAAATTTTCCCCTTTGTAAAATGCATGTCAACACACAAATTTTTTAGCCATGTCCCAAATTTCTACCCCTTTGATAAGCTAAAAAGTGGCTAAGTCCTGAAACAACTTGATTTTTTGAAAGGGAGTTTTGGGCTATTTCAAACGTTGTCAAACTTCCTTGGGGCCAAAACAGAATTTTTTGGTATAGTTACCTGCAAATTGCCCTTGTCAATTTTGCAGGATAACAGTTGGCTCTTTATGGGGACTACCTTTGAGTGAACCTTAAGGATAGAGAATCCCAGATTTTTTCATGTGCCTATCCATTGGGTTATAGAGAGTAAAAAAAAGGGTGATGAAAAAGAAAAAAAGAAGGGACACACAACAATAGAAAGCAAACACACAACGAAAGAAAACTGTACAAAGAAGAAAGCAAGCTCTACTTCCTAAAGATCTTCAGGTGCTGCCTGCTATAGGGAAGCGGGATCTTAGTTCCATCCAGATATGAGAGATAGAAACTATTCCCTCCATTGAGCTGCTTGATCTTGTATGGCCCTCTCCAAAGAGAGTCAAACTTCCCATGCATACCTTTCGGTTCTCTTCGTTTGTCCCACAGAAGAACAAGATCTCCCACTTGAAAATCTCTCTGCTTAGCTTTCTTGTCGAACAACCTCTTAACTTGATTCTGATGTTTAGTGATCTTGTCGACCACTTTCACTCACTTTTCTTCAAGTTCCATCAGGTACATAATCCTCTTTTCAAGAGAATTCTGAAAAGTTTCATCTTCAATTGCTCGAGCCAAGCACAGAGCAGGAAGTTCTGTGGAGATAGGGATTTCAACATCGATCCCATATAACACCTGGAAAGGTGACATGCCGAGAGACCTCTTTGGAGTGATACGATCCACCCACAAAGCATCGTACAATGATTTGTGCCAGGACCACTGGTTTTCATCAACTAGCTTCCGTATGATAGTTACCAGGTTCTTGTTGCTGGATTCTTCCTGACCATTTCCCTGAGGATAATAATCAGAAGCATGAGCCAAGGTTATTCCGTATCCATAACAAAAACCAATTACTTCCCATGAAGAGAAGTTGGAAGCATTATCAGCAACGATTTTGTGTGGAATGCCAAATCTCACAATAATATTCTCTTTGATGAAGTTGCAAACAACTTCAGAAGTGGCATGCTTGACAGGTATGGCCTCCACCCATTTCATGAAGTAATCCATTGTTGTTAGGACGTAACTATGTCCAGCACTCGATTGAGGATTGAGTGCTCCAATGAAATCAATTCCCCATTGTCTGAATGGTTCGTCAATGATGACGGGCCTGAGGGGAAACGCAGCCAGCTTTGGTTTACCAATGAACTGTTGGCAAAGTTCACATTTTGCTACCTAGGTGGCTGTATCTTGAAATAGCGTTGGCCAGTAGTACCTGGCCCGAATGATTTTATGTGCTGTCACAGATGAGGAGAAGTGACCACCACAGGCTGAGTCATGAAAACTCTCCAACAATTTTACCTGCTGCGGCTTGTTAAGACATCGTAGAAAAATGCGTCAATTCCACGTTTGTACAATCCATCATCCCATATGACATATCTTGTGGCTCTGAGCTTCACCGTTCACTTTTCCTTTGTGGTTAGGTGAGTTGGGCACTCACCATAGGTGAGAAAGAATGTGATGTCAGAATACCATTCATCGTTGGTTGCGACAAATAGAACCATGGGCAAAGAATCTGCTTTCTCCAGTTCATTTTGTTCTCCATCAATGTGATCAGCTTTCTCTTCAGGTACCTCTGAGTCTTTATTTTCAGCCATTAGCTGACACAGGCCCTTACCTCTTACCAACTTGGTTGGTTTGATGTCTAGATCATATTCTTGGACCTTTGCAATCCAATTCCCTCGTAAGCTCCCTAACTCCTGTTGAGTCAGGATAGACTTAACAGCCGTGTCAGGAACCAACACTACTGTATGAGAATTCAGAATATAGTAGCGAAATTTTTTTCTGCTTTTACCATGGCAAAGGCATGCTTTTCCAATTGTGACATCTTCAGTTCATGAGGCTTAAGAGGAGAGCTCATGAAAGCAATCGGGGATTCAATATCCTCGGAGTTCTTTTGCATCAAGATAGCTGATACAGTATGCACAGAGGCATAACTGTACATGATGAAGTCTTTGCTGAAGTTAGGACACACTAGAACAGGAGCATGAGTGATGGAGGTTTTTATGTCTTCGAATGATGTCTTGCCTTCCTCACTCCATCAGAATGTTTGGGACCCTTTCATCATATTAGATATATGACGAGTCTTCTCAGCAAAATCAGGAACAAAGCGTCTAAGAAAATTTACCTTTCCGAAGAAAGAGTGAACACCGGTCTTTCTTATAGGCAAAGTAAGGCTCTGAATAGCCTTAACCCTTTCGACATCTATCTTAGTTCCTTCTCTGCTGATGACATGTCCTAGCAGCTTTCCTTTGGTGACCCCAAAAACTGACTTCTTGGGATTTAGTGAAATCCCGTGCTCTCGGCATCTGATCAAGACTTGTTCCAAATGATCACAGTGATCACTTCGTCTTTTGGAGAACACGGTCAGGTCATCTAGGTAAACTATGATGACTTTTCCCATCATACCTTTGAATGCAAAGTCCATTGCTCATTGGAAGGTGGCACCGGCATTGATCAAACCGAACGACATTCTATTGTAGGTGAAGGTACCCCAAGGAGTGGTGAATGTTGTTTTGAACTGATCTTCAGGCGTGACTTGAATTTGATTGTAACCTGAAAAACCATCAAGCATAGACAACATTTCTGAACTAGTTACTACCTGTAGCACTTGATCCATTATCAGTAGTGGATAGTTATCTTTTAAGGATGACTGGTTCAAGTTGCGAAAGTCCACGCATATGCGTATCTCGCCATTCTTCTTCCGCACAGGCACAATATTTGCAACCCAGGTACTGTGATGAATTGGAAAAATAATTCTTGCATCCAGCATCTTCTGAATTTCAGCCTGGATGGTACCTGAGATTTTGGGGTTGTAATGCCTTTGCTTTTGACGAAAAGGCTTGACATCATCCTTGAGCGGAATGTCATGCCGAATGTCCTTTGGCTTGAAAGACTTCAGATCAGCATAAGACCATGCTAACACATCCATGTACTTTTTCAGCAACTTAACGAATTTTCACTTTTCCTCGGGCGTACAACACTTCCCAATATTCACAGAACGAGGATGTTCCGCAGTACCCAGATTGACGGATTCAGTTTCCAGAGAAGAGCAAGGATCATCCTGTCACTTTTTCTTGACAAAACGGTCATGATTATCAAATAATCATTCTAAGGAAACCAAACCTTTCAGAATCTTATTTCCTTTGAGTTGTATCACTGTATCTTTTTCAGATTCATGTGCTTGACCGGTGAGAGACTCACGACACGCAGAAGTTGATCCATCGAAATGAAGTTCTTTGAAATTGTCAGCTTTCTCCAAAAAAGTGATAAGTTGGTTGTCATCATTGAACACTTGCCAGTGTTGTGAATTATCTGGCACACTTGGGTGAAAAACCACTTCAATGGTATATGTATCCATTTTTAACCCTGGGTGAGGGAGCATGAGAGAGGCTGAGATGGCCAATGAATCAGCCATGTCATTTTGAGCTCATGGAACTACTTTGATTGAGAAAGCATCAAACTCTTTGATGTTATCCCATACTGCATTTTGGTAGTGTCTGAGCCGGTCATTTTTTACTTGGTATATCCCTTTTACCTGATTGACAATTAGCTCAGCATCACCTTGCACTCTTAGATTCTTGATTCCCTTCTCTTTTGCAGCTTGCATGCCAAGTAACAAGGATTCATACTCGGCAGTATTATTCGTATTGAAGAACTGCAACTTGAAAGAAAAAGGGAAAATCTCCTCTTCAGGAGATATTAGAACAGCCCCAGCACCGCATCCACTTGTCGTGCAACTGCCATCAAACTGTAATGTCCATAATTTGTTGAGATCCTCCTTTTGGATGAGAACATCCATTCTATCTGAGTCAGTGGACAGGAAATAGTTCCCCATCCCTGATGATTCAAAAAGAATCTGAGCCTTAGGGTCATCAGAGTTGGTGACTAGATATTTCTTTTGTGACTCTGGTTCCAATGTCTACATCACCCCTTTGATAGGAATCCTGGCTTTGGACCAGTCCATATGAATTTCCCCACCAACTTCTTTACAAAATCTCCTCCCTAGCAATATCACGTATGCTGTTAGAATATCAGCTACGAGAATAGTCATTTTTACCCTTTTCTTGGGAAATGCCGCGAATGCAAACTGTGCATCCTTGATCTGACCAATCAATGGTACCTGTTTGGTTTCCATGGAGTAGCATCTGCCAAAAGGTTTAGTAAGTGTGAGGCCCAAAGCATGGGTGACCTTTGCTGGCATAACATTGTCAGAAGCTCCAGAATCAATTATACAGTTACTTAGTTTATGACCATTGATCAGGAGAGACAGGTAAAAAGGTTCAATTTTCCCTAATGCAGAAGTCGAGGCAACATTTATGTGAGACGTAGGAGGAATGGGAAGAATTCCTTTTGGGGAAATAGGAGGGATGACAGCCTAGCTTTGGATATACTTAGTTAATCTTATAAGCTACTCTGGGTTGGACTGAAGGTACTCAGCTTCAGACATCTGGATCTTGGTCTTTTTGGCGTGATCAACTATATCGAATGCGACCAAGGGTTGTGCTAACGAAGGAATGAGTCCTTCATTTCACGTTTGTAGAGGAGGATTACTGGTCTTTATGGGACTGGAGGAAGGCTGAATTGGAGGAGAAACATGAGGAAAATATTTCTTTACAAAAGGTTTAACAGGAGGTTGAGTAGGAAGGGGATTACCTCTTTTAACGATCGTTGGAGGAGGAGTTACCACAGCCTTTTCCTTTTGTTTTTTAGCAGCAACCTTTGCTTCTTTTCCTTGTGAGCGAGTGAAAACTGCATATGATTGTCCACTCACATACCCTTGGGTACCCTCTTCTTCATCAGATTCCTCATCTTCAAATTCCATATACCCAATAGTAGAGTCGCCAGTCGGTTCACCGACATCTTGATCATCTTCACCTTGCGACGAAGGTTCTTCGTAATTTGGATCATCTTCTTCGATTTCAACCAAAGCATTAACCGGAGGGGCTTCAATTGCTAACCTTGGAGAAGCAGTAGGAAAATGCGGCCTTTGGGGGGCATTGTTGGGAGTGAAGTTCCTCCGTGGGATATCCCGGTATGGAGTAGTAGACGATGTTTGAGCCAATTGCTTCTTTAATGAGAGCAAGTCATTCGCCATCTTCTGGAATGCTGGATCTGATGAGGTAGCCTGAGAAGAAGTTGAAGCCTTTGATTTTTACGGCTCTCATCTTAACTCACCAGATATAAGAAGGTTGTCTTCTATCCGAATGGCCATAGCTTGAGCAAGGGCCAAGGTGGGTATTTGTTCCTGTAAAAGTAAGAAACTTACTTTCAAACTCATGGCATTCAAGAAGAAACACTTTTGATTCTCTAATGTCGGCATCATGGCAAGCGGCACACGGTTGATCAGTGAATTGAATCAGGTGATAAAATCATGCATGGTTTCATTGGTCTCCTTCTTCATGTGAGTGATTTGTGACAATAACGCAAATGCATCTTCTGAAGGTTTGTATCTGTCTTCAAATGTAGTCCGCAATGTGGCCCAATTGGTGATGGATCCGGCTGGTAAATGCTGGAACCATTCTGATGCAGGCCCTTGCAAGGTCTCCAGAAAGAGACGTACCGATACGTCCTCATGAGTCACGTCTAGAATGTTGCATGACATAATAAACACAGCTATATGCGCGTCCGTGCTTTGATTTCCACTCCCATCAAATTTTGGGAAATTTTTGTGATTTCCATGAGGGAGGGGGTTGACTGGATGCGGCAGTGCTAGAGGACCCATGGCGTTTCCCCATGGTACAGGAAGATTTGCTGCCATTTGAAAAGTAGGAAAAAGAACACGAGTAGGGAGTGTGGTTCCACTTAGCAAAAGAGCACTGCAAGTTGATGTCGAGGCACCCTGTGAAATCTGGCTCTTTCGTGGAGGTGAGGCACTTCTTGCTGATCGATCCGCTGAGCTCAGTGATGCGAATCATGCTGGAGTGATACTGAAATTGTGCCTTCGAAGTAGATCAAAAATTGGATCAACTTCCCCACGAGCTCTTCTGCTACGAGTAAATGGTTCACCCGCCAGCGTACCCGTTCAGATCTGCAACAATTAGGAGCAGATTTACAACAATCTTTTTGTTTATACTTGCTGATTTTCTGATTTTTCTGGCAAAAATCAGCAGCATGTACTTTTTTCAATATTTAATTTTACCCTCTCTACATAACAACCGATTGTGGTTTTCTAACAAAGATTAATAAGGATAAAAAGTGGGTCAATTTAGTAGGCTGATTTTCAGATCTTTGACCTGAATTTTGCAAGGTTTTGAAAATAACATGAAATGTCAGAATCTCAGATCTACTGAAATATACAAGTTTTTGTAAAAACTCAGTGAACTAAAAGTTTCTATCTGGTCCAGATCTATGGATTTTCATAAGGAAATTTTTAGTTTTGATCACTTATGCAAAAATTTTGATTTTTAACAAAGGGTTAAAATTTGCAATCTGGTAGTGATTTTTACAGTTTTTTAGTTATTTCCTTAGTTTGATCCCCAGTAGAGTCGCCAAAAACTGTTGGTCTGAAAAAATGTCGGTTAGGCAGGTCATGGGGAAACAGGCCAACAGTGTGCAGGGCATAGCCCCTCTTTGAGACAACAAAGTGAAACTGGTTTATTGCTAATCTATCAAGTAGGAATCTGTGAAAATCTACACTATTATAACTTCAGGGGGTTTGGGATCTCATCCCAGTAGAGGTAGTTCCAACTACGAACAGAAAGGTAGGAGGGAAGGAATGGAGGAGGGTAGATCTGAAGGAAGAAAATAAATGAATTCCAAGATGGAAAGGTCAGAAGGTTTATGCTTTGGGCTGGTAGTAAACAGAGCCAAACTTACTTGCATAAACAATTAAAGCAATACTGATGAACAGATGAAAATAGTAGGAATGAATCTAACAGAATAAAAACATAGATCTAACTTAAGAAAGATCTGATGCAAATAACACACACATTAAGCACAAAGTCTGAATATGTGTATTAATATTTCTTCTGTTGCAAGAAAACACAAAGTCTTTCTCTCCTCACTTCTCTTTTCATACAAAAAATGTTCACCCTTGAATACAACAAGTATTCTAGTATTTATAGAAGGAGAGGAGGAAAGAAGACAAAAGAAAACCCACTACTTACAAAATATCTTACAAGATATTTACAAAAGATCTAGAAAATATCTAAAAAGTCAACAGTTGACTTGGGCAAGTTTTTGGATGGCAACATCCCATGGTGCAACATGGATGAGGTCATCGTGTATGCCAACATGCTTTTTAAATATTTTACAAAAATGATCAACGCATCCCAGAAAAAGGGCAAGTCGACACACCAATTTCTCCCCTTTGTAAAGTGGCGCAACTTTTCAGCATGTCGACACACAAATTTCTCCCCTTTGTAAAATGGCGCAACTTTTCAGCATGTCGACACACAAATTTCTCCCCTTTGTAAAATGGTGCAACACACAAATTTCTCCCCTTTGTAAAATGGCATGTCGACACACAATTTCTCCCCTTTGTAAAATGGCACAACTTTTCTGCATGTCAACACACCAATTTCTTCACTTTGTAAAATGGCACTTTTCTGCACAACACACAGATTTCTCCCCTTTGTAAAATGGCACACTTTTCTGCATGTCGACACACAAATTTCTCCCCTTTGTAAAATGGTACACTTTTCTGCATGTCAACACACAGATTTCTCCCCTTTGTAAAATGGCACACTTTTCTGCATGTCGATACACAAATTTTTTCCTGAGGGATAAGCAAAAAGTGGCTAAGTCATGAAACAACTTGATTTTTTGAAAGGGAGTTTTGGGCTATTTCAAACGTTGACAAACTTCCTTGGGGCCAAAACAGAATTTTTAATTTTGCATTGGGGTTGCACTTTTTCATAGACCTTAATTTTTCTAATGTAAGAATTCACCTTTATGTTATAAAAAGGGACTTAAAAGTTTCCTAAGAAGTTGAAAAGTTTTAAGTTACACGAGGACATATGAAAAGGCATTGGGGGGTAGATGATGAGTCACCTCTCACTCAATAAATTTTAAATCCATTCCCATTTCAAAGGGTTGGTGATTGATTTTGTAAACTCAAGAGTGTATTGCACTATGAGAGAACAAAGGAGATAGCCATTTTCTTCCATTTCCCCCCTTACTAGTTTTCCTCCATTACCACAGTATGTACAACTTGTGTTTAAGCAATCAAACAAGAAGGAGTTTCTAGATTTCTTTAACTAAGGGATTTCTTGATACTTTGTGATCATAATTTCTATTTGGTCTTCTTGTTGTTTGCAGATTTGTTTCTTCTCATAAATGCATGTGTTGAAGTTTCTAACTAGTGTGTTCAAGAATCTGATTTTATACCTATAACATTAGTTCTCCTATCTCATTTCTCACTCCCCTTTCCCTCCTTATAGAAAAAGTCCTCTCTATTAATAAATTGTTATTTTTTCCGTAGGTTCAATGCAGTACCCCTATCAAATCTCCGAGCCGAAAGGCCACCACAGAAAATCCATCATTACTCATGCATTGCATATACACCCAGATTTCTACACCAGTATAAGTAGAGGGACTTCCATTCCCATAGCGTATTGGAAAGAAACCCATAAATTTGTACCACCGAAAAAATTTCTCGCCAACAATTCGCTTTAAATATCTAGTTGTCTTCAGGAATTACTTTGGCTTAAGCCATTAAAATTTTTAAAAAATCCATGACAACCTAAGCCACATTTGAAAATCCTTCTCCCGGTCAATGTAAACTCATGTCTCCTGACCAACTCAGTCACTGTGTTACCCTCATAATGGCCATGAGGAATGTCATAATGTGATTTTAAAGTGTGTTTCATGTGCAAGAGGGGGGCATGGTTATTCAAGTTTATTCATGAATATCTGCACATTCATGAGAAACAAGTGCTTCCCGAAGGCCCCAAAAGGGTTATTTTTGGGCCTTTTTGCACTCTGATGAGCACCCTTGGTATCAGAATGTATAAGGAAAATTTTAAAGCATCCAATAAGTTTATGGAAAGATATATGTAATAATCATCTGAGGTACTTTAGCGAAATTTTTTAAGAAAAATCAGGTTTAGGAACAAGTTATGTAATACCCTGCTACTTGTAGCATGTTATGAGTAAATGAAAGCAATGAAAAAGATAGTTGGACTTGTTTTGAATGTTTTAGGAGCCCCGGTATGATTTGGAAAGAAATAAGATACTCATCATAAATATAATAATTCCTACTTCATAATGTAAAAGGTTTGAATATATTCTAAGTAGCATATTTTAATATTTTGGCCCAACAGTGCAGATGAAGACCTTCTTTTATCCTGGTGAAGACTCAAACTGAAGATTATGGGAGTTTACAAGGATGTTGCTAGAGCTGATACAAATTTCAAATTTTGAATAAAAATTAACCCTCTACATATTCCATATTTTTGAGTTAGAAAAAATTGCAATGTTTCTCTTCGGTGGCAGTTTGACCTTCCAAAACCACTCATGACCATATTTGTAAATGGGCTTAATTTTAAAAAGGAGGACATAATCAACCAGGTCTAAAAATTGTGGAAATGGATTTAATTTGGGTGTTTTTCACTAAAAATTCATATAAGGTTTTCCCTTGAAATTCTATTCCTAGCTCTGGTGGTGAGCAAAATGGGAACTCAGATGGCTATTTTTGACAGATAGTTTTTGTGAAGGCAGACTTCTAAAAGTCTCCTAAATGTGCACTTTTATACCCTTGATGTCCCTTTTTACCTTTTACCATCCGGTTCAAAAGGGATATGGGGGACACAAAAATGTGCCACTCCTTGGTGAGGATTCATGTTTTGAAGTTTCTTCACTTAAATTTTCACTTAAGGTGTTAGAAACGAGTCTTCTAATCACAACATAAAATTGGCCCTTTCCTCATGATGGGAAGACCATATGCACAATTATGAGGGTTTGATGTCACTTTTTCAAAATTTCCAAAGGGACATGGGGGACACAAAATTGCAATCCACCATAGGATGAGGGAGAGTTTTCTGTCACTTAAATCACATCTTTGGGTGGTTAGGAAATGTTTTCAACTCACCTCTCAAACCTGGACCCTTCCTCATGATTAGACCTTGATCACCATTTGGAGAAGGACCTGATGTTGATTTTTTCCCCTTTAAAAGCATTATAGAATTCATGGGGATACATGATGTTCCACCACATGGAGATGGAGAAGGATTCTTTTTCACTTAAGAATGCGTCAACTTTCTGGGGACGAGGTATGTTCCTATCTCAAAAAATTACAACTTGCATAACGATTTCTGGCCCCCTCTTCATGATGATCTTCCACCCTTGGTGAATTTCCACACCCATAATGTCCTTTTTCCCATTACTAAATTTGTTAAGGGAAATGATGTACATGTGAAACCCATTTAGTAACTTTTAACCCCGGGTATCTCTCATGTCATTTAACCTGGGTTAAGGACTAGAATGGTTCAAGGATGAGTTAAGGTGTGAGTTAGCTAGGTTAGTAAGAGGAGGTGAGTAGAAAGCAAATAATTTTCCATTTTTAAATATTTTTTCATATTTAGCCCTCCCTCCTTTACTAATGGTATGCTTTTATGCTGGAAAAATTTATAGGAAACCCCCATTGAAAACCACATTTCTTCTATCTCATATCTCCTTGATCCCTTTCTCTGTTATTCTATGAAATGTTACTCCTGTATCTTGCATTCCTATGGGACACCTTGAAGATGATGTAAACCTCTATTTCTCATCCGATTCCCTACATTTTTTATCGGGCATCCAAGTGAAAATTTTATTCAAAAATGTTTTTGTATCTTTTCAAGATCTCCAAGATTACATGGTGATTAAAAACACCTATCAAAATTGGAGCATGAAATCACATTGATAAAACCTAATCCAAACAAAGCAATTTTTAGCTCAATCCAACACTCCAGAAGGAAAAATTATATTTTTAGTAAGTTGGCACCAGAGACATACTAAAAATATTAAGTGTTGAAGATGAAGAAAAAATAAGTTTGAAAGCTCCGTGCAATCTCATAAGTCCGAGACTTAGCAAAAATGAAAAATTTGAAAATTGGGAAAGTTGGCTAAAAATAAAATCTAAGTGTGGGGTGTGACTTACTAAAAAATAGTATGTATCCAGATCAAGTTAAAATTTCACACATACCTTCATCCCCCCATTTTTATCGATGAATTTGGAGTAGGTGCAATCATTTTACACTTTCCCTATCGATTTTATGAATGATTCATCAAAGAAAAGAACCATCGGATTGATGAATATGTAGGTTCATCTCATTCGGCGAAGAGAAAGAGGGTAGATGGTGATGATGTTGAAGTATATCTCCTTCTCTGAAGGTATATAAGAGGTTAAGTTTGGAGAACATCCTTCAGAAACAACTTATCAACATAGTGAGATTGATCCTTTTCCCATTCTTCTAATCATCTGGTATATCCATATTGTTCCTACCCTGAAGCACTTGAATCAACACCATTGGTCACATCATGCTTTGGTCTCTCACCAAGAGCCTGAGATTCCTAGTTTCATTTCCACACATGCTAAGCATTTTTAATGGGTAAATTAATTCCTTGGAGAAGAATCAAGGACATTGAAACAAGTAGTGATACCTACTTTTAAGAGGCCATCTCAAAATACATGAGGACCAAAAGGGAAAGAAAGCACAAACAACTTCTCTATTTCTACACCAAGGATTCTGGATCAATATGTAAGGTGGCACATCCAATATGGTAAATAATCCCATGAAAGAATTGACACCTAATGATTATGTAATGATGAATAATATCTTGGGTCAACATACACATGAAGGTGATGTCATTTATTCAAGGAATTTTCAACTTATCCTTGACGAAATGAAGATACACAAATAACAATTGAGAAATTGGAGAAACATGTAAAAAATATAAGTTTTTACATCAAACCATTCCTAGATCTTGGTTCAACACCTCCTCTTGTTGTAGAATGAATTCCTCCAGTCAATATATTTTACCCTAAAGTTATCAAGAAATCACAAGGGTATATGATGTAGGGGAAGGCTAATTAAATATGGATCAAGAGGATCATCAAGAAAGGAAAGACATTGTTTCTAGAGGTCATGTCTCTAACTAATTATATTATCATCACTTCTTTAGATGTGAAGAAATAAAGTGAGGAGATTGAAAGAGAAAATATTACCTTAGATGAGGTTCTACCACTTGTTTTCGAGATGAGCTCCCTTGACTATTGCACCCTCATGAGAAAAAATGTGTTCACATTAGCTACCGACAATTGGTACCCAATTTGGGTCCACATCATGGATGTTAGATATGGTATGATCGAAGATGTAATCTTTGAACTCGAAGTCTAGTGGAAAAAATGGTTTTAATATTTTGAATGAGGTATGTAAATTCTTTTAAGAACTTGAGTTCCCTCCACTCACAAAGAATTCATCATAATAAGAAATCATTGTTTCCCTCCATAAGTTGGTCAACAAAGAGGTAGGTGATCCTTTTTCTTTCAATGAAGATACCTTAGAGTCCCTTACTAACATCAGAGGATATTTATTTCCTACATTGTAGATCTTGGCGAAAAATGGTATAATTAGTGCAAGTATATCAATGATGTTTCAAAGATATGGATCAAGGTGTTAAGCTACATTTTCATTGCTAATGAAGAAAAGGTTGCACTCATGGTAGCTCAGTTTAGTAAATAATTCAAAGGACAAGAATTCATTCTAGAAAATATCCCTTAGGGATCATGAATCAACAAGTTCTCCATCATATAGGGTCTCAACTTCATCAAAGTATTCAACTCCCTTCTTCTTCTCTCTTCATTATTTCTCCTCTTCTCTCCCCCTTTATAATTATTCATTGTATGCAATCATGGTATTTCATCTTATTCACTTAATTGAATCTCTTATGTTACATTGTAAAATTCCCTCTTGATTTATAAAAAGGGGACTTATTTCCTCACTTCTTAGGAAGATGTACATTCACAAGTGGAATAAGAATTTGAAAGTTCAGGTGGGGGGTAGATGAAAGGATAATTCACAATGCTATGAATTGGAATGGCTACTTCATTCCATGGGAGCTTGATTGTTAGTTTTTGTGTAGAAATTGTGGATTGTTGTATGTTGTTGATATTTGTATCACCACTACATATTCAGAAGTAAGAGCTGCATTTCTTCCATTTTGCTTATTATTTCTTATATTCTCTCTCTATTATGTAACTTTACAAGCATCGTAATATTAAATAACCGAGAAGGAACTTTATATCCTTGATTGATGAATCCAAATAAATTTATGTCTCTAGTGTGTAAGTATTACTAAATTATTTCATTGTTTCTTTCCTCTAATTAAATGTGGGCCTAATTTGATTATTTCATGTGAACTTTCCTAGTTCCTACTCACAACAATAACTTTCACTTTCATAATTTGTCTCCTTTATCCCTCATAACAACAAATTCCTCCCTTGTACCCTATAAAATAACTTTTCCACAGGATCAATGAAGTGTACCTATGTGATCCCTGACCTATTTAGCCACCCCATAGAATTAGGATAGTTTATATTCAATAATGGGAGCTTCCTCATACCTAAGGAGGGGATTAGCCTTGTGACCATTGGTAGAAACACATAATTTTAAACACGAGAAATTATTTCACCAATATTTCCAAAGTATGATTTGTTATGAAATTGAGTGTCTTGTGTGATGGATTTGTAGGGTTCTTTATCCATAACATGCAAGTGATGTTATATGTATTCTTCTAAAGAGAATATATCCAAGAGCATAATTTTTTATATAAGATGGTGATCAATGGAAAATGTCTCAATTCTATTAATGGTAACATTATTTCAGAGGAAAATATAATCCATACACAGAGAAGCAAGAGGTTGGGTAATATCACCATGATGTGAAGGTAAACAATATGGAATGGGATGATTAATAGATCAACCAAATATTGTTCCAAATTCATGGAACAGTTAAGTTAAATGGAACCATGTGGCTTTATTCAAGAATATATTTGAATGATCCAGTATAAAATAATGTATGAGAGCTATATGAAAATGAATTACTAGTTCTATCCATTTGGATTGGAAACTCATATCAGTGAAAGATTCTTTGATATTTTCAATATCATCTTCGACCTTGGTATATCCTAATCTAGAATTGTCACAAGAGATTTTATAATGATGGTGGATAGGATTGAAAATTCCTTGTTTAAAATTTCCCAAACCATATCCTTCCAATCCTTGATCAAGTAGGAAACACATTGTAAAATTCATTTGTGAAAGATATGAGATGTCATATTTCAATACATATTTTGTAATAGATGTGATATTGATGGGTGAATGAGATACAATATCATATCCCATATACACATGTTAGTCATAGAAAATTGATAAGTTTTATCCATGCATAAGAGTTAGAGACTGCACACTAGAGCATGTGCACAAGGGAAGAGAATAGAAACATGACAATGCGCATAAGGTGCACGTCATATATAGGAAGAAGTTAACACATAAGGGGTTCATTGATCTGAAAATAATTAGATTATTACTACCTGATCTCAGACCCTTATAGGCTTTAATTATTTGCCGACAATTTGCTCCTTTTAAGTAATCAATTTAAAATAATGCAAGACAATAATGACAATTACACACAGATTGATTACGGAGTTTAGCAATTGCCTACATCTCCGGGTTCATGGTCGAATCATTCCACTAGTCATAACTTGTAAGTTATGATAGTAATTTCACAAGAAAACCTAATGGAAACTATTTAACCTTGCTTAGAAGAATAACCAGACCTTCAGACGAAAAGGGTGAAAAATAGCACCTGACTTCCACCTTCCTGGCGTATTCGACAAGCTTGATGGCTCTAGCTCCACTATTCAGAAACCTCCGGTTCTCGATCGGCCTTCCAGACGCTAATACAATGCCCTATGGATCTCCGGTTGATATACCAAGCTTCACAATAATTTACTGTGGCGTTATGGGCCGAATAGGTAGTTTGAATAACTCCTAGCGACAAATATTTAATTTATTATTGCCTAACAAATAATAGGTCAATAATAATCAAAATAATAATGCATAAATAATTTAGGTCTTCACACAAAAAAAATTTCTCATTCACCTTCCGAGCTCTGAACTTGTCTTCGTATTTTGTGTGTTTCCTGACAATAAACTTAACAAATAATAAGCTTGGGGTGTCTATGTCCATTACAAAGAAATAGGTACCCTATTTATACATTTTTAGGGTCCTTGGATAATGCATTTGCATATAATCCTAGGCTAATATTAGCCTAAACCTATACATGAAATTTGGGATAAAAATTCCCATTTGGGCGGATTAGCATATGAGGTGGGATTAATACCCATTTTAGTCGATTTGCATTTTTAATGGGATAAAATCCCAATTGAATGGCTAAGGAGAAGTGGGTATATCCCACATTTTGTGGTTTGATAATGTTTAAGGCTTTTAATAGCCTTCCTCCATGCAAACATAGTGGTAAACGGACCACTTTGGAGCATAACCACCCCCACCTTGATCACCACGTGGATTTCCACACATGGCTTTGCCCCCTCCAACACCGCTTCACCTTCTCCCTTCCACATGGAAGTTTGGAAATAACATGGTTAAATTGGTGGTTAGGAGAATTATGTGGGATTTAATACTAATGTATAAACATTAATAAATAGCGGTTTGGCATATATGTGTGGCATTTGGAATTTGGGAATAATGCGTGGAAAATAATTACAAGGTAATTTGAAATTCAACCCACATGAAATATGGTGAATAAGACCACCTGTCGACCTGTAATTAGAACTAACCAACCATTTCATGATTGTCGAAGACCGGTGGATAAAAACCCTTCAATTTTTCCAAAGCCTTTTGCCACATGTCGCAGTGCGATTGGTCCAATATTGACCAATTGACCAGAATTGACTTTCTCGTTGACCAAACTTTGACCGGACATAACTAGAACTCCTGTTGTCCGTTTGTCATGTTCTCATAATCATTGGAAAGGTCTCAAGATGATATTTTGCACTAAAACCATTTAGGGATGCGTAGGGAACTTTCAAAAATTATCCCCTGATCATTCATGCATAAAGAAAAAGTTTAGGACCTAACCAAATTTTAGGATTCAGATAAAAATAGAAGAAAATCAAGTTGTCATGGTGCACAAGAAAGGTCTATAAATAGGAAAAATCACATGCAGGAAATGAAAAATACAACACATGGAGATAACCTATTTAAAGGATTAAAACAAGATAAATTTGAGCTATGTATAGCTTCATCTATAGTTAAAGTAGAGTTATAAAAATCATGCAATTTAATAATAACACATCTATTATTAGGAAAACACATATAAGGGGTGATAGGAAAGCCCCCACCATGTATAAATAGGTGATGAAATCTTATAGTTAGTATTTCTCTTCTGATTTGAATCGAAGTTGTAGTCTTTAGTTGAGTTTAATATGCACAAATGGTCCAACACATCAATGTAATGGAAGTATGGATGTAATCAACTTATGTGTTATGTAATAAATTATGTTTGCAATGGATAATTGTGTTTTTATTGTAAGGCTAACTAGATATGAGTATGATATCATGGGAATTCAAGTGTTGCTAATGATTTTTATGTTGGATAACTTCCTTATTATATGTATTATCAATCTTGTATGTTGTTTATCCATTTATGCATGTTGTTATGGTTATGATGAATATGCATATATAACATCTTGATAAGAGAAAAATGGAGGGACCTATTGGTTGCGTACACTTTGGGTGAGAATTTATATTTTTTAGATGAAGCGTTAGTGATCCTAGCTAGGTATTAGAGAATAAAGGTGTAGCAAGAGGAACAAGCAACAAACAAGATAATATTGTGCAGGAAGTACCAAAAAAGAAACAAAAAAAGAGAAGGAGGTGAAGGTAACCCCCACAGGGTCTCTATATCACATGTATTAATGATAAAACAAAGGTTCTCAGGGTGAGATAACAAATTCAATACCAAAAGAGGACATATTTTGTTGGGCAATGTTTGATAATAATGAGTATATGACTTACATAAGGAATATTCTCTCATGGAACTAACACGTGCACATAGATGATCTAGAATTCGAGATGAGAAGGGAGTCAATCTCTGAGATATAGTTGAAGAAGATACCAAGGAAATACTATCCTATCATTGATTCCATGAAGCTAACTGATGAAAAAGCATGTAATGCACTTAACAATATGGCATCAGAGGTAGGGAAAATACATTTTGACAAGGACACTGATAGTAAAAAGGAACGATAGTAAATAAAGATTAAAGATAAAGAAATATAGAATTTCACATTAGAGTTGAGATATGAGACAAAGCAGATGGTGGATGTGCATGACAAATCAGTCAATATAGTGAATATTATTATGATCATGTGCCTGGAGTTAGTTGAATAGACCCAAGATGAGTATCCAATGGAGATACTCTATTTTTAAGACTTGGTGCAAATGATATTACTGGAAAGAAAGGATAGGCTAGGGTCGATAGTAGAAGAATTGGTCACACAGAGGAAAAAGAATAAAGGATATGCCGAGAATCATATTGTGGAATATGAGGTGTTTCCCGTGGAGGAGAAAGAGGTCACATGGAAGGTAGAACATATTTTTTTAACTACCAGGACTTCACTCCCATTTTTAGCATACACACTACTGGAGAGGAGGCATAATTAAAGAAGATACTATCAAACATGAAGAATAACAAGGCCGGGTTTGAGAAAGTTATACAATAGGTCACGTAAAAGTGAGAACTCATAAAGGCCCTGAAGGAAACACTTGAGGAAAGGAAAAAATAAATCTATCCTTTGGTTACATGAAAAATGGATACACTCGAAGGAGTGACCATGGACTTGGATGTTGTGATATAATAATTTAAGGAGAAGGTGAATGAGTTAAATTCTAAGAAGATAGAAAAACTTGTAGAAACAATACCAAACAAATCATTCAAGGAGATAAATGGATGGAAGGAGTTAGAAGCTATCATAAGTAGGGAGTTTTCATAACTTCTTCCAACACCGAAGGCCTACAAATTAATGCACACATGGATGAAAAATAATTCATTCTTTGATTCTTTAGGTAAATGACCATTATTTATTCTTGATTCATTAATTCTTGGAGGAGAATTATTTTTTCATATTGTTGAGGATGGATAATACTCCCTGTTTGGGGTAATATTTTTTGGAGAAAATGGCTAAGTTTTATCCATGTGTGAGAGTTGGATATTGCATGTAGGATCATGTGTGAAATGGAAGAGAACACAAAGATGACAATGTGTGGAAGGTGTGTGCCATGCATAGGAACATGTTATTTTGCAAGGGTTTCACACACAGAAACATAAAATTAACAACTTAGCTGATTTTCAGGATGAAGCTAAAAATAGAATAAAATCAAGTTATCATTGTGCATAAGCAAGTTATATAAATAGGAAAAATCACATGTAAAAAAAGACAAGGATGACACATGGAGATAACCTATTTATATGATTAAATCAAGATAAACTGATTTATATATAGCCTGATCAATAGTAAAGTAGAGTTACAAAAAGTATGTCGGTTAAGAATAACACATCTATTATTAGGAAAACTCATGTAAGCGGTGAATGAAAATTTCCCACCGTGTATAAATAGGTGATGCACTATTGTATTTATTAGTTCTCTTTTGATGTGAATTAATGCTAAATTATGTATTTGATTTTTGTATGCGTGTATGGTCTAACACATGGATGTAATCGAAGTATAGATGTAATCAACTTATGTGTTATGTAATCAATTATGTTTGAAATGGATAACTCTGTGTGGATTTCAAGTGTAACTAGATCTGAGTACATTATCATGGGATTTCAATTGTTGTTAATGATTGTTTATGTTGAATAACTTCCTTATTATATGTTATTCCAATCTTATATGTTGTATCTCTATTTATGCATGTTTTTATTGTTATAATGAATATGTATGTCTAAAATCTTGATAATCAAACAAAGGAGGGACTTGGTGGTTGTGCGCACTTTGGGTGAGCATTCATACTTTGTCTAGATGAAGTGCCAGTGCACCTAGCTAGGTATTAGTTAACCATAATATTGCAACACAAAATAAGTGTTTTGGGGATGAATTCCAAAAGATACTAAAAACCCTTTATAGACACAAAATCATGCACTTTTGGTAATTACCTAGTCTTGATTACATACTATTATTCATATGATTCCTAAGTAAGAATGGTACCAATTAAACCATGTATTTGTATACCTTTTTTTTGTTTCTACTTTTAGTCTTTCACCCTTAATTTCTCAATATTCCTTTTCATTCTTCAAAATTTATCATCTTGGACACCAACGCCCAGACTAGGATGCCATCACTAGGAACCCTCATCCAATATGGGCGCCCCTGCCCTCTTTATACTTTACTCACACTTTTTGGGTCATTTATAACCATTTGAGCATATTATATTTTTGGTAGTCAAAATTTTTGAGGTTAATTATGAAATTAAAGTAAGGGAATCATATAAATATAAAGTTATATGATCATAATAAGGAACCAAACACTACGCATTAGCTATCACCACCTAAGGTTTCATCCATCAAGGAATCTAGGAGCTACATTGCATCCATCTAGATCCATCGCAAAGGACACATGGGATGGGTTTTTGCATCACACTTAATAGGAGGGAAGTTCATTCTATTCCATGCACACATTTATTACATTCTACATCTAGCTACTTGCTCGCTATCCAAGTGTGACTGGCACAAGATCAAACTAGGGAATTTTTTTGCATACACACACAAAACTACATTGGGTCTAAAATGTAGTGTAGTGCTCAGCTATAATTCCACCATTATGGAGGATGAGTATAATCTGACCACTCATTCTGCATCTTTCTTTTTTGGGATTTGATGTCTATTTGAGGTTTTTACAGGTTCATTATTCATTGCAAGTTTCTAGCGACTCCAACGATCATTGTGAGAATCCCTAGTCATAAAAGAAAATCATCAACAAACATCTTATGACCTTGATAATTTGGGTTTTTAAGCATTTCTGCAAACCCAGGTGCCAAGAATCAGTACCCACGCACCCGTCTCAGTTTTGAGTTTACGCCAAAACTATCAGATAACCCTACGAAATTTTTAAGCTGGTTTTGCAAAATTGCCTTTATGAGAGAAAATCAGGTTTTCGGGTTTCATACCGACAGGATAACATGTGTTTTGAATGCTTTATGTCTTGTGTTCCCCGAAACCCGAAACCCGCTTCAAGTAAGTCGATGTCGGGTTTTCGGACCTTCGTCGCATCAGAACATGCCTTATCCGAAACATGTTCCGTGTCGCCTGTCTTCCGATACCCGAAGTCTGATTTAGTCCTTCATGTCGGGTTTTCGGAACTTTGAAGCATCTAAACATCTCATGCTTTGTGTCGATTGTTTCCCGCAACCCGAAACCCGAATTGCTCTAAACACCTTTGTGTCGGGTTTTCGGACCTCCCAAGCATGCTGACATGGCGTTAATGCCGAGTTGTCGGGTGAGTTGGCACGTGCCAGCCGAAGTGTATTAATTGCAAATTTTCTTATATATATGCGGATTTCCACGTCATTTTTACCGGACGTATTTTTAACTCGTGGATTTTCACGCATGCTTCTCCAACCTCGAAACCCGAAACTCACCTGTGCCCGATTGAATTGCCTGTTTTCGATCTTTCCTTGCTCTGGTTGAAGGTATCTCTCTCTCCATTCTTTGTTCATGGTTTTTATGGATTGATTATGTATGGAATTCTTCCCATTTTCTTACCAGGTTTGTGGGGTTTTTATTCTTTTTCCTTTTGGGGTTGTTTTCTAAACCGGGTTTATGTTTTAGGGTTTATCTCTTTGGAATTACCACTTTGTGTTTTTCCCCAGAATTTTGGTTGTAATTAAAATGTGTTTGGTATATGAATGGTAAAAAATAACTCGCATGTTTTAAATTCAACAAAAACCCTGTTCCCTCTTCTCGGGTTTTGAAGGGTGCTGTGCAGTATCAAAGACCCGAAGTATATCAGAAGATTTGGCGTGTCGGGCTTTCCAAAGTTTCCGACATCTTCAAAGTGCCAGGCCTTCCAAAGTTTCCGACATCTTCAAAGTGCCGGGCCTTCCAAAGTTTCTGACATCCTCAGCGCATCGGGTTTTCTGGATTCCCCGACATCCTCCTCAGTGTGTCAGACTCTTCCATTCTTCCGGCATCTCCAGTAGGTCAGGATTTTCACAGTGTGCAACATCTCCTGATCTCTGAAACTCTCTTCCTTCGAAATCCTTCATGTCGGACCCTGGTCCATCGCAAGAAAAGACTGAAAAGTCAGGAAGGATGAAATACAAGTTCAGAAAGGTGGAGTCTCCATCATATATCGATTGCAATTATGACATCCGAGATACAGAGCTCGGAAATATAGATATTGAGGATTTCTGGAGTAGGGTAAGGAGTTCCTCCCAAACTCCATGGATGAAATCGATAGCCGATAGTGGTTTACCTCTTGCAGCGGGTTTTCCCATGTCCGCTCAGTGCCCTGAATTCATCTTAGCCTATGCTTCCAGTTATGACTCTGCTTCTCGTTCTGTGAGAAATCAGGCAGGAGAAGTAGTGGTCAAATTGGACGGAGGTTACTTTGATGACCTCCTCAAACTGCCCAATTTTGAAGAATATGGAGAGTTGGATATCAAGTCAGCTCAGAAAGCCTGGGATAACGATCAGGAAGATTGTATCAAGCATGTAAATAAGAAGTTCCTGATCAAGGCCAAACCGGCTGTCTCCAGATTCCCAAGACTTATCCCCAGGAGTGATTTCATCCAGGAAATCAATGACATCATCACTCTGTTGAGTCAGGTTTTTGGTTTTCCCGAGTCAAATGTTTTCCAAGGGTGGATGTATCAATTCATGATCACCATCAAGAAGAATCAGCAAGGGATTGATTGGGGCACTCTCATTAGTAATGAGATAGATTCCCAAATGACAACAGTCTTGTCCACAGGGAAATTTTATATGTCTTCATATGTCACATATGCAGCGGCCGGGATGAGGAACTATCCCGGGTTGGATACCAAGGGAAGCAGGACGGTGAACCATGTTTATCAGTACTTCCCTCAACTGACAAGAAAAGGGTCCCAAGACCAATTCAGAAGGGTGAATGATGCCTTCTTTTATGAAAACATCTGCAGGTTAAACCCTGAATTGAGGAAGACAAGAGTCTCAGATGAGGCCTGGGCTGAAGTTTCCAAATGGGGATGTGTCTTCTTACAATTCAAGAAGTTCACATATCTTCGGGTGGTCATGTACTCGGGGGATCCTTTCCGTCTGCCCCGATATCCAGGGGATAAACTGATATTGATGGAATTGGTTAGGCAACTATTGGATTTCCATAAATTCCAACAAAGTAAACATAAGGCTGTTGTATCCTTCCCAATTTCTATTGGAAGATACACTTGTTCGACAGTGGTGAAAGCTAAAAATGTTATCCATGAGCTTCAGGACAAGTTGAAGAAGCATATGAAGCCCCGAGACGGGTTTGACATTCGAGGAGTCCTCAGGGCGTATGGAACCCTGCACCTGCACAGGCCAAGCATAGAGGACATTTGGATTGATCTGCGTGATGAGGTTGCTGTTCGTAGAAAGGATCATAGCAGATTGACACTTGCTGAGATTCAAACACTTGAGCTTGCTGATTTACCAGAAGGTACTAGTGACAATGAAAGTGTTTTGGATCTTTCCTATGATGGACTAAATGAAGATCAATATGTTTTCCCACCTATTGATTGGTCAATCAGTGAAAAAGCCTCCATTACAGATAGGTCGGCTCTGATTCTTGCACGCACCAAAGCATGGCTCTCCTCTTGGGGAATGAGTTTTAAAGATGATAAGTTTTCAAAGTTGGCTGCTTCAGAGGCGGGGCCCTCCAAAAAGGAAAAGGACAAAAAATCTTCTAGGGGGCCTATAAAGGTCAAGTTTGTCAAAAAGAGGAAAGAAAGAGAAATCTCTTCAATTATTTCTCCAGTTGAAATGGTGGATGTGCCAGAATCACCAACACCACCAGAAATAGGAGAAATTACTTTGGAAGAAGAAGGAAGCCAGCCTCTGGTTTCATCATTTGTTGATTGCCCAACTGAAGGGACCTTATCTCTTGCATCCCAGGCTTTGGAGTCTGAATCTGCGCCTCCTCCCTCACAACCACTCCTACCTCCTCATTCTCCATCAACTTCTTCAATAATGGCCAGTATTTTCTCTGGACTTTCACCCCTCTCTGCTGGGACCCAAGTGATCACCAACACGCCCCCTCCTGTGCCTCTTTTTATCGGATCTACTACCACATTGGTAACTATTCCCCCTTCACTAGTAGAATCTTCTCCCCTTGAGAGTAGGATACCAGCTTCTACAATAGTGGAAACTTCCTCTGATACGCCACAATGGCTACTCGAGCAAACTCCGAGGAAGAGGAAGGTGATTGTACCCATACCAGCCTTTGATTTCAGCTCACTCAAGGCTTCTACTGCTAAATCTGCCAAGAAACCTAAAACAGTTTCAAGGGTTTTGGTGGACGCTTCAGGGGATAAGTTTGCAGAGATCGCCACTCCCGCGACTGACAAAACTAAAGAGGACATAACAGCCTCTGATTATCAGATAACCAGGGTGGCTCTAGGAAGAGTGACAGCAGAAGGGGCACAACAAGATGCACGGGATGCCACAAACGTGTTGTGCCAGAAGTTGAAAGAAACAAAAGACAACAGAGATTAGCTTAAAGGAAAAGTGGAGCAGTTGACTGAGGTTTTGCTTAAACTCTCAAAACCCCTTGAATCCATACCATCTTCTTCTGTCCCTGTCGGATTCGATTTCTCATCAGTACCTACAATTGAGAAGATTGCTAAAAAAGGAAGGGTGGTCGATGAATGGATCCAAAGGCTGCTCCAACAGGGGAAGGAAGTGATGCAAGACGTTGTGAAAGTTCATCAATCTTTGGGGGACATGCAGAAGGATGGAGAGAAGATGGACGATGATTTCTCTCAAGAAATTGGACATCTTGATTTGACTTATGAAGCTCTCCAGGTATTAAAGCAAATACCATCACATCTCTTGGTAGAAGAAGGCATCATCCCACATACGGATAAGCATTTCCAGCTGACTAAAGCCATCAGGTTCAGGGTGAAGATTCTCAACGAAGCCTGCGGTAAGTTGAGAGAATCAAGGGATAAATTGATTGATGGAAAAAGTGATCTGGAAGAAGAGTTGCTGAAGATTTGTCCAAAGGTGTCAGTTGGAAACTCAGGTATCCTATCAGCAGATGATCTTTTCAAACAAGTCCAAGAGTCTGTTCAGCATGAACCAACGCACGGATTTGGTATTGAGATCATTGATCGGTTTGTAAGAATTGAACATTCTTTGGAGGCCTTGAGAAAGCTCAGCAAAAGATTGAAAAAGCTTCCCGGCATTGCTAGTGATACCCATGAAACCTGTGAAGTTTTGAATGATCATTCCACTGCGCCTGATGAAAACGAAATGCAAGGCATAATTCGAAAGTTCCAAGAATTTCGGAACAAACAGTCTCAGCTGGAGGAAGAGAAAGATGAAGGAGCGAAAGATGATGATTCAGATTAAGTCCCAATGTTTCATGTCATTTCAATCTTGAAATTGACATGTCTTTTTCATTTCTGTTTCGTCACATAGGAAGCAAATTTTGACTTGGTCTCCTGCGCGAGAGTCAAGCAAAATAGAACTCTTTTTAAAGAACACTATTTTCTAGGATTTATCCTATTTTCTCTCGATTCCTTTTATTATAAATAAGGGATGCTTATGCATTCCAAAGGGTCGAGATTTTTGTAATATTCAGAGCTATTGGAAAGAAGAAAAACTTTGTGTTTTCGTTCAATCATTTTGAAGAATAGGAGTTGATATTATTTCGCAAACTTTGTGTTGTGGGATATATCTTTCTTAAGACATTGTTCTTACGTTCATGATCTTAAGCTATTCTTTGCGTAGCATCTTAGTGTTTCTAATCATCTCAGACATTATATTTATGATCTAAAGCTCGTATGATTATTTCGTGCTCTGTGTTTACTCGAAAGAAAATACGTTTCTCTCATTTCCTTTCCATTGTGCTTCTTTCATTGTAATAGTTTCTAACCCAGTTCATTTACGAAAGCAATACCTTTGAATCGTGTGAATGTGGATTTCGGGATTCTATCCCAACCCCCAATGGTTAGATTAGTGTGAATACTGTATATATTGTTTTTGCTGTGTTTTAGATTAGTAATAAGCAGGCAGCCTCACCTGTCTTTGAGGAGGGATTTAATCCCATATACTGTGGTTGAACCTCATATTTTGGATTGACAAAATATCCAACCAACAGTTTTTGGTGACTCCACTGGGGAATACGGATTTATAGTATAAAGCTTATCCTCTTGGTGTCTGGCGACTCCGTATTTGCCTTATTTTTAAAGGTCTCTTTCCCAGTTCAAGCTGGCCAGGAAGATCTTCACTCGGTCCCGCCGAGCCCAAGGTGAAATTGACCCACTCTTTGAGTTGCTACAACAGCACAATTTCAGCCTGTCCCCCAACAACATTGTTTCTAACCGAACCAGAAGTTCTTCGCCTGTTCGGAGAAACCGGATCCCCGTGGAACGGGAAGCGTCTGCAACTTGTCGTGCATTACTCTTGTCTGATACTCGGATCCCTATACGCACTCTTTTCAGAAGGATGGCAGTGCAACCTGTGCCTTGGGGCGCAGTTATTGGTCCTCTTTCTTTAACTCCACCATTGCACGAGTTACCACATGGATCACGTAAAAACATTCCCAAATTCAATGGGGATGGGAAGCAGCATCCTGATGAACACGTTGCATCTTTCTTTGTAGCGTGCGGCGTCCTTGGAGTAGCTCACGAAGATGTTTCTGTTTGACTTTTTGTTGAAACATTGCATGGTGCAGCAGCTGAAGGGTTTTATCATCTTCCGAATGCGTGCATCACAAACTGGGCTACCATGCGGACCAAGTTCGAAGCATGTTTCAAACAAGCCGAAGATTCTCATGCCTTGTTAGCTCAACTTACTCATATGAAGAAGGAATCTCATGAACCCATACGGGACTTCGTGGAAAAGTTTAATAAACTGATTCGAAAGATTCCGGAGATAGCTGTTCCAACTCTAGAGAATCAGAAATGCTTCTTCATTAATGCTCAGCCTCCTGATGTGAGCTTTTTATTAAGAAGGTCGGTTATCCCAGATTTGGTTGTTGCTCAGTCAACAGCTATTGAAATAGAAGATGATCTTATTTTGGCCGGAAGAATCAAGAAAGACATACCCAAACTCAAAAATCAAGGTTCTTCTCAAGGTAATACTGATCCTATGTTTCAGAAAATGGCTAATGATTTGATCGCTTTAAAAAAGCAAATGTCTCAGCAGGTGAACAATGTTCCGTATCGGGATATCCCTAGACGGAATTTCAATAACAACAATGGTGCGCTTGCAAGGGATAGGCCGCGATTAACTCCTGCTCAACCGAGGCTAGCAATTGAAGCTCCTCCCATCAATGCAGCAGTAGAAATAGTTGAAGAAGATGAAGAACCAGAAGAACAAGATTCTCCGGAGGCTTTTGAAGCTTCAGGATATGCTGACGAGTCTTATGACGATTCGGCTGGCGACTCCAGCATTTGGTATTTGGAATACAATGAAGATGAATGTGTGCCAGATGGTCAGTCATTTGCTGTCTTCACTCGATCCCAATCTCAGAATCCCAGAAAACCTCTTGAAAACACTAAGGAGAAGAATAAGGAACCTCCCATAGCCATAGTTAAGAGAGGTACTCCTATTTCAGCACAAACTGAAAGAGAGGTCACCAAAAAGGCAATTTCTCCTTATTCTCTTTCTCCTAAGATCAGTGCCTCAGCACAAGCCCATGTGATTAGAACTGAGCCTACCATCACCCCTTCTTATACTGCTTTTGACATTGTTGATCATGCAAAGAGAACCAAAATCCAAATGTCGGAAGCAGAATACCTTCAGTCAAATCCTGAACAGTTCGAAAAACTTGCCAAATTCATCAGAAGTAAAGCAGCTGTTCCATCACCTTCAAAAGGTCTCCTTCCAAATCCTACTCAATCCCCATCTCAGAACAATCTGACCTCTGCTTCTTCTTCAGGAAAGATTGAACCATTTTATTTGTCTTTACTTATAAATGGGTTTAAACTCAGCAATTGCATCATCGACTCAGGGGCCTCCGATAATGTTATGCCCACAAAAGTAGCCCATGCCCTTGGGCTTACTTTAACTAAGTCATATGGACTGGTGTTACTCTATGGAAACCAAACAAATTCTTTTGATTGGTCAAATCAAAGATGCACAGTTCGCATTTGTTGCTTTCCCAGAAAAGAGAGTGAAAATGACCATTCTAGTTGCTGACATCCCTGCAGCTTACGGTATCCTCTTGGGTAGGGGTTTTTGTAAAGACGTCGGAGGAGAGATTAATATGGATTGGACCAAAGCTAAGATCCCAGTCAATGGGGTTCATCAGGTTCTCCATCCTGAACCGCAGGTGAGGTATTTGGTAACTAAATCAGATGATCCTAAAGCTCAAATTCTTTTCGAAGATGCTAGCTTCGGAAATTATTTCATGACTTCAGAGATACCCATTGTAGATGTCAAGGAAGAAGATCCCAATGCTATTTGGACCCTCGAATTTGATGGTAGCTTCTCAACCATTGGATCAAGCGTTGGTGTTGTTCTTATATCTCCTAATTCTGAAATTTTCCCATCAGCTTACAAGTTGAAATTTGATAATACTAATAACACGGCTAAGTATGAAGCTCTGTTATTAGGATTAGAAATGGCTAGATAGAAGGGAATTCAAAATCTCAAGGTCCAGGGGGATGCGGAGCTGATTGTCAACCAGGTCAAGGGAATCTATCAGGTAAAAAATGATCGCTTGAGACATTACAGGAACAAAGTTTGGGATAGTATAGAATGCTTTGATGCATTCTCTATTAAGGCAATTTTGAGAGATTATAATGACAATCTGATTCTTTGGCCGTGTCTGCATCCCTCCTTCTTCCTCATCCTCAGTTCAAACAAGATACGTACTCTATCGAGATTGTGTACCACCCTAGTATCCCAGATAATGTGACTCACTGGAAAGTGTTCAATGATGATCAACAGGTGTTGGATTTTCTATAAAAGGCTGACAATTTCAATGAGCTGTAATTTGAAGGTTCGGAATCAGCTTTTCGTGAAACTATCTAGATCCATATCAAGAGGTTGATGGTGAGTTTATCCAGCTTAAAGGCAGCAAGATACCAAAAGGTTTGGTTTCTCTGGAGGGTTTGTTTGACAAGCATGATCATTTTATTCAAAACAAAAGGAAATTTGAAGGAGATTCTTCTTCGAAGGTAGATCAAATCAATCTAGGTTCGTCTGATCAACCTCGAATGGTGAATATTGGGAAATGTTGTTCCCCTGAAGAGAAAGAAAGATTAACTTCACTTCTAAAGAGATACATGGATGTGTTAGCCTGGTCTTATGCAGATTTAAAATCCTTCAAGACCAAAGACGTACAACACAGTATCCCTTTGAAGCCTAATGTGAAGCCGTACAGACAAAAGAAAAGACATTACAATCCCAAGATCTCAGGAACCATCCTTGCGGAAATCTAGAAGATGTTAGATGCTAGGATTATTTTTCCAATCCATCACTCCACTTGGATTGCTAACATCGTCCCTGTCAGGAAGAAGAATGGTGAAATCCGAATCTGTGTTGACTTCCGGAACCTGAATCAGTCCTCACTAAAGGATAACTATCCCTTACCTATCATGGATCAGGTATTACAAACTGTTACTGGATCAGAAATGTTATCCATGCTCGATGGATTTTCAGGATATAATCAAGTTGAGGTAACTACGGAGGATCAACACAAGACGGCCTTCACAACCCCATGGGGTACCTTTGCTTACAGGAGGATGCCTTTCGACTTGATCAACGCCGGAGCCACTTTTCAGAGAGCTATGGACTTGGCATTCAGAGACCTAATGGGCAAGGTCATAGTTGTGTATTTAGATGACTTGACCGTTTTCTCTAAAAAACGGAGTGATCATTATGATCATTTAGAGCAAGTACTTTTGAGATGCAGGCATCATGGGATTTCATTAAATCCCAAGAAGTCCATGTTTGGAGTGACGGAAGGAAAGCTGCTGGGTCATATTGTGACTAAAGAAGGAACCAAAATTGACCCAGAAAGGGTAAAGGCCATTCAGAGCCTTACCCTACCCACAAGTAAAACTGGAGTTCATTCTTTCTTCGGAAAGGTTAATTTCCTAAGAAGGTTTGTACCTGATTTCGCTGACAAAACCAAGGATATCCTTGGGATGATGAAAGGAAAAGTTCCATTTCGATGGAGTACAGAAGGGAAACTTGCGTTCGATGAGATCAAAAGAGCAGTTGCTTGCGCTCCTATCCTAGTATGTCCAGACTTCAAAAAAGATTTCATCATGTACAGCTACGCCTCTGCTCACACAGTGTCAGCCATCCTGATGCAGGAGAATGGGGAAGGCATTGAAGCTCCCATCATGTTTATGAGCTGCCCATTGAAGGAACATGAATTAAAGATGTCACAAATTGAAAAGCATGCTTATGCAGTGGTACGAGCGGTGAAACATTTCAGGTACTATGTGCTGAATTCCCATACCCTCGTTCTCGTTCCCGACACTGCCGTTAAATCCATTTTGACTCAACAAGAGCTGGGGAGTCAATGAGGTACTTGGATAGCTAAAGTTCAGGAGTACGACTTGGACATCAGACCTACCAAGTTGGTACGAGGAAGGGGCCTGTGCCAATTGATTGTAGAAAATCATGCTGAAGCAGAGTGTGAAAAGACTCAAGATACTTCTTTAGAGCTGCCCATGGTGCTTTTCGTGAGTACAACTGATGAATGGTACACATATATTGCTTTCTTTCTAACTTATGGTGAATGCCCCCCACATTTAAGCCAAAAGGAGAAGAGGACAGTCAAGTTGAGATCTGCAAAATACCTTTTGTGGAATAACGGAATATACAAGAAAGGTATTGATGGTGTTTTCCTGTGTTGTGTTGATAAATCACAACAGGTAAAGTTGTTAGAGTCCTTCCATAACATAGCATGTGGAGGACATTTTTCATCCTCTGTAACATCTTATAAGATCCTATGGGCTAGGAACTATTGGCCTACTCTCTTTCGGGATTCAGCAGAGTGGGTGTCCAAGTGTGAAGCTTGTCAACATTTCGTTGGTCGTCCCAAGTTAGCAGCTCTTCCCCTGAAGCCCGTAGTGATCGAAGAACCTTTTCGCCAGTGGGGAATTGATTTCATTGGAACATTGAATCCTGCCTCCAGTGCCAGACATAATTACGTGCTGACTGCTACAGACTATTTTACCAAGTGGGTGGAAGCCGCACCAATCAAGCAAGCAACCTCTGAAGCTGTTTGCAAGTTCCTTAAAGAAAATATAATTGTCAGATTCGGTGTGCCTCACAAGATTGTAGCTGATAATGCCTCTAATTTCTCATCGCATGAGATGACAGAATTTTTCTATGGATTCGGCATCACTTTGGCTCACTCATCTGATTATTATCCCCAAGGCAATGGGCAAGCTGAGTCCAGCAACAAGAACCTGGTTACCATAATTAGAAAACTAGTAGATGAAAACCAGAGGACATGGCACAAAGCATTGTATGACGCATTGTGGGCTGATCGGATTACCCCAAAGTGAGCTATAGGAATGTCCCCTTTCCAAGTACTGTACGGGATTGATGCTGAGATTCCTATCTCAGTAGAATTGCTAGCCTTACAGTTGGCAAAAGTAGTCGAAGATGCGGCTTTTCAAAATTCTGTTGAAAAAAGGGTTATGTACCTAGCCAGGCTAGAAGAGGAACGAAGCAAGGTGGTTGATCGCATCGCAGATCATCAGAGCAGAGTGAAGAAATTTTTTGACAAGAAATCAAAGCAGCGTAATTTCTAGATTGGAGACCTGGTGTTGCTTTGGGATAAGAGGAGGGAGCAGAAAGGAATGCACGGGAAGTTCGATTCTTTGTGGAAAGGACCTTTCAAGATCCATGAGCTGAATGGTGAAAATAGTTTCCTTCTATCATATCTGGATGGAGGGTTACTCCCTTTGCCTTTCAGCGGACAACATCTAAAGTTGTTCCATCACTAATGCAAGATGTTCTCTTGCATTGTACATACTTTACTTTTTGTTGTGTGTTTGCTTTTGGTTTTCTTTCTTTCTTCGTTTTGTTTTGTTTCGGTTTTCTTCTTTTCTGACTCCGTAGCCCAATGGATAAAACCAGAGATTCTGAGTTCTCTTCCTTTGGTATCACAAAGAAAGTCCCCAGCTGGAGCCAGCTGTTATCTCAGTTTTGAGTTTACACCAAAACTATCAGATAACCCTACGAAATTTTTAAGCTGGTTTTGCAAAATTGCCTTTATGAGAGAAAATCAGGTTTTCGGGTTTCATACCGATAGGACAACATGTGTTTTGAATGCTTTATGTCTTGTGTTCCCCGATACCCGAAACCCGCTTCAGGTAAGTCATGTCGGGTTTTCAGACCTTCGTCACATCGGAACATGCCTTATCCGAAACATGTTCCGTGTCGCCTGTCTTCCGATACCCGAAGTCCGATTTAGTCCTTCATGTCGGGTTTTCGGAACTTTGAAGCATCTAAACATCTCATGCTTTGTGTCGATTGTTTCCCGCAACCCGAAACCCGAATTGCTCTAAACACCTTTGTGTCAGGTTTTCGGACCTCCCGAGCATGCTGACATGGCGTTAATGCCGAGTTGTCGGGTGAGTTGGCACGTGCCAGCCGAAGTGTATTAATTGCAAATTTTCTTATATATATGCGGATTTCCACGTCATTTTTACCAGACATATTTTTAACTCGTGGATTTTCACGCATGCTTCTCCAACCTCGAAACCCGAAACTCACCTGTGCCCGATTGAATTGCCCGTTTTCGATCTTTCCTTGCTCTGGTTGAAGGTATCTCTCTCTCCATTCTTTGTTCATGGTTTTTATGGATTGATTATGTATGGAATTCTTCCCATTTTCTTACCAGGTTTGTGGGGTTTTTATTCTTTTTCCTTTTGGGGTTGTTTTCTAAACCGGGTTTATGTTTTAGGGTTTATCTCTTTGGAATTACCACTTTGTGTTATTTCCCCAGAATTTTGTTGTAATTAAAATGTGTTTGGTATATGAATGGTAAAGAAAGAACTTGCATGTTTTAAATTCAACAAAAACCCTGTTCCCTCTTCTCGGGTTTTGAAGGGTGCTGTGCAGTATCAAAGACCCGAAGTATATCAGAAGATTTGGCGTGTCGGGCTTTCTCAAGTTTCCGACATCTTCAAAGTGCCGGGCTTTCCAAAGTTTCCGACATCTTCAAAGTGCCGGGTTTTCTCAAGTCTCCGACATCCTCAGCGCATCGGGTTTTCTGGATTCCCCGACATCCTCCTCAGTGTGTCGGACTCTTCCATTCTTCCGGCATCTCCAGTAGGTCAAGATTTTCACAGTGTGCAACATCTCCTGATCTCCAAACTCTCTTCCTTCGAAATCCTTCATGTCGGACCCTGGTCCATCACAAGAAAAGACTGAGAAGTCAGGAAGGATGAAATACAAGTTCAGAAAGGTGGAGTCTCCATCATATATCGATTGCAATTATGACATCCGAGATACAGAGCTCAGAAATATAGATATTGAGGATTTCTGGAGTAGGGTAAGGAGTTCCTCCCAAACTCCATGGATGAAATCGATAGCCGATAGTGGTTTACCTCTTGCAGCGGGTTTTCCCATGTCCGCTCAGTGCCCTGAATTCATCTTAGCCTGTGCTTCCAGTTATGACTCTGCTTCTCGTTCTGTGAGAAATCAGGCAGGAGAAGTAGTGATCAAATTGGACGGAGGTTACTTTGATGACCTCCTCAAACTGCCCAATTTTGAAGAATATGGAGAGTTAGATATCAAGTCAGCTCAGAAAGCTTGGGATAACGATCAAGAAGATTGTATCAAGCATGTAAATAAGAAGTTCCTGATCAAAGCCAAACCGGCTGTCTCCAGATTCCCAAGACTTATCCCCAGGAGTGATTTCATTCAGGAAATCAATGACATCATCACTCTGTTGAGTCGGGTTTTTGGTTTACCCGAATCAAATGTTTTCCAAGGGTGGATGTATCAATTCATGATCACCATCAAGAAGAATCAGCAAGGGATTGATTGGGGCACTCTCATTAGTAATGAGATAGATTCCCAGATGACAACAGTCTTGTCCACAGGGAAGTTTTATATGTCTTCATATGTCACCTATGCAGCGGCCGGGATGAGGAACTATCCCGGGTTGGATACCAAGGGAAGCAGGATGGTGAACCATGTTTATCAGTACTTCCCTCAACTGACAAGGAAAGGGTCTCAAGACCAATTCAAAAGGGTGAATGACGCCTTCTTTTATGAAAACATCTGCAGGTTAAACCCTGAATTGAGGAAGACAAGAGTCTCAGATGAGGCCTGGGCTGAAGTTTCCAAATGGGGTTGTGTCTTCTTACAATTCAAGAAGTTCACATATCTTCGGGTGGTCATGTACTCGGGGGATCCTTTCCGTCTGCCCCGATATCCAGGGGATAAACTGATATTGATGGAATTGGTTAGGCAACTGTTGGATTTCCATAAATTCCAACAAAGTAAACATAAGGCTGTTGTATCCTTCCCAATTTCTATTGGAAGATACACTTGTTCGACAGTGGTGAAAGCTAAAAATGTTATCCATGAGCTTCAGGACAAGTTGAAGAAGCATATGAAGCCCCGAGACGGGTTTGACATTCGAGGAGTCCTCAGGGCATATGGAACCCTGCACCTGCACAGGCCAAGCATAGAGGACATTTGGATTGATCTGCGTGATGAGGTTGCTGTTCGTAGAAAGGATCATAGCAGATTGACACTTGCTGAGATTCAAACACTTGAGCTTGCTGACTTACCAGAAGGTACTAGTGACAATGAAAGTGTTTTGGATCTTTCCTATGATGGACTAAATGAAGATCAATATGTTTTCCCACCTATTGATTGGTCAATCAGTGAAAAAGCCTCCATTATAGATAGGTCGGCTCTGATTCTTACACGCACCAAAGCATGGCTCTCCTCTTGGGGAATGAGTTTTAAAGATGATAAGTTTTCAAAGTTGGCTGCTTCAGAGGCGGGGCCCTCCAAAAAGGAAAAGGACAAAAAATCTTCTAGGGGGCCTATAAAGGTCAAGTTTGTCAAAAAGAGGAAAGAAAGAGAAATCTCTTCAATTATTTCTCCAGTTGAAACGGTGGATGTGCCAGAATCACCAACACCACCAGAAATAGGAGAAATTACTTTGGAAGAAGAAGGAAGCCAGCCTCTGGTTTCATCATTTGTTGATTGCCCAACTGAAGGGACCTTATCTCTTGCATCCCAGGCTTTGGAGTCTGAATCTGCGCCTCCTCCCTCACAACCACTCCTACCTCCTCATTCTCCATCAACTTCTTCAATAATGGCCAGTATTTTCTCTGGACTTTCACCCCTCTCTGCTGGGACCCAAGTGATCACCAACACGCCCCCTCCTGTGCCTCTTTTTATCGGATCTACTACCACATTGGTAACTATTCCCCCTTCACTAGTAGAATCTTCTCCCCTTGAGAGTAGGATACCAGCTTCTACAACAGTGGCAACTTCCTCTGATACGCCGCAATGGCTACTCGAGAAAACTCTGAGGAAGAGGAAGGTGATTGTACCCATACCAGCCTTTGATTTCAGCTCACTCAAGGCTTCTACTGCTAAATCAGCCAAGAAACCTAAAACAGTTTCAAGGGTTTTCGTGGACGCTTCAGGGGATAAGTTCACAGAGATCGCCACTCCCGCGACTGACAAAACTAAAGAGGACATAACAGCCTCTGATTATCAGATAACCAGGGTGGCTCTAGGAAGAGTGACAGCAGAAGGGGCACAACAAGATGCACGGGATGCCACAAACGTGTTGTGCCAGAAGTTGAAAGAAACAAAAGACAACAGAGATGAGCTTAAAGGAAAAGTGGAGCAGTTGACTGAGGTTTTGCTTAAACTCTCAAAACCCCTTGAATCCATACCATCTTCTTCTGTCCCTGTCGGATTCGATTTCTCATCAGTACCTACAATTGAGAAGATTGCTAAAAAAGGAAGGGTGGTCGATGAATGGATCCAAAGGCTGCTCCAACAGGGGAAGGAAGTGATTCAAGACGTTGTGAAAGTTCATCAATCTTTGGGGGACATGCAGAAGGATGGAGAGAAGATGGACGATGATTTCTCTCAAGAAATTGGACATCTTGATTTGACTTATGAAGCTCTCCAGGTATTAAAGCAAACACCATCACATCTCTTGGTAGAAGAAGGCATCATCCCACATACGGATAAGCATTTCCAGCTGACTAAAGCCATCAGGTTCAGGGTGAAGATTCTCAACGAAGCCTGCGGTAAGTTGAGAGAATCAAGGGATAAATTGATTGATGGAAAAAGTGATCTGGAAGAAGAGTTGCTGAAGATTTGTCCAAAGGTGTCAGTTGGAAACTCAGGTATCCTATCAGCAGATGATCTTTTCAAACAAGTCCAAGAGTCTGTTCAGCATGAACCAACGCACGGATTTGGTATTGAGATCATTGATCGGTTTGTAAGAATTGAACATTCTTTGGAGGCCTTGAGAAAGCTCAGCAAAAGATTGAAAAAGCTTCCCGGCATTGCTAGTGATACCCATGAAACCTGCGAAGTTTTGAATGATCATTCCACTGCGCCTGATGAAAACGAAATGCAAGGCATAATTCGAAAGTTCCAAGAATTTCGGAACAAACAGTCTCAGCTGGAGGAAGAGAAAGATGAAGGAGCGAAAGATGACGATTCAGATTAAGTCCCAATGTTTCATGTCATTTCAATCTTGAAATTGACATGTCTTTTTCATTTCTGTTTCGTCACATAGGAAGCAAATTTTGACTTGGTCTCCTGCGCGAGAGTCAAGCAAAATAGAACTCTTTTTAAAGAACACTATTTTCTAGGATTTATCCTATTTTCTCTCGATTCCTTTTATTATAAATAAGGGATGCTTATGCATTCCAAAGGGTCGAGATTTTTGTAATATTCAGAGCTATTGGAAAGAAGAAAAACTTTGTGTTTTCGTTCAATCATTTTGAAGAATAGGAGTTGATATTATTTCGCAAACTTTGTGTTGTGGGATATATCTTTCTTAAGACATTGTTCTTACGTTCATGATCTTAAGCTATTCTTTGCATAGCATCTTAGTGTTTCTAATCATCTCAGACATTATATTTATGATCTAAAGCTCGTATGATTATTTCGTGCTCTGTGTTTACTCGAAAGAAAATACGTTTCTCTCATTTCCTTTCCATTGTGCTTCTTTCATTGTAATAGTTTCTAACCCAGTTCATTTACGAAAGCAATACCTTTGAATCATGTGAATGTGGATTTCAGGATTCTATCCCAACCCCCAATGGTTAGATTAGTGTGAATACTGTATATATTGTTTTTGCTGTGTTTTAGATTAGTAATAAGCAGGCAGCCTCACCTGTCTTTGAGGAGGGATTTAATCCCATATACTGTGGTTGAACCTCATATTTTGGATTGACAAAATATCCAACCAAAATTGATCACTTTATCATCTACTCATTATTATTCTCTTTATCGGCTAACAAAATATCAAGGTTGTCCATATTTAAATTATCATCGAATCATGGACATAATGAAAATGATTTTTATGCATTAAAACAAAAAAATCAATCATCTTGAGTGTCAATGATTTATCTTATTCATTGAAAAACACTTTGATACATTCCTATCTACCAATGTTGCATCCAAATGGGATCTTAAATATGCTCCTGTGTCTAATGAGCATCATCATCTCACTTATGAGGTGCCTTCTTTGGCCAGTCAAGCATCTCCTATTCAATCCACTCAACCTCCTCTTAAGGATGGTCCCACTTCTCTTCCACTCAAGCTATCTATGACATTACAAAGTTAAACTCAGCAATAATCTCTCAATGTTTTCTCTCTATCACCTTCTCCTACTCACTCATCTATAATGTTACCAAGTCACTCTAAGAAACCTCCTCTAAAACTCAAGTCATAACTTGGCCTCTACTCAAGCCTTTTACAATGTTATTAAATAAGCCACCATTGTGAAAGGATCCTAAAGCATCATGACCTTTGTTAGCAATCACTTTGTTGAGGAAACTACTCCTTACATTGATCCACTCAGTGTCATTACTTGATCTCTTTTATCAACACACACTTGGGGGTCATTACACTTACTTCTTCCCACCCTAGCATCAACACGCATTTCTTACATTAACATCATTACACACCTGCCTTCTCACACTCTAGATTTTTCACTGCCGATGATGCACTCTGGTGGTACGCTTCACACTCGACTATTGAGGGCATCCTATACACATGAACCTTGCACACTGCACATTAGACACTACACATTTCTCACCACATCTTGCATATTACATCAAGCATTATTATATTTCTCATACATATTCATCACTATACAATTACCACACCTACGACATATTTTTCCTACTACACACATTAAAAAAAACATATAGTACATTCTAAGAATCATCTTCTTACATAATTACATCTCATATGCACTGTACACTCTCTACACATTGCACATCTTCACACATCATGTACTTTTGTACATATACACTATCTTCCCCTTCCATCTAATATGCCTTGTATGCACTTTGTGTCTTATAAACCTATACCTCATATACATCCTACACACTACACTATTATATATTTTACATCCTCGACATCATATGTGCTTTGAACTTCCACACTTATGCAATATATACATATTGCATTGAACATTAAACATTTCACATTACACACTATATGAAATTTTTTCATCACCATGTCTACTACAAATATTACACACTTTACTCATCTACTTTTAGGTGCTACACTCACTACCTAGTGACACACTCTAGTCCCATGGTTCATAATCAACTGTTGAGGGTTTATATTTCAAATGGACCTTCACCACTCTCACAAATCCAGTCATGCACTCACATTATCCAATATATGCTCAATAAATTACTCAATCCTTCTAATATATTATATGAAATCCTTACCCACCACCTTACTCATGCATTTTTTGATATATGATTTGTGCTACATCATCATACTTTCTATCATTTCCATCTATATATTTCGTGATATAAGCCTTGTGCTACATCATCACACTTTCTAACATTTTGATCTATATATTTTGTGATATAGGACTTGTGCTACATTATCATGCTTTCTATCATTATTATCTATTTATTTCATGATAGAAAATTTATCCTACATCATCACGCTTTCCATCATCCATATATTTTTCAATATACCCTTTATGCTACATCATCATGCTTTTTGACATCTTCCTAGCATGTTTAGTGATATACGCTTTAGGCTAAATCATCAAAAATTATACCACCTCATCACTTTTACTTTGTTGCATTCAATCCTACAAATTCTACGACACCCTATAATCCATGCTCTGTGCTTTATTCATCAACTATTTTTGACACAGGAAAACACATTGTTCATACCATTTACCAATGACACACTCTCGTTTATGGTTAATTTATGACTGTTGAGGCGGAAAAAATAAATGAACCTCATTACATACATAAAAATCCACTCAGGGGGCATGTTGCTCTATCATTCACATTACATTCTATTCTAACTCATCCACAACATACTGCATATCTTGGTTACATTTACTATTGCTCACATTTACTTGTTACATTTTTATCTTATTACACATGCTAGATAGATATATTCTATGTCATTATCTTTATCATACACACATGCACATTCACTTTATTTCTAGTTGTGATCAAAGATTATATAGATCCATTACATATGACATGGATGCTTCGCATAGTGCCTAGTACTAGTCCCACATCGGCTACTAGGGGCTTCTACTTTCGTACATTACAGGTGTTATTATTTTATTTGGTTTCATAGCACACTAGTCTCTCATATGAGACATGTTTTGACATAATTTTTTATATTTCTAACATGTTTTTATGTTAATGGTAAATAGTTTTCAAGGGACTATACCCGTTTACATAGAGGGCCTAAAATCAAGAGAAAACATTAATAGGCTCCACAAAAAAAGGATCAACATCTAGAATAGGCATTAAAGCCAACCGTAACCAAAAATTTACTACATAAAAGAAAAACAGAGCATGCGCTACAACAATGCAGCTAAAAAACAATAAGAAAACAACAAAAAGAATGATGAAGAATAACATCTGCAACGAAGACCTCCTTTACTTCTTGGCATCTCTGGTAATTCTATATTTAATAGTTTGTAGCAAGGTAAAGAGAGCCACCGTTGTCATGTGTGTGGGATCCTTAGCATCCAACTTTGTTATGGTTTGACTGCTCTCCTTGTCCATTCCCCACAAAGTGTCTAGGATCCCACTAAGCACAGAAATGATATTAACATGTTGTTTAAGGAAATCACTAATTACATTAAAAATTACCATGTTGTGATCATGGTGATCCTTTGCTCTCCCCAAATGATTTTCCAAGGAGTTAAGCTTTTTGTAGATGTCCTCAACTTGCTTATTAGCAAGATCAGTATCATCTTCCATCTTCCTTTTTCCTTTTTGCTTGGCCAAATGTTGCACTTCTTCTTTTAGTTTCATCATTTCATTCTCCAAGGCTTCCAGCCTTTGGAAAGTATTGTTTCCTTATTTTTGTAAGGCCTCTTCATGGCCTGCACTACTGATGTGCAATAGGTTTTGGACAACTTCCAATTCCATATTTCTGCGAAGGACTCTGCCCAAAATAGGGGTGTCTAATTTGAGCTTCTTATGGTTCCTTTTTTTAGGGATGGGGATGGGGGTAATGGTGGTGGGAAAGAGTGGAATAGTGCTAGGGGAGGATGGGAGACTGGGGTATTTAGTAACATAGATATTGTGTAGAAAGAATATAAGACCTTGATGGAGGGGGGTAGCATGGATATGATTATGAAAATCCAAGATGGAGCGTTCAAGGGGGGTAGCACGGGTATATTTCTAACATGTTAACGAGTGCTTCATGAGAAATTTTTTTTTATCTAGGTCTATTTTCTTCCATGGTTATCTGTTACATTGTTTTTCATTGTTTGTCATAGTATTTTTTTGTGGGATTTTCCCTTTATATTTTTTGCACACTTGTCTATTTGTGGCCATTACGGCCTTGATTGTCTTGCAACATTGTGAGTGATGTCCCATGTTTGTAACCTACATTTTGCGGTCTATAATGTCTTCTTGTGTTTTTAAACATTGTCTGTTTATCTTACATTTCATCTTATACATGAGTGTTTATCTTTTCTTGTACTAGAACTTATTTTTCGTAGCCACTTTTATGCATGTGCCTTGATTTCTACTAAGAAAATTACCTTCCCCTTATAGGGAATAGTTTGAGCACAATGGTCGGTCCTCTTTTAGGCCATATACTCCAACAATATCACATGCAACCCAAATGAGCCGAGCATCATATGAGTGAATCAGTCACCCTATATAGAGTTATGCACAACATGGTACCAATACATCACAATTTTAGTTGCGGATAGGGATCAAAATTAGACTTGGGTCCTTAGTACATAGCGGCCTTCCTTAAGTGCTAGTAATAGGGGGAAATTACATAGTTCTTTGACATGTCACAAAGGATTTTGAAAGGGTAGAGATTCCTTTAGAACTGGGAATTTACACAATGGATTTTATAGCGAAAATAATCCTTAGCACATACACACCATTTGGAGTGGTGTTTTACACATCGGAAAGTAGTTAAAGGTTAGCATAAGGAACCATACAGTTCTCTCTACACTTCTTCCATTACATTGGTGTGAGATCACCCTAAAAACTCGTGCATTGAAATCATCTTCAGGATCCTTTCTACATGTTTTTTCTCATCACAAGTTAGTTGCACATGTTACTTTTTCACATTTTCACACTTTACATACTTTCCTTACACACGTTTTACATATTTTGATTATATAAATGCATATTTGACTACCTGTCAACCTCTATTTTATAGGTCCATCCATATGGGAAGCGGTACTCAATCATCATCCATATCACACACATCAATATCAATAAAAAGTTCATCATGAAACCTACACATGTGTTTTCCACCCTAGGTTCATTTTCATCACTTTTTGCACTTTCTCCTCTTTAACATCCATGCTTCACATTTTTATCACTCAACACTTTATCTAATCACTCAACATGTTTTATACATCGATATCCATGGGTATCAGGTACACATCTCTATATACTTTATGTTATTGATATTTCTACTCAACAACATAAAGTGGGGGAAAATGTAAACATAAAATCAAAAAAATTGGGTAATTATATAGTCCTCATTACATAATAATATTCATATGATATCTAAGTAGTAACAATAATAATTGACCCATGTCTTTGGCCACCTTTATTTTATTTATATTGTTACTTTTAGCCTTGCACCCTTACTTTCCCAGTCTTTATTTTCATTCTTTAGCATTTTTCATCCTGGACACCAATGTGCAGACCAAGATACCAGTGCCAGGTGCCCTCATCGAATCTGGGCATCCATTTCCTCTTTGTACTTTACTCACACTTTTTGGGTCATTTATAGTTGTTTGAGCATCTTATCTTTTTGGCAGTCAGCCTTTTCAGGGTTAGTTAAGAAATTAAAGAAAGGGAATCATATAAATTTTAAATTTATGTGACCATAATAAGGGACCAAGAACTAAGCATTAACTATCACCACCTAAGGTTGCATCAATCAAGGCATATAAGAACTCAAATACATCCATATAGCTCCATCACAAGGGAAACAAGGGCTAGTTTTCTACATCAAACTTCATAGGAGGGAAGTTCATTATATTCCATGGAAACATTTATTACATTCTACATCTACCTACTTTCTTGTTATATAAGTGCGACTGGCACAAGAACAACCTATGACACAATTATGTGTACACACATAGAGAACTACATTGGGTTTGAGATGTAGTGCAATGATCAGTTGTAAGTCCACCATTGTGGTGGCTGAGGAAAGTCTAAACCCTTGTTTTGCATCTTCTTTTTCATATTTGATGTCTATTTGAAGGTTTTGTAGGTTCATTTTTCATTACGGGTTTTTGGTGACTCCAATGATCATTGTACGAATCCGTAGCAAAAAAAGGTGAACATCTTGCTTCCTTGATAATTCAATATTTTTAGAATTTCCACATACCCATGTGCTCAGAATCAGTACCTGAACACCCGTAGGCACCCTTATCTCTCTTTAGGCACCCATATCCATCTTGTTCCTCTATTTTTGCAATTTCTTGGTTTCCAGTGCAACGGTCATTGCGTCACATTTATCTATTTTCTAGCTCTGTGCACTTTCTAGAACTCCAAGAATCATCTAAAGCATCTTACCCTTATTTGGATATTAGGGTTTTGTTATTTATTACTTTGGTATATTTATGTATTTCATTATCGAATTCATTTACCGATACTATAACATCATATTAGGCACAATATTCCATATTTTACATAATCACCCTTTGATACATTGTGTGGATGATGGCTCACCCATTTATTTGATAGTTGGCATATTAGGTAGAGAAAATGTGGCATATAGAAGTTTTTATTCCCCCAGACCAACACATTACGCATCATTTTTCATGGGATATTTACCATGATCTTGAGGTATAATACTAGACACATGTTTTCTATAGAAGGAATGGAACATGAATCTATAGATGGAGAAGATGAAAAAGTTGGATGAGGAGGTATGATGACTTCTAGAAGTGATGTTGAGGGTTGATCATGAGATGATGGTGAATAAGTAAAGGGTCATGTGATTGTTATGGGTTAGAATATTTTGTTGATGATGATGGGTCAGATGTAATAGGTATATGGGTGGATGTATTAGATACATCCATGGGAGATGAAATGATTGGTGTGATGGGTGTAATGGGAACCACTCTTCTGAATGAAAAAGTGATATTATTGCAATATTTAAATGGTTTGGCATCAGTGGTGACACAATGTGTGACTTTGTCTTGTGTATATTTGAGACATTTATGAAGGGTGGATAAAATACATTTCATTTCATGAATCCAAGGACATCCCAACAAGATGTATTGTAGTTCTCCTTCTATGACATATAAAAGGGTGTGGAGTGACTTAGACCCAAATTTCATTGGCAAAACAATAATACCCAATGCAATGCAAGGGGCATCATTGAATGCGCGTAATTATAATGTTAAGGTGGAAAGATGAGATAGTGGAATGTTGAGATGGTGTAAGGGTGGATGATATGATATTGATGTTTGATCCATTGTCAATCAAGACACGCATTTGAATGTTTTGTATTCAATTTCAGCAATAATAATTAAGGGTGGTTTACAGAACTCAATTCCCCATAACGCGACAAGAGGTGATTCAAACTTGATCTCATAATCATAAGACATGATTGATGATGAAGTTGCGTAGTACAAAGATTTCCACAAAATGTGAAAAATCATTGGGATTTTGTGTGGTCAATTCAATCAATTTTAAATCCTCAATAAGTGATTCATGATGAAGATATGGTATGAAGATTAAACAATGAAATCATATTAAGGAGAATATCTTAGCCAGTGTACTCTTTAATTAATTAATAAAATTATTCGTGAGAATAATGACCAGTTGTGAAGACGATGCCACGTTTTGTGATTGAGAAATCACATGTGTCGGTTCAGGTGTAGACTTAGGATTTGTATTGGCAACTTGGTTTCTTGTTGAAATGTGAATCATACCAATAAAATCTTGTGAGATGAAGATGACGCATCTTAACTGACGTGGTTGGTTGAAGCCATATTTCATGGGAGTGGCTTTTAGAAGACATCTAAATTTTGATTTTGCACGGCCATGGCATTATAAACTTGAATAACACCTTTTTAATTAAGTCTTGAATAACATTACACAATTATCGACACTTATCTATTGCATGACCCACAATTCTATGGTAGGTACATTTATCAGTAGATTATTGATGCCATAATGGTTTTGGTGCAATCAGGTCTTCTTGTCGTATTGGTAGAAGTGAGATAAGTTGGGCATATAAGCATTTGCGTATAATGTTAGATAGTGATTCAATGAAATGAGTGTATTGGCGACATGTTTGAAATGGATCTCAAGATGTACTTTGTGCAACTCATAGTTGTAGGTTATTAGGATCCGTGGAAGTATTCTTGGAGGTGTTTGATGTAGATCCTTGATTAGATTGGAGGAGAACCTGATTTACTTGAGGAGTCTTTTTGGTAAACTTAGAGAAATCATTCTTCTTGCAAAGCTTGACCTCTCCAGTACTAACATGGACATATTTAGTTCTCTTGGCCATTAGTATGGCTTCCTCAAATGACTGAAACTATTGAATTTGAAGAGTGTGAGATATATGTTTGGCACAAATCTTAGTGAACAATTGAGTAAGTTCCGGTTGGGGAATGGGGAAAGTAAGTTCATGAACGATGGATCTCCAATGTGATACATAATCATTTATGGGCTCATCATCAAATTGTTTCAGATTTTAAAGATCAGATAAGGTAGTATGCTTTGGCAACATTGATTGAAAATTGATCAAGGAATAATCTGGCTAGTTGTTCAAATGAAATGATGTTATATTGAGTAAGGATAGTATACCAATATAAAGCTTGACCACCTAATGATAAGGGGAATGTTCGTAACATAAGTGAATCATCATGACTAATGAGGTAGTAAGCATACTTGAACATGTGAAAATGGTTTTGAGGGTCTTCTTTACCCTTGAATTTATCAAATTTAGGCATCTCAAAATAAGGTGGATATGATCTCATATGAACTAATGGATTAATAGGTTTTTTACAAAGTTGATTATATGTGATCTTAGGAATCCCCATACCTTGATTTTGAATTTTGAGGTTACCAATTTTATCCATTAGGTCTTGGTTGATTTTTAGTATTTTTTTGGTAGTATGGTTTTAAAGTGGTTGAGTGAATGAGTATGTAGAGTAATGATATGGTATATGGTTGTAAAGGTGAGAGGATGAAGGGGTCATGTAAGAGAAAGGATGAGGAATTAGGTGGAATGTTTATGGGTGAAATGAGGTAAGGTGGTATGAGAATGGGACCCAAGAGGCTGCGTGACACTTGTAGAAGGAATATGATGTGTGTGGATGATTGTAGATTTTTTGGGACCAATGGACATGGTAGTAGTATGAGGTGATTTGGTGATGGATGAAGAAGGTTTGGGGTTTGCAGAGTAGATCTTTAAATTATATTCATATAGATTGTAATAATGTATTATAATATATTTTTTGAGAGCTTCTGGATTATGATCTAAGGCCTCTTAAAACTTGGGATCGAAAGGTGGAATCTTGTAAAATTCCTCATCTTCTAGGGGAGGAGGAGTGGTAGATGTAGGATTTTCTTCAGAATCTCCCACTACTCTCCTATGGCTAAATATGTCATCATGTGAATGAGATGAGTAGTCCATGGTATGAGAAGGACTATATGAGTGTGTGTGGGTAGTAACCATGCAAGGATAAGCTCAAAATAGCCTCAAGGTAATGAATGTGTGAGATGAATGAAAAAGATGATGTGAATGAAAAGAAGGAAAATAAAAATCATAGCCCAATCTCAGTTGCGACCATTCTAGGGATGAATAAGAAATCATAATAGAATACAAAATGGGTAAATTAGAATAGGTCAGTCAAAGTTGTGATTGACTCTGGGATGACTGTGGAATTAAAACATAATAGATGAGTTGACAGATTACAGGTCAGTCGCAGTTGCAGCTGACTCTAAGAATAAATAAGTAATCATGAAAAAATGTAGAATGAATGATGTGGAAGATGACAGTTCAGTCACAGTTGACAACTAATTGTGGGAAAAATATGCGATGGAGAAACGCAGTATAGTCACAATTTGAATGATACTGGGAAAAACAATAATGTTAATGGATGACATAAACAAATATGACAGTGTGAGAAGGGTCTGTTAAGAATTGAAACAGTCACAGGGGAAACTCAGAAACAATATTGTTTGTTTATCTCAAGATGGAATAAAGGGGCTTGGTTTTGGCTTCCTATAAAGGTTCTCTCCCTAAATACCAATAGTTACCCAAAGGAGTGTGGTACACTATAAAATTCTAGTCACCGAATTTACTTTACCCCCTTGATTAACCAAGTTAGATTTTACTCCACTCAATCAATCAAATCAGGTTCATCACTAAGAATAATCTTATCTCTAATCCTCATAGGTGTACTAGTTAAGATAGGTGGGGGTACCCATTTCATTGGCTAGTTCCCTCAATGTGCCAACTACTTTGGGGTTCTGGTGGTACTCCTCACAATGATATTTAGGTCTTATACCCATGCACTTTCCATAGTTATGAAGATGGGTATTTACCCTTATCCAAACCTGTAATAAAATGTGTAGTTCATTCTTGATTCATTGTTATTAAGTTTTTACAAAAATAAAATTACAATGTGGTTGCATTTGTGACTATCAAAACAAAGTTATAACATTTTGTCAGAATTGCAACTTAGCCACATTTTAAAGATTGTGTCATAAATTTGTAACCCATCTGCAACTTGAGTTTTTGTTTTTGGATTTTTCCACATACCTGAAAGAACCAAAAGTTAGATCTATTACATATGTTAGAAAAAAGGTAAAAACAAACCTAAAATAAACCTTAAATAAAAAATTGTTAGATTCAAAAAATACAAAGAGTTACCCACAACTAAAATGATCCCAATATGGTCGCCAACATGTATGCCTAGATTTGGATCACCTACAAGATGGATTAGATGATACGAGAAAATCCAAATTAATGATACTAAAAAAATGGGCTTATGATGCCATTGTGAAGAGAGACAAAATTGTAGTTTCTTTCCTTGAAAAAGTGAGTAAAAACTCTTCATCTTTGAATCTAAACCTGCACATAAACACACTTCAAAAATGTTAGTTGTATTTTGTGGTTAGCATACCTACCTTGATTATATCCATAACCATTGTAAGGAGATAAAATACATTTAATTGATGTAAAATGACAAAAAAGTAAATGAAATAACAATTACACTTGAATCAGATCATAGGACAATCACAGTTGTGTTTCGCCAAGAATCGCATGGAGATCGTAAGCCAATCACATGTTTGATTTCCCGCATGTATTGGAATTTTTGATAAAATAGTTTTTCAGCAAGTTAGATCTATTTTTGTACTTCTCTTTCACTTATTCAATACCTATAAACCAAGATATGTGAGAAAGAGAGCAAGAAAACTCAAGTATAGTCTTAGTGCACAAAGAGACAGGGGTTGTAATGAAGGGGTGAGGGTGATTATATAGTTTTTGAGTTCATATCAGAATGGGACACATATGGGTATAATGATATGGTCCATAGTGCATTGGGTATACATATGGGTATGGGGGTGGACAAAATTAAATGTGAGTGGGTGAGGCTTAGTAAATGGGTGGTGAGTTGTCTTTTGTCCCCATTTTGTGGTGTTATTTTAAATTTTTTGGTGTTTTTGTGTTTTAAAATGTTTTTGGTGTTTTTGAATAAAGGACCTTATGTGTAGGGTGAATTTTATAGTCTCTACAAAAACAATACAAGAAGATTTTGGAGATTATTGGGCATCATAGAAATAAGATTTCATACAAAGTGTAGGGGAAAAAGTGATATATGAGGTACAAGATAGTATTGTTCTATATGTAAGTGAGGAATGAGTGTGGAGAATCTATCAAGACTTAATAATATAGGAGAACATGTTTAAATTTCCAAGAATATTGTAGAAAAATTTCATATTTATGGTTAATTTGCATAGAAATTGAAACTATTATACAATGTTGACACAGTCCATTAGATGACTGACATATAGGTTTTAAAGATTTAACTAATGTTATAGGGTATTTTCATGTTATATGGAGGTTTTTAGATTTTAGGGAGGACATGTATAATATTTGGATTCTTTGAAAAAACTTATTAGGTAAGGAAATTAAAAATAAACCAAAATGAAGACTCTCAGGTTCGTATAAGCATGTATAGGGTTTGAAATCAAGAAAAGTGCATAACTCTAAATGTAACCCATGAATGTTGATGAAATTTGGTGACGATATAGAATTAGATAATATATAAGTGTATGTGAAGTTTCAAGGTGAATAGATAAGGTTTGATATCTTTAATGGTAAATATACAGTCTAACTATATACTTAGAAACCTAGTTTAGAGAATTGGAGGAAGAATTTGAAGAAATAACCAAAAAAATTTCCTTAATGTCTAATGAAACTGATATAGGAGGTGAATAAAGGTATAATTATGGTGTGATAGTTATTTAAAAGGATACATAAGTTGTTTAAATGAGATAATACTGAATAATACAGTCCTTACCCTATTTTGGAATAATTAAACACTAAGTTGAGCAGTGAAACTCTTAAGGAGTCTATAAGAATTAAGATAAATCTTTGAGTCTTGTTAGAATAGGTAAAAAGAGGTGGAATAAGTATTAAAGAAGTGGGAAAAAAATATTAATCCAAGGTTTTAAGTGGAAGAAAAATAGAGAAACATAGTCAAGATCCTTTTTTGGAATAATCAAGAACAATGTTTGAGTGGAAAACCCAAAAATTGTTAAAGAATAGTTGGGGAAGCTTGTATTTAAGATGGAAATACCTTGAGGAAGGTAATAAATAGGTTGAAAGATAAAATCAAGAATATTTCAAAACCAAAACAAGAAATATTAGTTAAAACATTTCCTACACCTAAAGTACAAGAAGATTAAAAAGTAGAAAAGTTGTATTGGAAAGTAGAGTACAGAATTTTAGGCCAACAAGGATCGTTATTAGGTAGTTTTAATAATTTTACGGTGTTAAAATAGGCATGAACCTAGGTTGATACATTCAAACCTTAAAAAATTGACTTGAGAAGTTTTAGAGGCCTAGAAAGGTCTTATTGGAGAATGGTAACATATGGTTATAGGACTTACTAGAGGAGTTAGATTTTAAAAATTGGTAAAAAGATAGAAAAACATATAGGGTGTCCAAATATGTAGTTTTTTCCTCATGAGACTGTTATCTAAATTTACCCCTAGGTAAAATAGACAACTTGGGAGGATGGGCTTGAGCACTGGACAAGGCTTCAAGGAGAAATATGGAATGATACAATTGAATTTTCAAGTTTGGGGATAATTGTAAGTGGTTTTGCGAAGTTTAAAAGGTTTTGGAGCCAATCCATTAGAATCGGGCTTTCAGGCCTAAAGGAGCATACACCATGAAAGAATACATGAGATTTAAAGAAATATTTGTAGAGACATGTGAGGAATTTTAATTCCAATAAGGTTCCTATGGAAGCCTTTTTCTATGCCCTACATGGTGGAAAATATGGGACATCTTGAAACATAATACAATTTCCAAGGCAGCAAATTCCTCTAGTGGACAACTAGCCATCCTAATAACTAAGGGGGGCATTTGGAGGTGTTAAACTCAAAATTGTATCTTGATACTACCACCATTGATTCAGTGGTTTATTTTCAAGTGAAATCATATAAAATTTCACCCCAAAACTCATCCAGGAGCTCAAGATATCACCTTCGCAAGTTGGCCTCTTGAGGTTGGACGACTCGGTTAGATGGCCTAGGGGTTGGATGGCTATCCAACAAAGGGGTTGGATAGGTGTTGGTCCCAGTGTATGACATCCCAGGTTGGATGGAGTATGGCACACTAGGTTAGATGGGTCACTAGGATGGATGTCCCAACAGTTGTATAGATAGGAGGTTAAATGGGTCACGAGGTTAGTCAGCCTGATAGTTATTCAGATAGGAGGTTAGATGGGTCACAAGGTTGGAAGTCCTAGTGGATGTATGGACAAAACATAGATGGCCATCACGGTTGTGGAACAGGAAATGATGTGGTGAGGCTGGAGGTCGATCAATATCTAACCTGACATGGTTGGATGGGTCGCAAGTCAGACGGGTTTTTCAGTGGTTTACTGGGTAAAGGTTGTATGGCCCAAGGTAGTTAGACAACTGTCCAACCTAGCCTAGTTGGATGGCTCACGGGCTGCAGAATAGGTGAACTAGGTGGGAAAAGACAACTCAACAACTGGTTTTAATGAACGATAGTGCTCATGATTTCCTGCTACAAGAAAAGTACCAATTTGTATGGCTTCCCATACTTCATCTAATGCACTTTCTTTTAGATTGGTGAGAAGAATAATTTGAGGTTATTCCTCTATTTAGTTGTAAAAACCCCTCTTTTTAAAGGGGTACATTCTAGGAGTTGGGGAAACTCTTGCAAATTTTTTCCTCAACTCCAATGAGCTGTAAGCCTTCTCTTGCACCTGACAAGTGTATTTGTGCCTCTATTCAACAATGTAATGGTCTGTGCATATTATAGAGCAATAAATTCGTGGTTTTGTGGTGTTTTCAACCCTTTGTCATGTTTTAATGCGCCTCCTTGACTCTATATTTTTTTGTTATTTTTCTATGCATGTATTTGACATTTGCAGGTGTAGGGTGTTGTGTTTCATGGAGATTTGATGGCGAGTGGAGATTTGGGTTTGTGTCACTATTCTAACTTCCTCCCCAACTCTATTTTACCTCTTCTTTCTCCCTCAGCAAAATATCTCACTCCTTTTCTTGGTGCTATCACCACCCTTTAGTGTAGGATTTCCCTTTTAGGCACTCTCTCTCTCTCTCTCTCTCTCTCTCCATGTCTCCTTGGAAAGTGTAGGTTTAGATTAGGTGTTTTTCTGCATGTAGGGTAGTTGTAGCAGTAGGATTATGAAGAGTAAGCCGACCTTCTTCGGAGGGTTTTCTTAAGTTTGCAAGTGCCACAGTTTGAGAGATAACTCCATGTTATGCAAATTACACCTATTACACCACACACATCACGAGTAATACAGGGGTATTGTAATTTTGCACTAATCGTTTTGGCACACTCAGTGGGACAGGTTTGAAGCACCTTACCAATTCACTTCATTAGGTTGATGTCCTCTTGGTGAAGATTTTAGAATTTGGAGACACTTTCAAGCATATCCGACGACTCCATTGATTCAAGCAACTCATCATCTTTGGTTGCAATTTTTTTAATGTTTTCACTTCAGTCATGGCTCTCCAAGGAGATTTTCCATTCCCTCATTTCAGTTCTAGTCCTCTTCAGTTGCAGCAATGGGATGTTATCCCTAAAGTGGCCCTGAAAAAATATGCCCCTCTTCTATGGAAATGGAGATCAGTCCTCGATTGATCACATTCGAGATGTTGCCAACCATTGTGCCATTCACATCATCATAGATGAGAATGTTTGCCTCAGACTTCTAGTTGCATCTCTCAAAGGCAAGGAAAAATATTGGTACAACAATTTGGCTCCACAATCCATTTCCACATGGAATCAGTTGGGAGAATGATTACACAATCAATTCAAGGAGGATGAAAATGTTATTTGCCTCATGGAACACCTCAACAAAATACAACGTGTTTCAACAAAATACCTTCTGGATTTCAACCTCAGATTAATGAGGACCAGACACCGAATCCCACAACAATACAGACCCCCATAAGTTATGGCATTATTATACTATTTGAGGTCCTTTGATGTCAACTTAGTTGTATTGATTCAGTCTCTAGGGGGCAGTAGTCTTCCTCAGGCCTTCGCTATTGCATCACAAGCCGAGAATATTCTAATTCAGGCCAAAAAAAGAAAACCCATCCATGTTTCTACAATCCCTCCCTCACCACCTCAGTTTCTCCCTTCCCTATGTGCAAATGTAGAAAAATCCATCATTCCTTTCCAAAATAAGGAACCCCCTTTGCTTCCTTATCCTTCATTCGATGTCTCACAAGTTTTTTTATGCCCAGAACATTCCTCAAGCTACACAAAGATCCCTCCCATCTCTAACCAGGGAACTACCCAACTTCCCTAAGTCGTACACCAATGTGCCTAGAAGTTGTGGCATTCCATATGCCGTCACTACCTTCTACCCAACTGTCACTAAACAAGGATACCCCACAATGATGGTAGAAAGAGAGACTTGTTATGCTATCGGAGAGAGGGATATGCCCATATAATGCCCTAAACAACAATGCTTCAGGAAAAATCATGTAGCTGTTTTGGAGGCAACATATCAGTAGAGTAGGGGTTATTTTCTGGAGGGTCATTTCGATTCCCCATGTGATCAAATCAGATCCCTTTAGAATCAAACACCTCGTCCTGAACAAGAGACAAAGCAATAACCTCTCTCTTACACCTCTCCCTCGATCAGTCTTATAAAGGGTCCAAAATTTCTATCAATAGGTGACTAGTCTGATTCAGATTGGGAGGATGAGAGGGTTCAAAATGTGCAAAAAAGGGGTATGAACACCAAAACAGAGAAGGAAGGTGAGAAGGAAGCTCAGACTGAAAAGGTTCGGGAGGAGAAAGTATTTCTAAACACTACTGGCACCCAAGGCCTCGAGGAAGAGCATTTACAAAGTGAGCAAGATGTTTTTTTCGGAGTGCAATGATCCTCATTTCTCTACTTGTCTGGAACTTGCTGTACTTTTATCAGAAGGGCAAAAGGGAATAGGGTATGAAGGGACCCACAAAATGTCAGCTGACATCAAGGTAGAAACACATTTGTTTGTAGAGGCACAAAAAAACATGGATCTTCCTGCAAATAGTTATAGTTAGGAGGAAGGTTTGCATGAGAGCCCTAGTTGTGGGGCCGAGGAAAAAATGAGCGGGAAAATCACAAGAATTAGGCCTTGCCCAATCAAATACCTAGCTTTAATGGAGCAAGGGTCAGAGTTGCCACCAACCATGTTCAATCCAGAGCATGGGGATGCTTTTCAATGCACTAAGGGTCAACAATAACACCTCTAACCAGATACAGATCAGTTGAAGGAGGTATTTTCTTTGTTTGTTGATACCTTGGTAGGTTGGGTGGAAGATTGTCTCTACGTTAGTCTCTCATCCATGATCATGCCCATTGTCAAATCAATTACATGGTCTAAAATTTTGAGGAAGGGCAACTATTTTTCCTCGCCAGTGTCAGGGTTCGTGTGAGGTTTCCCATTCCTCTGATTAGTGTAGAGTAGGTAGGTTTGGTTTCAGTAGAAGAAGTGCTTATGAACACTCTGCATGCTTCCAATTGGGGCATGTATGATTTTCCTCTTTGTACATAACTTGTGTGTTGTGGTTTTGTTGCTCTTGCACAATTCATTAGAGGTGGCAGTGTTCATGATTAGTTAGAACATGAGGTCCCAAGTACTTCCCAGATCAAATTTCAGAAGAAAGAAAAGTAAGACTCCAGGATCAAGCCAATTTTCCACTCTCACAAAGCCTTAATTCAAATAATTTTGTGAATGAGATGGAAAATTTGAGAAATGGCAGGCAATTCCAGGTTCAAGAAACATTGCTTCAATGACTCGGGGATGCAAATTTTGAAGTTTAGATCAGTTCAAGATACCAATACTGACTCCATGCCCAATGGATCCTTCATGCAACTGGTCACACATCTAGTAGGCATATGTCCCCGAGAGGTCGCTAGACTGTTATCTATTTTTACCCCCATGTAAAATAAACAACTTGGGAGGATATGTTTGAGCATTGGACAAGGCTTCATGAAGCAATCTGAAATGATACATGAGTATTCAAGTGCTAGGAACACTAAGGAGCTGATTTTAGAAGATTTTGGGGAGTTTCAAAGGTTTTGGAGCCGATTCATCAAAACCAGGATTTTAGGCCTAAAGGAGCATGCACTGTAAAAGAGGAACTGAGCTTGAAAGAAAGATTATGAGAGCTATGTGAGGAATTATAAGTCGAACAAGGTGCCTATAGAAGTCATTTTCCATTCCCTACATGATGGAAAATATGAGACATCTTGAAACATCATATAATTTCCAAGGCAATTCTAATTCTTCTGGCGCACAACTAACCATCCAGAGAAATAAGGGGCCATTTATAGGTGTTGCAAATTCGAAATTGTAATATTAAGACCACAACCATTTTATTCAATGGGTTGTTTTTCAGGTGGAATCAAATGAAATTTTTACTCCAAAATTCATCCGAGAGCTCGAGATATCACCTTTGCAAGTTGGCCCCTAGGGGTTGGTTAACTGTGTTAAATGGCCATCCAACCTAGGGGGTTTATTAAAAAGGATGTTCGATGGGTGTTAGAAGGCCATATAACCTAGGTTAGATGATATACACCATCCCAAGCTAGACGAGTCACTAGGTTGGGCGTCCCAATAGTTGTATGGATAGAGTTTAGATGGATCTCAATGTTGGATGGCCTCACGAGGTTATATGGGCCGAGGATAAATAGTCATCTAACACAGGTTAGATGACACATAATGAAACATCACAGTGTTATATGAATGTTAGTCGATCGTCCAAACCAACATGGTTGAATGGGTTACAAGTCAGATGGGTTGGTCAGTTATTTTCTCAGCAAAGGTTATACGACCCAAGGCAGTTGGACGGCCATCCAACCCATCCTGGTTAGATGGCTCATGAGTCGCAGAATAGGTGAATCAGGTGGGAAAATATAGATAAATAACCAATTTTGATGAAATATGATGCCCATGACTACATGTGTAATCAAATTACCAATTTGTATGGATTCCCATACCTCTTTGATGCATTTTGTCAGTTGGTGGGACAAATTGGCTATATAATGTTGTAAAACCCTTGTAAACACCCAAAATTGGGTCGTAACCCTCTAAACCCCCTTCGATTAATTAATTCTATACTATTTCACCACCATGCCCACGTTAACACATTTTAATTAAATTAAGATAATTACCTACCTCACCTAGCCACCTCACCTCTCCACCTCACCCTAAACATATTCTAATCTCATTAATTAGCCAAGACCAAGTCCCCACTCCCCTTAACTAACTAGGAATCAGTCTAACCCTAATCTTAATGACCTATTAATCATCTAAATAATTTCATGATCTAATTTATGCCATTCAAAACTCCAGACCTGGAATAAGCTAAAGACCATTCCAAATTTGGGAGAAAAACTATATTTTCAGCAAGTTATACCAATTCTCCTTAACTGATGCTGGTTATTCCTTGGCCAGCACCGGTCACCTAAATGCCATTAGTTACTTTAAATGAGAGTTTCTAACTCTTTGTTCAAGCTCTGAATCTAGTTTTCTATCTCTTACGACATTGCATATTGACTCTCAATCTCTTTAGCAATCCTGTGACATACGAGAGACCCTAAAAATGTTCATACACCACTCAATTCATCAAGAGATTGATCTAGAGCTCCAGTACACTCACCGGGAAGCACCATTTCCTCCTGTCATGTTGCATTTGTTTAGGATCACCTTCTCCTATAACCATCACTATCATCTATTCTCTACCTGTATGCCACAAGTAAGTATTATTTATTCTTTTTCATTAGTTTTGGTAGATTAGCTATTTACTATTTATCTATTTCATTCTATCACCTCTCATACCCTTATCTCTCCTACAACACTTCCATCTAACCATTTTCCCGTAGAACCTCCATATATTGTCCAAATATCATTCTTATGATCTCTAATTCTTTCTAGTAATCCCACAATCTCACCCCAACCTTCCCAACTCTCTATGTAATCACAAAGAGATCCCAAAACCTTATTTTTAATATTCTTACAAAATTTCATCAACTGACACTAGAAACCCAACCGACGTGCAGTTCATTACTATTAGCAAACATTAGTATGGCCAACCGATGTCGATCTATTATACTAGTACCTTTCCCCATTCCATTTGTAGAGCTCACAACTTGGGATATCCCACACAAGCCCATAGCCTTGCCTAACTCTTCATGGATGAAACTGCATTTAAAGCCTCAATCAAATCCTGTAGACTTGAAAACAGCTTCATCAGCCATGCGTATATTTTCTAATCGTGACTTCACTTGTTAGATTCATCATTTACCCCATAATATATTATTAGGAGATACATGGATTTTAACCCAAATTAGCAGTCACCAACCACTCATACACAACCTTCCTCTTGCATCTTGAACATTTTTTATACACTCATCTCCTTCTCTTATACATATGTGGTGGTAGCCACTCAAACTTAATTTAATCTTTGATAAATATCACTAGGCAATCCTTTACCAGTTGTTATTCTAATAATTCATTTGGTGGTATTTTTATGTTTCTTATATAGGAAACCTATACTCCTAGCCATCGTGAATATCTCTACAATCAGATTGGACAACATTCTACATGCACATCACTATCTACATAATGCAGAGGTATTCCTCCTTCACCTTACTTTGGTGCTAGTATTGTGGATACTGCAACATTTACGGCTAAAACATTTCATGCACTATACCTCTATCCAATAGGATCTTGTATCTTATTTGGTTACTTTCACATTAACTCATCTAAAGTCATACTATATGTGTTGATTCTGTTTGATAAAACTTGATCCCTAGGTATCAACCTTCAATCTGATGAATCATACTTATCTACTAGCGGTAATTTGCTCTTTGGTAATTCTTATATCAATATGTCTGCAAACTCTATTAGAATTTAGTATTGCTTCTCTTTAAAGATATATTCATCCTCCTACTCTCCACTTGCTACATCAAACTTCATTTTTAGATTTGAGTAATATATGTTTTCTCCTCTTCATAGTTCTCACATGAATTGCCCTGTGATCAACCAAAACCATTACATAAATTCCATCTATACAGTTCAGGTCATGACTACTTTTCGATTCAAGAGAGGGAAGTAAACTTAGTCTCCCATCCTTTTCTATGTGAATACACATCCACACGATCCAAATCACTTTAATAACCTTATGGTCATTTATTAAACATCTTCCTTCCTAATATTATTCATGACAAGCATCCATTTATTTCATTTAACATGAAACTTCATCACATAGTGTCCCAATCTGGGCATGTCATCCACATGATGTTTAGTGCGGACCTCGCTTATTGTGAAGTATATATTGGGGACACTTTAACCAAAACACACCTAATACCAACCATAGGATTGATTGATAGGGAACTTTCATTTGGGCATATGTACTGTACTCTATGTACAGTGTAATATATATAAGGCATATAGCCACACTCACACACACACACATATCATACACTAGGATTTTTCATGTTTGCTAGTATTTGTCTGAATTTTGTATCGAGCTGTCACATACGATACATCTATGTGTGTATTATGTCATACTCCACAATCATAGTTGTGTGTATATTCATACATACATATATGTAGTGTGGTATGCCATCCGAGGTTTCCATACTCAACTGACTAGGTTGGCTGTTTCATTTGCCCTAAAGGCACTGTAAATTTTAGGAGGAAGGTCCTTCATTTTCTCATGATGAGGATAAGTGACTGACATCGGTCAGAATGACCGCAATGAGGAGGTTCTCAACCCCATTGATAGGGATAATGCCACTATTTTGAGTTGAGGAGCAGGGGTCAGGTTGGACTATGTGTTCCTTCCCCTCCTATTAACCTTGTTATTTTAATTGAGCATTCATTGGGGTCAAACATCCAACACTTTTTGTAACATCCTATGTTTTGTTTATTTCTGCTAATATCCTAATTATTCTTATGTATATAAACATGATAACTATATAACAATAAATTCGGTTCCACCTGTTGCATACCTTTCTTATCCAGATTTCTAAATTGTGTTAGTTATCCACGGTAACTTGCACCGGTCAAGGGACCATTGTTCAAAGTTCCCTTTTCCTGACCAGCATCGGTTACTCTATCGATGTCAAAATTCTATGTTTTGAAAACCCTCCCTTAATACCTAACTCCATCATCAGTTTACCCCATTCTGTCATGCCTCTATTCCAATATCTTCCATATTTCACCCCTGAGTGAAATATTAGATTAAATCATGACCCCACTTGAAGGAACCTGAGAAAACTCATCCAGATCCTGCAAATTGGTTGCAAGAAGATTCAACAATGGAGTGGCAGAGGCCAAGAAAGATCAAAGGACCCTGTACAGAAAGAAAATGACTCTGTCGGGCCATTTCTACATCTTAAATCCATCCTCCAAGTTACAGGCAGGTAGAACTATAAAATAGCAGGGTCAGACAATAAGGATCAATGCTACAAAGAAGCCAGAAGAAGGAAGAATGGAGAAGATTCGAAGTCCTCGGGCTCGAATTGGTTCAGGAAAAGGGCAAAAAATGACTAAGTATGGAGGAAGAAGTAGAAAGGGCCACGTGCCTTAACGGCATTGTTTCAAGGGTGAATCCAAAAGGAGAAGTCCAAACTTGCGCCAGGCTTCCACGTGTCCAAAGTCCCCAAAAGTTGTGGGGCATTGAAAATTATTCGGTTGAGAGTGAAGTGTTAGGTGTCAGCTTGGCACAAATTCACAAAGGGAACCCAGGGCAGAAACTCAAACTTGCCCAGCCCTCCACGTAGCCAAGGGTCAAACATGGTCAAAAGGTGGGCTTCGAAATTGGTTAAGTATAGGCTACATGTCAGCCTGGCGCATTTCCAAGAGTCAGTCCCCAGGCGGAAACCCAAATGAGTGTGAGGCCGCCACGTAGCTCAAAGTCTAAAAAGTAAGAAGGACCGTTGAACTATCCACAAAGCAGCGAAGGCAGACAAGTGTCAACCTGACACTCCTCCAAAGGAAAACTTTGGGTTGGATTTACAAACATGCGCGGTGCCTCCACGTGTCCTCAAAGGGGGACAGAGTTAGTTGAAAAGTCAAAACATTAACAGGCCGGTGGAGGCTGCCAAGTGTCTCAATGGCACTGATTCAAGGGTCAAAAGGAGAGAAGGTTCCCAAGCAAGTGCCAAGGTGATGCGTGTCCCAGGGGAAAGCGGGGAGTCGGGGAAAAGGTTAGTTTTTCACCCTTTTGCCTCAAAAGGGGTAAAAGTTATAAAAAGACCCGCGACTCCACCCAAGAGGGAAAAAGTCAACATATAAACCCGAGTCAAAGCCAAGGCGGGGCGTCGGGGAGAAAAGTGAAAATTTTCCTTTTGTCCAAAAGGCATAGAGGTAAAAATGGAAATGCATTTCCCAGCCAACCAAAAGGAGCCACGTGTCTAGACGGAGTTTCGGGCCTTCGGAGGTTTTTGAGTTTTTGTGTTTTTGCGCAAAAGACTAAAAGGTAAATTGCGGGCCCGTGGACCCAAATTTTTATCCCAATCTGGCTGCCACGTATCCCAATCAAAAGAGGGACCCATTTTCAAGTTGTTTTCCCACCTATTTGTACAGAATCGATGCAAAACTTCAAAGGGGCATATCTTTCGACTCAGGGCTCGAGAGATTGCAAATCTGATATCGTTGGAAAGATCTCGACCTCATCTATGCCATGGAGTCTAAAACTTTAATTTTTGAGAGGGTAGGTGGAAGAAAAATGGAGAAACATCTTCGAGCTTTCAATGCAGGATCATCAGTCTCAACAACCAGATCAGATTCGATCTATTTCTGTCATTTCCTCTTCCTTCAAGGCACCAAATCGAAGATCGATGCAGTAAAGATGGATTCGGGGGGTAGATTTCAGTAGAAAAAATTAACAGAGGTGGTTGAGCTTCGACCCGTGTTTTCCCACTTCTCTCTCTCTCTTTTTCTTCTCTCTGATCGATTCTATAAATATGGGGACAGGATTCATTGTAAAGGGTTGGATATTCTTAGTTTTGTAGGCTCCCTTCTCCTTCTAGCAAAGGATTTGTGGGGTTCAGGCCTTCCTTTAAAATTGTATTACATTTCTACCTTTCGGCTATTCTGTAATGAACTGTATCAATCTATTAGAGCAATAAAATATGTTTTTGATCGATCTCATATCCTTCTTGTTTCTTTTTCTTCTATCTTATCTCTTATTACAGATCTAGTTGTCTGTGTTTGTTTATTGTATGCATTTTATTGGTTTGTGTCAAAGGAAAACTAAGTATTCATCATTCCTTTGGTGCATCACCTGGTAGTTTAGTTATTTCTCATTTCTGTACTCTTTTATCCCTGTCTCCTTGGCAAGTCTTAGACTAGGTATAGATATAGATCCTCTGCAAATCCTCACGTATGCACCTAAACAGAGGAATAAGGAACCAACCTTTAATCTGGAGAGATTTTCCAATTTGTAAGGTCCCACACCTTAGGAAAAGTTCCATGTTATGCAATCACACCAGATGATTCTGCCTTAGAAAAGTAGATCTTTAGAAATCATCTGGGGGTGTTGTGATTTTGCACTAATAGTTTTGGCATGCCCGGTGGGACCAAGAGGTCTTTCACTTCATTTTTTGCAGGTTGATGTGTTCCTGTTTAAAATTTCAGCCTTTGGAGGCACTTGCAAACACATCTGGTGACTCCATCTGATCAATAACCCATCTCTGAAGTTGCAGACCTTTCCACTCATTTTCATTCATTTCATCCATTTTTCCTTCCATCTCTGTCATTCTTCTTTCACTCCATGAAGTTGTGCAATCATGACTTCATTTCCCCCATGGAATCTACAATTTCAGCAGCAGCAATGTTTCCCACCTCCAACATGTTTTTCAAATCCTCTAGATCAGCATTTTGATCAAATTCAAAACCAATATGCATACCCATCTAAGCAATGCCAAAGTCAGTTTGGCTATGAAGCATGTCAAGCACAAGGGTACGCAGATTGTGAGGGCAGTCAAGAAGAAAATGCAGATTTGTTGGAGAAGATCCAAAAGATGGAGGCAAACATGGTGCAATCCAGGGCTCAAGCACAAATGAAAGCATTTGGAATCGGTTGTAGGGCACCTTGTCCATGGGTGGGACCTTTTCCAAGGCATTATAGCCCACAAGAGAAACTCGACTTCATTGTTGAAATGCTGCCATTACTTGTAAAGTGGACCGAAGGAATAGAGATATATGAGAGGAGTGTTCAACAACCTTGTCAACAGGTAAGCACACCACCTCATACTCTTTCTTTTCCCCCTTTTCAATCTGTATCATTCCAGCAGTGTCAAGTTTCAAGCTTCCCATCTGTTGTCCCAAAAGTTGATTCCATTTCTCCATCTCCTAGTCTCCCATCCCACCTCAATTTCTCTACTCTTTTCCATTCCAAACAGCCATCCCCTCCAAAGAAACAAGAAGTTCTACCTCCTCCACCACCACAAATAATTGCAAAACTAGTTGAGTCACAACCCACCCCTCCTCTTGCATTCCCAAATCCATGTTGGGAGGATAAAAATCAGAATGCCAGTCAAGAAGAACAACAAGCAAAAAGAAGAGCTAAACAAGGATGAAAAGATTAAAAGTTTGTTAAACTTGGCTCTTAAATTCAGGATTACAAAAATCCCCTTGATGGTTAAGCCAAAGGAGGAGGTTGAGGTTGAAAGACAAGTGGTGGACAAGGCTGATTTTATAACAGCAGTAGAGCAAAAATACCAGCAGTTTGTTTGTGTTGAGTTTGGTGTCCATGTTGGCACTTTTCCTAAAGGAAAAGTTGATCTAATCCAAGCTGCCAAATCAGTCATAAAATAGGAAGAAAAATCATCTCCAAACCCCACTGAAGAGGATAAAATGGATGATATCAAGTCAGATTTTGTAACAGCAGAAGAAGGAAGCATTATTGATAAATTTTTGCTTTCGTTTGAAGGGGCTGATTTGATTGATGAAGCCATTATGGAGGTAAACAAGACAGGTCCAAAGGCAGTGAATCATGAACAAGAGGCACAAGAAATTTCATGTTTCTCTCCCACTTCATCTCTCCAAAAATCTGATTTTTTGGATGAGTTCGAATTGACAAGTTTCATGTTTGAAAATGAAGCTACACATGGCAAAGAAAATGCAGATTTGAAAGTCACCATGCAAGAGGAAGAGACTTTGTTGCAGCAGGACATTGAAGAGTTTGATTGCTTATCAGACTTAGAAGAATGTTTGGATGAGGAGCTAGCTGAAATTACAACATTTTCTTCTCCATCATTCATTCTTCAGCATCAAGAGCCCGCTGCCACGAAGGAGAACATTGAAGAACAACAATCTATTTTTTGTAGCAGCCTTTTGGAACCAAGATTGGGAGATTTAAATCTTCCATGTTCTTCATGGGAAGAGGAAGGGAAAGAGCAAGATATTTTTACCACTTCTCCCATGCCATTCATTCAGGAAGGTCTACAAGATGACTCCATTTGTGGAGTAGAGATTCAGAGCTATGGGCACATTCAACGGATCAGACCTTGCCCAATCAAGTATTTGGCTTCTTTGGAGCCAAAGGAGGAGTTTCCAATGGTCATGCTTACTTCTGAGCATGAGTATGAGCATCAAAGTACCAAGGATCAGCTGCAATACCTCTACAATCCAAATGCAGAGCAACTAAAAGAGGTATCTAATTTGTTTTCAGTTGACACCTTGCTAATTTGGGTAGAAGAACAACTTCTTGTTGATTTTCCACTCATCCAACCAGCCATGATCAGCTCCAAATCATTTGCATGGCTGTCCATTTTGAAGAAAGGAAGCTATTTTGCACAACCAGTTGCAGGTTTTATTTAGTTCACCTTTGCTTCCAGTTAGAGTAGTGTAGGTAGGTTTTCTTTCAGTAGAAGAAGTGCTTGTGCACACTCTGCATGTTCCATTTGGAGCATGTATGATTTCAATTTTGTACATAGTCTTGGTGTTGTTTTGTTGCTCTTATGCAGTTCATTCAGAAAAACAGACGAAGCCCTGGAGTTGAAACAATTTTCTACTCTCAGAAATCTTCATTTCAGGATTTTCTTATAAAATATGAGGATGCAAGCGGTTGCACTCATGAACCAGAGGTAGAACTAGTATCTAACTATTATTCTCGACTCCATGCCCAATAGATATGACAAGGCAACTAATCTCTTCATCTAGCAGGAAGATGTCCCCATGAGTCACCAAATTGTTATCCATATTTCACCCCTGGGTGAAATATTGGATCAAATCACAACCCCACTTGAAGGAACCCAAGAAAACTCATCCAGATCTTGCAAATTGGTTGCAAGAAGATTCAGCAATGGAGTGGTGGAGGCCAAGAAAGATCAAAGGACCCTGTACAGAAAGAAAATGACTCTGTCAGGCCGTTTCTACATCTTAAATCCATCCTCCAAGTTACAGGCAGGCAAAACTATAAAATAGCAGGGTCAGACAATAAGGATCAATGCTACAAAGAAGCCAGAAGAAGGAAGAATGGTTAAGATTCGAAGTCCTCGGGCTCGAATTGGTTCAGGAAAAGGGGAAAAAATGACTAAGTATGGAGGAAGAAGCGGAAAGGGCCACGTGCCTTAACGGAATTGTTTCAAGGGTGAATCCAAAAGGAGAAGTCCAAACTTGCGCCAGGCTTCCACGTGTCCAAAGTCCCCAAAAGTTGTGGGGCATTGAAAAGTCTTCGGCTGAGAGCGAAGCATGCCAGGTGTCAGCTTGGCGCAAATTCGCAAAGGGAACCCCGGGTGGAAACTCAAACTTGCGCCAACCCTCCATGTAGCCAAGGGTCAAACAGGGTCAAAAGGTGGGCTTCAAAATTGGTTAAGTATAGAAGTGCAAGCGGAGAGTGTCGCATGTCAGCCTGGCGCATTTCCAAGAGTCAGTCCCCGGGCGGAAACCCAAATGAGTGTGAGGCCACCACGTAGCTCAAAGTCTAAAAAGTAAGAAGGATCGTTGAACAGTCCACAAAGCAGTGGAGGTAGACAAGTGTCAACCCGACGCTCCTCCAAAGGCAAACTTTGGGTTGGATTTACAAACATGTGCGGTGCCTCCACGTGTCCTCAAAGGGGGAAAGAGTTAGTTGAAAATTCAAAACATTAATAGGCTGACAGAGGCTACCAAGTGTCTCAACGGCTGATTCAAGGGTCAAAAGGAGAGAAGGTTCCCAAGCAGGCACTAGGGTGACGCGTGTCCCAGGGGAAGCAGGGAGTCGGGGAAAAGGTTAGTTTTTCACCCTTTGCCTCAAAAGGGGTAAAAGTTATAAAAAGACCCGCGACTCCGCCATAGAGGGAAAAAGTCAACATATAAACCTGAGTCAAAGCCAAGGCGGGGCATCGGGGAGAAAAGTGAAAATTTTCCTTTTGTCCAAAAGGCATAGAGGTAAAAATGGAAACGCATTTCCCAGCCAACCAAAAGGAGCCACGTGTCCAGACAAAGTTTTGGGCCTTTGGAGGTTTTTGAGTTTTTGTATTTTTTACGCAAAAGACTAAAAGGTAAATTACGGGCCCATGGACCCAAATTTTTATCCCAATCTGGCTACCACATATCCCAATCAAAAGAGGGACCCATTTTCAAGTTGTTTTCCCACCTATTTGTATAGAATCGATGCAAAACTTCAAAGGGGCATATCTTTCGACTCAGGGCTCGAGAGATTGCAAATCTGATATCGTTGGAAAGATCTCGACCTCGTCTATGCCATGAGAGTCTGAAACTTTAATTTTTGAGAGGGTAGGTGGAAGAAAAATGGAGAAACATCTTCGAGCTTTCAATGCAGGATCATCAGTCTCAACAACTAGATCGGATTTGATCTATTTCCACCATTTCCTCTTCCTTCAAGGCACCGAATCGAGGATCGATGCAGTAAAGATGGATTCGGGGGCAGATTTTAGCAGAAAACATTAACAGCAGTGGTTGATCTTCGACCCACATTTTCTCACTTTCTCTCTCCCTTTTTTCTTCTCTCAAATCGATTCTATAAATATGGGGACAGGATTCATTGTAAAGGGTTGGATATTCTTAGTTTTGTAGGCTCCCTTCTCCTTCTAGAAAAGGATTTGTGGGGTTCAGGCCTTCCTTTAAAATTGTATTACATTTCTACCTTTCGGCTATTCTGTAATGAACTGTATCAATCTATTAGAGCAATAAAATACATTTGTGATCGATCTCAGATCCTTCTTATTTCTTTTGCTTCTATCTGATCTCTCGTTACAGATCTGGTTGTCTGTGTTTGTTTATTATATGCATTTTATTGGTTTGTGTCGAAGGCAAACTAAGTATTCATCATTCCTTTGGTGCATCACCTGGTAGTTTAGTTATTTCTCATTTTTGTACTCTTTTATCCATGTCTCCTTGGCAAGTCTTAGACTAGGTATAGATATAGATCCTCTACAAATCCTCACGTATGCACCTAAATAAAAGAATAAGGAATGAGCCTTTAATCTGGAGATATTTTCCAATTTTCAAGGTCCCACACCTTAGGAAAATTTCCATGTTATGCAATTACACCAGATGATTCTACCTTAGAAGTTACCTCCTAGCCCATCATCACCAATGGACCCCAATGATCCTTCCATGGTACCCACAGGTGATGAGGAATTCATGAAATTCCTTGACCATAACACCACAGCCTTGTAGTATTACCTTGCCAATTCTTCTACTTGTTACTGATCTTGTTAGCCTTTATTCAAGATGCCTACCTCCATATCTCCCACTTTAACTCGTACTTCTGTATCATCCACCACCAATGTACATCACTTGCTTCCACCACACCATCTGTCATTTCTTAGATCATCCCTACATTTTTGGTATATGTCACACTTACGACATCTATCACACCTTCGACATCTGTCGTCCCTTTGACATCTGCCTCTCCATCATCTAAAACTTTTAGTGTAGGTATTCCCATGTCATCGGTTGATATTACCTCACAACCTCTGGTTGTGTCACCCTCTTTTCAGAGTTTAGTCATGTCTATACCTGATACTCTGCCACCCATCTCTACGAGGGCCTCTACATATGGTCTCTCCCGCCTATACCTTATCTCAATCACCACCTATCACCTACATGTGCCATTCAGGTTATATGCCATCATCATCTACCACTACTTATATGCCCCCTTCTCAGTTTTCTTACTCGCCACATCTATACAATGGCGTGCCCTTTGTGTCTTACTCAACATATCCACCTCCTTATGCTACAGGAGGTGTGCCTTAATCTAATCTGGCCATGGATATGATCAAAATGATGGTGGAAAAGATGCGGACCCTTAAAGCATCTATTTCCAGCTCTTGCAATACATTGACTTACACTAAAATATGTAATGATCCTATTCATCCTTCTATACCCATTCATCCTTATCCCCAACATTGGTAAATGCCTAAGTTCAATTGATTTAATAACAAGGAATATCCAAAACAACATTTGAGATTGTTCAAACACGTATGTTATCTAATTTCCCATGATTATGCCTTGCTTATTAGGACCTTCCCCATGTCCTTTTTAGTACCTTACCTTGATTGGTATAGTGATTTACCTAAGCACTCATTCCTTTCCTTCAATTAGTAGGCCCAAACCTTCCTAGACCACTTCTCGATTAACATCACTAGGAAATTCATGATGACTGATCTTTATTCCATCTGCCAATATGAAGATGAATCTATCATAGATTTCATTTCTCATTTGCATGGCCTTATTAATCAACTCGCTTTCCAAATTCCACAAACCGAAATGATAGATTTGTTCACTAGGGCTTGTGCTAGGCACATCTCACCAATTCTTTAGGTAAAAACATTCCAAATATTTGATGAGGCATTTGCCATGGATTGGAAGATAGAGATTTGTGCCCTAGAAGAGAAGAAACTTCAGCTACACAACAAGAGCATTCCATTTAAATCAAATGACACCCCTTATTCTAAACCAAAAAACTATTATTCCAAGGAAAAAGGATCTGCCAACATGGTGGTTATGAAATTTGGCCCTTCCCATCTGTCCAACCAACAAAAACCTCCTTCCAACTTGTCCCCTATTCAAAATTTCCAGTATAAGTATGAAAAAAGAAGTTATACCCCTATAGGAGAACCTTACTCCTATGTATTGGAAAATCTGTTAAATGTAGACGCTATCACCCTTCCACTAATCAAACCACATATTGGTTTTCACCCTTCCTATTCTATACCAGCATGGTATAAAGAGAATGATTACTGAAACTATCACCACATTAGGGGCCAAAGTGATGGAAACTGTAAAATTTTTAAGAACATCAACCCAGAAATGTTAGATAATGGAGATCTTGTCTTGATAACCTCAATGCACAAGTGAATCAAATCTTGCATATATTTAACAAAGCTTTCCCAAACCACACCCATTCATTAAGTCAAGTGGGTGAAACCTCTGACACGAATGTTCATGAGGTTCACACCATCTTCGATACCATACCTACCTCTTCTGATCAGTTTCCTCCCATCCTATCTATTAACAAAATTCTTGCGCACACTCCTTTACCCACATAGGAGCTTATTATACATGCTCCCCTACCTATGGAGGAGCTTACCTCACCTACTTTTCTACCCATGGGAGAGTTGACGCTACCCACTATTTCATTTACCCAACAACCTATGTCACCTACTCCTTCATCTACCATAGAGATTATCCCATTTATCCCTCCACCTATCAAAGATCCCACACTATCCACACTTCTACCCATGGAAGCACCTATATCATCCTCTTCCCCACCTAAGGAAGAGTTTACACCACCTACCTTGCTCCCTCCTTGACCCATAGAGGAGCCACTTTTATACTCTCTTCATGTCAGTGATGCATCTCCTAGGGTCTACCAGGATCCTGTTAATATTCTTGCATCACTTCTACCTATAGAGTTAGAAGCCAAAAACTTCCATGTCTCATAGACATCATAATTTTTCATAGGGATTACCACCAAGTCGTCATAATCTTCCACTACTTTTACACCATTCTCTCATTTGGCCAATTTTTTAGAGTATGTTGATCACACCACACTCTAGGGGTGCTTGCATCTCCCATTACCTACACAAATGAAGATGATGACCCCAGACACTTCAACCATTTATCTAAAGATATTCCAAATAAATAATACTATGATGCCTAAACTAGTCATATTAACATCTTCTTCATTAGCCTCGCCTTTACCTCAACCTTCACATGCACCCAAACCTTCATCTGTACCCAAACCTTCACCTTCACATAAACCTAACCCTACATTGGGGGTCCATCCTACACTTATTTTACTACATCCTACAGTCAAATTATAAGTGAATACTAAATAACCTTCCATCATAAAGTTAACTCCCATACCTAAGAGGAAGACATAATCTCCTAAGCCTTATTCTCCCTCACCTCTCCCATCGATATTAGGCCCAAATCCATCAACCTTGGTCAAGAAATCACTTCACCAAGGAAATTACAAGGTACGACAACCCACATCCAAACCTTCATCACCTCATTTTCCCACACCTTAACCTCTTCACCAAAATAAATCCTAAGCATGGCAGCCCACACCCATGCCTCTACCTTCATCACTTCCCTTTCCTACATATTCTCCATTACCCACCACCATATCATATCCAAAACCACCATTTTTACCCTGGATGTTTAGATTTCCCTCATCTTCTATGTCTCTTTCTACCTCGCATACCCCACCTACACCTTTACCCAATAAGGTACAACTTAAATCAAAAATAAAAACAAAACCTTCGTGACCTACCAAAAAGGTATCAACACCAATACCACCTCTACCAAGATCTTTCTCATGACCATCACCTGTGCCTTCACCCAAACCCACTCTGACCTTAAATTGTGATCCATTGGTGGGATCCTATTCCAATGTTCTTTCTAGGTTGCTAAAATCCTTTGATATCATATTTCCTCCCATTAAGCCTTATGATCCGCTCAAATCCAAACCAATATGGTTTGATAATACTAAAATTTGTGCCTATCATCATTCTGTAGAACATGATATCAAGGATTGTAAAGCCCTTAGGAATGTTCTCCTTAATCTTTGCAATTTGGAAAGTCCCTTAGAAGAAGATGACATTATAGAGGAGAACATCATTCCCCCTTCACCAGCCACCATGAGACTTAACCCTATAATCATCTAGTAGCCCTTACCTACATCTCTGCAACCCTCATTTCCTCCTCCTATCTTTAAAATGAATATGGTCTGAGGACCCACTCAATAAAAAATGGAAAAAGGAAAAGATGAATTCGGTAACCCATCTAGTGCACTTTCACCTACCATTCCATCTGCACCTACCCCTAAGGTAACCATCCATCGGTTGACCCATCCAATTTATGATGGAGTCACACATCGTACCATGATCAAACAACTGCATCAATCTCCTCTAAAAATTTATTTTTATGACCTCATCCAAACCTCTGAGTCTCATTGTCAGGATCTCCTCGAGATCCTAAAAACTATTGAGAATATACCAAATGACCCTATGCCCATTGCTGCCATATTCACCCCTCATCATGTGGCCTCTCTTCTTGTTTCACATTAAATTTCTATTCTCTTCCACGCACCAAGTTTTTTCCATCAGTTTCTTTGACTTGGAGATTTCTCCTCACCATTGAGAGGATCATGATCCTGCCCTCTTCATCTCCATCTACATTGAGGTTACCCATGTCTGATGTGTTATTATCAATAGAGGTGTAAACATTAATATCATCTCTTCCTGTGTTTACAAACAAATGCATATCCCTACCAATTGCATGCATAATAACCAGTTATGTTTTGTTCTTTCAATGATGCTTTGAATTATACTCTTGGCACTGTCATCCTCCACATCCACATGGGTCCTTGCACCATTCCTAAACTATTCTATGTTCTCTAAGGGGAATTCTAATACAACAAGTTTCTTGGCTGACCCTGGATTGATGTGATGGAGTGTGTAACTTTGAATCTTCACCTCTACATCAAGTTTGACTATGAAGAACACCCTTACATTATTCAGGAATATCCATCACCTTTCAAAACCTTTAACATGTTGTATCGACCAAATGATATCATTACTCTAGTTAAGGCATCTACTACCATTGTTGCCTCATCTACTACCTTTGCCACTTCATCTTCTCCCACTGCTTCCTCTACCACTTATACAACTACATCCTCCTTAACTAACCCATTTATCCCCACTACTTTTGAAAATTCCAAAATTAACCCATCTACCAAACCTTCTTCTTAAACTTCAAATAATTCATCCATTCCTACCACCTAAGTACCAACTTCTAACCCTTTAGTAGGTTCTTTTCAATGTTTTACCCTGGGGGAGTACCACTTGTAGAATATCAACACTTTCCAAACTCCTCAAGAGTATAGAAACCATAATCAAAACCCACATTATGATTGTTGTATAGGAGAATTGTTTCCATATTGTCCTCCCCACCTTTGCAGCAAGTTGAAATTCGGTGGACTTGATGCTTCTTCTTACTCTCCCAAACCACCCACTCAAACATGACCTTTTTCCTCTGATGTTCGTTACCTCCCTAACCACCACTTCACCTATAAATATCTTCATTATTGTTCTCTGAAAGGATTTGTCTTTGGTTTTTATGAACAAGGTCATCACACAATTATTCCTTACACTACCTGTAAACACAAAGACCATCATGGTATTGGGTTTCCTGAACCACCTATTCCTAAGAGAACAAGAATCGACCTTGTAGAGGAAGATCAACCTTCTTCACCTTCTTCGCCCATCACATTGCCTTCACCCACGGAGTGCATGGATCCAAAATCCATTCCTCCTAATGTTTTTTTTCATGAACACTATTTCTTTAGGACCTATGACCTATCATCATGATGGTCAGGTGCCCTCATCCCTTCCTCTTCTTTATCCTAACATGTTGGAGGAAGAAAACCCTTTTATCAATGTCATTCATTATCAGGATGATGATTCCATTCTCACGTATTACGGTGCATAAGATTCTTACATTCACCAGTTGTTACCTTCTGAGAGACAAACCATGATGAATGAATTGACCATAGAGATCAACATTCACACTCAAGATGACCCTTAACTTCTAAATATAGGTCAATCTTTACATTACGGTGAATAGGAAGCCTTCACCTCTTTCCTCTGAGATCATAGCAATTTTTTTTCTTCATCTTATGTTGATATGCTCGGTATTGACCCAAATATTGTGGTGCACAATATAGTTACTATTCCTAATGCCAAACATGTGAAACAGAAGCTAAAAAAAAGGAATCCATGTATTTCCCTTCTTATCAAAGAGGAACTCCAGTGCCTTCTTTCTATTTCTTTCATTCTACCTATCGATTATCTGCAATGGATTTCAAACATCATTCCTGTCACCAAGGTGACATGAGGACTTTGCATTTACATGAACTTCTACAACCTTAACCTTATCTGCCTTAAGGATGACTTTCATTTTCTTGGCATTGAGCATCAATTTGATCTTATAACCAGCCATGAGATGCCATCTCTTATGGATGGATTCTTGGGTTATAATCAAATATTATTAGTGCTGAAGGATCAACACAAAACCACCTTCAGTTTTACCCTTCTGAGGCACCCCAAGTCTACCCAGTTAGTTCTAATGACCTCTCAATTGATTATAACTCATCCCCCTAGGTGAATTAGGAAATTCAATTCAACCCCCCTAGGTGATTTTAGGAGTTCTTGAAAAATGCTATCTCTGGGCAGTGTTGGGAAGGGCTATCACTGGCCTTCCCAGGACTAGAGAAACCCCCTGGAGTGGAACAAAGGATAAAAAATAAACATGGAGGTGAATTGAAGGCCTAGAAACATCATGGAAGTGATTTTGGAAGATTCAGGGAAGATTTGGAGAAGTTGGGGTAGTTTCACCAAAATTACGGTTCACAAGCCTAGGCAGTGCACAGCCAAAATAGTTGTTGAGCTTTAGAAGGTGATTTTGGGAGCTCCAGATGGAGTTAGGAGAAAAAAAATCATCGGAAAGGTAATTCCAAGCCCTACAATATGGTGAAATTATTTTTTTCACAACACTTTGGTGCAATGGGTTTGCAAAGTAGTTTTTCTCATGCACAAGTGGAGTACCAAATAAAAAATCCAATTTTTCAGGGATCAAATGGAGGAATAAAGACCTTATACCCCACCATTAGATTCATAAGGTCCATTTCAAGTCAAATATCATATAAAATTTCATCAAAAAATTCCATCGGGAGCTCAAGATATTATCATCGCAAGTTGTCCTCAAGGTTCAAGGGAGTTAGTCAAATTTTTAGGACACATGTCAGCTCCAGGAGCCTGGGATTTTGTGTCCCTTTCCCTCAAGGTTCAGGGAAATAAGGTTGACAAAAATGCACCCAGCCCCCATGAATCCCTCTGGACCCACATATGACCTCCAGGATTTCCAGTTCAGCCCCTAGGTGCTTGCGGGAGCTCAAAGCCTTCACTGCGTTGGATCTCACTGCCACATGTCATCACTTGGAGCACTATGGAATTTGATGTCCCTCATGTCCCTTTGAGGTGAGGGACATAAAACATGGAAAAATGCACCCATCCCCTAAGGATACTCCTGGTCACTCATGTGACCTCTTCAAGAGTGAATTTCCAGCCCCCAGGTGCTTGTCAAGCCTTCATTCTCAACCATCAGATCTCTGCCACGTGTCATCACCTTGTTCACTATGGAATTTGATGTCCCTCACATCCTTTTGAGGTGAGGGACATAAAACATGAAAAAAATTTCCCCACCCTTAGTGTGCATTTTTTTTTTAATAAGTTAAATCCGACACTTAGCCATTTTTCCCCCCATTTCTTCTTCACAGCTTCATACCTTGCCATGGCTTTGTTCATGATTATCCAGACACCCATCCACCATTGTTTGCTCCAAAAAGCTCTTCCATGGCCAAAAAAAACCATCCAATCCATGAAAATACATAGGTATCAGAGAAAAAATGGGTCAAAAAATGAAAAATGACAGAGAAATGAAGAGAAAATGAAGATTTTTTCAATAGATAACCACGAAGTCACCCAATCAAAAAATCTTCATATCTTGCAAAATACAAGTCAGATTGAGGTGTCATCTTTTTCAAACTTCCAAATTTTTCACGATGATCAAGATGCAATAAACAAGAGGTATAATGGTACCCTAAATAATTTTTTCGAATAAAAATCCCATTTTGTGCCCTAGCTCACATTTGTCAGATTTCTCATCAATCTGGTAATGGAAACAAGCTAAAAACTTACACACAGGACTCCAAATGAAAAACCTATCACAATGGATTTTTTTCATCACGATCAGAGACAAAAAAACATACCTGCAAATTTTGAGCTCCATTAATGGCTGCCATGGCAGCTCTGTGCTCGAAGCCACTGCCAGGTGAAAATTTTAAATTTTATTTCCAAGCATTCTAGTGGGTGAAATCATGTGAAATTCAGAGGACATGACCGTGATGATGAGATGAATCCAAAAAAATATATTCCATCACAAACCAAGCACTGGAAACCACTTTCTAAAAATAGTAAGTTTTCCTCTATACATACTTGCTATGTTTGGGAAGTCACCATCAAAAGTGGCTATGGCAAAGGCAATATGCACTGAAGATCACCAAGGAAGTCAGAATGATTGTTCAGAGCAGAAAATAGTGAAAATGACCACTTACTAAAAATAGTAAGCTCCCTATATGGGTGCTTACTAAAAATAGTAAGTCACCCCAAGAAGCGGTCAAGGTGAAGGTAGTGTGCACAAGAGTGAATGAAGAAGTTCATCACATCAAGATGGTCAAGAAGAGGCAAAAATCACCTCTTACTAAAAATAGTAAGTCTCCCATCTGGGTACTCACTATTAATGGTAAGTCACACTCAAGGGGAGTTTTGGAACAATGGGACATAGAGGGATGATCATTCAGGTCAACACCATCATTCAGGATCATCCATGGGCATTTCTCATAGGGATTTCGAGACTCATCTCAGTAAACCAACAGTGTCTCCCGACACTCACTTCATGGCTCGAGTTGCAGGAGTATCTTGTGCAGGGTGGAAGTTGCGGTCATCGGTAGAACCATTCAACAATGTTTTTAAACTCATTCCAAAGCATCTGTGAGCTAATTTGAAGGAGTTTCACATGAGTTTGAAGATTCAGAGTTTCATTACATTGAGCTTTCCATCAACAAGGATCATCAGAATTCATCAGGGATAACATCATCTCTTCTTCTTCTCTCTCTCTTATCTTCATACCCCCAACTTTCTCTCTCTTCTCAATGTTCTAATTTTGCATTGGGGTTGCACTTTTTCATATGTCTTAATGTTCCTAATGTAATAAGTCACCTTTATGTTATAAAAAGGGACTTAAAAGTTTCCTAGGAAGTTGAAAAGTTTTAAGTTGTGTGAGGACATATGAAAAGGAATTGGGGGGTAGATGATGAGTCACCTCTCATTCTATAAATTGTAAATCCATTCCCATTTCAAAGGGTTGGTGATTGATTTTGTAAACTCAAGAGTGTATTGTACTTTGAGAGAACAAAGGAGATAGCCATTTTATTCCATTTTCCCCCTCACTAGTTTTCCTCCATTCCCACACTATGTACAACTTTTGTTTAAGAAATCAATACAAGAAGGAGTTTCTAGCTTTCTTTGACTAAGGGGTTTCTTGATACTTTGTGATCAATAAATTCTATTTGGTCTTGTTGTTATTTGTAGAGTTGTTTCTTCTCATAAATTCATGTGTTGAAATTTCTAACTAGTTTGTGCAGGAATCTGATTTTCTACCTACAACATTAGTTCTCCTGTCTCATTTCTCACTCTCCTTTCCCTCTTTACAGAAAAATTCTTCCCTAGAAAGAAATTGCTAGCTTTTCTACAAGGTGAGTGGAGTGCCCCTTGTTGGATCCATGATTGTAAGGTCACCAGGAAAATCTAACTTTTTCACTCATGCATGCATATACGGAAGTTGCACCAGTTAAGTAGAGGGACTTAGATTCCCAGAGCATTGGCAAGAAACCCACAATTTTTCCCTTGAAAAATTTTCTCACCAACAGTTTTTGGTGCCCACCGTGGGGCAGATTTAGCAGCATCTGCACCCAAAATATGACCGCAAGGTCCCAAAATACAAAAAAAAAATATTGAAAAAGAAAAAAAAAGTTCATGGAAATCCATTGTTGAAAGATACACTGTCAATTCCTACATGTGACCCTTCATATTCCACAATTTCATTTCATGTTCCCACTAAAAAAGTTTCCAAAAGCTGGTTGAAGGAAGATACACCAGGTTGAGCAGGTCAAGAGGTGTTGTTGATTCCAATTTCAAGGCTTTGCAAAATCAACAAGAACGAATTAGAGATAATCCATACTTCTTCTCTCAAGCCTCCTCTCCATCCGGATCTCTTCAAGTAGTTCACCTGGAAATCCTATCCAAACTCCTGTTGATACTCCCCTTCAAATTCTACCATTTTTCAACCACCATCGAGCATTGAGTTCCCAGAAGGAAGAATAATTTTATTTGTAGAAGAGATGAAGTAGAAGCAAAAAAACAATGGAAGATGAAGCAGAAATACCTCAACCCATTGTTCCATGGGGAAGAAATACATGCCCACTTTCTCTTGAACCACCTCTTCATGATCTACCAATAGGTTCCTGCAAGAACTTTCCAAAGTTCAAAGGTGATGGCACACAAATTCCTGAAGAACACATCACTTCTTTCACCACATCATGCAGAATTCTTGGTGTCCAACATGAAGATGTTATTGTAAGATTGTTCATGGAATCTCTCCAAGAAAAAGTAGTAAATGGTTCTATCTTCCTGCCTTCCCGATCCATCACTTGTTGGAATGACATCAAGAATACCTTCAAGGAAATATTTAAATCAACTAAATACTTGTCAAGACCTCTTGGTGCAGTTGGCTCAAATGAAGAAAGGAGAAAGTGAAACTATGAGAGACTTCATGGCTCATTTCAACTGGTTGCTTCATAGGATACCAGAAGAAGATTCACCATCTGAAAACAATGTCAAGAGATTCTTTATTAGTGCTCAATCACTAGAGGTAGGATTTTTCCTATGAAGAGTTCAACCAAGGGATATTGTAGAAGCACAAATATTGGCCATTGAACTTGATGACGATCTCATCCTATCTAGAAAGATCAAGAATCCCTCAAAGGGTAAAGCTCAACATCCTGGAGATGAAAGAACCGGTCCTTTTTTACAAAAAATGGTAAATGAAATGGCATCATTGAGGAGGGAAATATTTGAATGAGTTTCTTCTCAAAGAAGCAATGGAAATCAGATTGCAGGAGCACCCCAAAGGCTTTCCTTGGAGGCCCCACCTATCAATGCAAATTGTAGGAGTAAGGAAAATGAAGATGAGCTTGAACAAGAAAGTGAAGGTGGTGATTCCCTAGAAAGTGATGAGTTTGAGAATGATACACAAATCAGATTCTGTGAATATTCTGGAGGTGATGAAGATGATGAAGAAGATGCACCTAGTTTCTCATGTGTGGTATTCACTCATTCTCAGTCTGAGAAAGGGGGCTCTTCCTCTGTTGTTGCAAAGAAAAATAAGATTGAAGATCCTCCTGTGGTGACTCCACAAAACAAAATAATCAGTCAAGGATCTCCACTCCCACCCTCCATGGAGTCTGCATTGTTGAAGCCTGATCCTATAGCAAATAAGAAGTCTCCAGAAATTCCAAGTAAGTCTTCTAATGCCTCTTCTAATTCTAAATCTAAATCTACTCCTATAAAAATCTAGTACTTTGAAATCTCCTAGTGTACCTTTCAAGATCCCCTCTATTCCCCAAAAATCTACTCCTATTTCCAAACCTGTCCTAAATCCAAAAGTAGTCCCTTCATCACCCTCACCCGCATCTGCTCCTTTTGACTTCATAGAATATGCAAACAAAGCCAAAGTGTAGATTACTGAAACCAAATATTTGCGGACTCACCCCAAACAATTTGAGAGATTCATTCAATATATCAAGAGTGAGTAGTTTAACACCCAATTTTGTAACTCCTAGTTCTACAGGAATACTACCAAACCCACCTACACCTCCCTCACAGAACATGCTTTCATTGAGTGCATCCAAGACTGACAAGGTCGATCCTTTCTATGTCTCCCTTTTTGTTGGAGAATATGTATTGAACAATTGCATAATAGATTTTGGTGCCTTAGAAAATGTGATGCATTTAAAGGTCTCCAAGGCTCTCAAACTCACCATGACTCCACCTGGTGGCTCTTGTTACTCCCTGGAGTCAAAAGAGGTCCCACTTGTAGGGAAGGTCAAAGATGCACAGGTGGCTCTCACCAGATTTCCAGACAAGAAAATTTCAGTGATGATCTTGGTAGCAGACATTCCAGCTTCATTTGGAATGTTACTAAGTCAAAGCTTCTACCAAGACTTGGGAGGGAAAATTAGATGAATTGGTCTTCTACAACCATACTAGTGAAGGGAGACATGGAGAAATTTCTTCCAGAGAAGAAGATGAGGTACACAAAAGTCTAGAAGCCAAGGAACCAACATCTTGTATCAAGATAGCAGGTAGATGAATCACTTTGTGACAATTGAGGAGGAAGAGGATATTCCCATCTTGATAGGGTAGACATGCCTTCCCATAGAGAAGCATGGACCTTGAAGAAGCATTGAGGATATTTGAGTTACAAGAGGGAAGCCCCAAATTTCTAGATGATGCAAACCATGAAGAAGAGGAAATGGTTCTTGATGATTTTCAAACAGAAAAATCAGCTTATGTGCTTATCCATGATGAAGAGATATTCTCATTCCCATTTGAAGATGAGGAATCCCTTGATCATGTCACCCAGGAAGAGACCAAATCCAGTCTGCAATGAGCCCTCAAATAGTGGGAAAGAACCATCTATGTACAAGAACTGTCTAAGAGCTCATGAAAGAAACAGAAGACCTTGAGCTCAGTCTCAAACTCCTGATGTAAGCCATGAATCTACAAGACAAGGTGAATAAATCTGATTTGAAAGACCTTAACCAATGTGAAGGTTGGCCATGTTGAAATAAATCAAGATGAGAAATCTGATGTCTCTCTTGAGCCAATGGTTGATGGATACAATGATGAAATTGAGGTATTTTCTTTCCCATTTGAAGAGGAAGACTATTTCCATGATGAAGAAATTGAAGCAAGGAGTTTTGAGGCCTTTGAAGTTGAAGCTCCTCTTGACGAAGGAGTGATAGAATGTAGCATTTCCCAAGATGATGAAGTAACCCCTCTAGATAGTTTCCTTAAGATGTAAAATAAATATTCTTTGAAGGCATATAAAGATGAGCTATAGGAAGTAACAAAGGAGATCTCTGTGTGAGAACTATTGGATGCAGTAGAAGTTGTGGAAGACCTTGAGTTGATTCTTGATCTCTTAACTCATGTCATGACCATACAAGACAAGTATGAGTTTCCCTTCCAATTCTCCCGCCAGTACTCAAGAACCTCACAATGGAGTAGAGATAAAAAGGATGAATATAAGGTTTCTCATGGAGGAAGATATCAATGAGCATAGACCTAGGAAAGAAAGTAACTCAGAATATTCAATAAATTTGAATGAAAATTAGATTTGGGGCAGTGATGACATGTTCAATGAAGAATCAGATATGTGGATAAACATGAAAGGCAACTGGAACTATGAAACTGATTTCAAAGAACATGAAGGAAATGGAATTTCTAAGTGAAGGCCTGAGCATCAAGAAGCTCATGTAGACTCACTCCTACAAAGGTGTACATACAATCATGAAAGCACCTAGATTTCATAAGTAGCTTAAGGAGAGGAGGCTACTTTCTGGAACCAATTAATGAATTCGTAGGACATCATCATTCAGTGTTGCCTTTATAGGGGTAAATTTTAAGGAATAAAAATTCTTCAGTGAAAGTGGGGTTCCCCTTGCCTTGTACCATAGGTGATTGCTAAGTTTGTTTCCCTTTATGTTGCGTGTGTTTCCCTTCCTATTGTGTGTTATGTGTTTCCTTTCTTGACATTTTGTGTGTGTGTGTGTGTTTTCCTTCTTCACTCTCTCTCTCTTGTTAAGTTGTACATGACTCCACAGGGCCCAATGGATAAGGAACTAGTCAATAGATCAGATGTTCTAAAGTTGAGATTATGGATTCTTCATGTCATGTATTCATTCATGTGCTCAGTCCATGTCATGTCTCCAAGATAGAGCCAACTGTTGTCATGAAAATGTGTAACAAATAAATTGATCAATTTCCTTGCATGACAACTATACCCATGTGCCAAATGTTTCATGTTTTACCCTTCTGAGGCACCCCAAGTCTACCCAGTTAGTTCTAATAACCTCCTAGTGTATGTTAACTTAGTTCCCTAGGTGATTTATGAAATTCAATTCACCCCCCTAGGTGATTTTATGATTTCTTGAAAAATGAAATCTTTAGGTAGTGTTGGGAAGGGCTATCACTGGCCTTCCTAGGATTGGAGAAACCCCCTTGAGTAGAATGAAGGATAAAAATAGACATGGAGGTGAATTGAAGGCCTAGAAACATCATGGAAGTGATTTTGGAAGATTTAGGGAAGATTTGGAGATTTTGGGGTAGTTTCACCAAAATTAGGGTTCATAAGCCTTGGCAGTGCACAAGCCTAAAATGGTGTTGAGCTTCGGAAGGTGATTCCGGGAGCTCCGGATGGAGTTAGGAGAAAAAAAAACATCATCAGAAAGGTAATTCCAATACCTACAATATGGTGAAATTATTTTTTCACAACACTTTGCCGCATTGGGTTTGTAAGTAATTATTTATGCACAGGTGGAGTTAAAAATCAAAAATCTGATTTATCAGGAATCAAATAGAGGAACCAAGACCTGAGAACCCAAATATTAGACTCAAAAATCCATTTCTAGTCAGGATCATATAAAATTTCATCAAAAACATCCATCAGGAGCTCAAGATTTTGTTGTCGCAAGTTGTCATCAAAATAGTAAGCCCCCTAGATAGGTGCTTACTAAAAATAGTAATTTTCCCCAAGAAATGGTCAAGAAGAAGGTCCTATGCACAAGAGCGAATGAATAAGTTCATCACATCAGGATGGTTAAGAAGAGGAAAAAATCACCTCTTACTAAAAGTAGTAAGTCTCTCATATGGACACCTGCTATTAATGGAAAATCACACTCAAGGGGAAGTTTTGGAATAATGGGACATAAAGGGATGATCCTTCAGGTCAACACCATAATTCTTGATCATCCATGGGCATTAGTCATAGGGAATTTGACACCCATCTTAGATAATTTAATAGTGTCTCCTGACACTCACTCCATGGCTCGAGTTGCAGGATTATCTTGTGCGGGGTGTAAGTTGCGGTCATCGGTAGAACCCTTCACCAATGTTTTTAAACACTCATTCCAAAGCATCCGTGATATAATTTGAAGGATTTTCACATGAGTTTGAATATTTAGAGTTACATTGCATTGGAGCTTTCCATTAACAAGGATCATAGGAATTCATTAGGGGTAACATCTTTTATTCTTCTTCTCTCTCTCTTCTCTTCATACCCCCAACTTTCTCTCTCTTCTCAATGTTCTAATGTTGCATTGGGGTTGTAGTTTTTCATGTCTTAATGTTCCTAATTTAGTAAGTCACATTTATGTTATAAAAAGGGACTTAGAAGTTTTCTAGGAAGTTAAAAAAATTTAAGTTGCGTGAGGATATATGAAATTGCATTGGGGGGTAGATGACGAGTCACTCTCATTATATAAATTTTAAAGTCATCCCCATTTCAAAGTGTTGCTGATTGATTTTTTGAACTCAAGAGTGTATTTTACTTTGAGAGAACAAATGAGATAGCCATTTTTTCCATTTTCCCCCTCACTAGTTTTCCTCCATTCCCACACTATGTACAAATTTTGTTTAAGAAATCAGTGCAAGAAGGAGTTTCTATCTTTCCTTGACTAACGGGTTTCTTAATACTTTGTGATCAATAAATTATATTTGGTGTTTTTGCTATTTTCAGAGTTGGTTCTTCTCATGAGTGCATGTGTTGAAATTTATAACTAGTGTGTGCATGAATCTGATTTTCTACCTACAACACTAGTTCTCCCACCTCATTTATTACTCCCCTTTCCCTCTTTAGAGACAAATTATTCCCTAGCAAGAGATTGCTAGATTTTTCGTAGGGTCGGTGGACTGCCCCTATTAGATCCTCAGCTATAAGGCCACCCAAAGAAAACTCACTTTCACTCACGCATGCATATACAACAACTGTACCAGTTAAGTAGAGGGACTTAGAATCCTAGATAATTGGAAAGGAACACAAAAATTTGTCCCCAACAAATTTTCTCACCAACACTATGTCGACAACCTTTTCGATAAATCCAAAAGTTGTGCCGAACACCTCCCAATACTCAAAATCATCTTTGACCATTTCATCAAATACTGCGTTCACCTTCAACCAAAGAAGTGCATATTTTTCATTCTCTCTGAAAAAATCCTTGGCTTCATTGTCTCTTTACAATGTATCAAAGTCGATCCCACAAAAATCAAGGTTATTCTTGATATGACTCCACCTATTAACTTTTGAAAAATCCATAGTTTGTAAGGAAAATTGCAATCCATTCAACATTTTATTTCCAAAATTTCTGACTAATGTCACCCTTTTCATCATCTTATTAAAAAGGATGTCTCCTTTAATTGGAATGATGAGTGCCACAAATCATTTGAAGCATTGAATAAATACCTTCTTCAACCACGTGTGCTCATCCCACCTAAAGATGACAAACCTTTCTACCTATACATTTCTACCACTGAACATTCCTTGGGTGTCATGCTCACTCATCACAATGAGAAACATAGGGAGAAAATGGTTTATTACATAATCCATATGCTTTTAGACTATGAGAAGAGATATACCCATTCTTACAAGATTTAATTAGCCCTAGTATTTTTCGCCACTAAACTTTGCCACTACCTACTTAACCAAAATACCTTTGTCTTCACCAACACCGACCCTCTACATTACATATACGCTAAGCCTTATCAAAACTAATGTTCTTCATATTAGCTCATGCTCCTTGGAGTCCTAGATTTAGAATTCATTCATCAAGAGTCTGTTAAGGGAAAAACCATTGCAAATCAGCTTGTAGACACACTTCTTTCTAGAAATAAATCTTCTAACTTCAATATTCCTGATGATGAATCCATTGCTACACTCTCCCTTGATGAAACCATTTATCAAATGAACCTATTCTTTGATGGTTCTAAATCTCAATGTGGGGGTAGCATAGGGGCTATCCTCATTCATCTTAATGGTGAGCCTATGCCTTTATCTTTAAAAAATGAATTCGATTGAACCAATAACGTGGTCGAATATGAAACAATTGTGTTAAGCATCTAAACTTCCATTGTCCTAGATGTTAAGACCATTATTATCTTTAGCAATTCTCAACTGGTCATCAACCAAGTCAATGGTTTATACCAGTTTCGTAACAAAATACTTTAGAAGTATAAGCATCACATCGACATGCTTTTGACTACCTTTTATAGTTATAACATTTAAACTATTTCACTATCCAATAAAAAAATTGTGGATACCATGGCTTGCCTCACCTCAAAAATGCATTCCTCACCTTAAAAATCTAAAATATTTGTCATAGTACAACGAATGTAGTCACCCTCTTATATCATTCATGACGAATTTTTTTTTGGGAAGAATTGAAACCAACCCATGTGATATATGGTATAATTAGTTCACTGACTACCTTTCCCTTTCAATCATACCTCAATTCTTCCACCAAAATTTATCTCATTACGTCATCATGGGGGGTCTTCTCTACAAGTGTGAATTTGATGGTATCCTCCCTCGGTGCCTCACTAGTTCTAAAATTTCATACACCATTAAAGAAATCCATGACATGATTTTTGGTGGACATTTCAATGGTCACGTTGTTGCCAAACATATTCTTTGCCTCAGCTATTACTAGCCAAACCTTAACCAAGATTTTTTGTGACTATTTCAAACGTTGTGTGAAGTGTCAGTAGCATGCTAACCTTCATCACACCCAAAGTCATGCCTTATAATTTTCTAGATACTTTTGGCCTTTCTCCTAATGGGGTTCAGATCTCACTAGAGAGATTAACCCTCATTATTCTAAACATCATCAATGGATCATCACAGTGACTTAATACTATGCACTAAATGGTTGGAGGATGTCCCTCTTATTTATACAAAATCTAAGAAAATATTTGAATTCATCAACCATCACATCATTTATCACTTTGGTTTTCCTCACCACCTCATCACTGATAACAGAAAACAATTCAAAAACAAAACCCTATGCAAACTCTGTGATGACTTTGGAATTAAGCTTAGTTTTTCTTCACCTTATTACCCTCAAACAAATGGCCAAGATTAATCAACTAAAATAACTCTTAACAAGATTCTTATGAAATTGGTCGACGATACTTGTAAGGATTAGAACACACACATTCCTTTTGCTTTATGGGCTTATCACACTAGTATTCGTACCTGAACTGCTGCTACACACCTTTCTCTTTGGTCTACTCTACAAAGTTTTTCTTGCCTCTCAAATTCCAAATTCCATATCTTTGTATATCACTCAAATACATGCTCAATGATGATGAATTTTTCAAGGACCATTTGGCCCAACTTGAGATTTTAGACAAAAAAATGTTTAAATGATCTTAATCACCTTCAAATCTACCAAAAACGTATCAAACGTGCCTATGATGAATGTGTCCATGAAAAAACCTTTAAGGTTGGAAACCTTGTCCTGAACAAAAAATCAACATGTCACCAAAGTGGAGAAAATTAAGTAGGGAAAGTTTCTCCTAATCAGCTTGGACCCTATATCATCACTCATACCTATGGATAAGATGCTTATCACTTATCTTCTCTCACAGGTAAAAATGATCATGAGCCCCTCAATGCATTTCATCTTTGACCATTTTACTGTTGAATAAAGTACTATATCACCTTTTTTTACTACACATTCATCCCTTGAGTAACTGTTCCTTTGATCTACCTATTTTAAGGACCAACGACTACACCAGAATTGTGTGATTATCCATCACCTTTCAGCTTTATCTTCAATATGAGTACCACTGCTCTACTCATGGAATGATTCTCATGGATACTTTTTTATCCTTTTCAGGATGGAATCCCATGGTGTTTTTTCACTTAAAACCTCTCTTTCATAGCTAGCCTCTGCATGGTATGGTTTTTCCTTCATAAAATAAGCCTATACTCTTTTAGAGTCTTGTCCATGACCTAAAAGTACAAAAAATTCAAAAGTAATATATGGGATTGTCAATTTCAAATCTTTGAGTCAAACTTCTTGTAAATAGATGAATCCCTCAAAAGGACATCTATCTTTCTATCTTGATGCTATAAATAGACTTCTCCCTTAAAGGGTTCCCTCAACTATAAAAACCTAGCCCTAATGTACATAGTCTATCCAAATATAAGACTATTTCTGCAAAGATAAAATAAAAAACATTCTGAAGCTTCCTGCATCAATCAGCTTCAGAAATACCTCAAGGAGATATTCTATTCATCGCACATAGAATTCCTGCATTGATCATTCTATGAAACAAAAGAAAAAATAAAATAAAATGAAACTTTTTTAGTCATGGACTTTCCCATTTTGGTTTCGGGTATCTTGGATAAGGGGTATGTTATCTCACAATAAGGTTATGCTAAACAAACCACTCCACCTCACTTTCCCCCCCTTTCTCTTCTTCTACCCACTCAAGGGACATGGTGCACATGTGACACTTCGTGATCATGTAACTTCTTTTAGCCTTATAAATTTAAATAATACAATGACTTTAGGGGGATTAAGTTCATAACCCTATCTTTGGTATGATCATAATGGTTATTACCACTTATGGATCCTTTTTCACCTATTACACCATTCACCCCCTTTTATTACTTATTGATTCTTCTACATAGGAAAAGACATTTGAAATTTAGTTTATGGGATTTCTTCTCTTTTAACGTACATTTACATTCATCATCCATTTCAATCAACTAATCTGACACAACTATGCCTAGTCAACATAGAATCAACCATGGGTAATCGACCTAAACTCAACCATGCCTTATCAACCTAGAAAAAAACCATTCCTAAATTACCTTACCCATTCACCCATACCTAAACTCACCAACCTACTCACCTACCTCATCTTATTCTTCCCTATCCCATGTGAGAATTACATCATCTTGAGGACCCTTTTGTAGGGGCTATGTAGGCAGCACTCCAATGGCATGGAACCCTTGGAGGTTAGCTCAGCTACTCTTTTCCTTTCCTTATTTTCCACTCTATCACCATCATCATTTACCCCATCAAACAAACACTTAGTTAGTTAGCCTTCGTCAAAACAATAACTTGGAAGTAAGTTTAAAAAAAAAAACCATACATCACTCATATACATCATCATTTATTTTCCATAATACCAATAACTTGGAAACTAAACCCAAACAGACATAACCCAATCATGCATATATCTAATTTCCATGAAATCAATAATTTTGAAATTCATACCAAATTCAACCATTCCTATATACCTAAGTTTCCATAAGATCACTAACTTGGAAACCCAAATAACATCAATTCTTTTCATCACAAATATCAACTCAATCCTACCTAATCACCTAATTTCCATAACATCAATATAGTGAAAATAAATCTCTCAATCACATAACCATAATCAAACCATATGTAAACATATATTTTCCATAACGTCAATAACTTGGAAATTAAAAAACCATGCCTAAAATCATCATAGTTTCAATAAACATCAAAATAGTGGACATTAAACCATTAAATGTTCCAACAATAACCAAATCAGGCCTACATTTACTATCAATGACATTAATCTAATGAAAATGAACTCAACCATACATCATCATAAACCCATGCATACACATGGTAGTTTTCATGCCAATCTTCTTGGGGCATACCATAGCCTTACCCCAGCTTCTAAAACCCCACCTAATTGCCATGGATTACCTCACAGGTTAGACCTCAAGGTTTTTATTTGGTTGGAATGTTTTAGCATATACCTCATCCTTTTCCATGGCCATGTTAGCAGACCCTATACACTTAGCCCATAGGTATTTTCCCATTTGGACACTCGAATTCACTTACTCATTATACCTTAAAGATGACAGCTACTTGTGTTGTCTAGCCTAGTCTGACCTTACCTTGCCTAAATTTCATGATTTTTAGCTTCTTGACCAAACAAATTGGTTCATCTAAGGTGCATACCTACTGCACATCAGAGATTTGATCTATGTTTAATCACAGAGCCTTAGTTCCCAATTCTATCAACTCTTTTGAGGTAATATCACCAAATTTGGTCCTACTGACACTGGTCACCCAACTGACGTCAGTCTGGATTCACCTTCATACTGACGTCAGTCTGGTCACCCAACTGACGTCATGGTCACCTAACTGACTACGTTCTCTGAGAATGATAGAATGTATTCTATAACAGAAATCTCATGAGAAACTCTTCTAAATGAGAGGAACCCAGAACCTTTCCTAGTCTTACCCAGACCTCACATATAGCCAATCTAATTTGATATGTCGATGACCCATTGGAACCATGTCCAAGGAGCAAAGTGCATCATCATGATTTAGATCCTGACCTGTTCCTATTAAGTTAAAGTGTTGTTACGGTTATTATATGTTATAGGAGATTGACCTAAATATTATCCCAACTACAGTAGGAATCATTGGTTTATAATTTGGGTTCTTTCATTTATTTGTACTAAATATAGGTACATGAAAACCATTCAAGGAAGTGTCTTGTTTCCTAGATGCTAGCCTTGCTAGGTAGTCCATCTGAATCTTACTATTTAATACTATTTGGTGGTCTTGTTATGTTTCTTATACAGGTCATTCCTTCTTGCCAAAGAGAAGCTCTTTATAATCAGTCTAGGATTCAACATCCACGAGTGTGTGGCATAACCATCTCCTAACCATTTATAGAGGGATTAAGATCCTAGGTGCCCATTAACCTTATCTATTTTATCACATTACTTTGAGGTGAAAGAAGATAGAGTACCATGGATTTGGAAGTGAAAACTTGTGAGTGATTAGATGTAAAATTTACTGACATGGAAAAAGAAAGAATATGTATATTGGAAGGGAGTGTGGGCTACCGAACACCATGTGGATTTGGAAGATGGATTATAATAGTTCGAAGTGGGGAAGTTCAGAGCTAGAAGAGGATGATCCTACACTCAAGGGGGTGATGAACGAATGGTTGACACCATAGGAGTGACTAACATCAAAAGTGTGATAGATGTCATAGGTGCAAAAAATATTGATGATGTGGGATCAATTTGGGATACTATGGGTGGTAATGTGGAAGAAGGTAAGACCGAGCTAGTACTAGCCGATGTAGAATTCGGTGCGAGGTCAGGAAGAATAGACACAGACATGTCGTATACCAAGTGTCTTGATGAATCTCGAGTAGATGAATGTGAGAGATAATATTGTAAGGAAGCATATTTTTGGTCAAGGAGTCTTGTGAACTCCTCATCACCGGTGTGGATGGTGATATGTTGACTGGTATCCATGGGTGATAGATTGGAAGGTGGTGATGGGCTAGGCGGGAGTGACTAAAGGCTTGCATGGAATAAAAGGGAGTTGGCTTGGATACAATTCAAAACCATGTGAGTTGGCATAGGCTTGGTAATCTACTCTCTGTAAATGACACAAAAAAATAGAAGGAATGGAGAAAAATAGTTCTGGAAGGTAAAAACTAGTGTTGTCTTAATTGAAAAATTAAAACATAGGAACTGTCGGCGGATTAGTAACCGATGATGGTTATAGAGGGTAATTGATAACGGTCACTGTGGAATAATAAATTTTTTGATAAATGTGGTAATAAGTGATGAAAAGGAACAAAAAAATAGATTTGGTAGTGATTTCACAGACCCATAGGTATGATGATGTATTTGAGAAACCCCAAAAAGAACGGAAAAGTGATGAGTGTTATTTTGGTAAAATAACCCAAAAAAGTAAGAAACCAACAATGGTTAGGTAAACCAATGATGGTCAGATGAGTAAACTGGTGATGGTCATTGGACCAACACCGGTCACTGTGAAATTTGAAAAGATGGAGAAAAATGGGATTTAGTGACTTAGATCAGATAGAATACCAACCCAGAAACCTGAGTATGGTAATGATGAACCCTAACACACTCAAAAATAGTTGGAATAAACCAAATATGATTATGGAGTGTGAAAGGAATAAAATAATGGAGAATACGACCTCATAACTCAAAACAAAAATCAAGTGAAAAATAAGAAACACAAAATCATATTGGTGAATTTTATGTTTTAGCTTATGCTATTTAGAACTGACTTGTGAATAGAATTTTTTTTTTTATAGATGGTACCCTATCAGAATCCAAGAACTAAGGATGGTTTTAGGTAAATTTTTGGTAGGGACAGTCCTTTCTCTAAGATAATGATTGGACAGAGAAACCAACTTGGTGCCCACTGTCAATCCTCTGATCGTGTGATCATTGACAACTTCTTCTAGGTAGGATGATGTTTAAGAAGATGTGTAAATTGTTTAAGTGGTTTGGTATAGAGAATGTGAAAGGTGAACTACGATTGAAATAGTCCACCATCAGCTGGGCATGAATTCCAATGTATAGGTTTCCCTCAAATTAATGTGAGCTATAATGTGCCACACCAAAATGAAATGAATTTTTTTTAAGCCCAAATCCACAATTATGTTCGATGTAGAAAATATAGAATAGGAAGAGGAATGCTCTTTCACTAAATGCAATACAATAGAAAGGAAGACGTGTTATTTTTAGAAAACCAAAAAAACAATTTCTTTTAGACAATAGAAAGAAGGAGAAGATTCCAGAGAACAAAAATTAATGTGAATAGTTTTCAAAGGGAAATAAACACACAATTTTTTACCTAGGAATGAACAAATGCAAAAGAACCCTTGATGGGTCTCACCGGGCATGTAAAAATGTTTCACCATTTTTTTGTAGATTATGAAGTAGATAAAGGTAAATAGGAACAAGAGGAATACCTATTGTCACATGGTTCAAGGTTGAGTACAAATGTTTCTGATTTTTGATCCAAACTGGTTGTATGAGCTTCCCTTTGGCTAGGAGGAACTACATGTAATGTAAAGATAGACCATAAGATATAGTTAATAGAAAAGGTTAGTGGATTTCCTAGCATGAGCTAGATCTAGGAAGTGTGATACTTCCTTGAGAGTTTTCAATCCACTGATATATAACTCAATATAAAATAACTAAACATGCAAATAAAAGAATCTAATGCTAGTGTTATGATTTAGGTATCTCAGATTACTATCATTGTCAATCCAATTAAATTCTTAGTAATTAAATTGGTGAAGGTCCTGGGTCAGGTTACAAGTTATGTAGGTGGTCTGAGGATCACAGACAGGGTCTGGGTAAGATTTGGTACAGTTTGGGTTGATTTTAGATGATTAGGAAGCTTATTGGTTTAAGGTAATTTACTAGGCACATAGCCCAATGCCAGTCAGGGTGTAACTGATGACGTTTCAAGATGACCAATATCCGTTAGTGTGGATAATAGCATAATGTCAAAAGTGGGTGTCTAGGCTCTCTTTGTGTCTGCAACAAGAGTAGGGAATGTTTGTGGTGAGGATGTAGGTGGGGTAACAGGTTTGGGCAAGGTTTTGTGAGTTTTGGGAGCTGTTAGGGGTGGTTTAGTGAAATTTGATAGGATACACAATAATGACATTGGTCTTGGTGACCAATGCTCGAGTAAGAGAGGAAACCGATGATGGTTAAGGTAACCAGGCATCGGTAGGGGTGAAATGGTAGTAATTAAATAAAAGGTATTTTTTGGACTTCTCTGTGATTGCACAGAGAATGGAGGGAGGATGGTTGGGTTCATAATAAATGTCAAGAAGACTCAAGGAATGCCTAGAGATCAAGGTATGGAGAGCCAGAAGGTTGTGGGTGGTTGGTTGGGTAGATTGGTGAAAAGGTGGGAATGGAGGAATGCAAGCAAGAATAAGATCCAATAATAACAAACGATAAAATAACCTACTTAAGTAAGTAAATAATTATACAAATCAAATACACTTACTTGTATTAGTAGGCCTAGTTGGTGAAGTAAGGTAATGTTTGATCCATGAAGAAATTTGTGGTTAGTTTCGTAGAAATACTTCCCGGAGTGCTCCCGTGAATGCTAATTCCTCTAGATGAGTATCAGGTGCTTTCTTGAGCCTTTGATTGAGTGTATTCCATCATTTTGATGCTCAAAAGTCTCCAGTTCATGCTTGGGTGTAAAATATCTCTCAAAACTCAGAATGACCAACCCGAGTAAAAGGTTACAAAATTGTATATAAGGTAACTGATGACGGTTAGGGTGACCGATGTCGGTTGAGGGATAACCGGCGTCAGTTAAAGTGGGAAATTCTAGGTTTTTCAAAAATAGGCAAATCCTTGCTATTTTTGGCATGCTTTAATAGTCAGTCTCGGTCTTAAGTGAGGGTTAGCGTTTAGATAAGCGGGAGTATTTTTGGAGAAGGAATGTGACTTAAATTTTAGGGTTAGATTAAGTCCTAGTTGGTTAAGATAAGTTGAGGAAGACTCAGTCCTAGTTAATTAATATGAAGAATAATTTCATGGTGAGGTGTCTAGGTGAGGTGGCTAGGTGAGGTGTAAATTAATTTAATTAAAGTAATTAAATTAATTAATAGTGTGAGGTGGAAATTAATTCAATTGTAAGTAATTAAATTAATATGAATTAAGGAGGATAAGGGGTCATGGTTAGGTGAATACATTAAATTAATTATTAATGTGGGACCAATCATGGTTAGGTGACCCAAATTTGGTTTACAATGGTTATTTGAAAGGGGACCAAGGGGAGTGTAACCCAATTTTGGTGTATACACCACCAAGAATAAAAATGAGCTTGACCATATGGAGAATAAACTGTCTAACAAATAAAGTGTCATCTTTAAACTTGCCATCACCATTAAACACGTTCACATTGTATACATAGCATGTGCAGATGTATTCAGAGAGAGAGATGGAAAGGCTTATTCTAAATGACATTTTTATTTTTAATCATTTGAATGATGGATTAAATCAAGCCTATTTTTAGCATAAATCGACTAAATGTAATGAGGAGTTACTCAAGACCTAATTTTTTAGCAATATTGACAGAACATTGTTCTAGAAGATTTGCTTAGATAAATTTAATTAATTATTAAATTAATATGTCCAAGTCCATTTCCTATTTGATGATGAAGAAAAACCATGAAAAGGGTTAAAAATCTGTTGAACCAAAAATTTCCATGTCTACACTACCAATTTGAATTTTGAGGTGATAGAGAAGGAGTGGATGAAAGTTAAGTATAAAGAAAGCACTAAAAATAGAAAAGTTATGGGACACAATGGTGATTGAGTAAATGGATATGAATAAAATATAGAAGTGGAAGAATCAGTGGAGGAAACACCCGCAGAGATTGGAGATCCTCAGTACTAGGAAGTGGAGAAAAGAGATTCAATCAAATCTTTTACGAGAGTAAAGGAAACATGAACCTTATTCAAAAAATCAGGTAGAATATTTCAAAAATTTGGTCATAGCATTAGAGTGAGGTATTTTGACTTGTAACACATAAACAAATTCATTCCCTTATGTTACTATTTGATCGAGTATAAAAAAAAATGGTAAATCCATTGAGTTTAATCCTCTGGAATTTTGTATTTTCAAACTTTGATCCACCTTTAATTACCAAACTTTTTGATAAGAATAAACATATTAATATGAAATTAGTAGACTCCCATTAATGGAATCAAGACTGTTCCCTAGTGTTCAAGACACCTTCCCAAAGACACATGATGTCTAGTGTGATTGATCCACATGACTCTAAGTTCATTATGTTTTACTACAACTATTTCAAACCCATTTTATATTATGGCTACATTAAAAACTAAAATTCTTTATGATAGTTATCTAGTACCCAAGATCATTTGAATAACTACAAGAAAAGTATTATGCGAAGGGGTATCAAGTGTCAAATCCATCCTCCAACATTAACATATATTTTACAAAATTTGACAAGTTAAAACACATTAAATTATCCTATGATGAGTTTATACCCACATATGTAAAGAATCTACATATTTAGGAAATAATGTGTTTTAGGGAATCTTATGGATTTTGTTAAGAAGAGGACAACAATTATATAATAGTTATAGCTAAATTTCATGATATTCAATATTCCATTGGTTGTTTATCTTGTCAACTTATAAACCAAAATATGGATCTTTCACTATAAAAACTTGAAGGTTTTCATACAGTGTATGTTAAATATCATTGCACACATATATAATGAAAACTTGACAATTTTGGAATCCAAAATACATTAATTTTGTATCTTGCACATGATAAACCGTAAACAATATACTAGTGGCTTATTGTATTCATATCCCTATAAGATTCACTGAAGATTAAAAAAATTTTGATGATGAAAATAGAAGAATTGTCATTAATTAGAAATTGTATATAAACCATGACAAGCGAATAATGATTAAAATTTTGATTTGCACATGATTAAACCTTTTGAGAAAGCATTATCAATTTTTTAAACACAAAAAAATTAAAACCATTATTATACTTATTATTGACATTTATAGCTCTTTTATTGTGTTAGAAAACTGGGCTCACATTCATGATAATATAAACATTCCTGAATGGTATGGGACATTCAAGAGGGTTTTGATTGCTTGCATCTTATTAGATGGAAGTTGTATTGGTAGGGATATTGTCTTCTACTTGATGTTTTAGGGATAAAAACTAAGTTTAGGGTCCTTGTAATACAAATGTGAATGGGTGATATTGGACATTTCGGGAAGGTTATTATTGTTTGTTTCCTAGTTCTAATTTTCCAAGGTTTCTTTATTAGGGAGATAAAGGTTTCCTATCGTAAATTGTTTAAGGGTAAAGAGGATGTTTTGATAGATGTGAGAATGGAATAGGGAGTGATTTTAATGGATGGGTTAGATTACCTAATGTATATTTCATGTTCAAGGATATTACTAAAATTAGGGGTTGATTGTAAACAATTAAGGTCTACCCTCATGATTAGTCAATTAGGATTATTTCATACCTTAGTACACTCAAATTTCATTAGGATTGTGTACCTTAGTTTGTCTTAAGTCTTTTAGAAATAAACGATTAATTACTACATATTATTTACGGATGTTTATTCCTACCTTGTAGTCATAGGTTACCAATCTACATTTCCACGAGGCCCTAGGAAACCCAAAGACTTAGTTTTTGATCCAAGAGTGCCTCAACCAAACCTAGCTCCACAGTCGACAAACATTGATCAAGGCCTCAAACACTCTTTTACCTCATTTTTCCTCAGGTTAGGGACTATACATTTTTGGGAGGTGCACTGGGATTTGTAAGGATCATGGTCTGTAGGTAAAGTACTTTGATGTAAAACTCTTTCTAAATTCTCACATGGTGTAGTTTTGCATCAATATGGATCCTCTCAAGAAATGTGATAATTGTGTTACCCTCATAATTGTGATGTATTACACTTCATGACCTATCTAGATTTATTATATATCAAGACTCAACACATTATTTTGTAGATAAAATCCATTTGATTTATTTCAAAATATGTGATTTATTTAGATTAAGTAAATAAGATTTGGCATTTTTTTGGGATCAAACAACCCTATACAAAAGATAAGCTAGCAAAAGAAAGCATAACCAAAAAATAAAAAAAGGTTCCAAGTCAAACAAGTTCCTAAAAGAAAGACAACACCAAACCACAATGATCAAGGCTTATATATCATTTCCAGATTATTTTTGGACATAGTTTCACTCATTTTCCCTATTTATGTATAGCCATCTTTCCAACCATAATTGTCTCAGCATGAACAAGAGGTTAGTATGTCTAGAGGACCTGTTGATTCTTAATAACACATTGAGAACAACCCTAAAATCAGTTGTCCAAAGATTTTTAATATCTATTAATCTATGCCATTAGGATCATTCTTCGGGTCTTAGAATATATTTATATCTTTGGAAGCTTCAACTTTTAACGATCCCTTTTGGGGTCCTTGCAATGTTTAATATTTAAATTAATTTTATGGGCTCTTCATACCTCCTAGCAACTCAACATTATTTGAAATCTCCATGACCATGATCACCTTTGATCTTGTCATTTGAGTTATAGAATAGATCCTTTGTTCTTGCATGAAAATTTCCTCATCAAACCCCCATCAAATGTATTATACATGATTCAATTTTTTGCTCATTCCCTTACTAAGACAACAAGGTATTTTTTTATTTTAGGAGGATAGTATTTACCGTAGTCTAATTAACCCTCAATAGTATTTCTTCCAAGTCAACCAAATTTAGAGTCTTTATCTTTACTTCCAATGTTGCCCCATTTATCCTGCACTCGATTTCATATTGCAAATAACATTCACCTGAATCCTCTCCATATTTGAAACGTTTAACAACCAAATTGTCAGATTCCTCCTTAGTAGGTACAATATTTGTTGAGTGGTACTTTTGGGCTTACCATTTTGAAACATCTAGCAAGAAGGCTAAATTGATTCTTATTAGCAGTTTTTAATAAACTTGTAATATGGTTAATATGATGTAAAATCCATATGTATTATTTAACATCATTATTAATTTAGGATAATGACCCATTATCTACTTTTGTAACAATGGTCAGAAGGTGAATATGTTCATTATTATATTCATATCAACTAATATTAATGTCTTGGAGATTATTATTAAGGTATAAAGTTTCAATTAGTGGAATTCTACTTGTTCATTTTTTGTTCATGGATGGTTCAATGAATGAAACTTGAATGCACATAATTAATCGATTAATTTATCTAGAATTTATTAGTCCATAAGATACTTGATGAAATATTTATATTGTTTGTAAACATCTATGAACTTAGTTACTATCATCATGGTTATTCCTTCCTAGCTTAGCTAATTTTTATGCATTTAATTCAATTTGTTTATAGAATAGTTTATGGTGATAAAGAACTATCTAAAATCATTAGATAACTCAAAAATCCTTTTATGTACTAACATAATTATTTCTTGCAGTGTTGTTGGATTGTCTAAGTGTAGGAAAATCTAATTCGAGAGGCATTGATTTATATCTTGAGTGCTAACTTTGTAAATAGAAATTTGATGGAATTACATTTAAATCTCATATGCTGTTTTTGTGGTCAATCACCTAACATTGTCGCTTACCATAAAATGTGTAATTTTTTATGATTCATTTTCTTGTTTGGTTAAGTGACTCCTTTTCGCCTAATTTGTTTTCAACTCTATGGGCTTAAGGTTGAGGAGTGATCATAAGTCTAATTGTTAGCATTATTTTGAGTGGATTTGAGTTATCTTTTCATGTTTGCGAATTTTGTAATGTCCTAGTGGATCTTGAAAGTTCCTCCATTCCATACGAATTGTTATCATTGTTATCCCCATTTTTTGTGTAATTTGTAGCCCCTCTTTGAGACAACAAAGTGAAACTGGTTTATTGCTATTCTATCAAGCAGGAATCTGTGCAAATCTACACTATTCTAACTTCAGGGGTTTGGGATCTCATCCCAGTAGAGGTAGTTCCAACTGTGAACAGAAATGTAAGAGGGAAGGAATGGAGGAAGGTAGATCTGAAGGGAGAAAAGAAATGAATTCCAAGACAGAAAGGTCAGAAGGTTTATGCTTTGGGCTGGTAGTAAAAAGAGCCAAACTTACTTGCATAAAAAAACAAAGCAATACTGATGAACATATGACAATAATAAGAATGAATCCAACAGAATAGAAACACAGATCTAACTTAAGAAAGATCTGATGCAAATAACACATATATTGAGCACAAAGTCTTAACATATATATTAATATCTCTTCTGTTACAAGAAGGCACAAAGTCTTTCTCTCTTCACCTCTTTTTCATACAAAAATGTCCACCTGGAATACAACAAGTATTCCAGTATTTATAGAAGGAGAAGGAGAAAGAAGACAAAAAGAAGCCAACCACTATTTACAAAATATCTAAAAAATATCTAAAAAGTCAAAAGTTGACTTTGGGCAAGTTTGTGGATGGCAACATCCCATGGTGCAACATGGATGATGTCATCGTAAATGCCAACATACTTTTTAAATATTTTTACAAAAAGATCGAAGCATACACAAGAAGAGAAACTATTCGTCATCATCTCTTTGCTTGAATGGAGTGTCTTGCTTCTGATCAGGAGAGGCGATGTGATACTGAGCTCGGTACTCCATAAACTTGCTGATCATTGTTCTAAAGTTGATAATGATCAGGACCCTTGAAATGGTCTCCAATGACTTCACAAGTTTCTTTTTCAGTCTTGAGCTTATCAGGTAGCCCGACGTACTCTTCGCATGCCTCAATCAAGTATCCAATGAAATCATGGCAAGCCAGAAGGTTATTGATAGACTCTCGGTCAAAAGTGACCTCTGGCACCAAACCTTGGGTTGCGATATCCTTGAAGAGCTGGATTGTATCGTCTGCCTCCCTCAAGGTGAATGATTTACTAAGCATCCCTGGAGACATCTTCATGACCATCTGCTCCATTTGATGTTTTGCATCTAGGGCTTCCTCCTTGATTTTATCTATCCTTTCCAGGATAAATTCCATTTGATCAACCCGATAATCTAAAGCAACGAGAGCTTTGTTGTGTGCCCGCGGGTGATCAATGACGCCAACCTTTAATAGGTCATCAACTGAGCAGTCGACCATTACCTGAAATGTTTCATGTTGCAATCTGGAATTGTCCAACTCCTCAGAGTGGGATCTTGCTACTACCTGCAGCTCCTTGTTTTCCTGATCTATATCCTGGTAGAGTCGTGTGAACTTCTTGATTATTTCCTCACTGTCTCTGAGGATTCACTCTATCCAGGAGGACATTAACATGCCTTGTTCACCAATCTTGGTGTATTCATTTATTTTATCCTGACTGAGAACTTTAGGAGGCTCGGTGGCAGTCATAGGAGTTGCATTGCCCATTCTTTGCAAAGCTTGGAGAAGATGTTTGTTTTGTTCCTTTAGTATCCTCTTCTCCTCCTTTGCTTCTTGAAGTTTCTTGCAGAGGGCATCTACTGTAGACAAAGCCTCTCCTTGCAGGCTCTCAGATGAGGTTCCCATGGTGACTTGGGTCACTGTAAAGTCTGTAGGAGACAAATCTTTCTTCTCTTTACTGGGATCAGGATATGCAATCTCCATGACCCTCTCTCCTGAAGTGCTCTTAGAGAAGTGAGTTATAGCTTTTTGCTTCTTTGGTCCCTTCTTTGGAATGACAGAGAAGTCCATGGGTGCTATGGGAACCTTTCTCTTGAGTTGACCCAGATGGTCAGAAATCCAGCTTGGACTTATGGGAGAAGGAGTAGAGGGAATGGAAGAAGAAACGGGAGTGAAAGGGGAAGCAACTGAAGAGGCCGTAGGGAAGAACGTTGAGACACTTGGTGGTGGCATCGACAAGTAGTCTAACGCGCTGCTGCTTGTAGGGCCTGGAGTTACTACAGGGGAAGAAAAGGTCATGGAGGTGGAAGGGATCTGTAATGGGATGGAGGGAACACTAGGTGATAGATCCACGAGAGAGGAGAAGATGGAAGAGGTGGGAGATGGAAGGGAGGAAGGGAGAGAAGAAGAAACATCCATTGGGATAGATGTTTCAACAACAGGGGGAGGAGAAGGAGTGGAAGAGGGAATGGTGGGTACCTCAGTGGTTGTAGATGTGACCAAATCCTGAGTGGATATGTCCATCAAAACTTCGGTGGTCTCTTCTTCTTTACTGGAGAGACCAGGTCGACCACTTGCTTCTCAGAAGTAGTAGGAGGGATTTGAGGAGCTTCTTCTTTGCTTGATTCTCCCTCCTTGTATTTTTCCCTTTTCCTTTCGGCACTTGGGCCGGCCTTGGAGGTGCTCTTCCTGAAGGAGAAGTAGTGAAATCTACCCCAAGGTAGATGAGACCATTCTGTTTGCACCAATGTTCGTGCGCTGCAACGTGTGCTTGACCCTATCCTCGATGGTCTTTGGTGCCTTGGCTCTGTCAATTTCTGTGAATGGCCAATCATCCCCATCCGTGTCAAGGTAAACTTGATCAATTTCTTGATCAGGTTCTTGGAATCCTTTTGGAATGATGGCCATGCCATAGTGTTTGATTTCTTCCAGAGCCAGCCTGGAGTGATCCTTTCACCTGAGATCTATTTCATGTGTCAGGTCGATGTAGATGTCCTCGATCTCAGGGACATGAATAGGATCAATTTTTTCCTTTGGGAGGCAACCTCGGCAATCAAAAGTAGGCCTGGCTGGGAAGTTGTGCTTTAGATTCAGCAATTCAAGCTCGGCATACATTTCCCATGCTTTGGCCAGTGTGGTGCAAGTGTATCGGCCCACTGTAAGGGGGAATGGAGTTCCTCCCTTCTTTCTCTTCATGCATCTCTCATGGTATGTGATTAGTTGCCTTGACAACTCTAAGAGAATCAGCTTGGGTCCTGCATACCTTGGTAGCTTGGTCGGTTCACCCTCAAAATTCACCACCCTGAGATATGTGAATGTGGGAAACTGAGTGAACAATGCTCCCCACTTCTTTGTGACAGTGACCACACTGGGGCTAGTTCGACCATGTCTCATATTTGGCCTCAATAGGTAGATCACCTCATAGAAGAAGGCATCATTGATTTTTGAGAACTGAGGGATGTTGTTCTCGAGCCTTAGCTCTGGGTAGTATTCATATATTTTGACCTGAGGCCATACCCCATTTCATGTGCTAGGCCTGTGAAATCTCTCACTGATGCTGCAGCGTATACAACATAGGAATTCATATAGAACTTCCCAGTTGTCATGACCTGTTGAAGTTGCTGAGAGATGGTGTCGCTGATGATTTCTCCCCAGCCAAAACACTGTTCAGGCACATTCTTGCTCATGGTCTCTAAGTACCTCAGCATCCATTTATGGAAATGATGGGCATCAGGAAGCCCATACACTCTACTCAGGAAGGTGATTGTATCACTCAGTTCCTCATTGAAGTCACTGCGGTGGATGGTCTGTGGCCATCGGCTCACCGGATTTTTGTTCTTAAGATATAGCTCATTCATCATTTGCATACACTTGTCCTCATTGTCATCCCATGCCTTCTTGCAGTCTTCTAGGCTGATGGCGACGTACTGCCTATGATGAGGGATGCCCAGAGTTATTTCAAAGTGACGAGCAGTTAGGTCGATGACCATCTTTCCTTCTTTATCCTCGACACATCTTGTGTCCTTGTTATAGCATCGAGCCACCAACATGATGAACTCATTATTAATAGCACTTACTGGCAGCCCAGCTGCAAAGTGCAATCCACTGCCTACCAGTTTGTTCATCCAGGGACCACTAGTGGCCTGGTTGGTTCTTGCCCAGAAGTCTTCCATATCAATGTGCCCGAGCTCAGAGTCTCTGATGTCGAGATCACTCTCTGCGTATGAGTCAGGCATCCTGACTTTCTGATATTTATACTTCATCTCTTTCTCTGTCAACTTAGCTTTACCTTAGACTTGGTTGGCTTTTTGCTCGACGAAGACATGTGTGAGCTCGAGGATGGCTGTTGTTGTTCTGCAAGGAGAATCAAAGAGGTCTAACATAGGAGAGCCATGTCAACCATCATTTTTTTATAATGAAAGCTTGCAGAAAGAAGAATGAGCAATTATGAGGCTTAGGGCGCAAGGCGCAAGTTCATAGCATGCTGCAGAGGCTTAAAAAGGCTGGGCACACTTTTGGGGATGTCAACATGCAAAAAGGTGAGCCTATGTTGACAAGGGAAAATCCATGCCAAAGGGTTATAGAGGGGCGCACTTTTAGAGAGTGTTGCGTAGAAGGTTTTAGCACCAAGGAGAAAGGTGCGGGGCACGGGTTTGCAACACACAACATGCAGTGTTGGTGTTAAGGTTCATGCGCCAGCGCCTTTGGAAAATTTTTGCTTTAACTGGGCACTGAAAAGATGGTGTTGCATGGCTTTTCAGTGCACCCAAGGCACAATTTTGGAATGTGTTGCAAAGAGCTCAATGCGCCAAAGGAAAATAAAGGGCACGCATTTTGGGGGACACAACATCAAATGTTGATGTTGGTTGGGATGCACCTGCACCTTTAGGAAATTTGTTAAGTGTTTATACTTGGCGCAGGTTCATGATATGTTGCATGCAAAGATAGTGCGCCAAGGCGTGACTGTGGGGAGTGCAACATGAAAAACAGTGCGCCAAAGGAAAAATGATTTTTGCATTTTTGATTTTCAACTTCTCTCTTTACATGACTTTTCTCTCTTTTTGGTTTTGCAAAATGACAAAGAGAGGGTTTGTGGGATTTGGCAAGGCAGAGCCTTCTCAGATACAAAGGATGGTTTATTCAGAGGCAGAGCCTTCTCAGATTTGTAGATCTGGAAGGAGGGATAAGGTGTTTTCCAGATGGTTATGGATTGGTAGTTTATTCATTTTTAGATTTTTAAATTTAACTTTTTATAGCAATCCTAAAACCACCAACAACCAAGAAACAAAACCACAAACAACAATAAGAGTGATAAAAACCACTTACCCAGTTTAATAAAGGATGAAGGATGATGTTGGGGTCCACAAACTTGAAAAGTGGAATGCGGGCATGACAGGGATAGCTGACAGGCACAGAGGAATACTTTTCACAATTTTCAAATCATGAAAATGACAGGTGTTAACCGCATATTTATAGGAAAATATAGCATTTATTTCCCCACACACTTTTCTTTGGCACACTTTTTAAAGTGTCGACATGGGTTTGGATGCACCTTGGCAATTGGTTAGTGTGACATAAAAGTTTTCAGCGCCTTAAGCGCACATTTGGAGATGTCAACATGAAGTTTCAGCGCCAAAGGGAAAAGGGGGCGCACAATTTGATGTGTTGACATGTCATTTTTCATGCCTTAAGCACACTTTTTAGGCACATGTTTGAGGATGTTGACATGTCCTTCCCTAGCGCCTTAGGGGCACAACTTCTCTGATGTTGACATGTCATTTAGGGCGCCAAAGGATTTTCAAAGGGGCGCACATTTCTTAATGTTGACACAACATTTCTTGCGCCCAGTTCAAAAAGGCTGAAAATGGCTAAGTTCTTAAAACTTGATTTTTGGAAGGAAATTTTAGGCCATTTTGAACGTTAATAGACCTTCTCAGGGGACCAAAATGAAATTTTGGTATGGTTATCTACAAAATTTCCCTTGTCAATTTTACAGGATAACAGCTGGCTCTTTCTGGGGACTATCCTTAAGTGAAACTTAAGGGTAGAGAATCCCAGTCTTCATGTGCCTATCCATTGGGTTATAGAGAGTCAAAAACAAGGGTGACCAAAAAGGGAAGAAAGGGAACACACAACAAATAGAAAGCAAACGACAAAAGAAAAAGAAAACACACACAAAAGAATTTGTACAAAGAAGAGAGCAAGCTCTACTTCCTGAAGATCTTTAGGTGCTACCCACTGTAGGGAAGCAGGAGCTCAGTTCCATCTAGATATGAGAGATAGAAACTATTCTCTCCATTGAGCTGCTTGATCTTGTATGGCCCTCTCCAAAGAGAGTCAAACTTTCCATGCATACCTTTCGGTTCTCTTCGTTTGTCCCACAGAAGGACAAGATCCCCTACCTGGAAATCTCTCTGCCTAGCTTTCTTGTCGAACAACCTCTTGACTTGATTCTGATGTTCAGTGATCTTGTCGACCACTTTCACTCACTTTTCTTCAAGTTCTGTCAGGTACATAATTCTCTTTTCCAGAGAACTCTGAAAAGTTTCATCTTCGATTGCTCGAGCCAAGCGCAGAGCAGGAAGTTCTGCGGAGATAGGGATTTCGGCATCGGTCCCATACAACACCTGGAAAGGTGACATGCCGAGAGATCTCTTTGGAGTGATACGATCTGCCCACAAGGCATCGTATAATGACTTGTGCCAGGATCACTGGTTCTCATCAACTAGCTTCCGTATGATGGTTACCAGGTTCTTGTTGCTAGATTCTGCCTGACCATTTCCCTAAGGATAGTAATAAGAAACATGAGCCAAGGTTATTTCATATCCGTAGAAAAAACCAATAACTTCCCGTGAAGAGAAGTTAGAAGCATTTTCAGCAATGATTTTGTGTGGAATGCCAAAACACAATAATATTTTCCTTGATGAAGTTGCAAACAACTTCAGAAGTGGCATGTTTGACAGGTATAGCCTCCACCCATTTCGTGAAGTAATCCATTGCTGTTAGGACGTAACTATGTCCAGCACTCGATTGAGGATTGAGTGCTCCAATGAAATCAATTCCCCATTTCCTGAATGGTTCGTCAATAATGACGGGCCTGAGGGGAAATGCAGCCAGCTTTGGTTTGCCAACGAACTGTTGGCAAAGTTCACATTTCGCTACCCAGGTAGCTGCATCCTGAAATAGCATCGGCCAATAGTACCTGGCCCGAATGATCTTATGTGCTGTCACTGATGAGGAGAAGTGACCACCGCAGGCTGAATCATGAAAACTTTTTAACAATCTTATCTGCTGCGGCTTATCAACACATCGTAGAAAAATGCCATCAATTCCACGTTTGTACAACCCATCATCCCATATGACATATCGTGTGGCTCTGAGCTTTACTGCTCACTTTTCCTTTGTGGTTAGATGAGTTGGGCACTCTCCATAGGTGAGAAAGAAAGTGATGTCAGAATACCATTCGTCATTGGTTGCGACAAACAGAACCATGGGTAAAGAATCCACTTTCTCCAGTTCACTTTGTTCTTCATCAACATGAGCAGCTTGCTCCTCAGGTACCTCTGGTCTTTATTTTCAGCCATTAGCTGACACAGGCCCTTACCCCTTACCAACTTGGTTGGTCTTGATGTCTAGATCATATTCTTGGACCTTTGCAATCCAATTCCCTCGTAAGCTTCCTAACTCCTGTTGAGTCAGGATAGACTTAACTGCCGTGTCTGGAACCAGCACTACTGTATGAGAATTCAGTATGTAGTAGCGGAAACTTTTGACTGCTTTTACCACGGTGAAGGCATGTTTTTCTAGTTGTGACATCTTTAGTTCATGAGGCTTTAGAGGAGAGCTCATGAAAGCAATTGGGGATTCAACATCCTCAGAGTTCTTCTGCATTAAGATAGCCGATACAGTATGCGCAGATGCATAACTGTACATGATGAAATCCTTGGAGAAGTCAGGACATACCAGGACAGGTGCATGAGCGACGGAGGCTTTTATATCCTCGAATGATGTCTTGCCTTCATCACTCCATCAGAATGTTTGTGACCCTTTCATCATATTGGATATATGACGAGTCTTCTCAGAAAAATCAGGAACAAAGCGTCTGAGAAAATTTACCTTTCCGAAGAAAGAGTGAACGCCAGTTTTGCTTGTGGGCAAGGTAAGGCTCTGAATAGCCTTGACTCTTTCGACATCTATCTTTGTCCCTTCTTTGCTGATGACGTGTCCTAGCAATTTTCCTTCGGTGACCCCAAAAACTGACTTCTTAGGGTTTAGAGAAATTTCGTGTTCTCGGCATCTAATCAAGACTTGCTCCAAATGATCACAGTGATCACTTCATTTTTTAGAGAACACGGTTAAGTCATCTAGGTAAACTATGATGACCTTTCCCATCATACCTTTGAACGTGAAGTCCATCACTCATTGGAAGGTGGCACCGGCATTGGTTAAACCGAATGACATCCTGCTGTAGGTGAAGGTGCCCCAAGGAGTGGTGAATGTTGTTTTGAATTGGTCTTCAGGCGTGACCTCAATCTGATTGTAACCTGAAAAACCATCAAGCATGGACAACATTTCTGAACCGGTTACTGCCTGCAGAACTTGATCCATTATGGGCAGTGGATAGTTGTCCTTTAAGGATGCCTGGTTCAGGTTGTGAAAGTCTACGCATATGCGTATCTCACCATTTTTCTTCCACACAGGCACAATATTTGCAACCCAGGTACTATGATGAATTGGAAAAATGATTCTTGCATCCAGCATCTTCTGAATTTCAGCCTGGATGGTACCTGAGATTTTGGGGTTGTAGTGCCTTTGCTTTTGACGGAAAGGCTTGACATCATCCTTTAGCAGGATGTCATGACGAATGTCCTTTGGCTTGAATGACTTCAGATCAGCATAAGACCATGCCAATACGTCCATATGTCTTTTCAGCAATTTGACAAATTTCCACTTTTCCTCGGGTGTACAACACTTCCTGATGTTCACAGACCGAGGATGTTCTGTAGTACCCAAATTGACAGATTCAGTTTCTGGAGAAGAGCCAGGGTTATCCTGTCACTTTTTCTTGACAAAACAGTCATGCTTATCAAATAATCATTCCAGGGAAACTAAACCTTTCAGGATCTTATTTCCCTTGAGCTGACATATGCCCTGACCTTCTACCGATTCATGCGCTTGGCCCGTGAGAGACTCACGACACGCAGAAGTTGATCCATCGAAATGGAGCTCTTTGAAATTATCAACTTTCTCCAGAAAAGTGATAAGCTGATTGTCATCATTGAATACCTGCCAGTGTTGTGAATTATCTGGCACACTTGGGTGGAAAACTACCTCAATGGTATATGTGTCCATCTTTAACCCTGGGTGAGGGAGCATGAGAGAGGCTGAGACGGCCAAAGAATCAACCATGTCATTTTGAGCTCGTGGAACTACTTTGATTGAGAAAGCATCAAACTCCTTGATGTTGTCCCACACTATGTTGTGGTAGTGTTTGAGCCTGTCATTCTTTACTTGGTATACCCCTTTCACCTGATTGACAATTAGCTCAGCATCACCCTGTACTTTTAAATTCTTGATTCCCCTTTCCTTTGCAGCTTGCATGCCAAGTAGCAAAGGTTTATACTCGACAGTGTTGTTTGTATTGAAAAACTACAATTTGAAAGAAAGAGGGAAAATCTCCTCTTCAGGAGATATCAGAACGGCCCCAGCACCGCACCCACTTGTTGCACAACTGCCATCAAACTGCAGTGTCCATATCTTGTTGAGGTCCTCCTCTTGGATGAGAACTTCCATCTTATCAAAGTCGGTGGACAAGAAGTAGTTCCCCATCCCTGATGATTCGAAGAGAATCTGGGCCTTGGGGTCATCAGAGTTGGTGACCAGATATTTCTTTTGTGATTCAGGCTCCAATGTCTGCATCACCCCTTTGACAGGGATTCTGGCTTTGGACCAGTCCATATGGATTTCTCCACCAACTTCTCTACAAAAACTCCTCCCTAGTAATATTCCGTATGCTGCTGGAATATCAGCTACGAGAATAGTCATTTTTACTCTTTTCTCAGGGAATGCTGCGAATGCAAACTGTGCATCCTTGATCTGACCTATTAATGGTACCTTGCTTGGTTTCCATGGAGTAACATCTACTGAAAGGTTTAGTGAGTGTGAGGCCCAAAGCATGGGTGACCTTTGCTGGCATGACATTGTCAGATGCTCCAGAATCAATTATGCAGTTGCTTAACTTGTGACCATTAATTAGGAGAGATAGGTAAAAAGGTTCAATTTTACCTGACATGGACGTCGAGGCAACGTTTATGCGGGATGCAGGAGGAGTGAAAATAATTCCTTTTAGAGAAATGGGGTGAGAGATGATAGCTTGACTTTGAATATACTTGGTTAATCTAACAAGCTGCTCGGGGTTAGACTGAAGGTACTCAGCTTCAGACATTTGGATCTTGGTCCTTTTGGCATGATCGACTATATCGAATGTGACCAAGGGTTGCGCTGACGAAGGAATGAGTCCTTCATTTCACGATGGTAGAGGAGTGGTACTGGTCTTTATGGAAATGGAGGGAGGTTGATTTGGAGGAGAGATAGGAGGAAAATATTTCTTTACAAAAGGTTTGATAGGAGGTTGAGCAGGAAGGGGATTACCTCTTTTAGCGATTGTTGGAGGCGTATTTAATACAACCTTTTCCTTTTGTATTTTAACAGCAACTTCTACTTCTTTTCCTTGTGAGTGGGTGAAAACAGTGTATGACTGTCCACTTGCATACCCTTGGGTACCTTCTTCTTCATCAGATTCCTCATCCTCAAATTCCATATACCCGATTGTAGAGTCACCAGTCGGTTCACCGACATCTTGATCATCTTCACCTTGCGACGAAGGTTCTTCATAAATTTTCTCATCTTCTTCGATCTCAACCAAGGCATTAACTGGAGGGGCCTCAAGTGCTAACCTTGGAGCAGCAGTAGGAAAACGTGGCCTTTGGGGGGCATTGTTGGGAGTGAAGTTCCTCCGTGGGATATCCCGGTACGGAGTGGTAGACGAAGCTTGAGCTAATTGCTTCTTTAATGCGAGAAAGTCATTTGCCATCTTCTGGAATGCTGGATCTGATGAGGTGGCCTGAGAAGAAGTTGAAGCCTTTGATTTTGATGGCTCCCATCTTAACTCACCAGATATAAGTAGGTTGTCCTCTATCTGAATGGCCACAGCTTGAGCAAGAACCAAGGTGGTACTTTGTTCTTGTAAAAGTAAGAAACTTACTCTTGAACTCATTGCATTCACAAAGAAACACTTTTGATTCTCTGGTGTTGGAAACATGGCAGGTGGCACACGGTTGATCAGTGAATTGAAACGGGTGATAAAATCACACATGGTTTCATTGGCCTCCTTCTTCATGTGAGTGATCTTTGACAGTAACGTGAATGCATCTTCTGAAGGCTTATACCTGTCTTCAAATGCAGTCCGTAATGTGGCCCAACTGGTGATGGATCCGGCTGGTAAATGTTGGAACCACTCTGATGCAGGCCCTTGCAAGGTCTCGAGAAAGAGACGTACAGATACATCCTCATGAGTCACATCTAGAATACTACATGACATAATAAATGCAGCAATATGTGCATCTCTGTGCTTTGATTTCCACTCCCATCAAATTTTGGGAAATTCTTGCGATTTCCATGAGGGAGGGCATGAACTGGATGCGGCAGTGCTAGAGGACCCATGGCATTTCCCCATGGTACTGCCATTTGAAAAGCAAGAAAAAGAACGTGAGCGGGGAGTCTGGTTCCACTTAGCAAAAGAGCACTGCAAATAGATGTCGAAGCACCCTGTGAAATCTGGCTCCTTCGTGGGGGTGAGGCACTTCTTGCTGATCGATCCACTGAACTTAGTGATGTGAATCATGCTGGAGTGATACTGAAATTGTGCCTTTGAAGTAGATCAAAGATTGGATCAACTTCTCCATGAGCTCTTCTGCCACGAGTAAATTGTTCACCCGCCAGCGTATCCATTCAGATCTGCAATAATTAAGAGCAGATCTACAACAATCTTTTTGTTTGTACTTGCTGATTTTCTGATTTTTCTGGCAAAAATCAGCAGCATGTACTTTTCTAATATTTAAATTTATCCTCTTTAAACAACAACCGATTGTGGTTTTTTGACAAAGATTAGCAAGGATAAAAAGGTGGGTTATTTTAGAAAGCTGATTTTCGGATCTTTGAACTGAATTTTGCAAGGTTTTGAAAATATCAGAAAATGTCAGATTCTCAGATCTACGGAAATATACAAATTTTTGTAAAAACTCAGTGAACTAAAAGCTCCTATCTGGTCCAGATCTATGGATTTTCCTAAGGAAATTTTTAGTTTTGATCACTTCTGCAAAAATTTTAATTTTTAACAAAAGAGTTAAAATTTGCAAACTGGTAGTGATTTTTACAGTTTTTAATTATTTCCTTAGTTCGATCCCCAGTGGAGTCACCAAAAACTGTTGGTTTGAAAATCTGTCAGTTAGACAGATCATGGGGAAACAGGCCAACAGTGTGCAGGGCATAGCCCCTCTTTGAGATAGCAAAGTGAAACTGGTTTATTGCTATTCTATCAAGCAGGAATCTGTGCAAATCTACACTATTCTAACTTCAGGGGTTTGGGGATCTCATCCCAGTAGAGGTAGTTCCAACTGTGAACAGAAATGTAAGAGGGAAGGAATGGAGGAAGGTAGATCTGAAGGGAGAAAAGAAATGAATTCCAAAGACAGAAAGGTCAGAGGGTTTATGCTTTGGGCTGGTAGTAAACAGAGCCAAACTTACTTGCATAAACAAACAAAGCAATACTGATGAACATATGACAATAAAAGAATGAATCCAACAGAATAGAAACACAGATCTAACTTAAGAAAGATCTGATGCAAATAACACATATATTGAGCACAAAGTCTTAACATATATATTAATATCTCTTCTGTTACAAGAAGGCACAAAGTCTTTCTCTCTTCACCTCTTTTTTCATACAAAAATGTCCACCTGGAATACAACAAGTATTCCAGTATTTATAGAAGGAGAAGGAGAAAGAAGACAAAAAGAAGCCAACCACTATTTACAAAATATCTAAAAAGTCAAAAGTTGACTTTGGGCAAGTTTGTGGATGGCAACATCCCATGGTGCAACATGGATGATGTCATCATAAATGCCAACATACTTTTTAAATATTTTTACAAAAAGATCGAAGCGTACACAAGAAGAGAAACTATTCATCATCATCTCTTTGCTTGAATGGAGTGTCTTGCTTCTGATCGGGAGAGGTGATGTGATACTGAGCTCGGTACTCCATAAACTTGCTGATCATTGTCTGAAGTTGATTATGATCAGGACCCTTGAAATGGTCGCCAATGACTTCGCAAGTTTCCTTTTCATTCTTGAGCTTGTCAGGTAGCCCGACATACTCTTCACATGCCTCAATCAAGTATCTAATGAAATCACGGCAAGCCAGAAGGTTATTGATAGACTCTCGGTCAAAAGTGACCTCTGGCGCCAAACCTTGAGTTGCGATATCCTTGAAGAGCTGGATTGTATCGTCTACTTCCCTCAAGGTGAATGATTTACTAAGCATCCCTGGAGACATCTTCATGACCATCTGCTCCATTTGATGTTTTGCATCCAGGGCTTCCTCCTTGATTTTATCTATCCTTTCCAGGATAAATTCCATTTGATCAACCCGGTAATCTAAAGCAACGAGAGCTTTGTTGTGTGCCCGCGGGTGATCAATGACGCCGACCTTTAATAGGTCATCAGCTGAGCAGTCGACCATTGCCTGAAATGTTTCATGTTGTAATCTGGCATTGTCCAACTCCTCAGAGAGGGATCCTGCTACTGCCTGCAGCTCCTTGTTTGCCTGATCTATACTCTGGTAGAGTCCTGTGAATTTCTTGATTATTTCCTCACTATCTCTGAGGACTCACTCTATCCAGGAGGACATTGCCATGCCTTGTTCACCAATCTTGGTGTATTCATTTATCTTGTCCTGACTTAGAACTTCAGGAGGCTCGGCGGCAGTCATAGGAGGTGCATTGCCCATTCTTTGCAAAGCTTGGAGAAGATGTTTGTTTTGTTCCTTTAGTATCCTCTTCTCCTCCTTTGCTTCTTGAAGTTTCTTGCAGAGGGCATCTACTACAGACAAAGCCTCTCCTTGCAGGCTCTCAGATGAGGTTCCCATGGTGACTTGGGTCACTGTAAAGTCTGTAGGAGACAGATCTTTCTTCTCTTTAGTGGGATCAGGATATGTAATCTCCATGACCCTTTCTCCTGAAATGCTCTTAGAGAAGTGGGTTATAGCTTTTTGCTTCTTTGGTCCCTTCTTTGGAATGACAGAGAAGTCCATGGGTGTTATGGGAACCTTTCTCTTGAGTTGACCCAGATGGTCAGAAATCCAGCTTGGACTTAGGGGAGAAGGAGTAGAGGGAATGGAAGAAGAAACGGGAGTGAAAGGGAAAGCAACTGAAGAGGCCACAGGGAAGAACATTGAGACACTTGGTGGTGGCATCGACAAGTAATCTAACGGGATGCTGCTTGTAGGGCCTAAAGTTACTACAGGGAAGAAAAGGTCATGGAGGTGGAAGGGATCTGTAATGGGATGGAGGGAACACTAGGTGACAGATCCGCGAGAGAGGAGAAGATGGAAGAGGTGGGAGATGGAAGGGAGGAAGGGAGAGAAGAAGAAACATCCATTGGGGTAGATGTTTCAACAACAGGGGGAGGAGAAGGAGTGGAAGAGGGAATGGTGGGTACCTCAGTGGTTGTAGCTATGACCACATCCTGAGTGGATGTGTTCATTGAGACTTTGGTGGTCTCTTCTTCTTTTCCTGGAGAGACCAGGTCAACCACTTGCTTCTCAGAAGTAGAAGGAGAGCTTTGAGGAGCTTCTTCTTTGCTTGATTCCCCCTCCTTGTCTTTCCCTTTTCCTTTTGGCACTTGGGCCAGCCTTGGAGGTGCTCTTCCTGAAGGAGAAGTAGTGAAATCTCCCCCGATGTAGATGAGACCATTCTGTTTTCACCAATGTTTGGTGTGCTGCAACGTGTGCTTGACCTTTCTTGGATGGTCTTTGGTGCCTTGGCTCTGTCAATTTCTGTGAATGGCCAATCATCCCCATCCATGTCAAGGTAAACTTGATCAATTTCTTGATCAGGTTCTTGGAATCCTTTTGGAATGATGGCCACGCCATAGTGTTTGATTTCTTCCAGAGCCAGCCTGGAGTGATCCTTTCACCTGAGATCTATTTCATGTGTCAGGTCGATGTAGATGTCCTCGATCTCAGGGACATGAATAGGATCAATTTTTTCCTTTGGGAGGCAACCTCGGCAATCAAAAGTAGGCCTGGCTAGGAAGTTGTGCTTTAGATTCAACAATTCAAGCTCGGCATACATTTCCCGTGCTTTGGCCAGTGTGGTGCAAGTGTATCGGCCCACTGTAAGGGGGAATGGAGTTCCTCCCTTCTTTCTCTTCATGCATCTCTCATGATATGTGATTAGTTGCCTTGACAACTCTAAGAGAATCAGCTTGGGTCCTGCATACCTTGGTAGCTTGGTCGGTTCACCCTCAAAATTCACCACCCTGAGATAGGTGAATGTGGGAAACTGAGTGAACAATGCCCCCCACTTCTTTGTGACAGTGACCACACTGGGGCTAGTTCGACCATGTCTCATATTTGGCCTCAATAGGTAGATCACCTCATAGAAGAAGGCGTCATTGATTTTTGAGAACTGAGGGATGTTGTTCTCGAGCCTTAGCTCTGGGTAGTATTCATATATTTTGACCTGAGGCCATACCCCATTTCGTGCCAGGCCTGTGAAATCTCTCACTGATGCTGCAGCATATACAACATAGGAATTCATATAGAACTTCCCAGTTGTCATGACCTGTTGAATTTGCTGAGAGATGGTGTCACTGATGATTTCTCCCCAGCCAAAATGCTGCTCAGGCACATTCTTGCTCATGGTCTCTAAGTACCTCAGCATCCATTTATGGAAATGATGGGCATCAGGAAGCCCATACACTCTACTCAGGAAGGTGATTGTATCACTCAGTTCCTCATTGAAGTCACTGCGGTGGATGGTCTGTGGCCATCGGCTCACCGGATTTTTGTTCTTAAGATATAGCTCATTCATCATTTACATACACTTGTCTTCATTGTCATCCCATGCCTTCTTGCAGTCTTCAAGGCTGATGGCGATATACTACCTATGATGAGGAATGCCCAGAGTTATTTCAAAGTGACAAGCAGTTAGGTCGATGACCATCTTTCCTTCTTTATCCTCGACACATCTTGTGTCCTTGTTATAGCATCGAGCCACCAACATGATGAACTCATTATTAATAGCACTTACTGGCAGCCCAGCTGCAAAGTGCAATCCACTGCCTACCAGTTTGTTCATCCAGGGACCACTAGTGGCCTGGTTGGTTCTTGCCCAGAAGTCTTCCATATCAATGTGCCCAAGCTCGGAGTCTCTGATGTCGAGATCACTCTCTGCATATGAGTCAGGCATCCTGAACTTTCTGATATTTATACTTCATTTCTTGTTCTGTCAACTTAGCTTTACCTTTAGACTTGGTTGGCTTTTTTCTCGATGAAGACATGTGTGAGCTCAAGGATGGCTGTTGTTGTTCTGCAAGGAGAATCAAAGAGGTCCAACATAGGAAAGCCATGTCAACCGTCATGTTTTTCATAATGAAAGCTTGCAGAAAGAAGAATGAGCAATTATGAGGCTTAGGGCGCAAGGCGCAAGTTCATAGCATGTTGCAGAGGCTTAAAAAGGTTGGGTGCACTTTTGGGGATGTCAACATGCAAAAAGGTGCACCTGTGTTGACAGGGGAAAAGCTTGCACCAAAGGATTATAGAGGGGCACACTTTTGGAGAGTGTTGCACAAAAGGTCTTAGCGCCAAGGAGAAAGGCGTGGGGTGCGGGTTTGCAACATACAACATGCAGTGTTGGTGTTAAGGTTCATGCACCAGTGCCTTTGGAAATTTTTTTAACTGGGCTGCAAAAAGATGGTGTTGCATGGCTTTTTAAGTGCACCCAAGGCATAATTTTGGAATGTGTTGCAAATGAGCTCAATGTGCCAAAGGAAAATAGCTTGGGCACAGGATTTGGGGGACACAACATCAAATGTTGATGTTGGTTGGGATGCACTTGTACCTTTAGGAAATTTGCTAAGTGTTATACTTGGCAGGAAGGGCTTATGGACATGTTGCATGCGGGGACAGTGGCCAAGGCATGACTATGGGGAGTGCAACATGTAAAAACAGTGCGCCAAAGGAAAAGAATGATTTTTGCATTTTTTACAATTTCTTTGATTTTTTTCTCTCTTTTTGATTTTGCAAAATGACAAAGAGAGGGTTTGTGGGATTTACAGCAAGGCAGTAGGCAGATACAAAGGATGGTTTATTTCTAGAGGTAGAGCCTTCTCAGATTTACAGATCTGGAAGGAGGGATAAGGTAGTTTTCCAGATGGTTATGGATTGGTAGTTTATTCATTTTTAGATTTTTAACCTTTTATAACAATCCTAAAACCACCAACAACCAAGAAACAAAACTACAAACAACAATAAGAGTGATAAAAACCACTTACCCAGTTTAATAAAGGATGAAGGATGACTTTGGGGTCCACAAACTCGAAAAGTGGAATGCGGGCATGACAGGGATAGCTGACAGGCACAGAGGAATACTTTTCACAATTTTCAAATCGTGAAAATGACAGGTGTTAACCGCATATTTATAGGAAAATATTGCATTTATTACCTCACCAACTTTTCTTTGGCGCACTTTTCAAAGTGTCGACATGGGTTTTGATGCACGTTGGCACAAGTTCTTTAAGTCAACATAACGTCATTAGCACCTTAAGTGCATATTTGGAGATGTCAACATGAATTTCAGCACCAAAGGGAAAAAGGGGGCACATTTTTTAATGTGTTGACATGTCATTGTTTTCAGCCTTAAGCGCATTTTTTGGCGCATGTTTGAGGATGTTGACATGTCTTTTTAGCACCAAAGGGGCGCAACTTTATAGATGTTGACATGTTATTTTCTGGCACCAAAGGTTTTTCAAAGGGGCACATATTTTTTGATGTTGACATGTCATTTCTTGCGCCCAGTTCAAAAAGGCTGAAAAATGGCTAAGTTCTTAAAACTTGATTTCGGAAGGGAATTTTAGGCCATTTTGAATGTTAATAGACCTTATCAGGGGACCAAAATGGAATTTTGGTATGGTTATCTACAAAATTTCCCTTGTCAATTTTACTACCTACAGGTTGGTGATTAACAATGTGAGCTCTTATCCTAAATAAATTTCCTATTAGAAAAGAATTTTTTTTAAGTTAGTGTAGGGACTCAATAGGTCTAAGAGTTGTTTACCTTAAAACTAAATCTCTGGTACCAAAATGTAACAGCTCTATTTACTTCATCAAAAACTAAGGGAAATTTTTTCTTACACTAACTCATTTAATACATTGTTTTCCTTCAATGAATTTAATATACAACACTTAAATTCCAACATACGTGAGTTATGAATCCCTTAAGTTATCTTATGTTGAAATGTGTAAACATCACTTAAAACAACAACTAAATAAAACCAGCACTAATTAATGTTTAAAATTCAATCAAAAAATCTAAGATAACCATGTGCGACTGTAAGGGTTTACAGATCCTACTTGATCCCCCTCAAACACTCATTATGAGCCAATACACCCAGTGTATCATTTAGTTAAGCCTTATTATAGGTTAAGATAACTTATGATGTATTCTTGGTGTCCTTCAAAAATCTACTACGGTAAACATCATCTGAATCTAGACACTGTAGCAAAAATACTTGATGAACATACAATGCATCTAGTTACATGCACTACTATAGCCATAGTTATATAGCGTTGCTCTAGCAAGATAGTACCAAGACTAAACATAAGCATATAGAACCCTTCTTACCTTCACCTCATAATTTTTCTAGTGATAGTCATCAAGATTCATTTTATGTTGTTTAATTTATTAAGTATACTGTTGAAATTCTTAAGTGATCATGTATGTAGATTCAAACACCGAAGACACGGTCATCATGACTCGACTTCTAGCTTATATGTCTCATGCCAACACCACTTTGGGATCCCTAAAAAATGTAGTGCCCACTTCCCTTTGACACCTTCTTAATACTAATCATGATACTGCTAATTAGATGATGGACATAATTATTGACCTTATTATAGTATGTTGTTAAATGTTAGATCATGGATTATTGTTGACTTGATTCAGTTATGATGCATGAGGATTATTAGAAACATTTTTATATGTTGATGATGTTATATTGTTGGACATGGCTATATGATGGATGTTGTTTAGATTTGTGATATGTGGATATTGTGAGTAGAACTAGAAATGGAAAATTATTGGATGATGATATAGTTGTTGATAAAACTATAAATGATATTGTTAAATTGCATTGATGTTATTGTGATTCATATATCTAAATGATTTAGGGAATTAAATTTATATTATTTTGGATTTTCTAATATGGCCACAAGGCCAAAGGAGATATTTGTGTTTTACAAGATAAAATATCACAACGAACATCAGGGGATTGGAGACCAACCACATTGGAATTATAGATGAATTCAACAAGGTCACCATGGCAACTAGTTTTGTTTGTACGTGTTGTGTGTGTTAGGGATTTCCATGAGGGGGATCACCTTTAAATGTGACGAAGCGATTTTATGTTTTTATTTTATTTGTGGTCCATTTTGTTTAATTTTTGCATGTGTTTATTTTGTGGTGCACTTACCCCTTTCATTATTTATTTAATGTGGTGTTAAAAAAGTGAGTAATCATATTGTTTAGTTATTTAATTAAAACATGTCATAACAATGTAATTAATAGAGTTGTTATCCATGTTTTAAATTGTTGTAAGAATGTGTAAGTAATGTGTAAGTAATATGTAAGTGATGTGTAAGTTAAATTTTGAGTGTGAAACACTCCACCTTCTTGGAAATTCGAATTTGTCCTTGGAGGCTGATTTTGGAGGCTTGTGGGACAAGTTAAACTTGTCCCACACCTCTTAAATTTACATACCAACCTTGCCTATGGTTGGAGAGTTAAAATTAGATTTTTTAATGCATTTTGGGAAGAAAAATTGTAGGTTTTTATTGCACTTTTCTTACATGATTTAATTTAAGTCCTTTGGGGTGTGGGTTGGATTTGAGTGTATAAGTAAATTGTCATATTATGCACCCACCTATTTATTATCCATTGGAGAATGAATTTGATTTTGTGTTTGGGGTTGAGGATATGTGATGTGCCATCCTCATGGATCCACCTCATCCTCTTCTCTTCCCTCTTCTATAAAATATGAATTCCTTGTCTTGTTTTGGGTTGCTTCACTTTTGGGAGACTTCATTTTGGGTGAATTTTCTTATTGTTTTGGGAGATCTTGCTTGGAGAATTTTTTGGAAGATTGTTGTATGCTTGTATTGGGTTGATTTTTGGATTGCTTGCATTAGAAGGAGCTTGCTATTTTGAACTAGGATCAACTCCATCATGGAGAGGAGGTGAGAACAAAATGAGGAGTCTTTTCACATAAAGCTAGACTTACCACCACCAGATCATGCTGTAGTAGCCATCCTACCCCAGATTTTGCAGACTCTTTAGGATGTTAATGCCACTCTACATGGAGGATCAGCAGGAGGAAATGTAGCTAGACATGACAGAGTCCATTCCATTAACGGTCAGGTATCTCCTTGAACCAGTGAGGAGCATGGAGGATATAACTCCCATGCAGAGTCAGCCAGGGTAGAGTCACCATAGAGGGAACAGGGTGACCTAGTTTTAAGACATAGAGAGAGGATCCCTAGGCTTAGGGATGAGCATGCAGAGAGACCTAGAGGCCTTCAGAACATAGTTGCAGATCACATCAGGGAGATCCTGAAGCTTCAACCATCACATTATTCTGGTGACATAGGTGAATTTTAGGCAAAGGCCTGGTTGGTGATCTTGAGTGGATGCTTTAAGCTCTATCATTGTTCTAGCAACGTAAAAGCTCATGTTGCGATCCATCTACTGAGGGATGGAGCTAGTGTCTGGTGGAGGACAAAGGAGTAGAAGTTCCATGTTGATTCTGAGACAGTTACCTGGGAGATCTTTGAGGATCATTTTAGGAACAGATACTTTTCATGGAGGTTCATACAGTAGCGGATAGATGATTTTCATGACTTCCGATAGACATCAGTTACAGTGGCTGAGTATGAGAGTAGATTTATAGATCTACTCCAATATGTTGGCTATATGCAGGATGAGTAGGTGTGAATTCACAGGTTGATCTGGGGCCTGAATCTAGACATTGGAGGTGTAGTGTGGATCCATTTTCCACAGACATTAGCTAAGGCCATCAAGAAGGCCTGTATAGCATAGCAGACTCAGGGAAAGATCCAGTAGGCTAGAGACTGAGTCTGGAGCCACATACAACAGATGCAGGACAGCATATCAAGGGGAACAATACGTCTTCCTCATGGTGGACAGGGTTTAACACAGTCATCTTTTAGACCCCAGCAGCAGCAATCCCACCTACCTTATAGACATCCTCAGAGGTTTGATGCATAGATAGGTCGGAGTATGGGGCCTCCTCCTAGGGGTCCCATCAAGAAACAGTTTGCCCACAGATATCACTCAGGTAGGATCTCGCTAGAAGAGGCCTCATTAGACCACAACCGGATCATCAAGATCCACTCCATAGACATACATAGTACAGACTAGACCTGCTACACAGGGAAGAGGATCAGGCGGTTGTTTTGGTTATGGTGTTACTAGACATTTTTAGAGAGACTACCCACATAACCCTAACAAGGGTAAGACCCAGATCTCAAATCCTACTATTGGAGATATGGGGCACAGTCATAGAATGTACGCAGCAGTCAAGAACTGCCAGGAAGAGCATCAAAGTATAGTTATTGAGATTTCAGGTAACATTGGTTGTATTCCTACCTCCATTTTGTTTGATTCTAGTTCTTCTTATTCTTTCATTGCACCATCTTTAGTAAAGCAATATAGGCTGGTGGTAATTAGGCATGGTCATAGTTGGGATGTTGAGATGGCTTCTGGAGCCAAGATCTCTATGGACTCCTTAGTTAAGGAGTGTGTGGTGGATTTGGTACCTTTCACCACTACCTCGGATCTTTGTATCCTTCCTTTGGGCTCTTATGGAGTCATCTTAGGTATGGATTGGTTATTTGCACACATGGCCAGAGTGGATTGTTACCACAAGGTTATATCTTGTGTAGATGATTTGGGAGTTAAGTTGGTGATTTCAGGGGTCAGGAGACCCGTTTCTATTCGTACCATCTCTGCTATGCAGCTTAAGCAGTGTGTATGACGGGGTTGTCAGATGTATAATGTTACAGTCATTGATAGATCAGAGGATGGGTCTAGTAGACCATCGCTATATGATCACCATGTTTTGAGATATTTTGTAGATGTCTTTCCGGGGGAGCTATCGAGGTTACCACCCCCATGTGAGATTGATTTTCACATAGATCTAGTTCTTGGAGCATAGCCTATCTCACGAGCACCTTATCAGATGACCACACCATAGCTTTATGAGCTCAAGTTAAAGCTTGAGGGCCTTTTGGAGAAAGGCCTTATCCATGCTATTATATCCCCTTGGGGTGTACCAATGATCTTTGTGAAGAAGAATGATGGATCCTTATGGTTGTGTATTGATTACCACCAGCTGAAAAAAGTAACAATCAATAATCATTATCCCCTTCCACACATTGATGATTTTTTTGATCAAATGAAGGGAGCCACAGTTTTCTCTAAGATTGATCTTAAGTCAAGTTACCATCAGCTGAGGATTTCAGAGGCAGACATTCATAAGACCACCTTCTGTATGAGATATGGCCACTATGAATTAACAGTGGTGCCTTTTGGTTTGAATAATGCCCCCGCAGTGTTTATGAGTTTGATGAATGGGTTATTTAAGACCTTCTTAGATATCTTCATACTCATCTTCCTTGATGAAATTTTTATTTACTCATGTACACGTGAGAATCACGAGGGGCACCTTCACCAGGTTCTTCAGTTTCTTTGGGAGCATTAGCTTTTTGGGAACTTGGAGAAGTGTGCATTCTTTCAGACGGAGGTGTAGTATTTGGGTCACATCATTTTTGGGGAAGGTATCATCATCAATCCTTCCAAGATTAGAGCTATAATGGATTGGCTAGCACCCACTATATGACTGAGGTGTGCAGCTTCATGGGATTAGCAAGTTACTACCAGATATTTGTTCAGGACTTCTCTTGGATTGCACACCCCGTCACTTCCCTTCAGAGGAAAGGGAAAAAAAAAATTTGTCGGATAGATGCGATCAAGCCTTCAGTACACTGAAGGAATTTCTCACTACAACACCTATTCTTGCAGTTCCAGATCCATACGGTGAGTTTTTCATCTACACATATGCTTCCTTAGCAGGGATTAGAGGTGTGTTGATGTAAGAGGGTAGAGTAGTGTCTTTTGAGTCTGGTAAACTCAAAGATTACAAGCTTAATTATCCGAATCATGATCTTTAGCTTGCGGTATTTGTGCACACTTTGGTTTGATGGAGGCACTTTCTTCTTGGTTGAAGATTCACACTTAGGAAAGATCACTTGAGTCTTCACCACCTATTCATGCAGCCCAATCTCAATGCTCGTTAGTGGCGTTAGATGGAGTTTCTTTGTGAGTATGATATGGAGATAGAGCATGTGAAGGGGAAGGAGAATCTAGGAGTAGACACTCTTAGAAGACAGAGACATGTGGCTATGACCACCTCAGTGAGCACAAATTTACAGAGTAGGATTCTTCAGTAGCTTCCTCTTGACATCTTCTACATTGCAGTTTGAGAAGAGATCGAGTCTCAGAGACCCCTCAAGGGGAAGTTTGATGGTTTTTCTTTAGAGGTAGATGGTCTTCTCAGGCACAGAGGATGAATTTATGTTCCCAGAGATGGAGGCTTGAGGAAGGACATCTTGGTAGAGGCACATCGTGCACCCTATTCAGCCCATCCCAGGGTGAAGAAGATGCATGCCACCTTGAGACAATTGTATCATTAGAGAGGACTTCAGACAGATGTGGCCCATTTTGTGTCATGATGTTTAGAGTGCTAGAAAGTGAAGGCCGAGCATCAGCATCTAGAGGCCTTCCATGTTATACTGGAGTGGAAATGGAACACCATTTCCATGGAATTCATTTTTGGGCTACTGATGTTGAGATAGCACCATGACACCATCATGGTCATAGTTGATAAACTGACAAAAGTGGCTCACTTTTCTCCAATGAAGACAACTTATACAACTAGAGCAGTGGCACGAGTATATTTGGATGAGATCATCAAGTTGCACGGGATTCCGTGGAAGATCATTAGTGACCATGATCCTTTGTACACTTCCCATTTTTGGACTACCATGCAGCATGCCCTCGGGACAAAGATCAATTTCAGCACAGCATATCACCCTGAGATAGATGGACAGACTGAGTGGGTGAATCAGATTTTAGAGGACATGCTCAGGATGTATGTGATGGATCAGCAGTCTAGATGGGAGGAGTACCTGTACTTGGTGGAGTTTTCCTACAATAATAGTTTTCAGAGTTCTATAGGCATGGCTCTTTTTTAGGCTTTGTATGGTAGGGAGTTCCAGACACCTCTTAGCTAAGACATGCTAGAGGACATGGTTTCTCTTGGACTAGCTTTGTTGCAGGACATGGAGCAGTAGGTGATTTTGATCAGATAGAGACTGCAGGAGGCACAAGACAGACAGAAGAAGTATGCAGATCAACATAGGACCGACTGTAGTTTTGATGTGGGCATGAAGGTGTTCCTTCGTGTCAGGCCACATAAGAGCCCTATCCATTATGGAAAAGGTTCTAAGTTAGCTCCTAGATTCGTGGGTCCTTTTGAGATCTTGGAGCATATCGGCCCTTTGGCCTATCGTCTAGCATTGCCACCTAGCTTGTCTCATGTACATGATGTGTTTCATGTTTCTGTTCTTAGGAGATATGTTGTAGATCCTTCTCATGTGTTAGATTGGACATCATTGTAGGTGCAGGATCAGGGGCAGGTGATGGTGGAGCCCATTCACATCCTAGATCACAGGACCCTGGGCCTTCAAGGTAGAGAGGTTGATCAGGTTTGGGTGCAGTGGGACAGATATGATGAGACTGCAGCTACATGGGAGGATGTTACTTTGTTACGAGTTCAGTTTCCACATTTGTTCCAGTGACTTCTAGGAGGAAGTCGAGTCTAAGGGGAGGGGGATGTAGTGCCCACTTCCCTTTGACACCTTTTGATACTGATCATGACACTATTGATTATATTATGGACATTATTATAGACCTTATTATAGTATGATGTTAGATGTTAGATCATGGATTATTGTTGACTTGATTCAGTTATGATGCATGATGATTATTAGAGACATTTTATATGTTGATGATGTTATATTGTTGGACATGGTTATATGATGGATGTTGTTTGGACTTGTGATATTTGGATATTGTGAGTAGACCTAGAAATGGAAAATTATTGGATGATGATATAGTTGTTGATAAAACTATAAATGATATTGTTAAATTGCTTTGATGTTGTTGTGATTCATATATCTAAATGATTTAGGGAATTATATTTATATTATTTTGGATGTTCTGATATGGCCACGAGGCCGAAGGAGGTATTTGTGTTTTGTAGGATAAAATATCACAACAAACATCGGGGGATTGGAGACCAACCACATTGGAATTCTAGATGAATTCAACAAGGTCACCATGGTAACTAGTTTTATTTGTGTGTGTTGTGTGTGTTAGGGATTTCCATGGGGGGATCACCTTTAAATGTGACTAAGAGATTTTATGTTTTTCTTTTATTTGTGGTCCCTTTTGTTTAATTTTTGCATGTTTTTATTTTATGGTGCACTTACCCCTTTCATTATTTATTTAATGTGGTGTTAATATTGTGAGTAGTCATATTGTTTAGTTATTTAATTAAAATATGTCATACGAATGTAATTAATAGAGTTGTTGGCCATGTTTTAAAGTGTTGTAAGAATGTGTAAGTAATGTGTAAGTAATATGTAAGTGATGTGTAAGTTAACTTTTGAGTGTGAAACACTCCACCTTCTTGGAAATTCGAATTTGTCCTTGGAGGCTGATTTTGGAGGCTTGTGGGACAAGTTAAACTTGTCCCACACCTCTTAAATTTACATACCAACCTTGCCTATGGTTGGAGAGTTAAAATTAGACCTTTTTAATGCATTTTGGGAAGACAAATTGTAGGTTTTAATTGCACTTTTCTTACATGATTTAATTTCAGTCCTTTGGGGTGTGGGTTGGATTTGAGTGTATAAGTAAACTATCATATTATTCACCCACCTATTTATTATGCATTGGAGAATGAAGTTGACTTTTGTGTTTGGGGTTGAGGATGTGTGATGTGGCATCCTACATGGATCCACCTCATCCTCTTCTCTTCCCTCTTCTATAAAATACAAATTCCTTTTCTTGTTTTGGGTTGCTTCACTTTTGGGAGACTTCATTTTGGGTGAATTTTCTTGTTGTTTTGGGAGATCTTGCTTGGAGAAGTTTTTGGAAGATTGTTGCATGCTTATGTTGGGTTGATTTTTGGATTGCTTGCATTGGAAGGAGCTTGTTGTTTTGAACTAGGAACAACTCCATCATGGAGAGGTAAGAGCTTGGCTCTTGAAATGCTCTTCTTTTATTTATGTAAATGTTCTTGTGTGAATGTTTTGGTATATATTGTGGGTTGTTGGGTAGATGGCCTAGGAATGGTGTAGGAGAAGACTATGGGGTTATTTTGTGGGAGGCACAAGTGGTTTTAGGGAGGTATAAGGGTGGAGGGAGTTGGGAATTTGGGTTCCACCTTACAAAGAAATAGCTTGCATTTCTTTACTCATTATGGGGTGCCATAAGAGGTTGGGGAGATATAAGAAAATGTGAGGAATAAGGGGTACTTGGGGGAGGCATAAGGGCATGACAGGGTTTGAAATGATATATATATATATATATATATATATATGGATTGTATATATATATATATATATATATATATATATATATATATATATTTGGTGGGTTGTACTCAGGTGGTGATACCCATTTTTCCCCGTTTGGGAGGCATAAGAAGCAACCTCCATAGTTCTTGCTCCTTTGGCTTGCTTGATGAAGCCTTAGTATTGTTTTTCAAACTACATTCTATTTTGGACTGTGTTTTATTGTGAAAATGTTGCTTGTATGTTTTTGGAAGCCTGTTGTTGCCATGAGTTGGATCACACCTTTTATTGCATTGTGGTTGGGGCTCGGGGGCCAATGAAGAAGGATGGATTCTCCTCTTCATTGGATGTCTTGGTTGGGTGGAGAGCATTGTCCTTTCCCCTACTCCTATTGTGATCAAATTGGATGAATGAGAAGAATGCATGTTGTTGTTCTGGAGCTGAGAAAAGACAGTTTGACAGTCCCTTGTGAAATGAAATCTCATTGTAACCTTCCCACTTGAAGTGGATGATCTTGTAAATGTTTGTAATGAAAAGATGTTGTACAGATTTGCAAGTGAAATTTGAAATGTAAAAGAGTTATACTCTGTATTCTGTTTAGAAAGAATGTGAAAGAATGATACGTGTTTGGTATACTGTATTTTGTAATCAAATGGAAAGGAAGTTGTAAGAGTTCATTTGAATTAATGAAAATGGTTTTGTCTTGTCCATATGATGTTATTCCATTGGAAATATGTGTTTAGCATACTCTATGAAATCTCTGTTTGAAAAGTGGTAAAGTGGAACACGTGAAAAGAAAATGTATTGTCTGCCCTGTATACAATAAATGATTTTGGAAGAAATGAAAGAAGGAAGTTGTAAGTTGTCTTTTGGAATCAATAAATTAATGTAATGCTTTTCTCAAATTGCATTGTTGTATTGAATCTGATCATATCAATGTATTGAAATCTTTGTTTGAAAGGAAGAAATGCGTGTGAGAAAAATACAGTATTTTGTCTCTTTGAAATGTGAAAAAAAAAATTGAAATCAGTATTGCATTTTGGTCTTGAATGGTTTGTTTTGAATCAACCAAATGTGTTAGATTGGAATTGGAACGTATTCTAAATACTTGGAAGAAGAAAGTGGCAAATAGACCCATTAAAATTTGATCCCTGTTATTTGTAATTTCAAACTGGCAATTATCTAAACCAAAAATGCACAGTTCGAACCTGCAACAATAAAATAACAAATTAAATGATTGAATTGAAGTAGTAGGCCCTAAATGAGTTCAAATAGACAAAAACACTTAAGGAAATATGTCAAAACTTAGCAAAATCGGGCTCAAACCATTTTGCAGTCATTTTTCTGTCAAGAAATGGAAATGTTCAAATTGTAAATCAATCAGACAAATTGAACCTTGAATCCTTCCTTAAATCCATTTAGGAACAATCCTCCATGTCTATTTGACATGTTGAGAGAGGAGGAAGATCAAATTGAATAAATCTCACAAGTTAAAATTCACCAGTTCGCACTGTAAAATCCTGCAGGCCGTTTTCTTAAAATTGACCCCTTAAACTTTATCAAAATCTAAAATTAATGATCTCTGAGTAAAGAGGACATTGAGAGATTTCCAGAAAGTCCTCATTTTCCCAAAACTGAGCTCTCTATCAAAATTTATGGCCTTCTGAAGTTTTTCTTCCTTGGCGTTAAAATTTTGGGAAAAATTTCCTTGGCGGGCCCGCGGCCCAAATTTTTCCCTTAACACTTAGGAAAATTTTTGGGAAAATTTTCCAAATTTTCCCTACCACCCCACAGCCCACAACCAATCAGAGGCTACCACATGGCACCATGAGGTGTCAGTCAGAGGGGCGGATCCCCTTTTTAACTTAGCACTTTCAAAAAAATTTGGGAAAATTTTCCAAATTTTCCCCACAGCCCGCAACCAATCAGGTGATGCCACGTGGCATCACAAGGCATCGGCAGAGGAACGGGTCCCTTTTTGTCTTTTGTGTCATCTTGAGAAAATTTTTTTGAAAATTTTCCAAGTTTTCCCCACTGTCCCGCCGGCCCGCAGCCAATCAGGGGCTGCCACGTGGCATCGTGAGGTGTCGGCGGAGGCGTGGGTCTATGTACCCTCTTAGCCCTTCGGGGCGTTAAGTCAATTTTCTCCCCACCACCCCACCTTCCCCACATTGGCTTAGGAGATGCCACATGTCCTTTATGGACTCGTGGGAGCACGGGTGCAAAAGTTGCCGACTTTTCACCCCGCATGGGAGAATTTGCAAAATGTCTCTCACCGCCCCACTTTTCCCCACTTTTCTCCACGTTGCCTTAAGGAGTGCCACGTGTCCCTTGTGGACTTGTGGACCCGCGGGAGCACGGGTGCAAATGTGGTTTTTTCCCCCACATGGAAATTTTTTCCAAAAGTCTCCCCGTGGCCCGCCAACCCGCCCTTTGGGAAAATTTTCACCCCTGGGCCCGCAGGCCCGCTCTTGGGGAAAATTTTCACCCCAAGGCCCGCCGGCCCATAACTTGAAAAATATGAGGAGTTAGGAGGAATTATTTATATCAATGGAAAGGTGAGGAAATTTCCTATCCAATGGGAGTGATTTAGGGAAATTTTGAATGCATTAAGTGTGAGAAAAATCAAGTTGAAACTTTAATCCTGTTAGAGAGTGGGTATGGTGAGGAATTACCCTCTGAACCTAATTGAAACTTCTAACCCTAAATTTTGGACCTTATGACCTCTAATAATTATTAATAAAATAAAAGTATATTCTAGTAGATTAGAATTGTTTCCTAACATGTTAGTGACAACTTTTGTCTTGTAACCCGGTTGTAGACTCTTTTAAACAACAAAAAATTATTCCATAATTTTCCTAACTAATCCTAGGTTGTTCTTGGGTCTCAAGTGGGTTGTTCACGTTAGTTGATAATATTTATAAGTCATATTACATCATGGAGACATCATTTGATATGATTATCTCAATTACATTATCATGACATTAGGTCACTGATATCACTCATATGATTAATCATGAAATATATGATTTCTCAGTATTCATACATATTTTTGAGCATTGTTAGATGTATAGCACATTAAGTATAATGCAAACATAATCTTAACTATATTTCAACTTGATCCTTGAGGTATAGATTCGATAACAATAAGAGGTAGTTAGACTATCTATGATTTAATCAAATGAGTTAATTTATATCATCCTAATCATCTAAGTGAATAGATATAAATTCATATCTATCATTGCATCTTTAGAATATCCCATGTGTTCTTGATTCTTAACTATTTATACTATACTTATTTACCTCAATCATATTTAATCATCTTTTTAGGTCATAATCACTAATATGATACACTCTAATTTTCACTCAGAAAGAGAGTTCAAATGATTATATCTATTTGTCTTCATTTTGCACCATGTATTTTTATAACATTATAGTCTAAACAATTTTTTGTTTATTAATATGTATTATACTGTAATAATATTTTGTCATTATATAAAATACTTGGTTTATTTCAGCTGAACTAGAGTATGTTATAAGCACAATCACAATGAACCTTTCATCTATTTCTTAACTTTGATAATAATACATTTTTCATATCGAATCAGAGACTAACTGAAGAATCAATTTACATTAGTCATAAGCCATTTTATAATTCATAAGGATCCTTTCACTTTTTATCAAATGAAATTACAATCCTTTCATTCATAAGTACAAAAAATCAATGCAAGATAAACCATCCCTTCTTTTATCAACTTGAAAATTTTCCCACAATCCTGTAAATCTAAAAATGATGATTTGAAACATGGTCAGTTCAATTTGAACTAGCATGGGCTTTTACCCCTTTCTCTATTTGATTCATAAGAAATAATAAAAAATATAGTGCATGATTTGATTAAATTAAACATATCTTAATAACATTGCATGTATTCTAAAACATTATTGAATAAATTAAAAACACACAAATCCTGCCAACTAAAATATTACAAAACTTCATGATATAATCATGTTAATGTGTCATGAAATTGAATCACATTAACTTTACAAACATCCAATTTCACTAACTACTAAAACAAGAAATGCTATTACACCTTATCCAAATGAATTGCCTCATTTAAATCCAAAAATGGGAGAAATTAAATTCCATACTATTCAACTTAAACTCAAGCCTACTTTTCCTTATAATGCATTATCAATATCAACCAATTATTTCAAATTAGGATAATGGTACCAATTGCATATTCTACCAAGGGTTTATCCTACCTCACATCTTCCAAAAAATAAGGTTAATATGCCGAGAAGCTAACTAGATGATAATAACTTCCTTATGATCTACATTCTTATATTTTAGATAGTTAAAATATCAAAAGAATACATATTTAGTTTGGGTCTAATCCATCAAGTTTAATTAGGAATAAATAACCCAATACCAGCCCAAGAAGCATTTATCCATCCTTTTGTATCCTCTATTCAAGCCTATATAAGCTCTTTAATTTTCCTTCTATAACTATTATAAAATATCAATGCATTATCCTATACTTGTTATAGTAGTCAACGACCATAGTAGAATATTATTCAGTTATATCCACATAGTGAATGCATATATTATTCAACCTCAAGGGATCAAATAGACTTTATAACTCTTCCAGGTAAAATCACATAGTTTATAACATTTAAGGTCCTCCAGCAACCCGAGTTCTCATGTGCGTGGTTTGGTGTAACCCTCTAAAATATTCTTACATCATTGAGCTCTATGAGATCTTTTTAGCTATGCACAATATTAGCACCTATACCCTTATCGAGATACAAACACTTGCACGGTCATCGAATACCATTTAAAAACTCAAAGATGATATACAAACAAAATACTCAGTCACAAGAAGTTTTTGACACAATGGTATCTTCTCTGTTTCTAGATCAAGGATCTAGAGTATGTTTCCATTCATTGAACAATACCCAAATATGACCCAATTTCTAAGGGAAATTCCCACAAAATAACCAGTAAACATGCTCTCATAAACTAAGCAAGAATAGTCATGAGTCAAGAGGAAATCTTATTTCGGTATATTTTTAAAAATCATTAAACCAATACCCAACTATGAATAAAATATAATCATAGTTTTAGATATTTTCATGAGGGACCTATAATCATATGTCAATAAAATCATTTAATAGACATACAATTACTCTAGATGAATAACTAGAAAAGGGAGTGAAATTCCATGCCTTTTTTATTTTGCATGATTCCTTTCTAATTTTGCACCTGCCACTCTAAGGAAAGTTCTTCACAATACAATCCAACAGAAATCAAGGATACAAACCATAGACCCTTCTCAGTCATGTTCTTATTTAAATAATCCCCTGAGTTATTCCCCCAGATAATTTCCTTAAAAAAAATCCATTTATATAATCCTCTAGACACATGTAACAAGTACCATTCACTCCAGTAGGAATTTCACTTTATTTCCTTGAAAAATACTAATCGCACATCTTAAAACTACTTGAATCTATAAAACCTCATGCAAGAGCTATAAGGTAGCTAAAAATGACGAAGGATTTGAACAAAAAAAGCATCAAAATACACCCCATGCATAATGGTAGTGTGTTGAGGAAGCTTCAAGATTCCCAATGCATTTAATTGTATTTATGTTTGTAGAGCCATGTAAGTGGTTTTATTAAATTTTCTATTTTTCCTACTCTAGGATGGCAGTGGAATCAAAACAGAGAAATCTAAGACTCTCTCCAAGTTTTCTTCACTAAATTTATTCACATTGTTAGTTAAATTGACCAACTTTAACTATTTATCAGACTATGAAATTCCCAAAAGTAATCAAAGGCCCAAGATACGTGATAATATTTGACAATATGCATGGTGTTTAAGACTTATGGAGCATTATACCCCTTTTTGTTTCACTAAATGGTCTAAGACTCAATAATGATGTTAGAATTATCGTTTTCTCAAGTCAAGTTATGTGTTTGGGATGTTGGCTTACCAAAGTAACAATGATGCTTATCAATCCTAAAATGTCCCTTTTTACCTTAATCATGGTTTTATTAGACAACCAATGAATCTCAAGATAGTTCAAGTTTAGTAAAAAATAATACCAACCAATCAACCTTCATTCCAATTAATTATCGTAACCAAAGATATCATAGTCACTAATATGCCATGGAATCAATTATACATCTTAAGGAAAAACAAATTAAGGTCTATGAACCCTTTTTAATCAAACAATATATTGTTTAACCTCCTTGTTATTCAAATTACAGAAGTATAACCAATCATAAAGTTAACCTCTAAATATGAAGTCACGATACATCAAGTTTTCTGATCCCTTTCATAGTGATCGATCACTTACCTAAAAAATAGAACATTGCGTGCAATGACCGGTTAAGTAGATAATCATGAACAATAACTGAATCAACATATTATTTACAATATAATAATTTGCATTTTCCTTAATAATTAAAATACCATTAAGTAAACCTTTAACTTTACTTGAGGATTACAAATTCTACCTTGTACTACTGCAGGCCAATGATCATCCAAGTATCAAAAGAAGTTAGTATCTTTCAAACATTCATTACTAAAACCTAAAAATACTTTACGAGAGTGTATGTATTACAACCATTAATTTTTGCAAGTGAGATGAGAAATAAATTTAATAACAGGTACAGAAACCGGGAAATATACCCCAAAAAGGTAAGAACATACAAACAGTAAGAAAAACAAGGAATTTCCATAAATGCTAACTATTTTACGAATGTTGGGGAACAAGTTTTATTACGTGGTTGTGCATAAATGTACACATTCATGTGTATATAATTTTCAAGATATACATACGTGTGTGCAACTGCATACCTAACTACGTTATAAGGCTTATTCTCTTGCCTTCGTGAACCATTTTTCATTTTATGACTTATCATAATGACTAAACAAACTAAATTTGTGGGATGTGAAAATTTCTTGCATGGCCATTGGGGAAATGCATTTCTCTCTTACCTACAGAGTTGAAGCTATCCTTCCACTCAAGGTGGAACTTCCTTCACTTTTTGTATATCTCTATGACATGATTTTGGATGAGGAAATCCATGAGGCACACCTTTATGAACTTGACATCCTTGAAGAATGACATGATCATTATTATACTCACAATCAAAAGCAAAATCAACACATGATTGTGCAACTCAATAAAGTTTTTCATCCAGGTAATTTTGACATGGGTAATCTTGTTCTCAAACTTTACTACACCCATGACAAAGAAGGAAAATACACTCAAAATTGGTGGGGTACTTACCTCATCAAGGATATTATCAGCCCTAACACATATTTCCTTCAAACCAATGCAATCCATATCTTCCAAAAACCAACAAATTCCCGATTTATAAAAAAAATTATCTCTTGAAGGAGCTTGAGAGTTCTAGTACTCAATTACCCTCTCTTTTTTCTCCTTCTCAAATTCACTATTTCATCAACCTTATTCTTATCTCTATGATAATTTAAATATCATAAACTCTTTCACCCTAGCCTTTACTAGTGGATTACCATGCTCTTATGCATCCTCAGTTAAGCTCATGGTCTTTCTTGTATATTTCTTTCTTTCTTATAGCATCTACCCCATAGGTTTTGTGCAAGTTTAACTCTTTTTATTCACCCTTTTAGCTAATCATCCATGTTCTAGTTTATGTGTACCTTTAGGTTTCATGACAATTTCCCTTTGTAGCTTCTACCATACGGTTTTTTGTGTTTTTTAGCATTACTACCAGCCACTTGGCTTTTACCTCCATGACATTATGGCATTCACGACATCCATTCCATAGGCCCTTAGCTAGGTGATTTATGTCTTATTTTATTAATGATCCTCTATTGTTTGTTTTCAGTTCTTCTTCTCTAGGGTTCTAAAAGTGTGGTTTGAGCCCGCACGTGGTAGGAAAAATAACACTATCAGGTAAGTATTTGTGAGTATATTTCATTTTTTAGCTATTTCTTTCAGCATTCACTTTTATTTTCAGTGTTAGGTGTTGTTCTTTCTACTAACTACCCCATGTTTTGCTATTGTGTCATGCAGTAATCGATGGCTAGGGTATATGTACATGATATGAAATTTAGAGATTATCTAATATAAAATAGTATTAAATACATTAAATAATTATATAAATAAATAAGATACATGAAACAATGTTGTAGAGGACAAATATAATAAAAACACTATATTATTGGTTCAAATAATTTTGGAGAAATTACATGGTGAGTGATCTTACAATATATAAGAGAATGAAATCCTTAATAAAAGGATTCAAACCCAGTCTTCAATCATATATTCACTTTCATCTCCTATAATCACTCCTAAACCCAACAATATCTCACATAACTCTAAATAGTTGCGTGAATTGCTTAATAAAAAAACTCACAACTAATATAATTCAACCTATATTATCAATAATGAGTTGTTATATAAATCATATTAATAATATTACATGATTTTATTTTCCCTACACAAATATGATATTAATATCACAATATTAATATCTCACTAAGATGCTAATGTAATATTTGAATATTAAATCTAACCCTTACAAATAAATATATGAGCACTAATCCTAAGATTATTCCTAACATTCCCCCTAGTACGAACATGGGGAAAACATTATTTAGTACCTGCTCATGTTTTACATATGGTTTTATAGATTTCCTAACCAACAACCACAATAATAAAATGTTTTTTAGTGGAGCCAATAACCACTATGTATATGCTTTTCTAGTGGAACCATCAACCACTCTATATATGGTTTTCTATTGGAACCAACAACCACACTGTAGAGGTTTTCTAATAGAATAAAAAACTCCTAAGAATGTTTTTTAATGGAACCTGCAACCATAAAAAGGTTTTTTTAAGAGAACCAACAACTCACAAGAAGGTTTTCTAATGGAACTAGCAACCATTTCATATCATCATACATATTTAGTTCACATCACCTTCTTACATTCAAGGGAAAATACAAGAAATTTCTCACACATTACAATTTTGAAAAATAATGTACCATATTTTCTTATTTTCATAAAATTAAAAATTAAAAAACACAACAAAAATAAATGCCACAAATTCATTGTGTGGTCCCGTCACTTGTGACTTCCAAAATGTCACTAAATAACCTCCTTCCTCCATCCTCTAATATTTGTTTTTAAACTTAGAAAAAATTCCTTTTAAAGATTATTTTGAAAAATTCTCCCCTCAATTTGAACTTGGAAATATTGAAAAACTTATTGAGAATGTAGGAAAAATCTCATTATTTTTTTTACACAATGATCGTGGGAGACGAGAGAGAATAGTTAACAATTGGAAATAGAATTTCTATTTTTCCATAATGTCCCTATCAATCGACAGAGTAAAATAATCATTGGAAGGTCTGGATAAGAAAAGGTTTATGTGATGTGTCACGAACCCAAAATTGAAAACACAACGACGAAAGCTCCAAAACTCTCAAGATCTACATCCTTGGAGCCATTATTTTGTCCTTTTGCAACTGAGGCTTGATAGCTCACCCTCACCTGCTCTTATACCATTCTAGGTGATAGGACCCAAGAAATTGAGAAATAGAGATCTAAAATAGGTAATTTACATTCAATAATTGTATACAGCAAAAAGATACATGAAATAATGGATAGAGGAAAAATATATCACTATATTATTGATAGAGGTAATCTTGGAGAAATTTCTCCAAGGTGAGTAGATTAAAATATGAAGAAAAATCTATATCCTTAATACTCAAAGGATTCAAACCCAATATTTCAATCATGCAATATCTCACAGTATCTTGGCAATGGATAATCAGTCCCAAAACCCAACAATATCTCATTCAAATCTAAATAGCTACATGAGTTGTTTATTCAACAAAATCACAAATAATTTAATTCAACCTATATTATTAATAATGAGTTGTTAGATAACTCATATTAATAATATTACATTATTTTATTTTTCCAACAAAAATATGTTATTAATATCACAATATTAAGATCACTCCTAATATGATTTCAATGATAATATATGAATATTACATCTTACCTTTAAAATTGAAATATGTGAAACTTTATCCTAAGATTATTCCTAACATTCCCCCTATGCATTACATGGTAAGAAAATCTATATGTACCTGTCATGTTGGATATGGTTTTATAGATTGGATAAATCAATGACAACATAGAAGTTTTTCTAGTAGAATCAAGCAACTCAAGCTCTATATATGGTGATTTAGTGGAACCATCTACCACTAACTAATATCATGGTTGTCTAACCTGGAATGAGCAACCACACTATAGAGGTTTTCTAAAGATTTACAAACTCCCAAGAATTGGTTCTTTTAATGGAACTACCATATGATCAAATAAGCTTGAATATAGAATGAAAACAGGACTGACAAGATAGGTTTTCTAATGGAACTAGAAACCATTTCATAGCAACATACATTTTTAGTTCACATCACCTTCTTACATTCAAGGTAAAATACAAGAAATTTCTCACACATTACAATTTTGAACAGGAATTTACCATCTTTTCTTATCTAACCATTAAAACACCTCAAAAAATTGCCAAAAACTCATTATGTGGCCCCGTCACTTGTGAATGAGTTTCAGAGAGTTTGATTAAGCCTATGGATTCCTTTATTTCCTCCTTCAGAGAATCTTGAATGTTTGCTTTTAAAACTCATTAAAAATTCATTTTGAAGCTTAGTTCGAATACAATTCATGAATCTGGAATTTTAACTGGAAGAACTTTTAATCTTAGTGATAAGTTGTCATGGAAGTCAGACTGATGTATTTATATATGAAGTGAAACATCGTAAGTGTGTGTAGTGTGTGTCATGTGTGTGATTGTGTGTGTGTGTGTTGTCTGTGTGTGTGTTTTGGTGTGTGTGTTGTCTGTGTGTTTGTGTATGTTGTGTGTGTGTTAATGTGATCCCTTATGAGTGAAAAGGATGTGAACATTTAATTACCTTCCAGTGATCTATGCTTTTCATGAATGATTTCCTTTGATTTAACGGAAGCTCCAAACCTCGTGCAAATCTACTATCCTATGAAGGCCATTTATTTGTCCTAAAATTACTGGCTGATGAGATCTTATTAATACCATGTTTTGATGGATTAGATCATGTGTAAATCTATTATCTAAGCGTGACTCAAATTCCTCCATGATTGCATATTTTATAATATTGAACAATTGAAATTAAACACATGAAAAGATAGGTTAAGAGGATCAATACTGTCAAGAATGTATTATTTAGAGAAGTAATTTTAAATGGTGCTTGTAGCAAGTTGAACTTAACAATATATAAAGAATTGTATGTAAAGAGGATTGTATGACCCAATATTTGATCCTACATTAGGTGATGAGAATGAGGGTAAAATAGAAGAAGAATGAACTAAGAAGTGATCACAATATGTTGTTCAGAGACAAAATAGCCTAAGTGGTATAAATTATTGTGAAGTAAATTCTCAAGTAAGGGAGTTGAAGATTCCTTGTAAGTAAATTATAGAACAGTATGACTAAATTTGGGAGTTGGAGCTTCCATGCAAGAAGCTTACCATAAACTTATATTAATCACCTCATTACATTTCTAAATTTATTTTTCCACACAAATACATAGTTATCTTGAAACACCACTGGTGTAATTATTTTCCATCTAAACCCATGTTGACAACTCATAAATATGTGTAGTACTAATATAGGACACTTATTCTAAGTTAGATCTCTAGTTTCATGTGGGTTTTTTTCCCTATCTTGTTTTCCCCACATTACATAGTATGTTCAGATGTGTTTTCCTCTCCACTCTCTCTAGAATGTTATTAATGTCAATGCTTTAACATGGTATATTTTTTCTAGTGGATGGTTGAATAATTGCAAATGTACATAAAGTTTAAACAAACACAGATTCAGGCCCCCTCTCAGTGTTCTGAAATTTCCAAAAATTACCAAAAGGAAATTAATGAAGAAAAAACCATAGAGGTTCATATACTAAGAGAGCCTCTTATCTCATCAAGGGGATTATCAAATGGGGAAGGAATTAAAGCTATGGATTATTCAAAGTTGAAATCCTTCAAACGAGTTCACATCAAATCCTTTGACATTCACTAAGTATCTTCAAATCCTATACACATTAGGGAAATCACATAACTAATAAAGAACTCAGGATTATCTTCTCTATCCTGGTTGGACGACTCACTTAGCTTAAATGTATTCCTTCCATATTTTGCATCTCCTTTGCATACCTTTTACAATGTTCTAATATATTGCATCATATATCTATTTTGAAGTTAAATGTTAATTTCTATCTATACATGAATATACTCTATGTTGCAGGTTTCCTTTGGAGCATACATGCATATATACACCAAAAAGGCCCTATGGTGAAGGTAAAATTTGTGTGCAAATTCAAATATGTATTTCCTTACAGCATACATAATTTCAATTACACACTTTATTGGGTGTAAATTTATGCATATAAAATTTGGTTCTTGTTCATATGTAATGCCCCATTTTACCATGTATTATTGCTAAGATAAATGCTCACATTCAAATTTCAATTTTATCATATCTCTATCCATTCTATAAATTGATTATGTTTACACTACTCTATTGTATCCTCTAATCTTTCTTTATCCCCAAGCACATCGGCCTATCACCCAAGTGTTGGGCACTCACCCAAGGCACACATGGGTGCCGAGCCCCTCCTTTATGTGAGCCTTGTGAGAATGTTCCACCATTAATGGAGGAAAGGTTTGCAGAACAAGAACACATGCATTTAATCTAATACAGAGGTAGTAGATCTAGTTCTAAGCATAAATGCTCCATGAGATAAACATAAACATCACAACAACATAATGGAAATAGATCTAAACCATGAATAACATGAAAGCACACTAGGGTTTAGTCCATAAACACAAATACACAAAACAAAGCTCCATATATTGATTAAATCCATTTACAGTAGCCATATTACATCAAACAGGGTCATCTCAGACCATATACATCATGAAATAACATTCCAACCCTACAAAACTACTCTGAACAGAGATCCTAGCTATGCTTTCCCATTACAACCCTTGTTCAGACCCGAGCACATACATATATGCCTAGTAACAACATTCTTGCAACACTTCCTTCCAACCTCTCTCTTCTTCTCTCCTCTTTTTATTTCAGACCCAAGCACTCCTTTAAATAGAATCTGGATTCACCACCATAGTTTCACCCATGAGAAGATCACATGCCAAGTGGAAGTGTGGTCCTCCATGATCGATCGAGTGCTTATGCCAGCTTGCAAAGGCCTCCACTAACTGTAATGATCCTCCTGGGAATATTCCCTACATGGAATATTCTTTTCTTGACCTCCAAGGCTCCAGGATGGCACCTTATCCATTCATCACACCTACTCAGGCCCTCACGTGTTTCTCCTGTGACACCACCTTCAAAATGTGGCTAAGTCCCCAAACCCTCTTCTGCTTCCATGCCAACCTCTTCTCCTGCGCACCTTTCCTTAAGCACCTTCTTACTTGATTTCCTTGTGCACGCATGCTCCTTCTGCCTTGGGACTTAGTCAATTTAGGGCCCAACATTACCCCACACTACGCATGTTATCCATCCCTAGAAACACTCTTCTCTTTCACCAAAGAATAAAGAATAGGAGAAATGAAATAATCTACAATTGAATAAAGAAATGGAAGAATAGAGGGATCCTGCTACTGCTGCATGAGGAGTGGGAAGTCTTTTTTCATGGATGCTTCAATTTTATCCCAAGCATCTACCTCACCCTGCACATGTTGAAGTAAATCACCCACCAACATGCTAACCTCATCAAAAATTAGTTCATCTCCCTTAGCCTTCAGCGTATCTATGATGTTTTCCATCTGCTTGCTAAGGTCACCCAACACATCCATCCTGCGAGTGACTTGGGGGTACAATTCCTTCAGTTTATTTTTAATCAAAACCCTCAAGGTTTTGATCACCTCTGAACTTCTTCTCAACCTATGCCAAGATGTTATCTTGCTCCACCCTATTGCCCTTGTTTTTCTCTTGAATTTCCTTTAAATCCACCTCATGGGTAGAAACCAATATTCTTGCTACTCTATCTCTTTTACCACAATTATCATACATAACTTTGATCATTTGTGTTGCTGTCATCATTGAGGTAAGGAGCTCGTAGTACCGAGTTATTGTCTCCCCAATCTTCAAATTTTCTTCTTCCTTTTGGTGCACAATCACCTCTTCTGCCAACTCCAATGCAAGTGGTTTCCTCTCCATGGTGAGTATACAAATCAAGTCTTCCAAGTAGTGCATGGTCAACTCATACTTCTACTCAGGAGGGGCCAGGTCTGGGTGCTTTAAGATAATGGCATTTGAAATAACCTCTACCTTTTTGTAGACTTCATGCACCTTCACCTTTTCATCCCTCAGCTCCCAATTTAACTCCACATTGATCAATTCCTTCTGTTTTATTTCCCTATCCCTCTCAATGATCTCCTCATTCTTTTTCCCAAGCTCATCCTCCAAGACTCTTATTCTATCATTTCTGCTGAAAATTCCTTGCTTCCACCTCCACTAACACTTTGTTGAGCACATTGCAAACTTTCTCATCTGACAACTGTTGGGCATTCACAAGAGGGTTTATTCCCTTGGCATCTGGTGTCTTCATCAATGCATCACTATTAACCTCAAACTCAGGCTCATCAACATGGGACTCAAAATCCCAGGATAGCATTTTCCTTGTGCGCGGGTATGCACCCTCTTCATCAAAAGAAGACCAAGAGAGGAGTTGGTCTTGTGGGAACTATGCTTTGGAAACATGTGCATGTGCAATACCTTGTTTGGATCATTAATGTAAGTCATGGCATGTGTTCTTGTACCCACTACTATGCCCTTCCACCTATGTGCACTACCTTGGGGAAACTTACTACTAGGATGGGATCTATACCCATGCTTCCATACTCTTTCCCTACACTCACACTCTCCTCTACTTCCTTTAGCACTTCCTCGGCATTGTGCTCTACCTCATGCTCCACCAACTATTGTATAATACCCACCACCTCCTTCTCTATTGTGTCATCTATCTACTCTCTAGTCAGGGTCAGGGTCTTCTGAGCATGCATGTCTACTTCCTCACTTCCTCCTTTGTTATGGGTGCCCTCCCCATCCCCATTCTTCTCTTCATCTATATCTTCATCAAACTCATGTATATTGTGAACAGGAGGACTCTTACCTTCATCATGTTCTTCATCCTCTTCCTCAGAGTCATCACCCTTCATGATCTTTGTCTCCTCTAAGTCTAAACCTTACACCAATTTCTGCTTCTTCTTTTTTGGTGACTCCTCTAACACATGGGACTCTTATTTTTTTGGTAACTCTTCCCTCTCAGGAGACTCCTTTTCCATGGACTTCTTCCTGCAAGTGTAATTTCTTGTGCTCATGTCATATTCTTGTGACCCCATAGTCTGAACCATATGCATGCTCGACACCTTTTCTATCAGAGTCTCCTCTCATTCCCTCTTTCTTTATTACCACTTTCTTCCTCCTGGTGGGGTCTTCTGGGATAGATACATCATCCTCAACATAAGCACCCTTTTCAAATTTGGGCCTTAGATGTACATACACCCTTGTTTTCATTCTCCCTGTAAATAGGAAATGTCACCAGTTTCAACATATGTACGTCATAAGAGACATACTTGTCAACATATGCATGCTTCTTGGGATACACCAGCGTTCAGTGCAGCTCATGGTAATCCTGATCTACTACACTTAGATCAAATCTAAGTTTCTTCACCTCCTTAAACTGATTAACCATGCTCTAAAAGTATTGCACTGTGAAAGAGAAGGGAAACTTACACCAAGGGCTCTTGGTGCCATCAGTCAAAGTAAACCTGTCGATACAAAAGTGTTGATACACAAAAAACTTAGCCTCTCCATCCACCAATGTCAGAAATTGTTCAGGAATTCTCCACTCTACCCCAAATGCATCACACATTCATTTGTACCACTTCTCCAAGTGTGCCTTATGAGAAACCATCATCGTGTCACAAGTGTAGGCTTCAAATATTTTAGCAGGGGAGGGGTCCTCATCTGGGTACTCCCAAACATATTTATCCAGCCCATCAGGCACTCCAATTTCTGAAAACACAATGGTGAGAAGGACATTACCATACATAATCTTTTCTCCATCATGTGCGGCATCTATGATCTCCTCTGTGATAAAGGATGAAAGGTTGTAGATTGTTCCCTCTGAGATCTTGTGGAAAACATTCAACCAACTCTTGTTTACCTGTGTCCACCTCTCTTTCCCATTCAACTTTGTGACCAAGTGTGTGGCCATCCTCATGACAGGGTCGGTGATCACAGAGATATCAAAATAGCATGAACCCTTCTTGTACTCATATGTCACAACTATCTTCTTGATGGCCTCCTTGTCACACAAGTCATCATCTAGCGGCTCTCCTTCACAGATAATGCCAGTGTACTTGGAAATCAGCTGAGGAGTTATGCACATTCTTCATCCTATGAAATAAAAGTGATCCTCATGCACATGCATGACATCAGCCATTGGTATAACCTTTTGGGCTTTCCAAAATAGGGCAGCTCATAGAGCTGCAAGAGTCCAGCCTTCTCCAACTTGGTTTGCACCTCATCGTCATACACAGGTTTTCCATCCTATGTCCTCCTTCCCATGGGGTGAACCAACTCCAGTGTCATTTCTTTTTCAGTGGTGCTTGTCCTATGGTTGTAGTCACTCATGACCATCTTGCGTATGTGAGATACCCATTCCTTCCCTAACAACATGCCATCTGGGTACTGCATCTCTACGTACCACTGTTCATTAAAACTTGGTCGAAATGGCTAGTTTTTTTTCCCTTGCCTTTTCCCTTCTTTGGTGAAACATTAGATCCCTTCCTTGGTGTTATTTCTTCTTGCCCGGTCCTTGTAAGCTCTTCCTTCCTTCTTTCCCTAAATCTTCTCATTCCTGCAGCTTTACTCCTCTATGAAAACTCCTCCAAATCCCATGCCCTAGCTCTGTAAACCCTAACCTGGAAAGTGTTCCTTCCACAAGATGGTGTAACACCCACAGGAATCCTCCAAACACACTTCTTCACCCATGCCCATGTACTCCCTTTCCACTCTGGTTCAAAAATCCATTGAATCTTCTTCTACGCACACAAATTTCCACAATTTTTCTTCACAAGGATGCCCTAGTTCGCAAGAGCTCTTCAACACAAATGCAAGGTAAAAGAATAACTCACCCCCAACCTTCTATTTATAGATTTTTTTTTTCCCACACAAACTCCAATGCCACCTACCAATGTACAAATGCATTAAATTCAGCTTTTTCCAACGACATCCCTCCACATGTTTTTTCCAGCACTTTCCCTCCATGCATCAAACTCACACAAAAATTTCCACAACCTTCTGGTGCAAAGACTTCTTTGACAACAGACTAACTTGTGCACCCCCCATGCCAAAGTATGTCAACCTTTGTCCTTTACCAAGTTCTTTCCTTCACCTACCTCATGTTGCTCCTGCACTTTTTACCCTTGTACGTGGTTTTCTCAAATCCTTTTGACACCATTCTTCTCTCATGAACACTTCTCTGCTACGCACCTTTTCCATCCCATGCACTTTTGATTTCACTCACTTGGGCCACCTATGCACATTGCTCCCAACACTTCTCCTTACCACATTTTTCACAAAGTTCTCTTTTTGACACTTCCACCCCACACTAAATAGATGTGTGGTCCTCTACATAAAAACCCTTTTAAAAAGTAACTGGCTACCAGGTGCACAAGTATGCCCACAACAAACCAAACAAAAGACAAAGCAAAGCGACGAAAAAGGGAAACACAAAGAAAGGAAATTGCATTAAGGGAAATCCTAATCTAATTGGCAATACTGCCTTATTTACAAACACAAAGAAGACTTATTTGTAGTAGGGCTTCAACCTAATCCCATTAAAGTAACCAGGAAACCTTGTTCCATCAAGTGCCTCTAATCGGCAATCGCCTGAATAAAGTATGTAAGTGATAATGTATGGCCCCAACCAATGCATTTTAAGCTTCCCAGGATGGCGCATAAACTTAGAATCATACAGAAGGAACATCTTCCCAACATCAAACTTTTTATTCTTGACGTGTCTATCATGCCATGCCTTCTGCCTGGATTTTTCCATTTTCTGACTCCATCATGCTATTGGCTCGTCTTTCATCCAACTCCATAACTTATCAATGTGCTCCTCTAATGCTTGTTCATCAGCTAAATCCTCCTACACACAAATACACAGTGATGGAAACATAAATTCAGCCGGTAACACAGCCTCCATGCCAAACACCAATTAAAATAGTGTGGCCTTGTTTAGTCATTTATAAGTTGTCTCATATGACCATAACATGACAGAAACTTTATCATCCCAGTCCTTTCTCCCAACATCACAAATCTTGGTCAATGTGTGACTCAAAATTTTGTTAAAAGCTTTCACTGTCCCATTAGCTTGTGGGTGATAAGGGGTAGTCTTGTGATGGGCCACCATGAACTCAACCAACAAGATTATAACTATCTCATTTAGAAAATGAGTACCCCTATCACTCATTAAACTCAACGGGCATCCATACCTATTGATTATATTCTCCCAAAAGAATCTAGTTGTTGTCATGGCCATGCAATCCTTCATAGGCACCGCTTCTGCCCACCACGTAAGATAGTCTGTACATGTAATGATATAGCGTGAACCATGTCCTTCACATGACTAGGGTAATAGGGCCTATGAAGTCAATTTCCCACTTCTTGAATGGCTCTGCACTAGCGATAGGCCTTAATGGCATTTCATATCTTTTCCTAGGTTTACCAAGGCACTGGTAATGGTCACAGACCTTGCAATACTTGATAGATTCCTTGTAAACCATTTCCCACAAAAGGCCAGCTAAAAGGATCTTGCACATGGTCACATTCCCCATATAGTGTCCTCCTACAATTCCACCATGAGCCTCTTCCATGATTGCATCGTGCTCATGCTCTAGCACACACCGACACAAAACCTCATCACGACCTAGCTTGTATAAGTCTCCACCAATTAACATATAGGGCATGACACGTATGGCTAACTGCTTCCTTTCTAATGCCTTCATCCCTTCTGGCACCCCACCCATTCATAGGAACAACACAATATCTTCCAAGTCAGAGGGTGCACACTGCAGCCTGAATAACTGTGCATCTGGCATCATATCCTCAATGCTCTGTGCATCCTCACCTGAAGTAATTCTTGACAAATGATCAGGTCCCAAATTATTTTTCCCTGGTTTCACCACAACCATAAACTCAAACTCCTAAACAATAGTATCCAATGACATATGCGCCCTTGCAAAACGGGATTGTTCACCAAGTACTTTAATGCCATGTGGTCTATGTAGAAAATAAAAGGAGTTGCTAGTAAATATTACCTAAACTTGTGCAGTGCATAGATCATTGATAATGCCTCGCACTCTGTGGTGGTATAATTTTGTTCTAGCTGGAGTAAGCTTCCTAATAGCAAAACACAAGGGATGATCAACAATCCCTTCTCTAGGTTGTGCTAAGACTGCTCCAATCACCATCCAGATGCATCAACATGCACATGAAAAGGCTTATCCCAAGAAAGAAAGCGCAAAATGGGCGCATGTGGTAAGCTTTTCCTTCAACGTGTCAAATGCCACCTGTTGCACCTCTCCCCAATAGAACTTACTTTTATGTTTCAATAACTCTTCCAAGGGCACAAAAATCTGGGCATATCCCTTGATGAATTTCCTATAGTACCCTGTATGCCCTAGGAACCCACGCACCATGCTTTGACTGGTAGGCTCCTCTAATCCCACTATAACAAAAACCTTTGTGGGGTCTACCAGTAAGCCTTCTTTGCAAATAATGTGTCCCAACAACGTGCCAAAAGGAGTGGCAAAAACACACTTCTTAATATTCAGGGAGATGCTCAACTACCTGCATCTCTCAAACATCATCCATAGATTGTCAAAATGGTCTTTTACTAATCCATAAACCATCCAGTCATCTAGGTAGACTTGAAGAAACTTGTGAATGAAGTCCTGAAATGCTTCAACTACAATGCGTGAAAACACAGCAAGCACGTTCTTCAGTCCAAAAGGCATTACCGTATAGGAAAAAATTCCCCATAAAGTGGTGAAATTTGTCTTCTCTTGGTCTTCCTTTGCAATTCAAACTTGGTGATATCCCAAAAACCCATCTGTAAATGAATAGATCTCACACCAAGCTACTCCTTCCAGGATCTCCTCAGTGAATGGGGTTGGGAAAGGATCAATTACACATACTGCATTCAAATCCCTATAGTCAACACAAATCCTTATTCTCCCATCCTTTTTGATACTAATGACCATCGGGCTTACCCATTCAGATTCTTCAATGGCTTCTATGATCCTAGATGTTATCATCTTATCAATCTCCTCCTTAACTTTGACACGTAGATTCAGATTCATCCTGTAAGGTCTCTTCCGAATCAGGTGCACACCATCCTTTAACTTGATTCTCATTTCTCCTAGTGAGGGGTGAACTCCTTTAAGTTCATGGTACCCACATGGAAACAAATCCTGAAAATCACACAGAAGCTCAATAATCTTTGAGACCTCCTGGTCTGTCCAGTAGTCCCCAATAATAGCTTCCTTTGGTTCCACCTCCATACCAATGTTAACCTTCTTTGTCTTCAATGGCTTGTGGTAAACACATGCTTTCTCATCAGCACTATCTAACACTTCATGCATACCTTCTGTATGGCTAACATCCAAGTTCTCCACCTCTTCATCATCTATCAAGTAGACCAACTTTCCTTTCTCTTTCTCCAGGAAGGCACACTCAAGTTGTATTTCCTCTTATTCTTCCTCCACGAAGCATGCCCCCAACTCTGGTTCACCTAATAGCTCTAGAATCCTTTCCTCCACCATGGCACTGTCTCCCAAGGTAAGGCACTTGACTACCTGCAACACCTCATTCACTGATGGCTTAGTACTCTGATATTCAAATATTTGAACAAGATCCACCATCAACTCCTGCTCAGTTCCCTATGTCTGACACTGCAACTCTGAATGAATATACCATGCACGTGCAAACCTTGTAAGGTGGAATAGAACTTATGCACCCATAGGGAAGGAGGTAAAGATTCCACACCTCCCATTCAAGTCTTCTCACACTCCTGAACATGGCATGAAGTGGATCCCTTCCCATCATAGTAATAAATCTGATAAGGTGCATTGCTTCGGAGAAACCTAACAGAGAGCATGATTCTCACTTCACCCACTCTAGAAGATTATCTCGATGTGTCACCCACCAACGTGTTGTTGTCCCACACAAAGTATAGGTAAGCATATTCCTTCTCTCCACTTGACACTTCCACTGGGTCTCCATTTCACACAGAAAGACATCAGGGTTGGCTTCCCTAGTGTACCATGGCAACTACCTTCCTCCCAAGTGCCTAACTGAGCATGTTCTGACAACTCGAGTCTCAGTATCCTTCAGATGCCTTCCAACCAACTCGTATGTCCCATGCACCTAGTTGTCACAAGAAATGTTGGTTGTATCACTTATGGACTGTGCATCATCCCATTGAATGACCCCTTCCTTTGATGGTTGAATGAACTTCAGGTCCCTGATGGTGCACACATATATCTTGTTTAAGTATTCTTCACCCAATGGCTCCACATACGGCGTAGACCATCCATCAGTCAGTGGAATGATCACACACTCTTCCTTGTTCTCAAAACTGATGTATCCCTTATTGAAATGCAAATCAACATTGTTTGCATAGCACCAAGGGTGCCCAAGTAATGTTGGGAAACTATCAGCCTCAGCAAGCTCTAGGACCTCAAAGTCTCCAGTAAACTTTTCCCCTTGAATAGTAATGGATGCACCTTTTAACACCCCTAGAGGCATGGCCTTTTTCCTGTTAGCCATGTACAACACATTCAAAGATGGTTGCAATGGGGGCCTCCCCATTTGATTCCATGCATCTAGAGTAAGGACATTGACCTCCATGCCTGTGTCAATCAATATATTACTCAGGAGCCACCCATCAACAACTACATTCAGTGTGATCTCCTTGTCATAATCAATGTTGTGAGGAGGTAGGTTAGCATGTAAGACTTGTCTCTCACACCTCCTCTAGCATGCATGGTACCTTCTCCCTCATCCATTCTCCCAAAAGAGGAATAATGTTCTCCTGTAGCAACATTTGACACACTTCCCTAACCTCATCCATATCCTGCTGAGGAACCTCAACACTCTTCTTCTGTTCCAACTGGCATGATTGCTCCTTCAGACACTGGATTTCTCCTTGCAAACTCCTAATCACCTCCATGGTTTCTTGGTACACTTCCTTCTGGTGGGTAGGATCAGGATATTTCCCATGTAACACTTCTTCTCTTGTGATAAGGGGCCTCTACTTTGGTTCCTCTCAGGCATGTGCAGCCTCAGCATGCATGTAGTGACCAAAACAGGCTCTAGCTCAGAGTTAAGCACTACCCTCGACATCCATTGTGGGTCGGTCCTCTTTACACTCACCATCCCCGTGCCTTTTTCTTTCTTCTGACTCTTGCTCATGTGGTCATACAACTCTAGGAACTCTTCATAGTTGTGCTTCTTTCCACACCATGAGCATTGCAACAAGTCTAGGGCACTCACGCTTGTAGTGTTCAGTCGATCCACAATTGTAACAGGTCCCACGGGGAAATTCACCTCTTCCTCCACAACCGTTATGACCTCTGAAACCTCCAAAAAAACCTCTTCCTTGACCTCCTCCATCCGCACCCTTCATACTAATGATCCTATGCCTTAGAACTGCTCCCAATGCTAGTCTGGCACACACCGAGATCAATGGCATCATGGATTTGGTCTATCAATCTGACAATCCTTGGTGTCATGAGTAGTAGAGGTGTAAATATTGCAATAACAAGACACATTCTTACAGATTGTGCACTTGCAACAATGGACATCTACTTACATCATGATCTCATGAAAAATTTCACAATCTACTAACATGGAATGCACTGTCTTTCATGGGAAACTATCCTTTATGTGTCCCTCTACTTCACAATCTTTGCACCATAAACCAATGTGAGTCTCATGAGATGAGGTCATTTATTTACCCTTAATAACTTTACTAACCCCAAGCATGCTGGCCTATCACCCAGTGGGTGCTAGGCACTCACCCAAGGCACACGTGGGTGCCAAGCCCATCCTTTATGTGAGATTTGTGAGAAGGTTCTGCCATTAATGGAGGATGATTTACAGAAGAAAGAGTACATTCACTTATTTAAAGAGGTAGAAAATGCAACTAGAAGATCTAACATTAGTGCATCACAAAAGATAAAGAACATTGCAAGAAGCATAATAAACTAGGATCTGAGCCATGATAAGTCAAATGACATGAGGGTTTACACCCTTAAGAAAAATATACAGAATGAACCCAAAGATATATTGATTTAACATAGTTCAGGTAGCCACATTACAGTCAAAAGGGTCATCTACGACCATATACAGTAAATGGTAGGGACTTAATTCTCGCAAATCCTTCCCCATATGAGATCCTAACTATACTTTTCCCATTTTAACCCTTATTACAAATCCTAGTGCCATACAGAGGTTTATGGCATCCCTTACAACCCTTAGCACTACGTGCTCTAAACCCTAGCATTACTGCAACACATTGTTACTCTACTTCTTATTCTTTATGTGTTCCCTTTGTCTCCCATTATCTCTTGCATTCTTCTATCTCCCCTCTTCTATATTCCTCTCTTTATCTCTCTATGTCTCTATCCTATTGTCTTTAGCCTGAGCATCTCTCTTTATAGGATCAACACCCACCACCATGCCTTCTCTCCTGGATAGATCACATGCCAAGTGTCGATGTGGTCCTCCATTGGTGAATGTTTATCCCTTTGCAAACCCTCCACTCTCTGCAATGATGTCTTCTAGGAATATTCCCTGCATGGAATATCCTTTTCTTGACCTCCAAGGTTCCAGGCCAGCACCTTATCCATTCATCATGCCTAGTTGGGTCTTCATGTTTTTCCTTAAGTGCCTCTAGAATGCCAAATATGGCTAAGTATTTTAAACCCATGTTCTTGCTTCCCATGCACGCCCTGGTTTCACTTAAACCCTTCTTAAACCCCTTTTTCCTGCATGCTTTCCCCTGAGTGCCCTTCTTCTCACTGGTCTTGCGCGCACACACCCTTTGGTACTTAGCCAATATTTTAGGGCCCAACATCACCCCACACTAAGCATGTTCTCCATCCTCAGAAACATCCTACTTCTTTCAAAGAATAAATAATAGTGGGACAGGGACAATCTGAATAAAGAATGAAAGAATGGAATAATCTGCTACTGTTGTAGGAGGAGTGGGAATTCTTTCTTTACTGTTGCTTCAATATTTTCCCAGGCATCCACCTCACTCTGTGCTTGCTGAAGTAGGTCACCCACTAGAGCACTCACCTCATCAAAACTCAATACATCACTCTTAGCATTCAGCGTGTCTACAATTCCTTCTAGTTGCTTGCTAAGATCGTCCAGCACATCCATTCTGTGGGTGACTTGGGGATATAGTTCCTTAAGACTGATTCTTAATCAAACCCCACAAGGTATCGATTGCTTCCAAATTTTTCTCAACTTTGGCTAGGATATTATCCCACTCTGCCCTATTTCCTTTGTTCTTTTCTTGAAACTCCTTCAGATCCACCTCATGCATAGCAACTAGTATGCTTGTTACCCTATCTCTGTCAGCACAATTGTCATAAACAACCTCATCCATTTGCATGGTGGTCTTCACAGTGGAAAGGATCTCAGAATACCAAGTAACTATCTCCCCGATCTTGAGTTTCTCTTCCTCCTTCTGGCATGCCAATGCCTCTTCTAATGATTCCAATGTGAGTGGCCACCTCTCCATGGTGAGGATGTGGGTCAGGTCTTCCAAGCATTGCATGGTTGACTCATATTTTTTCTCAGGTGGGGCCAGGTCTGGGTGCTTCAAGATTATGGCATCTGAAATAGTCTCTATCTTCTTATGGATCTCTCACACCTTTTCCTTTTCCTCCCTTAATTCACACCTTAATTGTGCACTGATCAGCTCCTCCTGCTTTAGCTCCTTGTCCTTTTCAATGATCTCTTCATTTTTCTTTTCAAGCTCTTCTTCCAGGACCCTTACTCTATCATTCCTCCCAAAGAGCCTCACCTCAACCTCCACCGATACCTTGTTGAGTGTGTTACAAACTTTCTCATCTGATAGTTGTTGAGCATTCACCAGAGGGTTTACTCCCTTGGTATCTGGTATCTTCATCAATGCCTCACAGTTGACCTCAAATTCGGGCTCATCAACATGGGACTCAAAATCCCAAGACAACATCTTCCTTGTGCATGGGTATGCACCATATTCATCAAAAGAAGACCATGCAAGGAGTTGGTTTGAAGGCACAATACTTTGGAAATGCACACAGTACCTTATTTGGATCATTGATGTAGGTCATCCCTTGTTCCTGTGCCACTACCATACCCTTTCCTCCTATGCATGCTACCTTTGGGAAGCTTACCACCAGGCTGGGATCTCCGCCCATGCTTCCATACTCCTTTTCTATGCTCTCACTTCCCTCTGTCTCCTTGAGAACTTCTTTGGCACTGCACTCCACCTCTTGATCCACCAAGTCTTTTATGATGCCTGTTACCTCCCTTTCTATGGCATCCTCTATCTACTCCTTGGTCAAGCTTGGAGTCCTTTGATCCTTCATGTTGACCTCCTCACTTCCCCCCTTTCCATGAGTGCCTCCTTCATCCTCATCCTTCTCTTCATTTCCCTCCTCTGACTCATGTACATCATACACAGGATGGTCCTAAGCCTCACCATGCTCTTCATCATCCCCATCACCCTTGTTAGCCTCCATGATCTCTATTTCTTCTGAGTCCACCTTTTCTGTTACCCTTTGTTTCTTCCTAATTGGTGATTCCAATATAGGAGACTCTTCTTTTTCTTCCTCTCTAGGTGACTCCTCTCTTTCTAGTGACTCTTCTTTTTCAGGGGGATTCTCTTTCTCTGGCACCTCTTCCTCAGGTGTCTTCTCTTTCTCTTCTATGGGGGACTTCTTCCTCCATGCATAGGTGCTTGGCCTTGCACCCGACTCCTACGTGCCTACAAATTACACTGTCTATGCACTTGGTGCCTTTTTCTCAAGGGCCTCCTCTCTCTCCCTTTTCCTTGGCATGACCTTCTTCCTTATGGTGGGGTCTTCTGGGATAGAGACATCATTTTCAATGTAAGCACCCTTCTCATACTTCAGGCCTTATGCGTAGGTATACCCTTGCTGTGGTCCTCCCAGTAACAGGAAATGTTACTAGATTCACCATATGTACATCATGGGAGACATACTTCTCCACATAGGTGTGCTTCTTTGTTTATATCAATGTCCAAAACAAATCATGGTAATATTGGTCTACCATGCTGAGGTCAAACCTTAGTTTCTTTTCCTCTTTGAATCTATTGACTCTGGCCTAGAAGTATTGTGTTGTGAAGGAGAATGGAAATTTACACCAGGGACCCTTGGCACCATCTGCTAGAGTAAACCTGCCAATAAAAATGTTGGTACATGGATGAATTCAGCTTCACCTTGTAGTAAAATAGGTAACTGCTCAAGGTATCCTCCACTCTACGTGTGAATGCATCACACATCCATTTATACCATTTTTCTAGGTGCCTTGTGGGTGGCCATCATGGTGTCACAAGTGTACTTCTCAAATATTTTGGCAGGGGAGGGGTTCTCATCTGGGTACTCCCACACAAATTTATCTAGCCCATCGGGCACTCCAATCTCTGAAAAGACAATGGTAAGGAGGATGTTACCAAACATGATATTTTCTCCATCACGTGTGGCACTGATGATTTCTTCTGCTATGAACACCGAGAGGTTATAGATGGTCCCCTCTGAGATCTTCTGGAAAATGTTCAACCAAGCCTTGTTGATCTTGTCCATCTCTCCTGCCCATTTAGTTTTGTGACCAAGCACATGGCCATCCTCATTATAGGGTCAGAAATCATAGAGATGTCAAAGTATCATGACCCCTTCTTGTAGTCATAAGCTTCAATAGTCTTCTTGATGGCCTCCTTATCATCCAAGTCATCATCAAATGATTCTCCCTCATAGGTAAGACCAGTAAATTTGGAAATCAGTTGGGGAGTTATCCACATCCTACATCCTGTGAAGTAGAAATGATCTTCATGTACGCATGACATTAACCACTGGTACAGTCACTCAGGCTTTCTGAAATAGGGAAACTCATAGAGTTGCAATAACCCAGCCTTCTCCATCTTCACCTTTACCTCATCATCATAGATAGGCATTCCATCTGGTGTCCTTTTGTCTATAGGGTGAACCAGTTCCAATGCCATCTCATTCTCTAGGTGCTCATCTGATGGTTGTAGTCACTTACGGCCATCTTTCTAACATGAGACACCCATTATTTTCCAAGCAACATGCCATCTGGATATTACATCTCCATGTACCATTCTTCATTGAAACTGGTGGAAACAACTTGTTTCCCTTTTCCCTTTCCCTTCTTTGGTGAAATGGTTGTTACTTTCCTTGGTGCCATTTCTCTATCGGGTCACTAAAAGTTCTTTCTTCCTTCTGATCCTGGCTCTTCTCAATTTTTTGGCTTTACCCTTTTGTGAAAATCCCTTCAATCATGTGCCCTAGTCATGGAACCCTAACCTAGAAAACTCTTCTTTACACAAGATGACGTATTCACTTGTGAGATTCAAAAACTTCTATGACCCTCTCCCTCATGCCCGTGTACTCTTTTCCACTCTGGTTCACTAATCAAACTAGCTATGCACTCAGATCTTCACAACCCTTTTTCACGCAACTTTTCTTCAAGGATGCCCTAGTTCACAAGAGCTCTTCGATATCACAAATGCAAGGTAAACAATAATGTACCCTGACCTTCTACTTATAGTTTTTTTTTGTCTTTTTCCACAATAAATGCCATGTCACCTACCAATGTACCTTTGTAATAAAGGTGGATTTTTCTTCTAAATCCAACCTTCAGAACTTTTACCCCCCCCCATGCCCAATCCTGCGTGAAAACTTCTACAACCTTCTGGCGTGTAAAAACCCTTACTGACCAAAGATCCTTATGCATGCGCTTTGCAGCACCAAAGGAACTTCTTCTGTCCTTACCCTGATTTTTGACATCACCTACCTCATGTTGTTCCTATGCTTCTCACCCTTGTACATGGTTTTTGTAAAGCCTTCCTGACACCAAACTCCTCATGTTCACCTTTTCTATGCATGCTCTTCCAAACTATGCACTTTTGATCCTTCAACCTGGGCCATCAAACACAACTTCTCTACCAGCTTCTAGTACTTTTTGGATCACTCCACCCCACACAAAAATGGATGTGTGGTCCTCTGCACATAGAATTTTTTTGAAAATAATAAGTGGCTACCAGCACACAATGCACAAAAAAAAATAAAGGGAACAAGCAATGAGAAAGGGAAACACAAAGAAAGGAAATGCATTAAAGGAAATCCTAGGCTAAATGGAAATACTACCTTATTTACAAACACAAGGAAGACTTATTTATAGTAGGGCTTCAGCCTACTCCCATTGAAATGGCCTGGTAACCATGTTCCATCCAGCACTTGTAACTGGAAAGTTCCTGAATCAAGTATATAGGATACAATGTATGGGCCCATCCAATGGATTTTAAATTTCCCAGGGTGGCACAAAAACTTGGAATCATATAACAGAACCATCTTCCCAACCTCAAAAAATTTGTTCTTGATGTGTCTATCATGCCATGCCTTCTTCCTAGATTTTTCTATCTTCTGACTCCAATGAGCAATGGCCCACCTCTCATCTAACTACATTAACTTATCAATCCTCTCCTCAAGTGCCTCGTCATCAACTAATCCTCCTGCATAGGCTATACACAGTGATGGTAACATGAATTCAAATGGTAATACTACTTCCATGCCAAACACCAAGTTGAAAAGGTGTGGCCTTATTCAGTCTTTTATAAGTAGTCTGGTATGACCATAACACAACAGAAAATTTATCATCCCAATCCTTCCTTCCCACATCACAAATTTTGGTCAGTGTGTGACTCAGTATCTTGTTAAATGCCTTAGTGGTTCCATTAGCTTGGGGTGATAAGGGGTAGTCTTGTGGTGGGCTACCATGAATTCTGCCAACAAGATTCTAACTATCTCATTCAAGAAATGAGTACCCCTATCACTTGTTAAACTCAGTGGACATCCATATCTGCTGATTATATTTTCCCACAAGAACCTAGTTGTTGTTTACCACTGTGCAATCCCTTGTAGGTGTCCTTCTTCCCACCTCGTAAGATAATTTGTATGTAATGATATAGCACAAACCAATCCTTCACGTGGTGGGTGAAATTGGTCCTACAAAATCAATCACCCATTTCTCAAATGGTTATGCGTTAGCTATCGGTCTCAAGGGAATCTCATCTCTTCTTCCTGGTTTGCCAAGGTACTAATAATGGTCACAGGCCTTGCAAAACTCAATACAGTCCTAGTAGATGCTTTCCCACCAAAGCCCTACCAGAAGGATCTTGTGCGGTTGCATTCCCTACATAGTGCCCTCCTACAATCCCACCATGTGCTTCCTCCATGATTGCAATGCATTCATGCTCTAACACACACCGGCATAAAACCTCATCATGTGGCCTAGCTTGTATAAGTCTCCACCAATTAACATGTAGGGTATGACACGTATCACTAACTGCTTTCTTTCCAAAGTCCTCATTCCTTCTGGTGCCACACCCATTTTGAGAAATACAACTATATCTTCCAAGTCAGAGGGTGTGCACCACAATCTAAATAGTTACACATCTGGAATTGTATCCTCAATGCTCTGTGTGTCCTCCCCTGAGTCAATCCTTGATAAATGGTCAGGTCCCAAATTACTCTTACCTAGTTTTACAACAACTGTAAACTCAAACTCTTGAAACAACAAGACCCACCGACATATGCACCCTTGTAAAATGGGTTTGTTTACCAAGTACTTCAATGCCATGTGGTCCATGTAGAAGATAAAGGGCATTGCCAATAGATATAGCCTAAATTTGTGTAGCACGTAGATCATGGACAATGCTTCACGCTTAGTAGTAGTATAGTTCTGCTCTGCTGGTGTTAACTTCCTACTAGAAAAACACAAGGGGTGGTCAACAATTCCTTCTCCAGGTTGTGCTAAGATTTCCCCAATCACCATCCCCAAAGCATCAACATGTACATGGAATGGCTTGTCCCAAGAAGGAAAGCATAATATGGGCACAGTGATAAGCTTATTATTCAATGTATCAAATGCCATCTGATGTGCCTCTCCCCAATGAAATGTACATTTGTGCTTCAACAATTCTTCCAATGGCATGGATTTTGGCATACCCCTTAATAAATTTCCAGTAATACCCCATATGCCCAAGGAATCCATGCACTGCACTCTGGCTGGTAGGTTCCCCCAATCCCACAATAATGAAAACTTTGGTAGGATCCACCAGCAAACCTTCCTTACATATGATATGCCCCAACAGGGTTCCAAATGGAGTAGCAAAGAGACATTTCTTAATGTTGAGGGATATGCACAACTATCGACATCTCTCAAACATCAACCACAAATTGTCACAATGATCCCTTACTAATCCATATATCATCCAATCATCAAGGTAGACTTGAAGGAACTTATGGATAAAATCCTGAAATGCCTGCACCACAATGCACAAAAACACAATAGGCACATTTCTTTAGTCCAAAAGGCATGACCGTGTAGGAAAAAATTCCCCATTCAATGGTGAAAGTTGTCTTTTCTTGGTCCTCCTTTGTAATTCTAACTTGATGATATCCTGAGAATCCATCCGTGAAGGAATAGATCTCACTCCCAGCTACTCCCTCTAGGATTTCTTTGGTGAAAGGGGTGGGAAAGGGATCAATGACACATACCACATTCAAATCTCTGTAATCAACATAGATCCTTATCCTCCCATCCTTTTTAATGCTAATAACCATTGGGATTATCCATTCTGATTCCTCAAAAGCCTCAATGATTTGTGATGTGATCATCTTGTCTATCTCTTCCTTGACCCGGACATGCAAGATTTGGGTTCATTTGGTAAGGTCTCTTCTGAAATTAGGCATGCTCCCTTCCTTTAGCTTGATTTTCATTTCCCCCAAGGAGTGGTGAACTCCCTTTAGCTCATGGTACCCATGTGGAAATAAGTCTGAAACTCACACAATAGATCAATGATCTTTGAAACCTCCTTTTCTGACCAATAGTCCCCAATAGTAGCCTCCTTAGGTTCCATTTCTGAGCCAATGTTAACCTTCTTTGTTTTGAGTGGTTCATGGTAGGCACACGCTTGCTCATCAACACTATCTGTTACTTCACACATACCCATAGTATAGTTAACATCCAATTTCTCCACTTCTTCATCATTGATCATGTAGACCAATTTTCCTTTCTCTTTCTCCATGCATGCATGCTCAAGTTGTATCTCCTCTGATTCTTCCTCATCAAAGCATGCTTCTAAACTAGGTTCACCCAATAATTCTAGTATTCTATCCTCCACCATGGCACTATCTCCCATCGTTAGGTGCTTAACAACCTGCAACGCCTCATCCACCGATGGCTTGGTGCTCCAATATTCAAAATCTTGAAGGAGGTCAGCCGTCAACTCCTGCCAATTTCCTATCTAACGGTGCATCTCTGAGTGAATGTACCATGTGCATGCATAGCCTTGTAAAGTGGTGTACAACTTATGCACCCATAAAGAAGGTGGTAATGCTTCTACACCTTCCATCCATACCTTCTCACATGCTTGGACATGAAACGAGGTGGGCTCCTTCCCATGATAATCTTGAATGATAGTAGGTGCATTGCTCTGGGAAAACCTAACAGAGAATGTGATTCTCACTTTGTGCCACTCTAGAAGGCTATCACGATGGGTCACCCACCAACATGTTGTGGTCTTGAGCAAGGTATAGTTGAGCATCCCTCTCCTCTCGACATCACTTCTCCATTAGGTCTCCATTTCTCATAGGAAAACATCAGGGTTGGCTCCTCCAGAATAACTTGGTAACTTCTTTCCTCCTAGGAACTTGATTGAGCGTTCCTTTGTTACCCTTGTCACAGAGCCTCTTAACTACCTTCCCACCAAATCATATGTCTTGTGTTCCCAATTGTCACATGCCACACTAGTTGTATCACTTATAGATTGAGTGTATTCCCACTAAATATTGCCCTCCTTTATTGGTTATACAACTTCAGGGTCCCGAATAGTGCACATAAATTTTGTCTAGGTCTTCTTCTCCTAAAGGCTCAATATAGGGTACTGACTTCCCATCTGGGGGAATGATAACCCATTCCTAATTGTTCTCAAAGTTTATATACCCCTTATTAAAACACAAGTCAACATTGTTCTTATAGCACTAAGGGCACCCAAGTAATGCTAGAAAGTTGTCCACCTCAGCAAGCGCTAAGAATTCAACTTCCCTTGGAATTTTTTGCTTTGGATAGTGATAGAAGCATCATTCAAAAAACCAATGGGCATCACCTTTTCTTGTTGGCCATATACAACACATTTGAAGATGTATGTAAACACAATCCTTATCCTCCATCCTTCTTAATGCTAATGAATCATTGGGATTATCCATTTTGATTCCTCAATAGCCTTAATGATGCCTAATGATCATCTTGTCTATCTCTCCTTGACGCATTTGGAAGATTCATTCATTAAGGTCTCTTCCAAATTGGTGTGCTCCTTCCTTTAGCTTGATTTTCATTTCCCCCAAGGAGTGGTGAACTCCTTTAAGCTCATGGTACCCACATGGAAATAAGTCCTAAAACTCGTGCAATAGATTAATGATCTTTGAAACCTCCTTTTCTAACCAATAGTCCCCAATAGTAGCCTCCTGAGGTTCTGTTTATGAGCCAATGTTAACCTTCTTTGTTTTGAGGGGTTCATGGTAGGCACATGCTTGCTCATCAACACTATTCATTTACTCACATACCTATAGTATCAGTTAACATCCAATTTCTCCACTTCTTCACCATCGATCACGTATACCAATTTTCCTTTCTCTTTCTCCATGCATGCATGCTCAAGTTGTATCTCCTCTGATTCTTCCTCATCAAAGTACACTTCCAAACTAGGTTCACCAAATACTTATAGTATTCTATCCTCTGTCATGGCACTATCTCCCATCGTTAGGTGCTTAACAACCTATAATGCCTTATCCACCAATGGCTTGGTGCTCCGATATTCAAAAGCTTGAAGGAGGTCAGTCGTCAACTCCTACCAATTTCCTATCTGACGGTGCATCTCTGAGTGAATGTACCATGCACGTGCATAGCCTTGTAAGGTGGATTATAGCTTATGAATTCATAAAGAAGGTGGCAAGGTTTTCCAGCACCTTCCATCCATACCTTCTCACATGCTTGGATGTGAAATGAGGTGGGTTCCTTCCCATGATAATATTGTATGATAGTAGGTGCATTGCTCTGGGAAAACCTAACAGAGAACGTGATTCTCACTTTACGCCACTCTAGAAGGCTATCAATGGGTCACCCACCAACATGTTGTGGTCTTGAGCAAGGTATAGTTGAGCATCCTTCTCCTTTTAATCTTACTTCTCCACTGGGTCTCAATTTCTTTTAAGAAAACATCAAGGTTGGCCCCTCCAGAATAACTTGGAACATCTTTCCTCCTAGGCACTTGATTGAGCGTGCCTTTTTACCCTCATCACAGAGCCTCTTAACTTCCTTCCCACCAACTCATATGTCTCATGCACCCAATTGTCACATGCCACGCTAGTTGTATCACTTATAGATTGAGTGTCTTCCCATTGAATAACACCCTCCTTTGTTGGTTCTACAACTTCAAGGTCCTGGATAGTGCACACATAAATTTTGTCTAGGTCTTCTTCTCCTAAAGGCTCAATATAGGGCATTGACTTCCCATTTGTCAAAGGAATAATAACCCATTCCTCTTTTTTATAAAAACTAATACACCCCTTGTTGAAACATATGTCAATATTGTTCTTATAGCACTAGGGGTGCCCATGTAACATTGGAAAGTTGTTCACCTCAGCAAGCACTAAGACTTTGAAGTCCCTAGTGAATTTTTCACCCCTTGGATAATGATAGAAGCATCATGTAAAACACCAATGGGCATCACCTTTATCTTGTTGGCCATATACAACACATTTGAAGATGGTTGTAATGGGGGCCTTCCCATTTTATTCCAAGAATCCAAGGTGATAACATTGACTTCAGAACCCGTGTCAATCAGAATGTTTCTTAGGAGCCATCCATCAACAACTTCATTCAAGGTAATCTCCTTATCATAGTCGATGTTGTGGGGGGGAGGTTAGCATGCAGAACCTACCTCTCACACTCTGCTCCAGTACTTGGTATCTTATTCCTCAACCATTCTCCTAATAGAGGAATGATATTTTCTTGCCTCAACATTTTACATACCTCCTTGACATCATCTAGATCCTTCTGTGGAGCCTCAGTGCTCTTCTTCTGCTCCAACTTTTAGGATTTCTCCTTCAGACATTGAATTTCCCCTTGAAGATTCCTGATTACATCCATGGTCTCTTGATAGAATTCCTTCTGATGGGTAGGGTCCAGATACTTCCCATACACCACATCTTCCCTCGTAATCAATGGTCTCTACCTTATGGTATCTCCCTAGCATGCACACAGCCTCAGCTCACATTGTCACCAGTACAAGTTCTAATTCTACCTCATGTTCCACTCTTAGCATCCACTTTGAGTCTACTTTATTAACACTTACCATTCCATTGTCTTTATCCTTCCATTTTTGTTGGCTCATGTGTTCAAATAACTCTGGGCATTCCTCATACTTGTGCTTCTTCCCACACCAAGAGCATTGTAATAGATCAGGACATTCATGCTTATAGTGCTCTGTAGATCCACAGTTGTAGCAAGTTCCACATGGGGACTCACTTTGTCAACCTCCTTAGTTTCCTTGAGCTTGAAATCCTACATGGAAGCCTCTTCCGTGGGCTCCTCCATCCGCACACCCTTCATAGTGACGACCATCATCCTTGGAATTATTTGCAATTCCAGTCTATTACACACCAATATCAATGGCATCATGTATCTGGTCAATCAATCTACAATCCTTAGTGTCATGAGTAGTAGAGGTGTAAATCTTGTAGTAACAAGACACATTCTTATGGATCACGTGCTACAATAGTGGACACCTACTTGCATCATGATCTCCATGGAAAATCTCACAGTCTACTCATGGTGCGTACTGATCTCCAAGGACAACTATCCTTTGTATGCCCCTCTACCTCACAATCTATGTACCATAGGCCACTGCGAGTCTCATGCACCGAGTTCACAGATAGCTTCTCCAACTACTTTTCCATTACACAGCAATATGAGCTTCAAGAAAAGGGCTAACACTGGTATCCATACTTCCAACTACCTCAGCGTGTAGGGAATCCTATAAGGCCTCTCACGGGTCTATGAAAGTCTTATGTGAAAGCACTCTCCTAAAAGGTGTTATTAACCCTCAAACAAACCATTTAGCATGCTGAGAAGGATGAATGTCATATGATATTTTTTACAAGAGCATCTTAAAATTTGTATCATATTCTTGCACACTCTCTACCATACCTTGTTGAATTTCCTTCAACGCATTAATGCTCTTCTATTCGAACTTGGGAATATGAAACTCAACTAAAAAGCCATTACACAACATGTTATAATCTACCACTGTCTGGTGGTGGCCATACTTATAGTACCAACTATGCCTGTGTCCCTACAAAATTGTTGCAAACTGACTTGCCTTCCATTCCAGGGTAGTGATCCCCTTCACATGCCATAGCAGCTCACACTTGTGTACATGCTCTGCAACATCCTCAACACCTTTGTAGTCTGGTAGATGTGGATACATTTTGAAAAATACTTGTTGAGGTGGTTGAGGGATGCACCAAAATTAGTAGGAACTTACAAAGGTCATAACTTGTGCTCTGGGTTTCTATTTGAGTCCGTTTTTTTTAAAACCACATGTTTCAATGAGACAAACATGCCATTCAACCAAAACTACCATTTGGAGAAATTTTAGGCACATTTTTGGGCCCGAAATCTATCATCTTGAGGCCAAAACTTAGGATTTAAGTTATAGTTTTGTTTTTTCCTATTTTAGGGAATTAGTTAGTTTTAGTCTATTAGTTGCATTATGAGTCACAAATTTGGCAATTCCTCTAATTTAGGCATGTAGAAGATGTGTGGAAATTTTTGTGCCCATACGAATAAGCATGCGAACTTACTAAGAATAACAGGTTCTAGTAAACTGCTAAAAATAGTAATTTCCACCACCTAGAGTAGATTTAGTCAAAGTTAGTTAGAGTTTGCTTGGAAACTCGAGTTGGGAGTTGTTTTCCTATTTAGGGAAAATTGTAATTCATGGTTTGATAATGAATAAGGAGATCTATTTTCTTTTGGATTTCATATTATTTGCAGTATATTGATTTTGTTTATAATTTGGCTACATTCTTTGGTATCAAAATTGGTTCGAGTCTTAAAAAAATGGTAGAAAGAGGAAGAGGAAGAGGCGGTATTTCCCAGATGAATAGAAATATACAATATTTGTAGAGGCAAGTTGATGTGCTTGCTGCAATGATAACCCAGAGAGGAAATCAAGGTGGAGATGACATAGATGAAGAATTTTGTGAACAGGAGGAAACATAAGCACCACCCTTAGCTTTTGAAGAAAGGATGATTCGAGCATTAGAAGGAAAAAATGATGGGATAAGAGTTAATGTTTCAGAGTATAGAGGTAGTCTAAAACAAGAGGATTTCATAGATTGGTTAACTAGCATGGGGAAATGTTTTGAGTGGAAGGCTATGTCAGAAGAAAAGAAGGTAAAATTTGCATGCATGAAATTGAAAGGTCATGTTATGTTATGGTGGGATCATCTATAGAAAGAGTGGTCAAGAAAGGGAAAAAAAATAATTAGGACGTGGAGTAAGATGGAAAACAAGATAAAGATAAATTTCTCCCTATGGATTATACACAAACCCTTTACAAGAGGTTTCAGAATCTCAGATAGAACTTACAAATAGTGCAAGAATACACAAATGAGTTTTACAAGTTTTCCATTCGTGTAGAGCATGAAGAAACTGAGGAACAAATGGTTGCAAGGTATGTAAATGGATTAAAATTTTCTATTCAAGATGAGATAAGTATGCACATGATTAAGAGCATGGAGGATGCCTATTAATTAGCCTTAAAGGCCGAGGAAAAACAAAGTCGTCAAAGTTTTAGGAGATCACCTGGAATGAATAGGGGGCCTCATCTTCCTTTCAGGGATGAGATGGTTTCAGCCAAGGTAGGGGAGAATCACCTCGTGGAGTGGAAAATCAAGAAGATACGAGACAAGATTCCCATAATCAACAAAGAGGAAGAGGATTTTCTAGGGGTAGAGGATATGTTGGAGATAGAGGATGGGAGGCTCCACAAAGACCATTTGTTTGTTACAGATGTGGTGAAGAGGGGCATCAGGATTTTGAATGCCTGCATTATTATACACATGACAAGAGGTAAGTAGATGCTCCAAGATTAAATCTTGTTGAAGCTGAACAAGTAGAAGATGAAAAGGACCTAGAAATTCCACCAATGTTGGAGAAAATATGATGATCAAGAGGACAATGATTTCTCCAAGAAAGGATATCAAGGGGGATGCATGGCTGCGTACAAATATTTTCAAACAAGATGCACTTCAGGAGGAAAGGTATGTAATGTTATTATTATGGTGGTAGTTGTGAGAGCATGGTTTCAAATGAGATGGTCAAGAAATTGGGTCTGCATTGTGAGAAGAATCCTAACCCTTACCGTATTGCATGGTTTAAGAAGGGTAATGAAGTTACTGTTGATAAGAGATGTTTAATAAGTTTTTCTATTGGGAACAGTTACAAGGATGAGATTTGGTGTGATGTTATTCCTATGGATGCATGTCATATGCTACTAGGAAGACCATGGAAATTTGATAGAAAATTTATTCATGATGGGGAAAAGAATACTTATAATTTCTGGAAGGATGGCACAAAAATAGTTTTTCTACCTCTTAAGGAAGAGGGGAAGGCTGAAAATATGCTTTCTGTAAAGGAATTTGTGAAGGAGGAAAAGGCAACTAGTTTTTTTATGCACTAGTCATAAATAAGGATGAACCTGTAAGTGCAAAAATTCTAGTAGAAACAACAGAATTAATAGAAGAATTTTCTAATGTCATTCCTGATGAGCTACTAGACAGATTACCACCCAAAAGACATATTCAAACACCATATTGATTTGATTTTGGGGTCTTCACTCCCAAATCAAGAGGCTTATAGGATGAGCCTGACATTTCATGCAGAGTTGAATAAGCAAGTTGCAGAGCTCGCGAGAAAGGGGGCCGTAAGGGAGAGCATGAGTCTGCGTGATTCTCAGCTTTATTAACACCAAATAAATATGGAACATGGAAAATTTACACAGATTACAAGGCAATCAATAAAATTACAATCAAGTATAGGTTTCTAATACCTCACCTTGATGATATGATGGATGTGTTTGCTAGATCTAGGTATTTCACCAAGATTGATCTTCGGAGTGGTTACCATCAAATTCAGATCAGAGAAGGAGACAAGTGGAAAACAACATCCTAGACAGGAAATGGATTATATGAGGGATTGGTGATGTCATACGGGTTATCCAATGCACATTGTAATTTTATGAGACTGATGAACACTATGTTGCGGGAGTATAATGTTAAGTTTGTTGTGTTTTATTTTGATGATATATTGATCTTTAATAAAACTAAAGAAGAACATTTGAGGCATTTGTGGGTGATATTTGAAGTGTTAAGGAAAGATAAACTCTATGCAAGTATGAATAAGTGCACGTTTATGCAAGAGATTTTGGTATTCTTGGGATTTATTATTTCAACAAAGGGGGTACAAATGGACTTAGAGAAGATAAAAGAAATTATTGAATGGCCTACTCCATGGAATATAACAAAGGTAATAAGATTTCATGGTATAACAACATTTTACAGAAATTTTATTTAAAAAATTAGTAGTATTGTAGCACCTATAATAGATTGTACAAAAGGAAGGGAATTTTTGTGGACAAAGGCAACTGAGGCTAGTTTTTAGTTCTTGAAGAAGAAGGTGACATAGGCACCCATTTTGGCACTACCTGATTTTGATAAAGTGTTTGAGGTTGATTTTGATGCCTCACATATGGGTATTGGTGTTGTTATAAGTCAAGGTGGAAAGCAAATATCTTTCTTTAGTGAGAAATTGAATGAGGTAAGAAATAACTACTCTACTTATTATGTGGAATTTTATGTAATTGTATAAGCATTGAGGCATTGGAGGCATTAATTAGTGCCTAACGATTTTGTGTTATTTACAGACCACATAGCTCTGAAGTATGTGAATACATAAAAGAAGTTGAATAATAGACATGCAAAGTGGTTATCATTTTCATAGGGTTAAACTTTTTCTCTAAAACATAAATTAAAAAAATAGAATCAAGTTGCAGATGTATTGAGTACGTGTGTGACTTTGTTTACCACTATAGAAAATGAGGTGGTGGGTTTTGAAGCAATAATGGGTTTGTATTCTTCTGATTCATAGTTCAAGAATATTGTTCAAAGGTTCATTCTTCCATTGTCACACAATGTAGGATATGTCTAGGATGAGTACATTTTACAGGATGGCTATCTATTTAAGGGATGCCATCTATGTATTCCAGTTAGGTCTATGAGAGATAATATAGTGAAAGAGTTGTATAGCGAAGGATTGGTTGGGAATTTTGGTAAAGATACGATGATAGCCTTGGTAGAAGATAAATACTATTGGGCAAAACTGAAAAGAGATGTGGTAAGATATATGCAGTGGTTTTGAATTTTCCAAGTCTTGATAGGACATGTATAGAATATAGGGTTGTATATGTCATTTCCTGTTCCTAAAGGGTCATGGAAAGATTTGAGTATGGATTTTGTTTTAGGATTACCGAAAACACAATGAGGTAATGACTCAATTTTTTTGGTTATTGATAGTTTTTTTAAGATGACTCATTTTATTTCCTACAAGAAAACAAGTGATGCGACAAACGTAGTAGATTTTTTCAGATAAGTTGCTCATTTACATGGTGTTCCAAAAACCATTACTTCAGATATGACATAAGGTACTTAAGTAACTTTTGGAGGACTTTATGGAAGAAGATGGGAAATCAACTCCAGTTCAGTAGTGCCTATCATCCTAGAACCAATGGGAAAACAGAGGTGGTAAATTGGAGTTTGGGAAACCTGTTAATGTGTATAGTTGGGGAAAAGCCAAAACAAAGGGACTTAGCATTACCACAAGATGAATTTGCATATAACGGTTCCATAAATAGACCCACATGAAAGTCTCCATTTTTTATTGTGTATGGGAGTAATCCAAACTGGGTGTTATTTTTGGTACAACTACCAATTGATGGTAGAGTCAGTGATGATGCAAAAGCATTTGTCAAACATATACAACAATTGCAGGAAGAAGTGCATAATAAGTTGCATAATAGTAATGATAACAAATGAGTTTTACAAGTTGTCCATTTGTATAGAGCATGAAGAAACTGAGGAACAAATGGTTGTAAGGTATTTAAATGGATTAAAATTTTCTATTCAAGATGATATAAGTATGCATAGGATTAAGAGCATGGAGGATGTCTATCAATTAGCCTTAAAGGCCGAGGAAAAACAAAGTCGTCAAAGTTTTAGGAGATCACCTAGAATGAATAGGGGGCCTCATCTTCCTTTTGGGGATGAGCTAGTTTTAGCCAAGGTAGGGGAGAATCACCTCATGGAGTGGAAAAACAAGAAGATACAAGACAATATTCCCATAATCAACAAAGAGGTGGAGGATTTTCTAGGGGAAGAGGATATGGTGGTGATAGAGGATGGGAGGCTTCACGAAGACCATTTTTTTGTTACATATGTGGTGAATAGGGGAATCAGAATTTTGAATTTTGACATTCTTATACACATTACAACAGGCAAGTAGATTCTCCAAGAGTAAATCTTGTTGAAGATGAACAAGTAAAAGATGAACAAGACCTAGAAATTCCACCAGAGGTTGGAGAAAATCTTATGATCAAGAGGGCGATGATTGTTGCAAGAAAGGATATCAAGGTGGATGCATGGCTACGTACAAATATTTTTAGAACAAGATGCACTTTAGGAGGAAAGGTATGTAATGTTATTATTGATGGTGGTAGTTGTGATAACATGGTTTCAAATGAGATGTTCGAGAAATTGGGTCTGCATTGTGAGAAGAATCCTAACCCTTACTGTATTACATGGTTTAAGAAGAGTAATGAAGTTACTGTTGATAAGAGATGTTTAATAAGTTTTTATATTGGGAATAGTTACAAGTATGAGATTTGGTGTGATTTTATTATTATGGATGCATGTCATATGCTGCTAGGAAGACCATGGCAATTTGATAGAAAAGTTATTCATGACAGGGGAAAGAATACTTATACTTTCTAGAAGTATAGCACAAAAAATAGTTTTGTTACCTCTTAAGGAAGAGTGGAAGGCTTAAAATATGCTTTCTACAAATTAATTTGTGAAGGAGGAAAATCCAACTAGTTTTTTTTTATGCACTAGTCACAAATAAGGATGAACCTGCAAGTGCACAAATACCAGTAGAAATAGAAAAATTAATACAAGATTTTTTTGATGTTATTCCTGATGAGCTACAAGACAGATTACCACCCAAAAGAGATATTAAACACCATATTGATTTGATTCTAGGGTCTTCACTCCCAAATCAAGTGGCTTATAGGATGAGCCCGACATTGCATGCAGAATTCAATAGGCAAGTGACAGAGCTCGTGAGAAATGGGGACATAAGGGAGAGGATGATTTTGTGTGCAACCCCAGCTTATTAAAACCAAAGAAGGATGGAACATGGAGAATATGCAAGGATAGTAGAGAAATCAATAAAATTACAATCAAGTATAGGTTCCCAATACCTCGCCTTAATGATATGATGGATGTGCTTGCTAGATCTAAGTATTTCACCAAGATTTATCTTTGAAGTGGTTATCATCAGATTCATATAAGAGAATGAGACAAGTGGAAAACAAAATTCAAGATAGGAAATGCATTATATGAGTGGTTGGTGATATCATTCGGGTTATCCAACACACCTAGTACTTTTATGAGACTGATGAACATTGTGTTGCGGGAGTATAATGGTAAGTTTGTTGTGGTTTATTTTGATGATATCTTGATCTTTAGTAAAACTAAAGAAGAACATCTGAGGCATCTAAGGATGATATTTGAAGTGTTAAGGAAAGAGAAACTCTATGCAAATATGAAGAAGTGCACATTTATGCAAGAGAGTTTGGTATTCTTGGGCTTTATTATTTCAGCAGAGGGAGTATAGATGGACTTAGAGAAGATAAAGGCAATTATTGAATGGCCTACTCCATAGAGTATAACAGAGGTAAGAAGATTTCATGGTCTAGCAACATTTTACAGAAATTTTATTAAAATTTTCAGTAGTATTGTAGCACCTATAAAAGATTGCACAAAAGGAAGGGAGTTTTTGTGGACAAAGGCAACTAAGGATAGTTTTCAATTCTTGAATAAGAAGGTGACATAGGCACCCATTTTGGCACTACCTGATTTTGATAAAGTGTTTGAGGTTGATTGTGAGACCTCACATGTGGGTATTGTTGTTGTTCTAAGTCAAGGTTGAAATCCAGTAGATTTATTTAGTGATAAATTGAATGAGATAAGAAAGAACTTCTATACTTATGATGTGGAATTATATGCAATTGTACAAGCATTGAGGCATTGGAGGCATTACTTAGTGCCTAAGGAGTTTGTGTTATTTATAGACCACATAGCCCTAAAGTATGTGAATACACTAAAGAAGTTGAATAGTAGGCATGAAAAGTGGGTATCATTTTTGTAAGGTTATACTTTTTCTCTAAGAAATAAATCAAGAAAATAGAATCAAGTTGCAGATGCATTGATTAGTCATGTGAATTTGTTTACCACTATGGAAAATGAGGTGGTGGGTGTTGAAGCAATAAAGGGTTTTTATTCTTCTGATTCTGATTTCAAGGATATTGTTGAAAGGTTAATTCATCCATTGTCATAAAATGCAGGAGATGTCTAGGATGAGTACATTTTACAGGATGGCTATCTATTCAAGGGACACCAACTATGTATTCCAGTTGGGTCTATGAGAGAGAATATAGTGAAAGAGTTGCATAGTGGAGGATTGGCTAGGCATTTTGGTAAAGATAAGATGAAAGCCTTGGTAGAAGAGAAATACTGTTGGAAAATTTTTAAAAGGGATGTGGTAAGATATGTGGAGAGGTTTTGAATTTTCCAAGTCTCGAAAGGACATGCAAAGAATACAAGGTTTTATATGTCCTTGCTTATTCCTAAAGGGTCATGGACAGATATGAGTATGGATTTTGATTTGGGAATTATTGAAAACACAATGAGGTGAAACTCAATTTTTTTGGTTTGTTGATAGATTTTCTAGGATGGTTCATTTTATTTCCTGCAAGAAAACAAGTGATGTGACATGCGTAGTAGATTTGTTTTTCAGAGAAGTTGTTCGTTTGCATGGTATTCCAAAAACCATTACTTCAGATAGGGACACATGGTTCTTAAGTCACTTATAGTGGACTTTATGGAAGAAGTTAGCAACTCAACTACAATTTAGCAGTGCCTATCATCCTCAGACCAATGGGAAAATAGAGGTGCTAAATTAGAGTTTGGGAAACCTATTAAGGTGCATAGTTGGGGAAAAGCCGAAACAATGGGACTTAGCATTACCACAAGCTGAGTTTGCATATAATAGTTCCATAAATAGATCCACAAGAAAGTCTCCATTTTTTATTATGTATGGGAGTAATCCAAACATGGTATTAGTTTTGGTACAGCTACCAGTTGATGGCAGAGTCATTGATGATGCAAAAACATTTTCCAAACATATACAAAAACTTACAGGAATAAGTGAGTAAGAAGCTGCCAAATAGTACCGATAAGTATAAAGAAATAACAGATGTGCATAGATAGATAAAGGTATTTACACTTGGTGAGTTGATTGTGGTATACGTGCGGAAGGAAAGGTTTCCAAAAGGAACTTATAACAAGTTAAAGTACAAGAAGATTGGTCCCTGCAAAATTGTGAAAAAAATAAATGATAATACTTATGAGATAAAGTGTCCAGGGAATTTTGATATTTATCCAATGTTTAATGTTTTAGATTTGTATTCTTTGCATGGGGAGGGTGGAGAAGGGGATGTTATTGACAAAGTAGTAGATTGGAGGTAGCAGGTTCTAGTGAAGAAGAAAGAAGAAGTGGATCAGATTCTAGATAAGAAAACAATGGACACACGACATGGGAAATACAACAAATATTTGGTACATTGGAAAGGACTGGAACAAGACGACAACACTTGGGTCATAGAGTGGGAAATTAAGAATTTGAATGTAGATAAATGGAATCATTTTGAAGAAGACAACTTGTAGGAGCTGTATGTTTTTCAAGCAGGGAGAATAATGCACCAAAATTAGTAGAAGCTTGAAAAGGTCATAACTTGTGCTTCGGGTGTCTGTTTGAGTCCTTTTTTATTAAAACCACATGTTTCGATGAGAAGAAAACATTGGTCAACCATATATACCTTTTTGAGAAATTTTTAGCATATTTTTGGTTCCAAAATCTGCCATCTTGAGGCCGAAAATCAGGATTTAAGTTGTAGTTTGGTTTTTTCCTATTTTAGGGCATTATTTAATTTTAGTCTACTATTAGCATTATGAGTTGGAAAGTTGGAAATTCCTATAATTTAGGCATGCAGTAGATGCATGAAAAAAAATTTCCCGTACGAATAAGTATGCAAACTTATTAAGAATAGCAGGTTCTAGTAAAATACTAAAAATAGTAATTTCCGCCACCTAGAGTATATTTAGTCAAATTTAGTTAGAGTTTGCTTGGAAAATCGAGTTGGGAGTTTTTTTCCTATTTAGAAAAAATTGTAATTCATGATTTGATAACTGAGAAGGAGATATATTTTCTTTTGGAGTTCATATTATTTGCAGTAGATTAAGTTTGATTAGAATTTGGCTACTGTAGTTCCTATTCGACCTGATCCACCTGACCCTCCTCCTGTGGCTAGAAAGGGTCCTTAGGTGGTCATGCCTTGTGTCCCTACTATCACGCTAAACTGCATGCCAATAGTATGTGATATTTCACCACTACCAGATGTGTATCTCACGTCGCTTCCATATGTGATACCCAAGCCTTTTTTACATGTACTTTTCCCAAATGTCATTCCATATAATATACCTCCAAACATAGGAAATTATTATGCAGCCATAGATATGCAAAATGAAAAGTTATACCTCCTTGGTGCTGATCTTTCACTTCTACCAAAACTAATTGGGTTACCAATACTCATCCCTGGATTTGGAAAACTAAGTGTCAAGGGTTGGTCAATAGGTTGATTCAGATGTGTGCCAATGAATCCTATCTTTTCTTCATATGACAAGCCTTCTCTAGAATCTGAGGGGTTTTCTCTTCTGCACTTTCCAAGATGGGGTAGCATAGACAATGTAGGTTCCACATCCTCTGTGTGAACCTCAATTCCTTCCCACAACATCTACCTCTATAAATCCATCACTCCTTTAACTTCACGTTGTCTATCTAACTCCCTCTCATAAGCTTCATTATACTTGAGTCATCTCTCTTCCCTCTCCTTTTCATCCGCAAGGTCCTTCATCTTCCTCCACCCTAGCTTCCAAGCCATAAGAAATGCTTCCAAACTCAGTGTAATGATTAGGATATTTATATCTAAAGGTATAACACGTGCATAAGACGCAAGAATGATCCTCTTGGCTCTCTTAAAAACTCAAACTCAGCAATCTCTAGATAGGAATACATAGAAAACACATACTCCAATGTGTCACTCATCAACACTCTACTACACCAATGATCAATAACATGTGTCCAAGTCAGATCAGCATCATGCAACCTCTGATACTAATCATGGGTCGATACGTGATGGCTATAGTACCAGCTCAATCTATATGCATACTTTAAAATCCATTCATACAACTCTAATCGAAAGTAACAAAATAAGGTCTCATACATCCTATGATATAGATGCTCTTCTACCCATTTACGTGCATCAAACTAAGGTTTAGTACTAAATCTCTGAGAAAACTCATCCTCCATGCTTTTAAGCCATGCTTTGACATTGTCCAACTTCATGCACTCTATCATCATGCAATATTCTCATAAAAACTTCAAAAAGAGGTCCCAACAATAGAACCAAGATGTAGTCATTTATTTACACTTAACAAGTTTCGTAACCCTAAGCGTGTTGGCCTATCACCCAGCGAGTGCTTTGTTCTCACCCGAGGCACGTGCAGGAACCAAGACCCTCCTTTATGTGAGCTTTGTGAGAAGGTTCCAAAATTAATGGAGGATGATTTACAAAAGCATTATTACATTAACTTATTTAAAGAGGTAGAAAATGCAACTAGCATATCTAACATTAGTGCATCACAAAAGCTAAAAAACATTGTAAGAAGCATAATAAAATGGATCTAAGCCATGATAAGTCAAATGACACAATGGTTTACACCCTTAATAAAAATTATATAGATTGAACCCAAATATATATTGATTTAACATAATTTAGTTAGCCACATTACAGTCAAAAGGGTCATCTCAAACCATATACAGTAAATGAAAGGGACCTAACTCTCACATGTCCTTCCCCATATGAGATCCTAACTATACTTTTCTCATTTTAACCCTTATTACAAATCATAGTGCCATACAAAGGTTTATGGCATTCCTTACAACCCTTAGCACTAGGTTCTCTAAACCCTAGCATTATTATAGTACATTTCTACTCTACTTCTTATTATTTATGTGTTCCCTCTTTTATCTTCAACTCTATTATCCTCTCTATGTCTATCCCGAGTATCTCTTTTTATAGGATTAGCACCCACCATCATGCATTCTCTCCTGGACATATCACGTGCCAAGTGTCGATGTGGTCTTCCATTGGTGAATGTTTATCCCTTTGCAAACCCTACACTCTCCATAATGATATCTTCTAGGAATATTCCCTGCATGGAATATCCTTTTCTTGACCTCCAAGGTTCTAGGCTGGCACCTTATGCATTCATCACGCCTAGTCAGGTCTTCAAATTTTTCCTCAAGTGCCTCTAGAATGCCAAATATGGATAAGTCTTTTAAACCCATGTTTTTCTTCCCGCGCACACCCTGGTTTCACTTAAACCCTTCTTAAACCCCTTTTTCTTACGTGCTTTCCCCTGAGCACCCTTCTTCTTATTGGTCTTGCATGCATGCACCCTTTAGTACTTAGCTAGTATTTCAAAGCCTAACACATCATACTCCCACATGCTCTCCACCATACCTTACTGGATTTCCTTCAGTATGATGATTCTCTTTTGTTTGAACTTAGGAATTTGAAACTCTACTAATAATTCATCGCACAACGTGGTATAATCCACCACCATCTAATGAGGGTCATACTTCTAGTACCAGTTGTGTGTGCACCCCAGTAATGTAGTTATAAACTGAATTGCCTTCCTTAATGTGGCAGTGATTACCTTTGCATGCCATATCAAATCAAATTTGTGTGCATTCTCTACAGCATCTTCCACACCCTTGTATTCAGGTAAGTGGAGTGAAATCTAGTAAAACTCCTGTTGATGGTGTTGTGGACCTTACCCACTAGATCCATGGCCTTGATTCCATCTTATGTTGCCTCCACCACCATATCCACTAGATCTACTAGCTCCTATTCTAATGAATCCACTTGATCCTCCTCCTGTAGTAGGTAAGGGTCCTAAATTAGTTGCACTCTGCATTCCCGCCATCGCACTAAACTTTATGATGAAAGTCTTTGATACCAAGCCAATCCCATATGTGTTTCTCACGCCACTTCTAGAAATGATACCAAAACCTTTTGAACCCACACCTTGCCCAAATGATGTGCCAGAAAAAATACCTCCAAACTTGAAATGTTTGTGTGGCCATAGATGGGTTTAATGTAAAAAAATATCTACCTAAAGCTATCTACTCACCAACACCAACTAAACTAGAATTACTTATCTCAAATACTAAAAAACTAAGCACCATGGTTTGGTTTCTAGGTGGGCTAAAATGTAAACCTACAACTCTCCTTTATCCATACAAAAATATCTCACCAGAAGTTGAGGGGGTTTCTCTCCCACATTTTCTAACATGGGGTAGCACAAACTATTCATGTCTCGTTTCCTCCCCACTAACCTCAAATCCTTCCCACAATATCTTTCTCCATAATCCCATCACACCGGAAACTTAGCATTGTCTCACTAACTCCCTTTATCGAGATTCATTATACTTGAGCCACCTATCTTCTCTCTCTGCCTCTGCCGCAAGGAACACCATCTCCACCAAACTAGCTTCGACGCCCGCACCTAGTGAGAGTTTAGCTAGCCATAGGAAATGCTTCCAAAATCAAAGTAATAATCAATATCTTGATGGGTAATAGCAAAGGACACAAGAATGATCCTCTGGGTTCTCGTAAGAACTCAAACTCAACAAACTCCAGACAAGAATAAGTTGAGATTATGTACTCCAACATGTAACTGGTCAACACACCTCTCTACCCATGATCAACGACATGATTCCAGGTCATATCAACATCCTACAACTACTAATATTCCTCTTGGGTCCAAACACGAGGTCTAGAGTACCAACTCTTCCTTGATGCATATGCTGAGAGCCATTCACACAAACTATACTTAGAAACAAAAAAAAATTCTCATAGATCTTGTGATACATTTTCTCCTACACCCATTTATGTACATCAAACTTAGATCTAGTAATGAACCTCTAAGAAAACTCATACTCTGTGATTTTAAGATAGGTATCGATGTTGTCTAAGGTCAGACACTTCCTCATCACACATCCTTCTCACAACAACTTCAAAGTGAGGTCCTGGCAATGGAACCAAAATGTAGTCTCATTTACCTTTATCCTCTAATATTTCTCTTATCCCCAAGTGTGACGACCTATCACCCAAATGTTAGGTGATCACCCAAGGCACACATGGGCTCCAAGCCCCTCCTTTATGTGAGCTTTGCAAGAATGTTCCACCATTAATAAAGGAAAGGTTTCCAGAACACGAACACATGAATTTAATCTAATACAAATGTAGTGAATCTAATTCTACTCATAAATGCTCCATGAGATAAACATAAACATCAAAAAAACATAATGGAAACATATCTGAACCATGAATAATGTAAAAATACACTAGGGTTTAGACCATAAACACAAATACATAAAACAGACCTCCATATATTGATTAATTCCATTTATAGTATTCGTATTACATCGAACAGGGTCATATTAGACCACATACATCATGAAATAACATCCCAACCCCACAAAACTACTTTTAATAGAGATCATAGCTATGCTTTCCCATTATATCCCTTGTTCAAACATAAGCACATACATATATGCCTAGTAACAACATTCTTATAGCACTTCATTGCCCTCTAAATCCTCTCCAACTCTAACTCTCTCTCTCCCTCTTTATTTCAGACCCAAGCATTCCTTTAAATAGAATTTGGATCCATTTCTATAGTTTCACCCATGAGAAGATCACATGCCAAGTGGAAGTATGGTCCTCCATGATCAGTCGAGTGTTTATGCCATCTTACAAAGGTCTTCACTAACTACAATGATCTTCCTAGGAATATCCACTATGTGGAATATTCTTTTCTTGACCTCTAAGGCTCCAGGCTGGCACCTTTTCCATTCATCATGCCTTCTTGGCCCCTCACATGTTTCACCTACTATACCACCTTTGAAATCCAGCTAATTCCCCAAACCCTCTTTTGCTTCCACATGCCAACATCTTCTCTTGCATGCCTTTCCTTGAGCACCTTCTTACTTGTGTGCCTTACGGGTGCACACTCCTTTGCCTTAGGACTTAGTAAATTTAGGGCCCAACATGTACTCTTAAACCTTGTATATAAAATAATTTTGAAACTAGTCACACAAATAGAATTTGCATACCTTAATCCTTCACAATGCTAACAAGCTCCCTCTATGACCATACTCTCCTCTTGAGCCACACAAAGGATAAAAATATCTTCTATCTTCATTCATTCCCTATCCATATGGTATCCCAAACCTATATATATCATGTTTGAAAAGTCACCAAATCCTCATTATGACATCTTCCTTACACCACTCTATCAACTAGGTCTATACATGCATGCTTCATTATTACAAACCTATGTCATGATTGTATTCATCATAATATGCTAGATGAGATAATAAAACTCATGCCTTAGACATTCATTCACATAAAAACACTCAAATATTCATGTCAATACCTCAATGAACAGTCATCCTTACTAGTTTTTCATGATTTTATTGTGTTCTTCAAACCCATATTTCTCTGACCTTTTATCATGCCTTCAAATTTCTCATCATAACCTTAAAAACACTCCTATAGACTCATTTAGGTATTCATATTATCATAACTACCTAGTTTATATATCTCAATTATCAATATTGGTCTTACAAACCAATCACTTTCTCTTATATTTCATAGACCTATATTAGGCCACAAATCACAATCATATGCTCATATATGCACACCACAATCTTTAATTTATCTATTTACCTACTTATTCTTCATATAAACCTTATTTATGATCATCTCCTTGCAACACAACTCCATGGTGCTTCTTTGAGTGATGAATACCTCTATGAATCCTAATAAAGAAACCTTGATTTCACACAGCTCTAAAACACATGAATTTAGGATATTCCCAAATCTCCATCAACTTACAATCATGAGGCTAATAGTCTTTCTTTAATATCCTATTGGTCTTGATTGGAAATTCATGCTTGATATTTATATAATATTCCTTCTCCTCTATATGAGCTAATAATATACATTCTTGGAACACTTTAGTATCTACTCTATTCTCTTCCAAAGAAAATAATCCACTTAGTCTTATAGAAAAATTAGGACTGAGTTTGATTATCTTTGGTTCTTCATTCTCTGACTTCATGAAGTTATTTAATATCTTTTTTTCCTTCTTTTCCTCATTCTCAAGGACCGACTTCATGGTGTATATATTCTTATCTTAAACTCTAGTATATTCAACCATCTTATTATGTCTTCAAGAGTCATGATGAAAAATTCTTACAATATGGCCACTTTGATGAAATTTATATAATAGAATTCTACTTATATTGTTGAAGTGACTATTCTTTTCATTCCTCCATGATGGTTTAACTCTAAAATCCACATCCATATATCCATATACATTACATGAAAATAAATATCCTTTGAAATTTCTTTCATAATCCCATGAGTACTCATTCTTGGAGGGTCTTCTACATTCTCTTACTCAATGACCAAAATTACTACATGATAAATAGTAACCATTGAATGAAATTTCATACCTCATGGAATTTAATTATATAATAGGATTTGTCCTTTTTTTTCCTTGAGTTTGACCTTATTTTTCACATTAGAATCCTCTTTGTTCTCCTTTTGATATTCATTGAAACTAGGACATGCCTTATCATTCTCATTACTATTCATGTGGTCTCTATTGAAACTAAGACCTTCCATATCATTGACATACTTCTAACTACTCAACATGTCATTTAGAGCCTTAGTGATTTTTCAAACTTCTCAAAGTCCTTCAAATTTCTTACTGTTGGATCAAACTCTTTCCTTAAGGACTCCATTTCTATTTTGAACTTGGTGTCTTATTCTTCCTTATCCTTTATACTAGTTATCACAAGCTCAACATGAGTTTTTAGTTCTTTAATGATCTCACCATTTTTATGAGACATGTTATTGATTTTTTCCTCATATTTTTTGACCAAAGACTTTAGTTTCTAGTTCTTCTTTCCTTGTATCTTCAACTCATCTAAGGCACTTAACAACTTTTCTTCTAGGTTCACCTCTACCTCTTCATCTTTTGAGTATTCATTGAGACATTAAAAAGATTAACTACCTAATTATTTGGCCATGAATAGTAATTCATTGTTGTCATGCTTGACATGGTCATCATCACTATCAGAAGAATTGTTGTCAGTAGCATCAAAGGATTTGTTGATGTCTTCTTTGGAATAGAAATTCCTCTTAATCTTGAATGATTCTTTCTTACCATCATACTTCTTGAAACTTATGTTTTCATGATTATGAGACTTATTTACCTCATCATGATGTTTATCATGTTATTCATTCTCATCAAGCTCATACATATTCTTGTTAGGAAATTCAGATGCAAAATGAACAATCTTACCATAATTGAACCACTTAAATGGAAATTTACCTTTGTACTTACCTGAGCCTCTCCTTATCTTTATAATAAACATGTCTTCCTACTTGTCATCATCAATCTATGAATCAAAATTATCCTTTACCTTCTTACCTTGTGAATTATTTTTAGCCTTGAAATAAGAATCCTTCTTGGGAGGTCTTCCATCATCTATACTCATCTCATAGGCAGTCAAGATCCCATAAAGCTCATCCATATGAAATGTTATCATATCCTTGGATTATTATACAATATATACCTTAGCATTAAATTTAGGGGTCAAATACCTCAATACCTTTTGGAAAACTATTGACAGTTCCATATTTTCTCCTAAACCTTTGATGATACTAACCAATTCATCAAATTTCAACTAATAAGTAGTTATATTTTCATCTTCATTCATTCTCAAGCTCTCAAACTATTTTCAGTGGGTCAAAAACTTTTCCAACTTGAACTTAGTGCCTCCTTCATAAATGGTTTGTAACTTATCCCAAATTCCTTTGGCTATATCATAATACATGACCTTTACAAACTCAGCCTTTGAAATACCACGTAAGATAACATTCATTTGTTTATAATTTATTTCAAAAGCCTTCTTTCATGTTACATCAATTTGAGGTGTAGTAGGTATAGTATAGCCAACAACCATTGATTGTCATATGTCATAACCTAATGACATTATATAATTATTCATTTTGATGCTCCAAAATGCATGATTGGTCCCATTAAAGAGAGGTTATTTATTGGTTGAGAAACCACCTTGAACTTGACTAGCCATACTTGTGATTCTAAAACTTCCTTCAAGTTGTTAAATTTGTTCCAAAGGACCTTTCTCAGAGACCAATTGTTGGAAGCACAATCACTACAGGGTAAATCAATGTCCTTAATACTTTTACTTCAATTATCTTTAATATTACTTAATTTGTATGAACCATTCAATAATCCATTATTATATGATTAATTTCAAACTATAAAAGAAACATAGCAACCATCCACATGAGCATGAAATAATAGAGAACACACATGAACACATCATATGCATGGGAAAACCTCAAAAGGGAGAAAACCCACTAATCTTCATATTAATAAAAAAATCAAAATTTAATTAAACACCAACTCCAAAAAGATCACCTACCCCTAATTTTTCAAGCAAAGACTTAACTTTAGAAATCACCCACTTGTAAGGAAGCTATAACTCCCCAATATTTAGTGAATCACCAACTCCACAAGGATAATCAACCCCTAGGTTTTAGAAAGCATCAACTTGAAAGGAAATACCAACTCCCTAAGTTACTCAGCACCAACTCATCCACTTCTTAATGTTTGTCAAATTCTTTTTGTTTTTGATCAACCAATGATAAAACTCTCTCAATCACAACTCTAACTTCCATGGTATATTTATTTTCTCTTCACTCTTCTTCACTTTGACATGAGCATGTAAAATTTGTCTCCTACAATCTGACCATATTCATATATTCAACATACACACATTATTCATGGTCTACAATACCTCTTACACCTCTCTTTAGTCCTTATAGCTCACTTATTACTTCCACACACACCTTGGCCTAAAAATTTCTTTCCCTTATATACATGACTCAATAAAATTTAAAATTAGGTCATTCATACCCACACAAAATCATATAAGTTATAAATTCCATATATATAAGAACATCTGAAAAACAAGAAATAATTGCAACATATCTTCCATTTTCTCTACAATAACTCAATTATCCTATTAACTCCTTTAGGTCTCAACAAAACCTAAAAGAATTAGGTCTACTAGCATACAAATGAATTATGAGCTTCTATATCATCCATGCCATTCATCAAAGCTCAAGAAACTTTAAAAAACATTTTCCATGACCTTAACTTACTCTCTTCATACTTGATATGTTTTGCATCATCCATTCACACCATGAAAACACCTTAAGAACAAGACTGTCCTATCAGGCATGCAAACCAAAAAAGTTTATCTTCAAGAATGAGGCTTTTACCACCTTAAAACACTCAACCATGATAAATGAAACCTATAGATAGATGTTCCATGTACTCAACAACATCACCAAATGTATTATGCTCTTCAACTCCAGGAATAAGGGCTCAAGAACAACATGTTGGATGTCACAGTAATATTTTTTCATTGATTTCATGTGTTTAATGATGTCATAGGATGTCCAAGGTATTGATGTGTCTTCCCAAGTTATCCATGAAGTTTCAAGTCATGATGTCATGTGTTCAGGCATGGTTTAAGTGCATGGTCAAGCAAGAATGTTGTGAGATTGAGTCATCTAAGTATTCCCATGGTTGTATGAAGACTTCATAAGGTCAAATGTGGTCCATGTGATGTGTGTGAGGTGGTATTGAGTTTGTAACAAGTCAAAATGGTCAATTCATAAAGATTCAAGGTATCTTGAGGCTTAATCCTAGTCCCAAGTCAAGCAGGTTGGCATGGAAACTTGACAAATGGATCAAGTCAAAGTAGGAAAAGCATGGTTGGATAATTATGAGTTGGCATAACATGCATAGTAGGAGTATCATGTCAATAATTAGACTTATAAAGCATGAATATGGTCAATCTAAATATTTTCAGTGAAGAAAAGACTAGTAGGCAAGTGAGGATGATGAAACGAGGTATGATGATGCAAACCAAGCATGAAATGAGCATAATATGTTGTTATATGAGGTGTATAAGGATTCACAAGTTCCTAAGGATGTGAATTGATCCTTTAAATAGGTCTATATAGCACACTTCCTCAGAACTAGAGAGAAAATACTTCCCAAATGAGATGGGTTATAGATTTGGAGAGTTAATTATGACATAGTAGCCTTTAGATCTCATGGAGGAGGGAGTTTAGCAGGTGTGGACAAAATTTTAGGACAAAAAATGAATTTTGTTCAAGATATGGAAGTTTTACCAAAACCCAGGTTTAACTAGGCATGCTAAAATAGTGACCTAGCTTCTTAGCAGTCAAGAAAAATTTACAAGACTTCTTCAGATAAATCACAAGATAATTTTTCGAAGTGAACTCATATACATAACTTTTATTACTAAAAAACAACACCCTTTGATTTGTTTATGAGTTAGTGAATGAGAAACTAGTGTTTTTGGGTAACATAGGATTGTCTCTAAGTGTGGGACCTTGTTTCTGAGACAAACCTTCAGAGAAGGTTGGATTCCTCTACATTATATTATTTTTAAACTACCCCTAGAAGGTAAATTTTGGTATTTACTTCTATCTTAATCTTACAAGTGACTAGGAAGAGATATATTACAAGAAAATGGAAATCCTAAACTACATAGGTGATTACACCAAGAAAAGGGATGGGAAAACATTCAAGTGAGAAAAAATGAGATGAATAATGGGAAAGAGAGAGGTCATACATAAGTGACATAGTCCCTAGCTTCATTTATCACCATCATTTGCAAAGAGCACAACAAATCTGAATCTTGCAAGAAGAATAATGTATACATAATGCATCTACAATTGTAATGAAAGGAAAGAAACACAATATCACATGAGATAGGAAAGAAAGAGCCACAAAACATGGATTTATTACTTAGTTAGATGCACAATTCACCATAAATGCAAAATAAAATGCAAAGATATCCTAGAAGAATGCCCAGATCAGAGGCCTGTAACCCAGAAAAGGCTAAAAAGAAAGTTTTTAAAGAGTCCCTTCCCTTTTCGGAAAATTTCCCCTTGAAAATGTGCCTAAGCACCTACATTTATATATTTAAGAGAAAAGAGGGGGGAGATAAGTCACAAAGCAGATTTTTAATGATCCCAACAATCCCAAAGGATAAAATGATTCCTCCACATAGGATGATGGACATCTGGCATGTTTCCAAGCACACCAATGAAGGATTTGAGTGAAAACATAATGCTCTTATGATTAAACAATTCTGCATGCAATCATACATGGCCCAAACCATTTTTCATCTATCAAGACCCACCAAAATATAATTCTCATGATGCTAAATTAAACTTCTTGAGGAGAGCTTTCGAATGAGACAATTTTCATGCAATTTGGAGCAAGGGATCGAAATATATCACCATTTGAATATTTTTCACATTAAGATGAATACAAATGTGAAAATTGGTATCATGATTAGCTCGAATATTTCCCTCTACCTACATTTTCATTACTTTCATGTATACCATGTGTCAATATTTGATTGGCTTTGGGATTGGGCCCTTTTCTTCCTTTTACTTTTCCCTTTTTCCATCTATCTTATTTTTTATGAATTATGGACCGATAAAAAAATGCCACGCCTGTCTGTAGTTTCAGAATATACTTTAACTTTTTCATTCTTTTATAAATGCAATCCAATAAGAAAAAACCATGTTTCTCTATAATTTTCCTTATTCTTTTTCCTTGACTGTCAATTATGAAACATGGACCAATAGAAAGGCTCCACACTCCTTCTCATTGTTATACTTTTGATAACCTCATCTGACAATTGTGAAGTGCGAGCCAATGATAAATATCTATGCACTTCGCATTGTCAATATTTTCCTTGAACTAATATGCCTGCTACGAAGTATTAGCCAATGAGAAGGCTCCATGTATCTTCGGGCTTGTAAGAATTGTCAAACCTTCCTTTATCCTTTGTGTTTGTCATTCTTTTGAAAGGAGAACCAATTAAATGACTCTATGTAACTTCAGACTTCACATCATAACTTGCTACCTTGAGGGACTTAGAAAATTTTTGGCTTAGAGTTACCGCCACGTAACCCCCTTTGACTTTGTTGACTTTTCCAACTTGACAAAACATGAACTCTGGCCTATCTCATGGACTTGAGGTACGTTGAATGGATCTACCTTGGAGACTGTTGGAATGTTTGCACATGGTCTTTCTAGTTCCTTTGATCTGTTTCATGTGTCTTTATATTTTCCTTTGTACCACAGATTTAATATTTTCTACGCAACACTAGCCCTTTGAATTTTGTTTCTTAGATTTTAAATTTGAACCTACCAATGCTTTAAGACTTATTCTCCCAGGGGATTTTAAATTCCAATAGCCAAAGCATTTGGGAAAGATAATTGTACGGCTGTTTAACCATCCCAAGCTCTTAAAAATGGTTAAGTCCATTTTTAACTCTGTTAAATCCAAAAAAAACCTGGGAGATGTTTGGTTAACAATTTGGCATCCTCTCGAGGTAATTTTCCTTCTATATTAGATCATTAGAACTTTTTCAATCCATTAGGCATGGAGTCAAGCCCAAAACTTAAAAAAACTGATCTGATTTTTTTTTTTAAATTCTTACCCTTACATTGTAGGAAACTTGAAACTAACTTAGCCGAATCTGTGTTTCTTTGAATGAGACTTATAACTTTATCCAACTATTTGATTCTGCCATGAAATTAATTTTGTATAGAAACAAATGAGAAAAACTTTGTATAAAAATGAAGATCATACATATTCTAAGTGGAAACATGCAGAGTGTGCACAACCACTTAGGGAAACTAAAACTACTCTACCAACAAGATAACATGATAAAAAAACTTAGAGGAATTAAATATACCTTATTTTGTACAAGGGAGGGACTTCACTTTAGTAGAAATTCTTTAAATAGATTCCATTAATTATAATCTCCAACTCTTCTCCATCGAATCTTGACAATTGGAAAGCATTACTTGACTTAAAGCCTGAAATGATATAAGGACCACTCCATATTGCATCAAATTTTGAGTGTCTACCTGGTTTGGCTCTTTCTGCATCCCATTTTAAGACTAAGTCTCCTTCCTATAAGTTTTAATCCTTGGCCTTCTTATCAAATTTGATCTTAACTTGAGCTTGATCTTTCTCCATTGCTTATACTGTTTGGTTCCTTAGCTCCTCTAGCTCCATGAGCTCTTTATACCTGACTTCCATGGATTCAAATTCAAGTAATTCAAGTTATGTATAAGCTCCAATGTTGGTAATTCAAGATATATTGGTATCCTTTCTTCTCTTACATAAACTAACTTGTAGGGTGAGATGCTAGGTGATATCCTGGGTGTAATTATATTATCCCACAAGGCTGATTTAAACCTTGTTTTCCAATTCCTTTGGTTTTCATTCAAAGTTATCCTTATGATTTTTAACAAGTTTTTGTTTGTGGACTCAGCTTTACCATTTTCTTGGGGGTAACAATTTGAAGATGTACTTAAATATATCCCATTTTTCATAGCCCACTTAGAGATCTTGGTGCCAAGAAATTCCAATACATTATTAGAGATAATAGTGGAAGGAACACCAAATATTTCCACAATACCTTCATAAAAATATAGAATGTTGGTTTCAATTTCTTCCTTAAGTGAAACTTCCTCTTTCCACTTGGTGAAGTAACTTGTGGTTGTTAGGATCCACTTGTAGCCCAAAAACGAATGTGGATTGATTAATTCGATGAAGACCAACCCCTATTTCATGAATGGTTCATTAACAAATATGGGTGGAGTGGAAGGGTTGTTAGCCTTTCCGATTAATTCGATGAAGACCAACCCCTATTGCATGAATGGTTCATTAACAAATATGGGTGGAGTGGAAGGGTTTTTAGCCTTTCCTTTCCAGAAAAGAAGGCACCCTTATTGCATTTTTTTAACCCATGAAAAGTATTCATTGAAAAGATTAGGCCAGTAATACTCATCCTTCATGATCTTGAGAGTTGTTACCCTTGGATCAAACTGACCTCATGCTTCTCCAGTATGTAATTTTTTCATTATCCTCTTAATCTGATATTTCTTGATGCACCTTAAGAGAACACTATTCACATCTCTTTTGAATAAAATTTCATCAACAAGCACATATGGAATAGCTTGAAGTTTGAAATATCTTCTCTTATATTTACTTAATCATGAAGGGAACTAACTTTTTTAGAGTAAATGTACCATATCCTAAGTCCAACAATGGATAAGTAAAGCATCAACTGGTTGTTCTTGATCATTATGAAGCATTAAAATGGATTCTTCATGGGTATTTTGACTTAAAACAAGTTTCTCACACAACCCTTTTCCCCTAACCAACTTGGTTATTTTAATATCAATTTCATACTCCATTACTTTTGTTATCCACATAGATCTCTTCTCATTCAAATATTTTTCCAATAGGATATATTTTATGCTAGCATGTGAAACTAACAGATGAATCTTGTTATTTGACACTAGATGCCTAAACTTCTTCAAACTTATTATAACAAATAGCACATGTTTTTCAATGAATGATTACTTTATCTCATAATCTTCAAGGTTATGACTAAAGAAGGCAATAGGTTTTTCTAAATCATCTTTTTTCAGATGCATCAATATGGAAGATATGGTCTCAATACCTCCAAAAGCATATACGATGAAATCCTTAGAGAATTTTGGATTTATGAGGGTCGTTGCTTGTGAAATGGCTTGATTTATAACTTCAAAACTTTATCTTCCTTCAGTAGTCCCCTTGAAAGATAGGTTTTTCTTTAACATCAATGTCAAAGGCTTGATAATATTAGCAAAATTAGGGACAAATATTCTAACAAAGTTAATTATTCCAGGGAAACTCTGGAGATATTTTTTAAGCCTAGGCCATGTCAAAGAAAGAATGGCCTTAACTCTTCCTAGATCAATACTCAATCCCTTCTTAGAGACAATATGGCCAAGGAGGTTTCCTTCATGATCTAGGAAGATGTATTTTTTTGGGTTAAGGGGGACTCTAAACTCTCTACATCTCTTAAATATTTTCCTGAGATGAAAAATATGTTGAGCTGAATTTTTGGAGAACACTTTTATGTCAAGGTAGATAAGAACCATCCTATTGATCAACCCTCTGAATTCCATATCCATGGATCTTTGGAATGTTGCTCCAAAATTTGATAGGCCAAATGACATTTATCTATAAGAAAAAGTTCCCCATTTTTTGGTAAAGGTTATTTTAAATTGATCCTTTTCCTTTGTTGTGATTTGGTTGTATCCCAAGTATCCATCCAAAAGAGAAAAACTCTCAGAACCTATCTCTATTTGTAAAATATATTCCATAGAGGACAAAGGATAATGGTATTTCAAAGAATCTTTGTTTAGGTCCCTAAAATCAACACACATCTTGATATACCCATTCTTTTCCATATTAAAACTAGGTTGGCGACCCATGATGAGTGATTGATTGGAAAAATTATGCTTTTCTCTATCAATTTGTTCAGCTTCTTTTTCATTAGAAGTTTAATATGGGGGTTAACATGCCTCTTCTTCTACCTAACAAGCTTAGCATTTGGATCCAACTCTATGGTATGTTGAGCTAAACTTGGATTAAATCCTCTAAGATACTTATAGATCCATGCAAATATAAAAAAAATCTTGAAAGAGTTCTACAAAATCATGTTTTTCTTGTGAAGTACTTACTTTTCCAATTTGAAGGAACTTGTCTCCACCAACTGCAATAGGCTCTGAGTCTTCACCTTTGACTATTATATTTGATTTCTCCTTTCTAAACTAGTCATTTGGGTTGAAGATGGATTCCAAAGTTACTAAACCCTTAGGCATATTGTTTGATCTAAGCTATATAATCTTATCACAATATTATATTTCCAACTTATCCTAGTTTTTTGAAGAGAATTAATATTCTTCATGAAGGAAATTTATAATTTTCCAATCATTCTCAAATACCTACCAACTTATGAAATTTTCTAGTATGGAATGCCTTAATACCACCATGATATGTGATTGCACCTTATCTCTTTTGATATTTTCAAAACCATCACACCTTGCTCCAATGGTAGCAATTCTGTCAGCAACTTCGTTCTCTTTCCTTGGGATGGCTTGAATATTAAAAGCTTTAAAATCCTCCAAAAAATCCCACACTCTATCCTTGTAGGATTTGAGTAGATCATTTTTGGCCACATTTACTACCTGATCTGTTTCAGAATTAGTTCACTGTCTCCAAAGGTCTACAATCCCTTAATATTCTTCTTTCTTTCCCATTGCAAGATGTGAACAAGAGACACATACTCTACTACATTACTAGAGAAACTCAATTGGAACTTAGAAGATGAGTAATACTTGATACCTTTGGGAGATATAACTACTACACATCCTCCTGCACCTTGTTTACATCTTGATACATCAAAAAGCATCTTCCAAATGCCATCATCATCTTCATTAACCAGTTTGGTAACATTATGCAAGGGTGTATTTTCTTCATGTAGGAAATAGACACCAAGAAAACCTTATTCTATCTCTTCCATTTCTATGTATGTATAAAAGTTGTAATTCCTATGATTCCACTCATCAAGTATAAGATCAGGAATACCCCTAATGTGAGTGTCTATTTCTTTGACTCTAAGACAATCTTTTTTATCTAATATTATACACTTGACATTGATAGGACTAGTCACATAAGGCTCTATGTGGTAAGTAGAAATTGGTTGAGATTTCATAGTAGCTTTAGCACCATACCTTGTCCTAAAGAGCATATAAGACCATTTTGCTGAAAATTATCCTCCAATTTTAGTAGTGAAATCTCTAGACAGACATAGAGCAAAAAGTGGAGATAAATTAATTATGGATATATCTTGAAGAACATAAACATCAGAACATGCATGTAGTGTGAGGCTCAGATCTCTAATATCTCTGATAGTCCCCACTACTATCCCATCCAACTATACCAAACCTTTTGAAAGAGTCTCATACTTAATTCCTAGCTGGTATGTAATTTGTTTTGGCATGACTGCATTGTTTGCTCCAGATTCAATCATACAATTGTGCACTAAGTTGTTACCTATGATCAAAGACACATAGAAGGGTGGAGGTTTCTTACTTTTTATTGGTTGGGCATCTCTTTGTTACACTGTATTGGTAAGAAAATTATCTTTCTCTTTGGATAAATCATTTGGATTAGAAAAACTAGCCATAGTTTCTTGCAAGAGATCTTTGTGGCCTGGAATTGTCAACGATTCCCACACAGATATGTTCACATTGGTTTTCTTTATTTTATCAATTATATTGAAATTATTTGAAGGATATTTTTGTTTCACTTTACTCCTAACAATTTTATCTTACACATGAGTTGGAATAAAAGGTTATCTAGGCTTATCTTATCCATTTAGAGCTATTTTTGAATTGTCACCCTCTTAAAGTACCAAGGAAGGTTGAGGAGGTCCTACATTGATGGATTTTCCTTCCTTAATATATCTATTCTTAGACCCGGTATTTGTAGGTATACCTTATGGAAGAGTCTGATTTATTCCATATAAGTCTTCCACTTTCCAATTCACAAATGAAGTTTCATTTTGAGGTGTTTCTTGAGCTACCATATACTGCTTATTTTCCTCTCTTTTTTGTTTCTTGAGAATAAAATAAACTTTTTACCATTATATCTTGGTTTAGTATGCCATTTAGACATGTATCTTGGTTATGTAGATGATAACAAGGGAAACACCACTCATAATATTCTGCAAGATTGTTTTAGATAGGAACCAAAGCTTGAGATGGAGAGGTTGTATTTAGATTATATGGTTTAAAAGGCCTAAAATAAGGAAATTGGATTTGATTCTGATTTGTAGCTTGGGAAGGAGGTATATTTGGTTGATATGGGGACTTGTTTGGTTTTTATGGAGGCTGGTAAGGTCTATAATTCTGGGCTTGTAGCCTCTTAAGTGATACCAACTCATTCCCAAAACTTTGCAGTTGTTTCATTACATCTTTTAGTTCAGGTTAGGTGTTAGAATAATTGGAGGCTTCACTAGAGATTTGATTTCATAGGGTTGGGATAGGTGTTCATTCAGGTGTCTGATTAGAGTTGAGATTCCCAATTTCAAGGTATAAAGGCATTAGAGGCCTAGGAGAAAGTTTCCCAGCCTGGATTATACTATTCTCATCTCTAATGGCAATACTATAGGAAGTTGGTAATGTTCTACCTCCCATGGACTGAATCATGACTGAAATATCACTATTTAAAGCCTTAAGATAATAATTAAATCCATATTGGGTTGTAGGTATTACCACTTGAGGGATTCGGTCCCAGGTCCTTTGAAATCTTGTGTTGAAATCAATCATCTAGTCATTAGGTGCTCTCTTTGTTTTTGTAAGTTTCTCCTCCAGGGATAGGCAATCTGATTTTTCTTCAAAATAATTGCACAAATTTTTGCCAAGCTCATCCCAACTGGGAATTTTTATTCAAAATTACCCATGGGTTATTTTTTCCTTAACAAGATTAAAAAATGGAAAACTATTTTTTTCAAATCTGTGATGGTTAAATGACCATCAAATTATCTTTCCCAAATGCTTCGGTCATTGGCATTTAAAAACCCATGGAAGACTTAGCTTATTCATTAGTGGGTTATTTTCTAAAATTTGCAATGCAAAGGGTTGAAGCTGTAGTGTTGTGCAAAAAATTTGAAAACCGCGAGACAAAGACAAGTAAAAAACATTTTGACGTGCATTTGGCCATCAAATTTAGCGTCAGAAGTTATCAGAACCACGTGGCGATATATCAAAGGCATCAGGCGAGCTAGGTGTTAGTCTTTTGGTAGTTTCTAAAGTGATAAGCTCTTTCATAATTCAAGTCCCCAGAGTTAGTTGTAGTAAATTTTTCATAAGTTCCGTCAAGTTAGACAAATTCAAAGAGGGGTTACGTGGCAGCAATTCAAAAAATACAAAAAAAAGCTTAGTCCCCTATACTTAGAAATTTTGATGTGAAGAGCTACGTGGAACCACCACATTTATTCTCATTTCTTAGTCTGAGAAATGTGAAGGCCCATCCAATCAAATCCAAGCACCAAGAATATAGACTAACAATTCTTGACACAAGAGCAACGTGGAGCCATTTCATTGGCTTGCACTTCGCAGTGGTTAGTGAAAGGGATAAATTTAAATGAAATTTGGTTGTTTCTCATTAGCTCGTGTTCCTAAGGGACTAATAAGGGTCTAAAATGTGAAGAATCAAGGAGCCCTCTCATTGTTCCACGTTTCACAATGTCATTCGGAGGCTAAGTAAATTCTAACTCCTCTAAGGAATGTGGCAATATCTCATTGGCTCAAATTTCAAAAGGGGTAGAAGGGAACAAAATACAGTCTATCAATGTGAAGAAACATGGTAGAGACTTATTGGTTTGTATTTCATAATATGGTAGACCTTTATTAAGCCAAATTAAAATCCAAGAAAATAAATGAAGATGGGGATGTAAAAGCCTAAAACCTAAACCAATGAGATATGGAAACATGGAAAATTACAAAACGATGCACACATGACCAAAGGGAAATCCCCAAGAAAATCAAAGGTTGCCACATGTTAGATTCTTGTGCATCCCGACGTGTAAAATATTCAAATGATGATATCTTTCAATTCCTTACTCAAAATTGCATTATATTGGTCTCGTTCAAAATCTCTCCTCAACATCTACAATCTAACTATCTTCACCGTGTCACTTCCTTGATAAGAATTTTGTAAGGTGTCCCATACTTGTTTAGAGTTTATAGTTGTTATTCTTGGGAAAACTGAATCAGCCACTGCATTTTGAATGTAGCTTAAAGCCTTTGCATCCTTTTTTCTATTTTCCCTCAAAGTATTACTTCTGAGCTTGTGTGAGTGCATTGAAAGCAACTTGATCTTCTACTTCTACATATCCTCCTTCCACTATTTCTCATAGCTCTTGAAAAGAGAACAATGTCTTCATTTTGATACACTAGATATCATAGTTCTTCCCATAAAATGTTGGGGGTTGTTGCCACGAGTTACTGCTAGAAGACATTAAAGCTCAATAGCTCAACCAACCTTTTTCTCTGATATAAAACTATTGGAAAATTTTAGTGCCAACATAACCAACACAGGGGATAAACACAACTAGAACACAAAAAACATATATTATATTTGATTCAAAAACTTCCTAAAAATTCAGAGCTACAGCTCTGTATATTTCTTTTGTCTCTCTTCTTGTGTCCTTGTCTTCTCTTCTTCCTTATTATTCAATTCCTTCTACTTCGTGATGTTTTACATATTTATTCCCTTTTCTATGTTAAAACCTTGAGCTATGGCTTTGTATATTCTCCTCTTCTTGCTTAAAATAAATGATGACAGGAGTAGTATCCTTAGCACCAAAAGTGTCTGGACCATAGCTTCGCTGACCTTCAACATGGGACCGAAAGATATATTAAATTGTGCACAATTCGGGAGCTTGAGATCCGTCAGATTCTATCTCCCAAAATTTATATGGAATGCCGCCACATGTTGGTCTTGCTATTGATTGCAAGTTTGAGCCTGAGGAAACCTTCGTTCTCCAACCAATAATAAGGCTCCACACATGTCACAACTATCAGTCTTCACATAGGTAGATCTTGTCATAACGTAAGGAAGCATTAGAAGTCAATAGGATGACATTCCATTAGCTCCTAGATTGTTATATTCCCTTCTCTTATGTTATAGATCGACGATGAGGCCACTTGTAATAACACCACGTTGTGCACCCAATGAGATAACACGGCACACAATCCGGACTTGATGCCAATATAAAGTATCTGGCTTATTTCGTAGCGTGAGGTCCATTGCCTGATGCTCATCACAATATGGGAGACCTGGTGGATATTGTGCCACGTGTCATGAGGATATGCAGATGATCGAGATGACGCTGAATTTCCTTGACTAAGAGCCCAGACCTGGACGAATATATAAGTTGCTTAACATTAATCTGCAAACTCCACAGGTCTACCCAAAAGATCTACAAGAGGAGGTGCTAGAAATATGAGCACATGTATGATCCTCGCCTATCAGAATCCTCACCAAGTGGCTACCTCTAAAACCATTAGCGTGAGCCTAAGAAGAATCCTCAAGATGTTCCCGATTTCACAGATTTAAGAGATGTAATCATGGATTCCATAGCCTAAACTTTATCTTGAAAACAAGAATGTAAGTCTTGAATAGACTTGCAGATTGATTTATTGACATTAGAACTAATAGAGTCATCAAAGGAACAATCAAAGATAACACTAAATTGTGAAGGTGGCATGTTGATAGGGAGATACATAGTGTCTAGGTTTTTTTGAAGAGCCTTTTTACAAGATGATTGCATTTGAAGCAACCAACATCAAGGATACTTGAGAAACCTTATGAAGCCACATTAGAGAATGAAAAATGAGTATAGTTTTCATGGAGTAAGTTAACCAAGTATATGTCATGCACAAAGATCTAGGGCATGCACGAGGTAGAATTTGCAAAGACCCTATGTACATGAGTTTGAGTATGTTAAAAAAAAATAAAGGTACATATCTGACATCCGTTTAATATAGCTAGTTAAATTTTGCCATAAACAAGAGAGATATATCTTAGATACTTTCCCTTGATTTGATGTGTGATTACATTTTCACTATGAAGAGGGACAAATTAATGAACAAGAAGGGAATATTGTTATCTAATCTGTCTCACTGTATCATTATGATTTTGCATAAGATAATCTAATAAATAGGATGTCGGGACTTGGGCAAGGAGTTACATTTAGGATCTAGTCTTAATTAGAATTCTAAAAGGCACTCCTAGTGGGACTCATCTGCTAGGAGTGTAATCAAAACTTAGCCATATTTACTGTCAAAGCCAAAAATTTAGCTGAGTAATCATGGGCCTTGTGAGTTGTAATAGGCAAACCATGATAGCATATGATTTTTGGTACATCATTGCAAAGAGCATGATCATTACTATGTCTGAGTTTTGAGTAGTCCCAATTATGTAGTTATGATCTAAGGTTTAATCCCTTTAGAGCATGATCCATCAAATCCTTGGTACAATGAGGGAAGTATAAGATCAAATTTCAGTAGATGTACTTATACTTGTGCAATAGATGTATTACGTGTGTGATGGTTATGACATAATGGCATGTCTTGGTATTTCTCGTGTAAGTGCAACCTGATATTGGTCAGATGTAGTCTAGGATGTACATGTCCTGTATGTAAATGGATGTTTGCATTTGAATCAATATTATGGTTAACAGTTAAAATGGTTATTATGGTTGAGAATATGAAAAAACTACAAGACAACATGAATTTGAGAAGATTCTCCCTTACAATGGAATCTAGACATGTTTTTATTGTCCTTTTGTTATGCACACTCATTAGATTCCTATGTGACAGTGGAACCTCATGATCAAGATGATCTATAAATGCTCACCCTTTATTGGTCACAGCGTGTGTAATATACCATGTCTCTCCTGGTTGAATTTTGCTTTTGACAAGATGTTAGCATGTTTTTTCATAATATTTATAGTAAATTGAAATCCAATTCAAACAAAGAAATACATGTCATGATAATAGAAACACATGTAATAAGGAAAATAATAGTTCATGTAAATAAAACTATCATCAGTTCCCAAATAGAGCAAGTAAGATAAAAAGATCGTCTTGAGACATCCATGGCTTCAGATGGTGTCAACTAATCATAATCCAACCACAATAATCCATTATAAACCAAAGTCATTACATGGGTATATAAGCTAAATGTATATATAACAGTCATAAACAAGGTGCGCAGAACCATAAAGCACAAACAATCAAACCCTAGGAATCATATGTCAAATACAAGTATGTTGTTAGAACTCTAGAAATTTACCACAATGATGTCATAACAATGGCATGTACTACATATATATATAGGGGTGGGGACTTTCCCTTCAACCCCACCATTATGACTTCCTAATAATAGGCATGCATTCCAAATTAGGCTACCACATGAATTACTTATAAAATAGTATGTGTACAATAGACTTGCATGATTTTACATCAAGGTAGATAATAATAGATTATCCTAAATATAGCTCATGTGTTAATCCTATTATTATATTGCCTCCTACATGATCATCTTGTAATTCTCTACATGTGATTTTTTGTAGATTTATCATTTTGTGCATGTTCCAATCCATCATCTGAATGTCATATCTAAATATATCTGCGGGGAAACATACACCACTAATAAATCTAAGATTGTATGGAACATGTTTTCCCCATAATTCCCTTTTAGGGATCTTAAAAACCCTTTCCTGAACCATCATCTGAATGTCATATCAAACACTGCGTAACTCAACCCAATACATCCACTACAACCCCAAACATCAACCAAAAAAACAACCATAGGTCATATCCTAGGTTGGAAATCATAACACCAAATCCTCAGCCTCTAATTTGATTAACCTCGATGTGACCCACACTTGGGTACATAGGAGAAACCACACATTATTGGAGTTATAGAAATAGAAATAGAGGAATCATATAATCTCATCACTAGGACCAAGAAGTATCAAACTCCAAATTCCCCATTACAAACCCCATTTTAAGTGCAAAAAAAATGAAATCCCCAAGAAATTAGGGATACTATGACTAATTGTTACTGATGTCACCAAATCTTGGATTATGAAAGTCTAGTTTCTAGAATTGGTACAAAAATCCCGAACATCATGAGGTCATCACTATTCTTAAGAAAATGCAGATGGGGCTAGAGGAAGGTTGTATCTTATTTTTACAAAACTAGTCATTGAGGTTCATAAGTTAACCCTATAAACCATGTCTAACGTGTTTCTAGATCTCTTACGAAAATCCCGAGATGGTTACAGAATGAAGATTGCGATGGGGCTTTGACATTTAATTATTCTACAAAACTATCAGAGGCATTTAACCCTATAAACATGGATATCCCTAAATGTTCAGAATAAGAGATGTAGAATTCTTCTTTAAGATCTTAATTTCCCATAGATGAATCAAGAAAAACAAAGATATTTCTCTCAAGTTGTAGATATGGATATACAACAATTTAGTAAAGAAACCTATGCTTAATGATGGGTTAAATTTTAACATTGTTCCCTTTTCACTTTTGCAAAAACTTGGTTATGGTGAGACCAATTTCTCATCTATTCGAAACACCTTTCATGGATATGATAGTATCAAAAAAACTTCAATTGGCACCATAATTATGCCCATAACTCTTGGTCTAAAGACCATCCTCACCAAATTATACGTCATAGATCATAAAATAAAATATAACATAATTTTAGGATGACAATGGATTCATTGAATGAAGGCATTCCCTTCCTAAACAATTTTGCAAGAAATTAACTTGTCCCTTGCATCCCTTGAGGAATCTAGATGGATTTTCATTTCCATGGAAACCCTAACCCATGACAACCTTCAAGGAAAATGCCTAGTCATTCCCTTCAATTTTTAAGAAATTAATTTTTGCATCCTTTCCATGGGAAACCCTAACCCATTTGACATACTTCATAAAATGCCTGTATTTAAGCATCCTTGTCCATCAAGATTTACCTATAAATGATTTATGAACACCCACCTCCATGGACAAAAGGAAAAACTAGGTGAAAAATATGATGTTGAGCCTAAGCCTACTCTCTTAGCTCTTTATGCTCCTCGTGCTAGGAAAGAAATGGAAGAAAGGAAAATTTTAAGATCCCTTACAAAAATCCTACTTGGATTTTTTGTGGTGAATTTTTTAAAAATGGATTTCGTATTTATGGAAAATAAGAGAAAAAATTATATAGTGAGATAAATGAATCAAATTCTTGATCAATGTAATGGTGGAGAGAAAGGGTGATGTAGATGAACATCTTGTATAATGTCCACTTATATATGCATTAATCCATCTATAGTTTCAAGTGACTGTCAAGAAATATAGCCATCCATCAACTCAAATGACCATCTACATATACAACTAGATGTATATAGCTCAAGTGTTTGTTTGGTCACATAGGTGGATATCAACTTTGGGTGACTGTATGTGTATACATCACCCATCATGTACAACCATATATATGAAAACATAGGAAAACCATTTGTATACATAACAAATGTATACATAGACAACCATCTGCTAAAATGTGTCAACCATCTATGTGTGTAGTCATCCATTTGTGCACATAAGTGGCCATCTATGCACATAAGTATTTGTCCACACAAGCTTCCATCTACATGGTGAGTCATACTTGATTCCACCTTGTCCACTCTCTTTCTTCCACATTGTCCACTCACTTGCCACCATGTGTCTTTTTTGGCTTATAAATATATACTAAGGACTCATTTATCACTTTCACAAATATCCTTTTACACTCCTCCAGTAAGATCTTATGGATACCTACAAGACCAAAGTTAAGAAACATGTGTGCCTCATCTATAATCCAAAAAGTGGAATCCATTTCTACATCCTCTCAACCCAAAATCCAATTCATGAAACCTCATGTGCCCACAAATCATCAACTTACAGAAACTCAAGGTGAACATGTAATGATTGGGTAGATAAATGTTCTTTTAAAGAATTAATTTACATACCTCAATATGAGACTAAGGTTAGTTTGTTATAATTTATTTTAGCCAATTATGACATTGTTGGTGAAATAATTTGTCAGGTGGGAAAATTGGGTTCTCTCACCAACATTGTGTGGGACTACATCCCTCTTCTTGAATGGGGTAGCTCCATTTATTGAAAATAGGAAATATTTACACTATTCTAACAAGTGGGGGTGGTCTTTTAACCAGGTATCACATAGAAGTACTTCCCTGCACCTGTTGCAAATTTCTTTTAGATAATACAAGGGAGGAAAAGTCTTGAAGGATAGGTGTGAAAAGAATATTAAAGGGGATTTTTCACAATAAATAGTATAACCAAGTTTATTGATTAAAACAATAATATATCCATAATTTCAATGATAATACACCATCCACATAGAACAAGGAACATGATACAAATAACACAAATTCAAAATTCATATATTCAACAAGTACATGTGCTCATGGAGTGTAGTTGATATGGAGAGGAAACATAGGTAAAGGAGCTAGAATATTTTTTGGTTTTGAAGGGACCCAAAAAAACTTTTACAAAAAAAGAGGAGATAGGCAACGAAGGCCAACAAAAAGAAGCCAAAAGCACCAAGTCAAACATTCTTGACCAAAAGTGCCACCTAAATAGGGAAAGAACAAACTTGGTCTAAATAACTACAATATATAGATTTCTTAATAATAAAATACTTAGACCTCCAAGGAAACAAGAACAACAAACTCAGAGAAAAAGAAATACAGAGAAAAGTGCAGCAAAAGGTCAGCCATCAATTCATCTTGGTCGAGGGAGCTTTGCTTCTGGTTCTCATGCTTGGGCCCACTCCCATATCATCTTTCCACTTGATGATGACTCTTTTTGGTGTATTCTCTATGTTCTTTTCCTCCATTTCCCTGATCTCTTCATCATCAGAGCTACTCATCTCAAGCTGCATCTTACCCTTTCCATGCTCAGTATCAACTTTAGCAATTTGATCTTGAAGAATTGAAATCCTCTATTCTTGCATGATTATCTCCACATTCAGCCCCCCAATTCTCTTATTTTGAACTTCGATTCTCTTGTGATAGCCCTTGACTTCTTGCACAAGGTTTTTATTTACCACGAGAATGGTATCCACTACTTATTCCACTCTATGGATACGGGCTTCCTAGGCCACAATCTCTCTATCCCTATCTCGTCTAACAACACTCTCATTCATGCATGTATCTCCCTATTTCATATTACAGAGAATGTCAGAAATATTTTCCAAGTCATCCTGTTTCCCACCTTGTTTCCTCTATTTCATGTGAGCCGTTAGGGTTTCATTATTAGATTCAGCCTCCCTTTTGTCAAGAGGTTGAGGGGGAATCAAGGCTTTTCCTTTCTTAAATAACAGTAATATCAAACCATGATGGAGAGGAGTATCTTATTTTTCATTTTGGTAGTCACATATAGAGGAGGTTAGGGATCTGAGGAGAAAAAATAGAAAACTCATTGCCTGATTTCTTCTCAGGAAATTTAGAATAGATAGATGATAAGAAAATATCTTCCTAAATTTTCCCTCTACTGTGAGATACTTCATAACCACAAGACATACATCAACCTAGTGATTCGGAAGAAAAGTTCTCGATATTCCATCATCATACATTAGGATTTTTTCTTCAGGGCCGAAAAAGGTGGAAATTTCATGTTTCCTTCTAGATTTGTCCTTAAAAATTTTAAGGCCATCAATAGACATACCTGTAGCTTTAGTTATGGTCTCCTCATTGACAATGATCTCAATTCCCCTCATTTTGACACATCCGTCCTCCCAAGCCTTTCCAAATTCATTTGCTAATTGTGGATCATAGCCTTGAAGTTTTTTGATGAAATTAGACAATCCACCACTTCACAGGAGCCTACACAACGTAGCATCCCTCTTCAAATGAAGGTAGGTCATGGGTTCAGTACAAAATCTCTCACCACCCATGTTTTTCCCAAAAAAACACAGTCTTGAGATTTAGTAGAATGTGAAAAAGACCCAAAAATAGAGAATTAACTTTATATTAGCAATAAAACCCCTTTCTAAATTATGATTCAATTCCACACATATCATGTCCTTCATATCCCAGTAATCATGATTCCTTATCACAAAATATCTTGTCTTCATTAATTAATTTTTTTATATTTATTCCATGGTATGTCATATCCATGCCAACTCACCTTTTCTAGTAAGTCATTACCATAATTGGCCAATCCGTCTGCCATTTTGTTCCCATTTCTATACACATGCTTCATCTCCACCCTTTCAAATGAAGCTATCAGTTGCTTAGCCTCATTAATGATATTATTGAGCTTCCATCCTATGCCTTCATTATGCCTAAGTGCATTGATCACACATAAGGAATCTCCTTCAATTATCATGTTTTGTATGTTCATGGTGACACTTAGCTGTAAACCCTAAAGCATAACAATCGCCTCGACATGGTTATTAGAATGATTGCCCACTGGTCCAACATACACCATAAGACATTTGCCCTTATGATCTTGTATTATACCTCCCCCCCATCTCACCCCTCCCTCAGCTTGGATGACCAATCAAAATTAAGTTTGAACCATCTCATTGGAGGAATTTTCCATTTAACCTTGTTTTTATTCCTCCCCTTTGATTTTAACCCAATTTGTAATACTAAGACTCAAGTTGTTTAAAATAGCAATTTCTAAATCTGAAGGAGATTTTGTAGACTTACTTTTGATGAGTTGTATATTTTATTTAAGGATTTGGTTGATTTTCCTCACCACCTTCTTGAAGCTAGAGCCCTGATTTCGGAAGATCATGTTATTTCTTTCAAGCCAAATTCCCCATAGAGTATGTGGTAGGGATGAGTTTCCATAGTTCCTTGACAATATCATGATGATAGATGGATATCCATTGTTCTAGGAGGTTAGAGACATCCCTTGGGAGAATCATCTCCATTTTAAACATATCAAGCACAACTAAAAAGACCTGAAAAGCATATGGACATTCCTAAAAAATATGGTTAGCAGTTTCTTCTTGGTTCTTGCATAGGGTGCACCTGTTTATGATTATCATGCCTCTTTTCCTTAACTTGTCCACAGTTAGAATTTTATTTTGAACAACTTCCCAGAAGAAGAATTTGATTTTGGGAATAATATTTTTGTTCCAAACTTTCTTCCAGTAATCATTAGTTGTAATTTGTTCAAAATTTAGCAAATATCTGGATTTAGCTTCGTAATTCCCATAATCCATATTCCTCCATATCAATTCATCCTGACATTGTCTATGGGGAATATGGAAAAACTTTAGTTCATTATTGAGGGTCTCAAAGGGAAGATGAGGGCCTGTGTAGTTTGGTGGAGGGGTAATCTATTTCCAATTTCTCTCTTTTGTCCAGTAATCACACACCCTCTCTCCAAAATCCCATTTTGTAAAATTGGAAGTGATCTCTCCAAGGCTCTTCACTTTTTAAGGGTTGATTTCTGATCCAAGGATCCTCCTAGAATTTGATACTCATACCATTCCCCAGATTCCACTTGATTCCTCTGATCAGCAACTCCCTTGTTTGACCAAGATTGTTCCAAAAAATAGACCCTTTAGACAGTTCCCTATCAGTGAAGAAACCTAAAGTGCCGCAAACATTCCATAGGTATTTCGCTTTTAATATGTCTACCCAGGTGCCTTCTTATTTATGTAATCTTTGCCCCATTTTGGCAATGTCTTATTCATCATCTTTAGGTTTTTTAGTCCAAGACCACCTCTGTCTTTGGGTTTTATAACCTTCTCCCAGGCTATCAGAGGTATCCTAGACTTGACTTCCATCCCTGACCATAAAAACCTTCTTTTGAATACTCTCAATGGCCTTTCTAATTTTGGAAGGCATAATAAAAATAGACATGGTCACTTCATGGCCATCCAATCCAACAAAGCAGGATTGAGTTACACAAACATAAATGTTGAGTTTTCGCATTAATTTGTTAGTAAGGTTGGTTCCTATTAACAGCAGTGCAAATAATGTTACGAAGTGATAGTTTTAACAACTCGTCAATATTTGTGAGTGGTTTCCTATTTTATAGGATATGTATTTCCTATATATATGCATTGGTGTTAGAAGGAAATATACAATACAAAATTATTCGTGTTTATCTCTGTGTAAATATGATACTGTGTTATTATTTGGTATCAGAGCAATATTTCCATTTGGAATTCATAGAGGGGCAAGCCATAATGCTATTTGGAATTGCCGACACCAACGTGTAGATGGAAAAGCATTTATGTCTAATATTTATAGATACAGCCTTTAAGTAAGATAGAGTCTTTGTTGTTTTTTGACAAAAATTTTTCTGTATCTCTGGTGTTATCAGTTGGGAATATTCTGATCTATATGGTTGATTCTGAGTAGTGGTTTTTATGTTAAAAAATCCATGGTTAGGCGCAACAGTATGGGTTCCCCATGTAATGTCTAATTACGACATTAGTAGTTCGAATGTTTCATGGAGAAATCTACTAAACACGTATTGACGAGGCTGGCTTAACACATATTTTCTGTAGTTTTTTAGTTGGATTAATCCTAAAATTGACCTAGATATAGAGCTGCTATTAGATTGTGTCAATCATATTGATCATGAATAAACAATTGAACATGGAAGTGGATTGATTATTACATAATTATTCTGTCTATTCATTAATTATTCTGATTACTTTTCCAACATCTGGTATCGACCACTAATGTGCTGCATATTATAGTAGATTCTTACAGAATTTTTTTTGTTCTTTGAGCTTCAGTGAACATTCTTCTGTATATAGTTGACCAATCAGAATATTATTGCAACAACATTCGGGTGAATAGATCTTAGACGAAGATACGTATTGGTTTTGTTGATCTTACGCTCGCTAAATCTAACATGTGAGCTATTATTCCTATTATTATCTCCCACGCCATTTTGTGCGATGTATATGACAATAGAATATCAGTCATTACTTTCAGTGGTTCTGTGCTCACTTTCAGAAATCAGAGCGCTTGAGATCCAGTGAAGCCTTTTCTCATGTCTGATATTCAAGATAAGACATCTTCATTCTTCGAAGTCAATTGGATCCCTGTTACATTTAATTCTTCACATACTGTGCCATTGATAATCTTGATATGTAAGCTGTAGACAAACTGTTATTGGATCTGTTTCGTGAGCATTGGTTCTTCGAAACTGCAATATTTTCATACCATGCACATCTGTCTATATTATAGTGAAAGGAGACGTGTAAAGTGCCAGTAAAAGCACCCAATTTTATGAAGGAAGTGGCAGCAAGCCAGAGAAAAATTGGGATTTCCTGAAGCTTTTCATAGTTGATTCCAAACAGTCATTTGCATTGATAAGTCTAATGATCAACGATCAAATCGGTATTATTAACGTGAAATTTCTGTCGTAAATTGCCCATGTTGTTCAATGTTGTATTGCTACGTATTATGGATTCAACAATCATGTGTCATTTATTGATGCGTCAGTCATTTTTCACTTCAGGCGTGTTTTCACATCTTCATGGAAGTTTAGTTTTTGGGCTCATTATGTTTCCTCAGCATGGAGACAACGAAACGATTTAGCATGTCACGGATTGATACAAAAATCTTTGCAACTGATAGTATTCACTTAAGAACCACATAAGCTTAAATCCTGATACATTTCTGGTAGTGCGAAGAATGCCATTTGGATGATAAATCTTCCATGCTTAAGTGCCATATATAATGTTGTTGCTGTTTACTATTTTGCGGTTTTATTCGTCCAGTTTTGTAATTATGTTTGACATTTTAGAAGTTTTTGGAATAATCTGCCCACCATGATAATTGTCATAACACCGTAAAATATTCTTTAGGTGTCATAATTACTGTATATTGTATGTCATTCAAGATTATCGTCGATAAAAAGAATTAATGTTGATCTCAAGTTTGTAAGACTCAAGTATTGTTGAGTCAATTATTTAATTTCGTTTTTATCAAAATCAAGAATCTTTAGAAGTTAAAAATCATGTAGTTTGTAAAATATTTGAGTCAAGATATCTAAGTTAGCTTCAATTTTAAGACTATATGTGTCAATAAGTTATCATTGAGTTCATAAGTAAAGTCATTATTTTTCTGTAAATGTCAATAATCAAGTCCATGTGTTGTTAAATGTTATACTGTAAAAGATGAAGTGTCAAGTTGTGAGTAATCGTAACAAGTCAAAAGGGGCATAATTCATGTATTGTAGAATTAATGTGAGTCAAAAACTTGTCATTTAGTCATTTTGGAAAGTCTTAAAAAAAATTGCCTTACGAACGCATTTTCGGTGGAATCCGACATTCAAGGTATGTAGCCATTGATCCTTGAAGAATCCAAATGATCACTGATCTAGCTAAACTAGCAGCATGATACTAGGAGGACAGAGGCAAACGGAGGTTGGAGGTCAATCAGCGACCTCTCGTCAGTCGCCAATGACGGGGCCGCATATCAGCTGTGGTGACCTATGTGTGGTGTGAGTATTTGCTTTTAATATTTTCAGTGTGCTTCAGATTTCAGTGTTCGTGTATGTTGTGTGGAATAAGTGGAAATTTCACATTGAGGGGGGAACATGATCCAATGTTCCATTTCTAGTTTTCAGTTTATGTATGAGCAACAGAATTTAGCAGATTTCCTATGTTATTCCCTAAGGTGAAATGTGATGAGGGCTGATAATAGTACTTGGCACGTCATGATGTGGTTGTAGGTAAACCACTTGAAAACCTTCATTTTTGGTTTGTGGTACTCCAGTTGTAAAACCACCATTTTTGGTTCGTGGTCAACCGTTTGAAAACCATACAATGGGTTTGTGATCATCCCGTAGTAAAAATCACCTAATCATGAAAGCAGGTGCAAGTACAAAGGCAAGTTTTCCCCATGTTCGCACTAAGGGGGGGAATGTTAGGAATTATATTGTTATTGCTCACATTATATTTGTTAGTAAGGTTGTTAGTATTAACAACCACGTAAATAGGGATTAATATGTTACGAGTTGTTTTAACAACTCGTCAATATTTGTGATTGGTTTCCTATTTTATAGGATATGTATTTCCTATATATATGCATTGGTGTTTGAAGGAAATATACAATACAAAATTATTCGTGTTTATCTCTATGTAAATATGATACTATGCTATTATCTTTGGATAAATTGATCTTTTCTAACCTGTGTCAATAATAAACCTTTCCAAGAGGCTAATTTTTTGTGGAATCTTTCAATAATTTTATTCCAAATTGTTTCATCCAACTTACAGCCACACAATGGCATTCCCAAATATCTATCTGGTAGGTTATTTATCTTACATTCAAGGATGATGGCTAAACTATGTTACTATTGTTCATTATTGGCTAATCTATGCTATTGTTGTTCACTAACATTGATGAAGTAAGAACTCTTTTGAAATTTCATTTTTTGGCCTGAAACCTCCTCATACTTTTTTTTAATGTTCTTGAAATAAATAGCTTTCTGAACAGAGGCTTGGTCCAGAAGAATCGTGTCATCCAAAAAAAATTCAAGGCATTGGTTCTCTACATCATTAGAAACCTTAACTCCTTCAATTTTTCTTTCATTTTATGCTTTTGAGCATAGCCTACTCAAGGATTCTGCCACAATGATATAGAGGAAGGGTGATAATGGATCACCCTACCTTAGAACCCTCTCATATTTGAAGAAACCATGAGGTTTTCCATTTATAATTACTGAGAACATGGAGGTGGTGGTGCAAGCTTGGATCAATTTGATGAAGTGGGTATCAATGCCTAACTTTTGAAGAATCTGAAATAGAAATTTCCATGAGATCTAATCATATGCTTTTTGTATATCCAATTTAGTAATCATTGCTTATCTTCTGGATTTTTCAACTGAGTAAATAGTTTCATGTATAAAAATGATGTTATCGAAAATTTGTCTTCCCAAAATGAAGGCTCCTTGATTTGGAGATATAAAATTTCCAAGAACCTCCCTCATTCAAAAAGCCAAAATTTTGGATATTATTTTGTACACTATTATAGAGGCTAATGGGCTTGAAATTTCCAAGATCTTAGCACCTAGAGATTTTTTGGAATAAGGGCTATGAAGGTGTGATTGACTTGTTTGAGCATATACCCTGATTTTAAAAACACATATACCACTACCAACACCTCATTCTTCACTATGTCCTAGTATATTTGGAAGAAGAAGGCTGGAAACCCATCAAGTCCTAGGGTTTTATCTCTCTCCATCATCGAAACAATATCCTTAATCTCTTCTTCTGATGGAATAGTTGTAATGTCTTTATTATTTTCTTCACTTATGGAAGCTTTAAAAAGAATCAAAGTTTCATTAGTAGAGTCTCTTTGAGGTTGTAATTCCTCTGAGAACAGTTGTTTGAAGAAGGTAATAATGGTATCTTAAATATCATTCTCCTCTATAAAACTCTCACCATCAGGCCTTGTTATTTCTTGGATACAATAATATATGTTATATCGCATGGAATAATATAATTATTTACAAATATGTAATGAAAAATAATCTATTTTTAAGCATTTCAAACTAATAAAGAATTTGATATCACAAGTAGGGTTAGAGAGGTGACTTAGATATCTCATATAAATTTTAGATTGTGATGTTTCTAGATATGGGATATGTGAATAATTTTTAGTAAACCCTCATTGAATTTTCTTCACAAAATTAATTCAATGTCAAGAATTGATTCTATAAACTAATGTTTTCTACTATCTTGAACTGATATATCATAGGGTTCTAATTTTTTCTGGGTTTCTTCATTATCACTTATATCACACTTCTGTGTGTTCAAATTTCTATATAACCATAGACTTCACACATGTATGTGCAAAAAAATCCTATCTTCCTACAAGAACCGAAAGCACTCATTAGATATAAAAATAAAAGATGAAAAATTCTTGAGTAGGAATGAACTTGGTGGTCACCATGTTTGTGAGTCACCAAGAATTTTACTATATTTCAGACTCAATTTAGTTATCCTCATGCGTTGTGTGGGTGTGCATGAAATATAATTACCTTGACCTATATTTTCCCTTTTCTTTCCACATTTATAATGGGATATGCTTGTGTACAGATATATGAAACAATATTATGCCCTCCTAGGCTATGATATGTAGTATGAAGATTGTAATATTTCTTTGGTAGCTCAATATATAGCACATAGATAGGTTCTTGTTATATAATACATGATTAAGATGAACTTGTATATATAGGAGTCTATCACTTTGAAATTTGAATCTTAGTGGAACATAAAACCAACCATAAACATAAAATTTGAAAGATGAAATAGAAAAGAAGAGACCCAATGGGTAGAAAGGACCCAAAAATTAAAAGGGACCGGAATCATACATCTTGGTCAAGATTGTACTATGATCGTAACCAATTTTTATGGTATTGGACTAAGACTACTAAAATTCAATTAAACAATTAAATATGTTAGTTATCTATATAACACAACATAAAAACATAAGAAAACATCCAAACTTCCAAATCAAAATACATTTCAAGTGATATAAAAGAAAAATAGAAAGGACTTACATCACTAAGATTTAATTCAATTATTCAATAGCCATATATATAAAAATTTTCAAAATCATGATGTCATAATGATTTTGTGCAAATTTTAGTGTTTGTTCCTCGATATTCATCTCCTTTGGAAAAAAGTTTAAAATTTTATAATGTGTGTATTTTATTTAAATAAGAAACGAAATTCTTACTTTTGCTAGTTTTCCAAGAAAATTTGTATATGGTTAACCTGTGTTGAAATGTTGTTATTCGTGTTGTGAAAACTTGTTTTTACCCTACTATTTGAGCCTAAATTATTGATTGATTCCCTCTTGAATTAGGGAATCATATGGGTCAGGTATGGAAGAAACCATGCTCGTACTAAGAGGTTAGAAGGTGAATGTTTTTTCCTCTCCATTGTGTAGAAGTCTATATTGATCTCATTACAAAAAATGAAGATTTCAAGATGTTTAGAGGTTATGTGATGGAGTTACTATAAATTTTGTTATGCATGTGCTTATTGCCCAAGTAACATTAATAGTTATGGAAAAAACATAGTGTGTATAATGAATTAAGTTTTGCTCCTATCACTTTTGTTGAAGTATGAATGTTATTAATTTCTAAAAGCTATCTAATTGTATCCTTTTATAGAGTCAAAGAGAAACAAATAAAAGTATATAAATTTTTTCAATGGATAATTTCTCCCATACTCCTCTCAAAATACATAATGTATGAATATATATATCAAATCTGAAAATTATATTGGAAAAGAAAAATTTATCTTTCAAACTTCATCTTTATGGAGGATCATGCATCAACAGTCACACTACAAGCAAGTATTTTTAACCCTTATTTTTAATTTTTATTGTATACTATTTTTTTGTGGATAATTGGTTATTAATTGTTATAGATTAGCATAGATGTATATTTTATTTTTTCTATATTTTATCTTATTTTTTTATTCCCTTTTTCTTTATCAATATCTTGGCTAATTCCTATTCTAAATCCTATTAGGATACATATCTTTATCTTATATATAGGCCTTAGAAACCTATATTTATCTTAGGGTTAGGATTATTATCCTCTAGGATTATGACACTACCATTATTTGAGCACATTTGGTATCGAAAACATATGTTTGTACTTAGGTTTGATCCCTACATTTGAGAACCCAATCAGGGACCCATATCTTCCCATCATACACTTTCCATAATTATTGTTTTAGCACAAGGAGGATGAAAATCCTCCAAAATGATGTCCTCCCTATTGGTAGTGACTAGGGTTTAGTTTGGGGGTGAGAAACATAGGTTTCTTTCCCCAAACTCAACTCTAAATATTATTATAAGCTTAAATATGAATTTCTACATTTGGAAAAGGTGGAAAATGATGTAATGTTGAGCGGACAGAATGTTTCTCTAAGGAGAAGACAACAAAATAATGTGTGCACGTGAGCAAGACACATTTGAAGACATGGGAAGATAGGAAAGGAAATCCGTGCCAAAACACTTTGGCTTGGGACTTAGCCATTTTTGTGGATAAGACTATTTTTGGAGATAGCGCCTGCGTGCAGAGCACACATAGAGATGAAGACTTGCGCTACACGCAATGGTATTTTGGGAATAAGAAGCTATTAAGTGCCATTTATAGTTTAGGCTAATAATAGGATTTCTTCTTAGAGTTGACTATAGGACATCTGTTATTAGAACACTTGCATGTTGTGCAAGCCATTGTATAGGTGCATGGTTATTATTGGCATGCGACCTATTTTGAGAAGTGCATGGGTGGTGAAGGGAAAGTCCCCACCTCTATAAATATGTATTGAACTATGTAATTTAGAGAGACTGAGTTATTGTAGAGTTATGTTGTTGATCTTAATGCATGCATGACTCATGGAAATACTTTATAGTGTAAGAAGTTTCTATGTTTTTTAGTGTTTAATGCAATGGAATATATTGGTTGGATAATGGTGTTAGACATAACTGAATCTGGTGCTTGTATGGTTAGCCTTATTATTTTCATTGTTTAGTTCATGATTCTCTAAGGTCTAGATCTGGTTTATGCACTGTGAAATTTTTTATGTTTGGTTATGAATCTGAATATGTATTATCATCATCACACTAACATCCTGCACAAGCAACTCTAAAGAGGGGTGTGGTACCTTTGTGTGCTTTGAGTGAGAGCTCATCTCAGGTTGAGTGATGTGTCAATGTGCCTGGGTTTTCTACAGGAGATTCTAGGTTGCATCATGTAATTACATACAAGATGTAAAATATTAATACTAATACAACTACACATTGACAACAAAATGGCTTGTTTATAAATTGTGTCAGTTTACAAGATTAACAAGTAATAAAATACCACCAAGGCTATAGGTACATAACCACACAACACATCCTAGGACTTAGGGGGTTTGAGTGATATCCTAATGGATTGGTATTTTCCTCTCCTATTTTTAGAAGCCTATAAGTTTTCCAAATACCATTTCCCTACACACTCAACAAGTTTCATATATGCTCAAAATAGCAATATCAATAATTAATCATGTCGTAATTTAAACATATGTTTTATTTCATCATTTACAAAAAAAACACAATCAATCAATCAATATATATATATATATATATATATATATATCATCATCATCTAGGTTATTATATTCATCACAAAAAAATTCTTCACATGCTAAGTTATGTCACACGTCATAATCATAATTTTCAATATGAATAACAAGCATTGAAATGATACCTAGTATCATTTCTTGTCATCCACATAATGCAATAAGTAATACAATGTTAGGAAACATCATAATGATCTAATAACAGTGATAATAAATATCATATTTCAAGATATAATATGCATCATAATTCAAACATAAACCAAAACAAAATTGTTATCCAAATATCCAATACCATCTATATAAAAGCCTCAAAATATTGAAAGTAAGTATATAACAATCTCTAGAGGAACATGGTTAAAAATAGGCATGACCCTAGATAATTCATATGTTTTTCTTCTTTCCTATATTTCTATCTTTATGTAGGAATAAATCAGAGTGGATATATATTTCATACATTGTTAATCCCACTTTACATGGTTCTTTAGGACAAATATCCTGTAGTGCCTCTCATTGGTATTGGGTCTAATGCACTCAAATCCTCATCTACTCTGTCTTCTTCTTAGGTGAATTTTGGGGATTTATCACCCTCAATCCTTTGACCACTGATAATGTCAAGTGGGATATCTACCACTAATGTACACCCCATATTATATTAAAGTTTGTTCATCAAAATTTATTATGATGGTCTTCCACATTTAAGAGTGAAGCGGCTCAACCGATTCACCCACCCATATTGATTTGGGTGATCCCTCTTGGGATTGGCTATTAGCAATGATTACATTTGTACAGATCGGTATCAAGACAGATATCAGATTGGACGAGATCATTCTTTATGATCATATAATGGCACTGTATTGCATATATTGAATGACTGTGAAAATAGCTTTGCAATATACTGTAAAACTAACGAGTGAAGTGGAAGTGCTGGGTAAAGTCTTGAGGAATTCTTAATACAGACAATGCTTTATTATAGTGGGTTTTTTCCTTCGGGTTTCCCCACTTAAATCTGGTGTTACCATCTCTCTGTTATCTATTATTTTCTTTCAGCTCTTGCTATTACATTCTATGTAATCTACACAACATAATCTATAATCTTTGGCATTTATTTTGTGGATCTATAATTTGTTATATCATTCCTTATAAATCCTAACATGGTATCAGAGTTGGTGATTATGCGTGTGCAGGATCAATCTGAGAGCTTTTAATTTGAAAATGTGAAGAAGCTTGAAGTTATTTACAGATCTGCGAAGCCCTAATTGTTTTTCACAGTCATCTTTCAAGCTAACCAGGTTTAAATTTCAATTCCGCCTAAATATTTTTTGAAATATTGGTTAAATGGATGTTTAGATCATGTTTGAGCAATTACTTGTGCTTAGATCTGTGCTTTTACATCTTGTTTTTGTTCATTTTCAGTTTAAATCCGTTGTTGCACGAGCATTGTTTTTAAGTTTTGCACGTTGTTTATAGCCGTTAGGGCTATTTTTGTCTGTGGATCTGAAAGGATATCCTTAGATCCAGTTAGTTCAAAGCATTTAAATCCACCCAAACTTTATAAATCTTTATTTTTTCTAAATCTTCTTTTGTGAAGCCCAATACAATCATTTTATGCCATTTGGCTTCATTGTGTCAATTTTTATAGATATTTTTAGTTTTACAAAGCTCGAGAAGCCAATAAAATTGCTCCAAGCTAGATTTTTATAGTTGTTTTTTTGTTTGTAAAGCCCAATCCACTCATAGAGTGCCAAGTGGCTTTTTCATGTTGTATTTTGTTTAGATATTTAATTTTCTATGACATTCTATCTTTGCGAAGCATGATCCAATCTTTAAGTTTACATCTTTCTTCGCGTTGTCAGTACTTTTTTAGCTATTTTGTTCTATGTTTTTGTGAAATCTTGAGCCAATAAGAAAGCTCCATCTTGCTTTCGCATTGTCAGTTTTTTATTTTTTCTTACACTTGTTGTGAAATTTGAGCCAATAAGAGGCTCCAAGTATTTCGTGTTGTCAGTTTTTGTTTATCTGATTTTTGTCATTGCGAAATGCAAGCCAATAAGGGCTTGCTCCATATTTTTCATTTGTCAGTCTTTTGTTAGCTTTTTTTGTCATTTGTGAAATCCGAGCCAATAAGAATTGCTCCAAGTCAGCTTTTTGTGTTTTTGTTTTTTGTCTTCTGTCTTTTGTTCTAGCTTTTTCTGTCATTTGCTTTTTTAATCTGAGCCAATAGTATTTTCCAAAATTTCTCCAATTTTGCATTGTCAGTATTTGTCAGTTTCTTTTAAGTTCTGACATATGCAAAGGTTGACCAATAGAGATTTTCCACATATCTTCGCATTTCATCAATTTGTCAGTTCACATTTTTTTTGCCAGTGGCTTATCCAATAGGAATTAGCCACCTTTTCGCATTTATCAGTGTTTGTCAGTTTTGCGAAAAGCGAGCCATTAAAAAGGCTCCACGTGTGTCCAATTTGTCTTTAGTCATTTTTGGTAGCACTGTGAAGTGCGAACCAATTGCATTTGGACATGTATATTAATTTTCTGTTGTGTCAGTCTTCGCAAGTGTCAAACTCTATCTTTCATGGTGTCAATCTTTTCCTTGGCTTATCCACTAAAAATGTGACACATGTCTTTTGATTTCGGACCCAAACTTTATTTTAAAGTTTGGTTTATTTCGGGGACTTTAAGTTCTCCCTAAAGCAATCTATTTAAAGTTTGGTGGAAAGCCACCAAGTGTCTATTCTTTAGCCATTAGATTTTTGACAAGTGGCTCTGTTTGACTAAGAATTTGCTTTCACATTTTGTGTTTTTGTATTAATTGTCAGAGTGTGAAAAATCAATCCATTAATTTAACAACGCGTGTATATCTTTTTGCAATATTTTTTTATTAATTGTAATTTTGACTTGTTTGTTACATGTTTTGTGAGCTAATAGAAAAGTGAGACTCTATATTTTGTTTTTGCAGTTGTCAGGATTTTAAATTATTTCCGTGGGTGATTTTAATTTTTATTTCTTTGTACTGCAGGCTTTCCAAATTTTTAAGACTTTGATTACCAAAGTCTTTTAAATTTTTTTGGGTTAATTAATTAATTAGTCTAATTAATTTTTTAAAGTTTGTAGCTTGATTTTTACTAAGCTTGGCAAATTCTTAAACTTTCAAATCAAGTAATTTTTTATCAATTTTTAGGGTTTGCATTCATATAACTAAAAAGAAGATCTGTAGCTATTTTTTTGTCTTTGTTTGGCTTCTTTGATTCAATTTTTAGTTGTATTTGTTTCCAGTACCGTCTGAGCATTAAAAATGGCTAGTTCTGCTAGTTTTTCATTAGATAAGTCTCAACTTATTGAATGGAACGAATTATAGCATATGGAGAGTTCGATTGAAAGCTTGTTTTATGGCTAGGAAGCTATGGAATCTTGTGACTGGTCTGGAAAAATGACCCACTGGTAGACAAGGAACCCCTGAAAACCTTAGCTCCTTCTCCCAAAGATCACAGGAAGCTCTGTCCATCATTTTACAAAGCATAAAAGATGAATTTTTGATGCATATAGGTCATATGGACTCGTTTGTTGATGCCTGGAAGTAATTAGAGACTATGCATGAAGGTAGTCATTTGTCTAAGATAATTAAGCTAGTTTTAGAGTTGTTTACAACTCCTATGAAAGGGGATGAGAAAATAGTTAATTATTTAGCTAAAATTAAGAACATTAAAGCTCAATTAGATGGTTGTAACTGTGAATTGTTTCAAGATAAGCTTATTTATTTCATTATTCAGATAAATATTCATGAAAATTTCAGAAATTATATCTCTATTCTTAACTCTAAATATCAGAATGAGAATGATCTTCCTGATTTAGATACTCTGTCTTCTTTGTTAATTCAAGAAGAGCATGTAATGGAGAATTTTGATTCAAAAGAGACTGTTTCTCAAGAATTTTTCTCTCAGAATCATAAGTCTTCTCATAATAGGAATAATAACAATCCTAATCAGAAATATAATATCAGATCGAGATTTAAATCAAATCCTAAGATCCAATTCTGCTAAAGAACAGTCAGAACTTTAAAGTCAAATTTAATGGAACTTGTAACAAGTGTGGAAAATTTGGGCATAAAGAGTCTGATTGTAGAGTAAAACTAACAAATCAGCTAAGAATGCTAGAAATAATAAGCCAAAAAATAAAAAGGAAAATCAAAAGTAAAATCATGCAAATGTAGTTGAGCAGTCTATTGCCTTGTATACTGCCCTTTCAGCTTCAAATGAAAATGAATGGATTCTTGATAGTGGTGCCTCTAGGCACATGACTTGTACTCCTAGTATCCTCTCAGATGTAGTTAAATGTGAGGAGAATATCTATCTAGGAGATAACTCCATCATTAGATCTTAAAGTTGTGGGAATGTTAAATTGTCAAATGGTGTAATTAGGAATGTCTTGTATGTTCCTCAACTGAAAAAGAATCTTTTTTCTTGCTCTCAGCTAACTAAAGAAAATTGTAAATTTGTTTTGTTGCAAGATAAGTGGTATGTAAAAGATAAGTTCAGTAATGTTATTGCTTCTGGTATTCAGAAAAATGGCTTGTATATCTTTGATGGTTTTGTGTCTGAGTCTTGTTTTTCTTCCTCTTCTAGGAATGATATTCAACTTTGGCATGAAAGACTTGGTCATGTAAATTTCAAAATCTTGTATGAAATGTCTAGACTGAATCTTGTTGTTGGTCTTCCAAAGATGAAATCGTCAGATCATGAAACATGTGAAAGTTTACCTACATGGTAAGCAACATGTTGAACCATTTCACAAACATCATGATCCAAATTCTTCTTAGTTATTAGAACTGATTCATAGTGATGTAAGAGGTCCACTTGAAGTTCCTTCTCTCAGTGGTGTTTTGTATGTTGTTTTCTTTATTGATGACTTCTCTAGAATGACTTGGTCTTATTTTATTAAGAAGAAGTTTGATGTCCTGTCTAAGTTTCAGGAATTTAAAGCTCTAGTTGAGAATGCTTCTGATCTGAAAATTAAAAGGATTAGGATTGATAATGGAGGTGAATATGTCAGTAAAAAAATTTTGATGAGTTCTATGTGTCATGTGGGATTCAAAGAGAGTTGACTACTCCCTATTCCCTTCAGAAAAATGGCATTGAGGAAAGGAAGAATAGGACTGTCTTAGAAATGGCTAGGACTATGATTCATGCTTCTAATGTGCCTAAGTTTCTATGGGCTGAAGCTATGAATACTGTTGTTTATATTCTTAATAGAGTGTCTACTAAATCTCTTCATCAAGCTACTCCTCATGAAGTATGGACAAAGAAAAAACCAGATATTTCTCACTTAAGAATATTTGGTAGCCTTGCTTCTATCTTTATTCCTAAAGTTAATAGGAAGAAGCTTGATCCAACCTCCTTTTCTTGTATTTTTGTTGGCTATGGTTGTATAACTAAAGTTTTAAGAGTTTATGATCCTTTCAAGCATGACATAATAGAAAACATAAATGTTCAAGTCTTGGAAAAGATATGTGATGCTTCTCATGAACCCTCCTCTGTTTCTCCTGAGATAGAGCTTGATAATCCTTCTCCTAAAATTATGGAAACAAAAGTTCAAGAGGATGATTATCCTGATCTAGACATGATGGAGATTGAGGGGGAGTCATCTCAAAATGTCTTGCATCCTAAGATTCCTAAATGGGCTCAAAGTATTTATTCAAGGACTCTAAGCCTGCTAATCTTAGAAAGGTAACTTTTATAGTCAACATACTTATCATGCCTTGATGACCCTCTATGAGGTAAACCACAATATTTTGAAGAATCCTGTCAAGATGATAGATGGATTCAGGCTATGAAATATGAATACAATGCTTTGATTAAAAATAACACTTGGAACTAGTCCTTCCTCCTTCTAAGAGAAACATTGTAGGATCTAGGTGGTTGTACAAGATCAAGTATAACTCTTGTAGGAGAAATTGACAAGTTCAAGGAAAGGCTAGTAGCTCATGGGGTTTCACTCAGAAACCTGGTCTTGACTATGTTGAGACTTTTTCTCCTGTAGCTAAAAATGAGCACTGTTATAATTCTTCTTGCTTTGGCTACCCAATATGGTTGGGAAATTCACCAAATGGATGTTAAAAATGACTTTTGTAAATGGTGACTTAAAAGAAGAAATCTACATAAGTCAGCCTAAAGGTTTTGAAGAACCTATTGGTAAGGAAATTTATGTCTGTAAGCTTAAAAAGTTCTTTGTATGGTCTTAAACAAGCTCTTAGAGCTTGGTATGCTAAAATTAACAGTTTCTTTCAGGATCTTGCTCCATGAATAAAGTGAACAAGGCTTCTTTTCCCTGCAATCAAGCCTGAAAATCAAAAAAACTTACACAAGATGGAGTTAGTAAAATATATGGCGAATTTCTTGGCAAAGGCTAGTCCTTACAAATCAATGGACTTCCTTGCAAGGGTGTCAATCCATGTTTAAGAAATTAATATGATAAAGTGAACTAATAGTAAATGATAATAACAGAAAATACAACCAAATGCAAAGGAAAAGGCGATAGATGAGGTCCAAGGTTATATGTTGGTCTGATGGTGGTTCCTGATCTAAAGGGAGTCAAGGAATCACAATATGGCTCAAAGGAGAAAAGGTGTGGACAAATATGCGCTCACAAAGGCAAGCGGTATTGATGTATTCGATTTGGATAGATGATAAAATGTTGTAGATGGCTCAAAGGAGCTTGATGGGAGCTAATGGATGCTTGCAAAGGAAAAAATGGTTAGGAGTGAGCTCTAGATATCATAAAGGAAATAAAAAATTAAATCAGGTCTAAGAGACAAGGAATCGTTGGTGATTTGGGCTAATCACGAGTGATTAAAGGAATCATTGGTGATTCCATGTGAATGTATTCATGAAATGTGTACAGGCTACTAAACAGACAAGTTAGCTTGACATAAATGATTAATTAATAAAATATACATACAATGATATTCAAATAAAGATGTTTACCTGATTGTAGTAGATAATCAATGTTAAAAAAGGATGAGATTACCAGAGAATGTGAAGGTTGAAATATGATGATTTTGTTGATGGTGAAGCTCTTGATCTGATAAAAAACCACCCTCTAATGTTTTGACCATAACTTGAGAACCATAGATTTGTTTTGCATACCAAAAGATGCGTTGGAAATCTGATTTCAATTCAGTTGGGCTCCTAAATTTCAATGGTTTAAGAATCACTGGTGAAATTTTGATGATTGATTTTGAATCTTAGTGATTGGGAAAATCTTTGGAATTTTGGGAAATCAAGAACAATTGTTGTAAAAATGTAGATGAAAAAATGGACATGAAAATGGACTTTTTAAATGATTAGAAAGGTTGATTAAGCTTATAAATGATGAAGGCATGATGTAATAAAGCAAGGGAAACCACTTACCTTGTATAATTTGAGAAAATAAGAACAAAATATTGATATTACCTGAGAGAGAAAGATTGTCGATGCAAGAAGACTGTCGACGTGATTTTGGATAAATGAATGATGACGTTCGAAGAAGCTTTGGATGTTTTGGATGATCTTTAGATTTGTGAGAGGATCTATGATGCAAGAAGAATGAGATTCCTAGAGTCACATCCACATGGGTCTCAATTCCAAATGGAGGCCCATATTTATAGTGTAAAATAGGAGAGAATCATATGATTTGGGCAATTATTTAGAGAGTGTTTGGCGTTTTGGTTATATAGAGGTGGTTCTTTTTAATTTGGTTAGGATTTTAGATAGAGGTGGTTATGGGGAAGGTTATTTTTAGGTTAGTAGTTGGTTAAGATAGTCATCATGATTTTTAGAAGGTTGTTTTAGTGATGGTTAGGAAGAAGTTAGATATTTTAGGAAAATTTATAAATTAGGAGAGGGTTGAGGGGAAATTAGGAGTTAAGGGGTTATGGGAGGTAGAAGGTTTTAACTTTAGTGGAGGTTAGAATAAGTTAATATTTTTAGAAGGTTAGTTTTAGAGGAGGTTAGGTGGTTAGCGAGGTGTCTTAGTTAAGTGATGAGGGTGAGGTGTGAGGGTATAATTAATTTAAATTAATTAATTTTTTAGGGATAGGGATGTGGTGACATAATTATTAAATTAATTAATTAAAGGGGTAGAAGTGGGTTAATTGTTAATTAAATGGGAGGTCCTTATTAATGGAGTGATGTTTAATTAATAAATGGAGGGTTTATTTAATTAATGATGGATGTGGACTTATGCAAGTATGGTGACGATGATGTTAATATTTAATAAATATGAGGGTGTAATGTGATAATGAAGGGTGTCCTTGGTGGACAAGTTGACACTAGAATTAGCGGTGTTAATTTTAGGTGTCTACATTTACCCCTTTTTGTTGAGTGTTTTTGAGACAACCCACGAGACAAAAACGAAATGTGATGGATAAATTTTGAAGGATTACATGATGAGGTGCTCCCCCTCAAACCAAGGATTGATGGAAAATGGAATTGATCATGAGCTTGAAAGAGATAGATGGAAAGATGCTAGGATAAGAAGATGATAAAGTGATTCCCCAAGATGAGGTAAAAATATGATTTTTAAAATGGGTGGTCATCAAGAAATCAAGTGATAGGGGAACCAAAGGGTTCATGTCCTATAGACATATGATGACTTAACGATGGACAAGATGTTTTGACAAGGTCAAAGGACCAAGAATTGATGTTTCCACAAAGGTGGGCTTACAAGGCCAAGAAGTCAAGTGATAGGGGAACCAAAGGGTTCGTGTCCTATAGACATATGAATTAATGGTGAAAAGGATGTTATGATGATTTGATGAGGTCAAAGGACCAAAAATTGATGTTTCCACAAAGGTGGGCTTACAAGACTTGGAAGTCAAGTGATAGGGGAACAAAAGGATTCATGTCCTATAGACATATGACTTAATGACTATGACTTATGATAAAATATGATAACATAATGATTTTATGGGGTCAAGGGACCAAAATTTGATGATGCTACAAGGGTAGGCTTTCAAGGACTAGATGGGGGTCCTGACAGTAATCAAGGGCATAATGCTGGAGGAGACATCTGATTGACAAGTGTCAAATTTAATGAGTAAATGTGATGAAAACAACAATATAATGTTGAGATATGCTCAAGATTGTGTTGATGTATGATGTTGATGTGATTAATAGATTTTGGTAGATTCTTTGATAAATGTTGATGTGGAAGGGTTGACAACTGTTAAAGTTATGTTTTAGGTATGATGTGTATTTGATATTGATGTTAAAGTGATTTAATGTTTTGTCAAAACCATGGTCAAGAATGAAACATGTGGATTGATTTCTTTGTATTGGATTTGATACATATATGATGGGAAACAACAAAGTGAAGGCACTTGCACTTTTGGCCTTTACAATGAATGTTAACAGATGACTAACAATGGGTAGTCACACTTAGGATCTTGGATATAAATTGAAGTGAAAATATGTACCTTCCTAGGACATGAGAAGGGTTGACATATGTAGGTTGTGTGGGAAAAGAGGGTTCTCCTTTCAATGGTTTCATAGGGAAATGCCCCAACTTTACATTTTTTATTTTGATGCAAACTGATCAATGCAGGAAGTTTGCTATAATGGGAAAGTTGATCGATGCGGGAAGCTTTCCTAGGATGCTTTGAATTTTGGATTTTTGAAGGTTGATCAATGCAGGAAGCCTTTTACATGGGTAGCCATCCTTTGAGGGTATGGTCTACATTTTTTTTATTTTTATAGAGATGGTCATCCTTCGAGGGATCGGTCTATGATTTTGACTAGTAGATGTCCTTCGAGGGATCAATCTACTTTTATTTTTGATAATATGACATTTGAAGAGATTTCCTTCAAGGGATCAGTCTATTGCTTTTGACTTTGATAGGAAGCATCCATAGATATTTTTGACTTTATTTTGAGCTGAGGGAAAGACCCTAATAGGTCATTTCAAGGAGGGGAGAATAAATGTGTACACGCACTACACATGTGTGCCCCAAGACATGTCTTTGGTTGGTAGACAAGGTGGATGGATGTAATGATTGTGGGGGTTCCTACTAAGGAGGAACTTGTCCATGTGAAAGATGCGATGAAAAAAGCCATGGTGCTCATCTTTAAGGTGTATTTAGGATAGTGACGGAAAACCACATGCTTTCAAATCATTACGATGATAAAATGGTTGGCTAATGATGGAATAAGATCTTTGATGTGACTACTGTCATGATGGTTGATGTGTTAACAGTAGAAAGGCTGCAAGTGCAAGACATTCAAAGGTTTCCCCATGCTATATGGACCAATCCAATTAAGGGAGAACATTCCACGTTTACTCCAAAGTGATGAAATTTTGATTAAATTGATATGATAGGTTTGGTGATGACGTGTAAAAGGGAAGGTATGTAAAGTAAGACTTTTGAAGTCTCAGTAGATAGGAGCCTTCCCAACATAATATTGTGGATAGAAATGACATGTGTTAAAAGGAATGATGTTCTGAGGATGATAAAAGTTTTGGTCTTGATTAATCGAGTGTATGGAAAATAAAGGATCCCTTGACAAAGGAGTTGTGGGAAATTTGGATGGGGTATGAGAGGAAATTGATAAAGAGGGGTATGACGAAGCTTTGGTTTTTCATTTTCTTTGTGTATGTTGATTTTGGGTTTGTATAGGTGGGTGAATTATACATGTTTGAGATAAGGGACCTTCTCTAGAAGGTGATGGGAAAACACATGAGGAAGGTTTGTTAAGATTTGGTTGAGGATGACCCCTTGGTTTTGCACATTTTGGTGAAGACATTGTCAGTGGCTTGGGCATAGATGTTGATGAGGTTGACAGACCTTCAAGGGAAGGTGTGGACATTGATGAGGTTGAGAGACCTTCAATAGAAGGTGTTGTGAGATTGAGGGACATTCATTGGAAGGTGTTAATGAGATTGAGGGACCTTTAAAGGAAGGTGCTAATGAGGATAATGGTCCTTCAAAGGAAGGTGCTGACAAGATTGATGGACCTTCAAAGGAAGGTGCTAACAAGGTTTATGGACCTTCAAAGGAAGGTGTTAATGAGGATAATGGTCCTTCAAAGGAAGGTGCTAATGATTGATGGACCTTCAAAGGAAGGTGCTAATGAGGATAATGGTCCTTCAAAGGAAGGTGCTAATGAGATTGATGGACCTTCAAAGGAAGGTGCTAATGAGGATAATGGTCCTTCAAAGGAAGGTGCTGACGAGATTGATGGACCTTCAAAGGAAGGTGCTAATGAGGATAATGGTCCTTCAAAGGAAGGTGCTAATAAGATTAATGGACCTTCAAAGGAAGGTGTTGACTAATTGATGGATTCAAAGGAAGGTGTTGAAGATATCTGACGAAGGCTTGTTGATGATAGAATAAGGATGTTTTCCTTGTCCTATAGATGTCAGTGAGGACATTGATGAGGGTGATGATGTTGGTGATGTGATGGCTTAGGATGGTCCTCTTCTAGGAGAAGATCATCAATAAGGAAGAGTCATTGGATTATGGATTTAAGCACTTTACAACTCTCTGTGTTATGCCCTGAGCATCTATGGTAGGCACATGTTTTGTCTTGATCATACTAGGTAGGTTTCCAAGTATGTGGATGGGGTGTTTTGATTGGTGGTAATGTGATAAGAGAGGCTTGCATGAGTCTATCAAGGATATCAACGTAAGTCCCTTTTGGGGGATTTGGATTAATGGATTTTGACCTTGACTTCTAAGATTGTTTAGGAGGACATGTACTATTTTTAGATGAGGGTAGATTCATGGATGTCGTATGGTGTTGGAACATCATAGGGACATTGTGAGGTTGATAAGAGGGAGAATATGACCCAAGAAAGGGATAACATGTGTGATTGATAAGATTGGATGATGGATGAGGTCCCAAAATAGAGGAGGAGGGATGGTTGATGGATGAGATAGGGTTTGATTGTGTGTCATGATATTGAGCTAAAGGATGGGGTCCCAAAATTGATGGTAAGGGTGGACCCATAGATTTGATAGACTTAGATTGTGATAAAGGATGAGGTCCCAAAATGGATGGTAAAGGTGAGACCTTAGATGGTGTGTGCTTAGATTTTGTAGTATTGATTTTAGGTAAAGGAGGGTGTTTTATGATGGATGATGAGGATGAGGTGGTGAATGTGATCAGTTTTGATTTTGTAACATTTTTGTTAGATAGAGAAGAGGGACTCATGTCAAATGACAAGGGAGAGGCCATGAGTGTGATGGTATTTGACTGTGTAGTGTTTGATTCAGGGAAATGTTCTAGGCTGGAAGGTAAGTGAGTATCTGGGGATATGATTGGGTCTGATTTGGATGAGGGAGGTGTTATTTCTAGACATGATTGAGGTGGATTACATGATGTTTTCTAGTTTTTTGATTAATTCAATAAGTGGTTGAATATCGAGATCTTCAATTACAAAGGCCTCTTTAGTAACGACATCCAAAGTGGAATCTAAGGGTTGTGCAGAGGTAATGGATGACTGGACAGTGGACATGGGTGATATCAATGTGTGAGAATCATCGAAAAGAGGATCCAGTGATTCTAAGTTTTCAGGAGAAAGCATCGGTGATGAACGGGTCTTCTTATAGGGAAGATCACATGTAATATTGTTGATGACGTAGCTCGAGGGATGCACAACATTTATAGGGACTGAATCTATCGAAGGTGTTGGGTCAGGAAGACAGGTAATGTCATCATGTGTGGTAGTTTCATCTGAATCATAGAAAGACCTAGGGGAATCAGATGGGTTTCATCTGAATCATAGGAAGACATATGGGAATCAGATAGAATGTGTGTAGTCTCATTTGAATCATAGGAAGACCTAGAGGAATCTGATGGATCATGTGTAGATTGAGAATCGAGATGTCCTTCGAGGGCTTGGATTTCTAACTTCCTAGCCATGGTGAAAGCTTCATCGAAGGTGTGGAATGTATGGATTTGAAGGGTGGATGATATGTGATGGGAACATGATTGAGTAAATAATTTGCTTAATTCCAACTGCGGAAGTGGAAAGTACAATTGATTGATAGTGCTCTGCCATCTAGTGAAAAAGTCTCCAAGGGATTCATTTTTGGATTGTTTGATGGTAGCAAGGTCAGAAATGGTGATTTTGTGAGTGACATTTATAGTGAAGTGATTGAGAAACAACAAGGGCTAGCTGAGTGAAAGAGAGAAAGAGTGTTGAGGGAGGGAATTATACCAATCCAAGGCAAGTCCCATTAGTGACATAGGGAAAGGTTCTAAGAAGGAGATCTTGATCGTGGATGATGAGATAACATGAATGTCTAAAGGATAGTATGTGCTGCTGAGGATCCTCCTGGCCATGGAACATGGTGAATTCAGGCAATTCCCAATGCGGAGGATAGGGCTTATATGGTACTAATGGATGGATGGGTTCATTACAAACCTGATCATAAGTGAGGACTTGTTTGGATCCTTTGGTAGCAGTTTCTAAATTGTCTAATTTGTTTGACAAATCTTGTATGGAATCATTTGTAAGATTAAATGTGAAGGAATTGACGAGAGGATGTGATTGATTTGACTGATGAAAATGTGAAGTAGTATAGTTTTGTAATAGATGGGATTGATGCAGAGATTGATGAGGGGTAGCTTGAGAGGATATTGTTTGTGAAGTGGGTTGTGATAAAGGGATGTTGGGAGATGTGGAAAAATGTTGAGTATGTTGTTGTTGTTGGATGAGAGGAGTTGATTGGGCCTGAGTAGGGATATGTGTATAATTTTGAGATGTTTGAGACATTGAGAGAGGTATTGAAGTTGAAATAGGTTGATTAGATGAGGGCTGGGAAATATTAAAATTTTGATAAGATTGTGATGAAGGAAAGGATGTGGAAGAGACTGCCTGATGCAGTGCACTTGACATGGGCTGAGAAGCAATAGTTTGGAGGAAAGAAGGATGTGAAGGATATCCATAGGGTTGTTGAATGGTGTTGTTGTATGTTTTTTTAATTGGTTGACATGTAGATGGTTCATAAGGGGCAGAAGATGTTGTAGATAGTTGCGGGGATATGCTAGAGCTAAATGAGGTTGAGCAGGGTGTGATAGGTTGATAAGTTTGATAAGAATTAGATCCTGGGTGAGGAATATTTTGAAAATTATTAGGATAAAAGGATGTTGAAGGATGTGAGGCTGATTGTAAATATGATGTATTAAAACTATAAGGATATGATAACGAGTGATTTTGATCCATGGTAATGATATGAGAATAAAACAAGCAAAGCCCTAAGAGATCTTGTAGATTTAATAGATAAGCCAAACAGAAGAATGTTTTAATTATCTTAAATTAATTAAGAAAAGGTGAAATGTGCAAGATGGATAACGAAGGTCCTAGGAAATGGTCATCTATGGCTGGTTTTAGGAACGTTTATGGGTGGCATCCTTGATATACTTGAAGGTACGTGAGGCACAACTCTATACTGTTTCAGGTACGGGCGTGTATATTGGGGCCTACCCCCTCACTTCATGGTCCCACTGCGATAAGGGAGTTGGGTGCTGAGCCAAAATATACCGACAGACAGGAGATTATACTCAGCCAGAACACCGAGTTGGCTTCTCCTCTTGGTGATCAAATCCAAGTAGGTATCCACCTGGGTAGGGAATTGTTTGAATGCAGATTTTGATTTTGAAGTGATTTGGTTGTGTGTGAGGAGAAGAATAAGTGAATGCAACAAATTTTCCTCCTAATTAGACTATGTGAAGCAAGAAGAATCCAATTGTTTATTTTAAGACCCAAAACGAAATGTCAATTTTGATGAGGACAAACAAACAAGAATGCAAGCAAAAAGCAAAAATAAGGTTTTAGGACTTACCATGAGAGCACTCCTATTATATATATATTTTTTTAGATTTTTGGGAATTTTTCAAAATGGCACAATAAGAAAATCTAGAAACCAAGCTTTCCAGCAATCATACCCTGCAAATAGGTTAGAAAAATAAGAAGGCAGAGAGAAAGATACATAAAACATATTATGAGATGATAATAAAAACATACAAAGAAATCACAGGCAATTGGAGGCAGGTGATTAAATCATAAAAACAAAATCTATTTTATTAATGAAATGATGCAAAGAACAAGGGATGGGGTGTCCCACCACATGTGCCAGAATGTTTAGGATAAATCTTACTAGTCTTCAACCTATGTTTGCAAGAAAGTTGATAAGACCTTCCAAACCTCAATATGGTGGGGTTTCCGTGATACCTGTGATGTGGATCCACGATGTGATGTTGTGCTCCGTGGAAGAATGTGAACAAGGGTCCCTTTCCCTAAGCAAGCCTACAAATAAAAACTCTCACACAAGAATGATTAGTAAAATATGTGGATTTCTCATCCCCAAAATTGAATGGAATTCCTTGCAAGGGTGTAATACACATTCAAGATTTCATTAATCTGAAATGATAAAGTGAATTGATAAAGTCAATGGATTAAAGTCCCTTGAAAACAATCTCATCAATCTATAATCCAACAGTTATAGAAATGATTCCTTTCATAATTAAAGGAATATTGATGAAAATGGAAACAAGGTATTATTAAATGGATAACAAACAACAATTACAAAGGCAAGCAAGGTTATATAAGGTGGTGATGATGGTTCAAAGATCCAAAGGGATCTAATACTTATGAATCACAAATGGCTCAAAGGATAAAGGTGTGGATATTCAGATAAATCAAAATTGCTCACAAAGGCAAGTGATTTGATGATTTGATTTGGATAATCGTTTGATTAAGATGGCTCATAGGACTTGACGATTGAATGGATCTTGATGCGATGTAGAACAAGGTAGTTTGAAAGTCTAACTTGAGCTGTAATATCAGAAAAAATCAATATGATGAAAAGTAGAAAATATAGGTTTTACCTTTGACAGATTGCTGGAATGTTAAAAGAATGTATAATAAAAGACAAGTTAAGCTTGAAGATAAATGAGTAATGATAATGATAAAAGAGACAATGATGATTCAAATAAAGATGTTTTACCTATTTGTAGGTAGATAATCAATGTTGGAAAAAGGATATAATTACTAAGAGGAAGATGTTGCAAATGATTTGAAGATTATCAAGACTCCAGTTTGAGAAGAGTTGTGGATAATGATTTTTTTGAATGGAAGCTCTGGATCTGATAAAATACCACCCTCTGATGTTTTGACCATAACTTGAGAACCGTAGCTTCATTTTGCAAACCTAAAAGAAGGTCAAAAGATTTTCAAGAATATTTTTAGTGGTGTAGATGACAAGTGATTAGTGAATCACTGGTGATGGGCATCTTTGGAAATTCCAGCAATTATTGGAATCACCAATGATTACTGTGAAAAAGTAAAATCCAAAAAAATTAAAATGAAAAGGGAAAAGTGACTTGAAATGGGACTTGAAATGTTAGAAATGACATGATTAAGCTTAGAAATGATGATTTTAATGATGTAAGCTAAAGACTAAGGGAAGCCACTTACCTTACATAATTTGAGAAAATCCAAGAAACAAAAGAGATGTGATATTACTTGAGAGAGAAAGGTTATGGAGATTGAAGATTGTTGATGTGATTATGGACGTGTGAATGATGCTTGAAGAAGATTTGGATGTTGTTGGACAATATTTCTACTCTGTGAGAAGTCTATGATGCAAGAAGAATGAATTCCTAGAGTCACATCCAGTCTGCCATTCAATTTCAAATGGAGGCCTAAAGAGCCATATTTATAGTGTAAAATGGGAGAGAATCACGGTGATTTGGGTAATCATCGGCGATTGCAGGAGGTTCATTCGAGTTTGGTTGAGATATGGAGGTTACTTTTTATTGTTGGGCTTAGTTGGTTGAATATTTAGGGGAGTCATATCTAAATTAGTTAGAGAGGTTGAGTGGGAGGTTAGAGGTGGTTATGGGGATAATTTGGTTAGGATTTTAATATTTTTGGAAGGTTAGTAAATTAGTTAGTTGGTTAGGATGAGTCATCATGGGATTTTTAAAAGGTTATTTTAGTGATGGTTAGGAATAAGTTAGGGATTTTTGGAAGGTTAGTAAATTAGTTAGGTGGTTAATGAGGTGTCCGAGTTAGCATGGTGAGGAGTGAGGGTAGTTTTAATTTAATTAATTTATTTATTTTAGGGATAGGGATGTGGTGACATAATTATTAAATTAATTAATTAAGGGGAGAAGTGGGTGAAATTAATTAGTTAACTAATTAGCTAGGTCAGGAGGGGTGAATATGTCCTAGGTCATGGAGTGTTGTTTATTCAATAAATGGAGGGTTTGGTTTAATTAATGATGGATGTGGACTTATTCAAGTATGGTGATGATGTTAATGTTAATATTTAATAAATATGAAGGGTGTAATGTGATGGTGAAGGGTGTTTGGTGGACGCTGACACTAGAAATAGCGGTGTTAATTTTAGGTGTTTACTAGACCTTATATTTCTTATGCAGTAGGAGTAGTTTCAATATTTATAAAAGAACCTCGTAAGGATCATTGGAAAATGGATAAAAGAATTTTGAAATATATTAAAGGAACATTCAATTATGGTTTATTTTATTCTTCTAAAAATGGTACAAAATTATTTTTCTATCATGTTTCTAATCATGTTGGTGATGCTGAAGATATAAAGTCTACTTCTAGATATGTTTTCAAGTTGGGTGCATGTGTCATCACTTAGAGTAGTAAGAACTAACCAACAGTGTCTATCTCTTCTATTGAAGCAGAGTATAGAAGTGTTATAGAAGCTGTAAAACAAGCTATGTGACTGAAAATATTGTTGGATGAAATACACATGGGATTCAAAGGGAGCACTACTTTTCTATGTGACAGCCAGAGTTGCATTTCTCTTACAAACAATCCAGTTCAGCATCAAAGGACCAAGCATATTGAAGTTTATATGAACTTTATTAGAGAGAAATTCCTTAATGGTGATATTGATCTCAAGTTTTATTTGACTGAAGATTAAGTTGCAAATATCTTTACAAAGACATTTTTTTATCAAGTTCTACAAATTTTGTGTCTTTCCCTTGAGGGGGAGTGTACATGAAAATTCCACCTCTTAATGGCTTGTTGAAAACTTCCAATACTTCCTCAATCTTGTAATAAGTAAATTTGTCGCACTATGTGAAGTTACTTGTAAATCCCAGGAAAGCATTAGTTATGGGAATGCCTTGTTTATAAAAGGCTCCATAATCTGATATAAGTCTTCATATGTAAATCACTTGTCCTTAGAATTTATTTTTATATGATCCTTTGTATCGCGTATTTTATAGGATCCTTAGAACACTATTTTTACCTGCGAAAAAAATATGTGTCTCATGATCTTGATAAAATTCGCAATACTTCTTAATTGTTTGTGGCTTATATAAGTCTGTGAGACACTGTGGTTTTGTACCATAGAATTGAAAAACCTGTAGGAATCTGCTTTAGTGCACCATGTAATTGCAAACCTGTGGAACAATTGTGCGCAGATTGTATAAGTCCACTGGACACTGCGGTAGTATACTGCAAAGTTGAAAAACCCAAAAAACTCTACTTTAGTGTACCACAAAAGTACAAACTTTTTAGCAGTGTACTGCCGATTTGAAAAACCCACAGGACACATGTGCTTTTAAATGTTAGCCATCTTATCATAAGGAACAAATGTCAACATGTTTTTTGCATGTTCTTCCCCACTTAACATAAAGGGTGAGTGTTGGGGTGATAATCTCAAGTGGGATATCTACCACTGCAGTATGCCCTAATATTATACTAAAGTTTGTTCATCAAACTTTATTATGAAGATCTTCCCTATTTAAGAGGAAATAACCTCAAATGATTCACCAACCCATATTAATTTGGATGGTCCCTCTTGGGATATGCTATTAGCAATGATTACATTTATACATTTTCTATTAAGATAGGTATTAGTGTGGAAACTGATTATTTATGATCATAAAATAGGATTGTATTGCAGAGCATTGAATGAATGTGAGAACTAGCTCTACAATCATTCTTTGAAAGACTAACAAGTGAAGTGGAAGTTTTGGGTAAAATTTGTATTAGATAGTCTTAATAATAAATAGTTCTTTATTCATTGGATTTATTTACCTTCGGGTTTTCCTCACTTAAATATGGTGTTATTGTCTCTATGTTGTGTCTATTTACTTTCATATCGTGTTATTACATTTTGTAATTTGCATATTGTAATCTATAATTCTTGGAATTTATGTTGTGGATATATAATTTTTTAATTATGTTTCCCTTCATTTCCAATTCCATACTTTAAGGGGGAAAATGTAGAAAATCAAGCTAGTAACTTATCCTTTGACAATGAAATTTTCAGATTTGTTCCTATACTAAAAATTACACTCACATTCTAAGCTTGATCGATATATCATTTTATTTTTCACATGACTTTCTAATATTTTCATGATGATATATGTCATTCATTCATGCAATATTAATTATCTAAGGTAGTAATCTATCCTCAAGGAAATTTTTTGGAATATGACTATGACATCATTTTATCCTTGTATGGGATCATATAAAATAAGGCCAGATTGTATCATGGTCTAGGTTGATATGTACAGTTATTTCCTCCCTTTTCTGACAACCCTTATCTTAATTTGAAAATATTATGTGTATTTTTTCATCTTCCCTAGGATTTCCATAATGTATTATCTAACATTCATAATCCTACATAAGAAATTAAAATGCACTTCATAACTCACCTGGAATTCTCAAGCACCCTTATTACAAAATATTAGCACTAAATCACTCGATAATATCCTACATATTTCTAAATAAGTTTAAATTCATTTAAAGAAGCAATCATACATGTTCAAATCACTCAAACCAGGTTTAAGAGACTACCATCCTTCATTTCCAAGAATTCAAGGGTCATAGATAAATGTCTTAGCAAGATAAAGTCACTCCAAACATTGTACGTACCCAAAATTGTAGGGTACTGCGCTGCCAGAACAACGTAACACGCTCCCCAATGATGATACAGGTCTCCTCGCAAGGTGTTCAGGATCCAGAAAATCTCTCCAAGAATGCGTTAACATCCCGCATGCCCCGCTTAGCCCCCGCGTGCTTTGTTTTTCCCTTTTCCCCTCTTTTCTTGGCCTTCTGCTCTTCAGTGACGAAACTGCCGCCCTGCCTGGGCGGCGGTCTCGTGACCGCCGCCCTGAACAGGGCGGCGGTCCTGTAACCACCGCCCTGCTCAGGGCGGCGGTCCTTTACGCATTTTCCAGAAAGCTCTTTTAACACGACTCACGTAAAAATCAATGATTCACCAGCTTTTTTTCACCGCCATAAGCTTGCATTAATGATTCTGGTTCCCTAGAATAGTGTTTTGCCATTGTTTATAGTTTAAGAGTTCTATTTGGTTTTTACCTTGGGTAAATGCAAATGCTATAAATAGTTGGCTTGTGCTCAAGCAAATGGCCCCTCAAATTTTCCTCTGAATTTCTCATTACAATAGATTAGTCTTTCATTTTGCTTAGAATTCCTAGTTTCTTTCATTGCATGCTTAGTTAGTGTCGTTTTGTTGTTAGTAAGCCACATATCCATCTTGTGCAAATGCTATTGACATTTTATCCAATCCATTGGAGTAAAATTGCAGGTGTTTTCAATAGGAAGCCATTAAAGTTGCAGGTTTTGCTCTTCAAACAGGATAGTTTCAGGTTCTGGACGTTTTATATTGCATGACTCGCAATAAATCCCACTAGGAATTGCATAAGCCAAGCTCTGTACTCTTGTGCTATCCCTCTCCTACTCGCATTGTATTCAGTCTGTATCTTGAGCTGCCTTTGTCCCAATATCTACTTCTGTTGATGCTAGCATTACACGCTTTTCTGGATCCACGTGAACACGAAGGAACGAGGAGATCACACTGAGGGGACAAGATCACACACACCATCGGATTCACCACTGTTCTGCAGAATCCAGGTTCTAGCTTTCAAAGTTCTAAATTAGAAACATATCAAATAGAGTAGTTAATCACTTTATTTCAGTCAATTTTACTTTCGGTATTGCCGGGGAAGCTGTGGGGATTGATAGTTTCTGAGAGACTATGATTCATTCCTCACTTCTGAGGTAGGATCGAGAGTCTTGCAAATAGACTAGATCAAGTATTTCATTATTTAGAATAGATTCACAGTTGCACAGACAAATAGCTATACTCGGTTATCTTGTTTGTTTTAATTTGTTATTCTAAATCATCAATTTCTAGATATATTAAATAGTTACTCTTTAAATTCATTTGAATAGTTCATCAGAAAATACAAAAATAGAGAAATCATATATGCTATAGATATACTTAACGTAGTTAAATTTCACTTTGCTGCAGTTAATTTTCATTGTTGCTTTTGTATGACAATCACGGGACCTAGAGAACCCAGGGAATACATATTCGAGCCAATCATGCCCCAACCCAATCTCGTCACAGCCATAACTGATATAGATCAGAATCTCAGGATCCAAGTCTTCCGAACAATGGTAAACTTGCAACAAATCAGTTTCCAACTGCACGGGTTAAACATAGAAGATGACCGAGCACACACATTTTGGTCAAATCAACCAAACTACAGATTACCTTAGATTTATATCTACATGACTGTAGAAGGGTTTGAAAGAGAGCAGACATTTGATTGTGATCCTTTGGTTCCACAGCCAGATGCAGGAGACACTCTCACAGATATAGATACCAGCCTAAGAATCCAGGTTGCACGAACGCCTGTAAGATATTCTGAGAAGATCACACAGTTATTGATTCTGAATATAGAAGCTGAGAAAGCATACGATTACTGGATACTAGGGATTAGGGACTGATTCCATACATGACCATAGTAGGACCACAACAACCACGAATCTATGGTTGTGACCCACAAATCCCACAGCCCAACGAATCCATAGGTGAATCAGACATAGATGTTGGCCTACGTACACTAGTATTTAGATCTACTCCACTTCCACCTATCATTATCGAACAGTTATCCTGGTTAGACATAGCAGCTAACAAAGCTAAGGAGTTCTGGACTAGGCCAGAGAATCACCCATAGAGTCAATTATACCATCTTCCCTATGACCTTATCTGGAGATATACACGAAACTATCCCAGGACATTTTCCACGTATTCCACAACCTATAGACCGAATCACGCCAGAGCTCGATATTGATTGGAGCCTTCGAGCAGTCATCCTTGTTGATCGATCTATCACACCAGTTCAAGTTAGGAGGGCCTTCTTTGCCTTAGATTCACAATTTCCACTAGTGTGTGTCGAAGACATTAGATTACCTAACTAGTTTGTCTGTATCCCACACATATTCCATCCCCACCGGCTGTCTCGGCATGACCTCGGGAGGTCGGGTGCGAGGAAGAGTTACTTGTAGATTCCCAAGCTCACTTGTCACTTTTCCGTCGTACAAAATTGGTGAACCCGACGTGAAGCTTTCTACTTTCTGGTCTGGAGTCAGATTTCTACTGGTTCTTTCAAATTAAAAGTGACTCTTTCATCTTTATTACCTCATCAGCTTTCACCATCACCTTCGCTCCTTCCCATTATTCTGCGGGTATTCATATACCCCCCGAATATGTCAGGATTCGATGCATATGGCAGACCCCTCTTGGGTCTTGAGGCATACTACGCCCAACAGAATAGACAATCATCACCCTCGCTCTCAGTATGGGGTGATAACTACTCAACTAACCAGTTGTCAACACAAACTCTGAAGATTAGATATACCTCATCCCTCCGAACAGAGGAGTTGGATCAGTTCACTCAAACACGGCAAACAGAGCCTTCAGGCTCGAACAATATGACGCTCATAGGAGAATCAAGTTCGTCTCCTCAGGTACTACTTAGACCACAAATTAGTAGACAATCAGACTCATACCTGGGTTTAGATGATGAACATTCGGTACGTTATGCCAGGAATGAACAACATTCTCAAGGTATGTACCCACCTATAGGAGGTTTACAAACACAACCCGAGGTCTTTTTTCAAGAAAATACCTCTATGCCACTGCATATAGAAAATGCCCTCAGAGAAACTTGGCAGGGCAGCGATCAGTTCATAGCAGGATATCACATGCCTATACAACACCATGATATACAACAAACGCCACCAAGGCAAAGTATCGGGACTTCACCAAATGAAGTCATTTCAACTCTAGTAGAAAAGGTTAGGGGGTTAGAACTTGCCCAAGCAAGTCAAAATTCTCAATTCATGCAGGCAGGAAGTCCTAATCCTCCACACCATCCTAGCCAGATAGACCTCCTCACAGGAGTAGGTACGTTAGGCATGACTCCTCAGTATTCACAACAAACCCCAACAAGAGCTGCCATTTCTAACACCGCTCCTCCCGGTCTAATACAAAGTAATCCATTTTTGGACAATACCCCTTCATACTTAAACATGTACTCCAAATCACCACAAGGGGATATGTTCTCCTCTCCCGGCATGGTTCCTCAAACACAGGGGTTTCCTTACGCCCCCCTAACATGTACAACGCCATGTCAACAACCCATTCCACCGCTGCTCCCTCAATAGGCATCATCAATGGTCGAAACCTATGCGATAGGGACATATTCAGAATACTTGAAAGAGCCTTTAGATTTCACCATACGAAGCATCATGCTTCCAAGACCTCTTCCCGATTTACCCAAGTACAAAGGTGAGGGAGATCCGAATGCACATATCAAGGCTTACGCTACAGCCATTCGAGAATTACTCCCTTGGGATGGGGTTGTTGCTAAAATATTCCCAAAAACCTTGGAAGGCATCGCTCTCGACTGGTATTATAGAATACCTGAGGCTTCCATCCATTCATTCAAGCAACTCGTTTCAGAGTTCATCAAGGCATTTGACATGAACAAACTATTAAGAACAGGAATCAGGGAATTTTTACACATCAAGCAAGAACACAATGAATCTGTCACCCATTTCATCCAGAGGTGGCGTACAGTTCTTTATTCTTCGGCAAGTGCTCCAAACATGGATCAGATGGAACTATGCGATTTATTCCTTCATTCTCTTAGCAGAGAAGTGAAGGAAGAAGTCCAGAAGTTCCCACTAAGAACTTACGATGAAGTACTTGAAAGCGCTCTCCGAATAGATCAAGCGGCAATTGATAGTGGCCGCAAAACATATGGAGCAAACGGGAGGTTAATCACCTCCAACCAGAACACTACAACTTATCCTACTACCACGAATGTCAATCAAGGACCTAAAGTCCTTAATAAAAATCACGGCGTAACAACGGATGGAGTAACTGATCAGGCTAGAAAGACAAACGTTGTGAATACTCCACCACAAATAAACAATCAACGAAACAACAACCTTACCCCAACAATCAATGCAGTAGATTTTAATCATCCACAGCAACAACAACAACGATGGAAAAACCTTACACAGGGTTCAAGCCAAAGCTCAACTGGTTATCAAAACCAGAATCAAAATCAAAAACAACAAATGCAAAACCTTAATAGGCAACGGTTTGGTCAAAGTTTTGGGCCACAATACGCACCAAACCAACAAACTAGGAATTACAATCCTAATTCGTATTGTGGTTTCCATAAAATTTAGGGCCATGACACTAGAACGTGCCATGACTACAATAAATTCATGCAACGCTTGCCAGAAGAACAAAGACAACTTTTCATAGATATGTTTTTGGCAGATCCTATGTCACCAGCATCAAATACTTTTGCAGGGGCGGTTTCCCCTCAAAACGCACCCCTCAAGATCTTCAATGATCCACTCCCAAATCACGATAACAATAGGCTAAATCTAACTGGGACAAACAAGAGCGTAATGACAGGAAACAATGATCATGAAGCTTCAACTTCGCTAAATCCATTAGTTGCGCCACAATTAGGAAGTCAGCCACGACCTAAGATAGTCGGCTTAGTGGAGTTAGATGCCGAATTACCCGTAGAGGCTGTAACAAGGACACGAGAGTATTCCTCTCAGCCAAGTCCAAGCCACCTGCCAAGGACAGATAACATCCAACAAATAGTAGCAAAACCTGTGGGTGCCTATGATTTAATTAATGACCTAACAAAAACCTTCTCGCACATTTCATTTTTAGACTTACTAAAGAACTCTCCTACTCACAGGGCTGCTCTTTTAGAGGCATTAGGTTTAGGTCATTTAATTAACATCACCCCACCTCCTGAAACACAGGTAAATCACATAGACTTTGATGTTCATCCTCCGGGGCAGGCAGATAAAGATGTCGAATTCATATTCGAAATAAAAAAAATGCCAACGGATGCTGAGATCGTACACCGAGGTGATCCAACCTTACATTTACAAGTATGGATTTATAACAACTATGTAAAGCGTGCAATGGTAGACGATGGGGCAGCGGTCAACATAGTCCCCTTCTCTTTCCTTCAAAAGCTAGGGTATGGAGAAACAAATTGTTCCACAACTCGAAACACACTAAGAGGCTATGATAGCCTTAAAGCCACCTCGATTGGAACTATAATATTACCAGTCACCTTAGGACCCAAAACCATCCTGACTGAGTTTTATATTATAGATCGGGAAACTAACTATAATATGATCCTCGGCCGACCATGGATACACCGTATGAAGGCAATCCCTTCTACGCTATTTCAAGAAGTAAAGTTCTTGCATTTAGGAAAAGTGTTCATAGACAAAGGTGATCCAAATCCATTCGACGTACACCTAGCTGACTTAAAGAAAAGACCAGGCATGCACTCAGAGTTTGAACTCCCAACAAACCAACTTAATAAACCTACTAACGCAAAACCAGAAGAAAATTTGGTACCTACGACAGATCTTGAAACTATGAGCCTAGCCAAAGCAACCCCAGCCCCCAAAAATGAGGCTAACACTGTAGAAACAGTATCATTAGGAACTACTACAAAAATTGTTGAATTATTAGAACAGGATCTACCAATGTTCCTACCATTTGATTCTGTAGGCATGGGATATTCCCTAGGTGTTGGTTCTCTCCCAGCGGTAGATCTCTGCATGGTAGAGGTAGAAGATGTTAACACAACAAATATCCCAACATCTATACTCCCAGCTAAATATTGGACTCTCCATTTTGATGGAGCTAGATGTCGTTATGGAGCTGGGGTAGGTATAATCCTTACTTCACCCAAGGGAAGAGTTCTACCATTTGCCTTCAAACTAAATTTCGAATGCACAAACAATGGCACTGAGTATGAAGCCCTCCTCCTTGGCCTCATCTTAGCTAAGAGAATCAGTGTAGATAACATCAGAGTGTTAGGAGACTCGCAATTGGTAGCAAACCAAGTCTCTGAAGTATATGAAACCAGAGCCAAGCACTTACAACTTTACAAAACAGCTGTATTAGATTTAAGCAAGGAGTTTGACTTCATATCAATTGAAGCAATCCCACGAGAGAAAAATCTTCTCGCTGATTCAATAGCAACCTCGGCATCACGCTTCACTCCAAACAATGAATTCCAAGATACCTGTTTCATGGTGTCCCTTCGTACCGAACCATTGGTAAAAGTAATGTCAAGCCCTCTTTTAATGAACAAAGATGAGGAAAAATCTACTATCCTAAAACACATTGATAGTGATACAACCACTCTGAATTACTTAAACACCTACACGGCATTACATCTCTCCCATCACGTGATAGATGTGTCCTTAATCCCACATTCGTCTTCCTACTTCGGAAATCCTATGATGGAGCTTCCCCCACAAAAGAAGCTTAGCATATACTCAGTCGAGAATGGAGACGATTTAGATTTACCTCCAGCCCCACCTGAGTTTGAAGAAGGTAACACTTCTTTAATCGAAGAAACAATTGATATTAACATCGGAACAGAGGATGAACCAAGGATCTTAAAACTAGGATCCTCGTTAACTCCATCAGAAGTAGAAATACACACTCGAATCCTCAAAGAACATCAGAAGGCTTTCGCATTTAGTTATAAAGAAATGACAGGAGTTGCACCACACATTGCGGTACATAACCTCGTCACTAAATCAGATGCAAAGCCAATTAAACAAAAATCGAGACCAATGAAACCTAAGGTAGCTCTCATGGTGAAAGAGGAGGTGATAAAGCTCCTCCAAGTAGGATTCATCAAACCAGTCGATTACTCTCAATGGGTATCTAATATCGTTCCCGTTCTCAAAAAAATGGGAAGATACGCATCTGCATAGATTTCTGAGACATTAACAAAGTGTGTCCTAAAGATGACTTCCCGTTGCCATCCATTGATGTCATTGTTGATGCAACAGCTGGATTTGAACTTTTGTCTCTCATGGATGGATTCTCGGGATACAATCAAATCAGAATATCTGAACAAGATCAAGCTAAAACCACGTTCATAACTCCTTGGGGAACCTATTGCTATGTTGTTATGCCATTTGGTCTCAAGAACGCTGGTGCTACATACCAGCGAGCTATGACATATATATTTCATGATCTTATTCATAAAATTGTGGAATCCTATGTAGATGACTTGTTGGCTAAGGCCAAGAAGCGTTGTGACCATCCGGAAGTACTTCACATCATTCTTTCACGTCTGATAGAATACGGAGTCACGCTAAATCCAGAAAAATGCATCTTTGGTGTAACAGGAGGGAAGCTCCTAGGTTACATTATATCATCACGCGGGATCGATGTTGACCCAACCAAAATTCAGGCTATCCTCGAAATGGTCCCACCCTCGGATGAATCTGGAATCAGGTCATTTCTTGGAAAGCTTGGTGCAATCCAGAGATTCATCCCAGACTTAAGTTTCGCCATTCATCCAATCAACAATCTACTCAAGAAAGACTATAGCATTGATTGGACCGAAGACTGCAATGAAGCTTTCAATGCAGTTAAGTGTTTCTTGTTGTCACCACCTACGCTAATGCCACCTAAACCAGATCACCCGTTAATTTTATATTCACGAGCTACCAATGTCTCGCTAGCCTGTATGCTGGCTCAAGAAGATGATGACAAGAGAGAACGTGTGATCTATTTCATTAGCCAAACATTGCTCGACTATGAAACACGTTATACACAAGCAGAACGAGAATGCCTCGCTATAGTCTTTGCAACCAAATGCTTAAGACATTATATGCTAAATCAAGAAACAAGGGTCATGGTAAAAATGGACCATTTACGAACTTTCCTCACACAAGGGTCCTTGTCTAAGAAGGCTGGACGTTTTATAACCTTAATGGGAGAATTCAAATTAACATTTGTAAATCAGAAGTCTGTTAAGGGACAAATCATCATGGATTGGTTAGCTGATAACCCATTAGATGGAGGTGATCTAGTAGATCTGGATTTTCCAGATGAGTGCGTATACTACATTGAAACCAGACCTCCTATCTCTGAGTGTCCTTGGTACACTGATATCATTAATTATATCATGGACCATACATATCCAGAAAGTGCTACTCCACAACAAAGAAGGTGGTTACGCATTATCGTAGCAAAATACGTCATTATAGAGCAAGTGCTCTATCGAAAAGCATTTCGATGGAATGCTTCTAAGATGTGTCGACACAGAAGAATCCAAGAAGATTCTCCATGAATCTCACAGTGGAATGTGTGGGGGTCACTTCGGTGGCCATGCCACCGCTCGTAAAATACATCGAATGGGCTATTTCTGGCCCACTCTAGAACACGACGCAGTAGAGTTTGTACGTAGATGTCATAAGTGTCAAGAATTCTCCCACGAGATTCACATGCCAGCACAAGCTCTACAACCGATCGCTACTCTGTGGCCCTTTTCCACATGGGGCCTAGATTTGATAGGGAAATTCTCTCCCTCGTCCACAGATGGCCATAATTTTATAATCACGGCCACCGAATATTTTACCAAGTGGGTAGAGGCTATGCCTCTTACTACTGTACCAGGTTCTGTAATCGCCAAGTTCATTTTGAACCAAATCATTTATAGGTACGGTGTCCCGCAAATCATTATCTCAGATAATGGAACTTCTTTTAAGAATGACTAAGTTCGTGAATTGTGCAATAAATTTAAAATAAGCCATCATACGGCTTCGTTATATTACCCTCAAGCCAATGGATAGGCTGAGGCGACAAACAAAACATTAAAAGCCATTCTCCTTAAAACGGTGAAAGAAAACAAATGAGATTGGCATTTGAAGTTATATCCGGCCTTATGGGCCCACCGAACCTCAATAAGAACACCAACAGGAGTGACTCCTTTCTCGCTAGTATTCGGGGTAGAAGCAGTTCTCCCGCTTGAGGTTGAAATACCCAGTCTCCGCATTTCATTACAAGGGATCCTGGATGAAGACGCTTATAGAGAAGCACGTCTTTCCCAACTAGAAAGCCTAGATGAAGCTAGGTTAGATGCTGAACAGCAGCACAGAGTCTATGCTGACCGGATGTGCCGGCAGTATAACAAGAAAGTCTATGAATGTGACATATATGAAGGTGATCTAGTTCTAAGGCTAGACAGCCGGATCGACAAAAAGACCGGCGAAGGAAGGAAGTTCCGGCCCAAATGGTTGGGCCCGTACCGAGTCATGAAGGACTATGGAAATGGGGCATACCTCTTATGTACGCTAGAAGGTGAGGAATTTGGTGAAACAGTCAATTCCCTACACCTCAAACGATTCTACGCGTAAGCAACTAGCACTATTTATAATTACATCTACATTGCATCTTCATATAGATTAAGATCATTTTGTCCGCTTGTTTCGTACCAAAAAAATGTGTGATCAAGGAATTTGTTCTCAAAGAAATTCATTACAAACTCATGATGTTGTTGGCATAAACACTCTAATCATACTTCTCCATTTCCATGATATCATCAAACTATCTCGGAATCATTTCATCAAATAAAGCTAGATATGACAAGGTCTTAACGGTAACCATGCCAAGATCTGTGGGTTTATTCTCACTTTTGGTTTCTTCTTAGGATAGGTGTCTTGCCTATGGTCTGTTCTAGAAGCTTCATGGTGTCACATCTATCCCATATGTATATCTCTTTGGAAATAAGCACATACTGACATTTTATTCAAGTAAACAAGTCAAATATTGATCAAACAGAAAATTTTAATTTTACACATTTCCTTGCCCCACCAACCTTTGGTGATGAGCTTGCATCTCTTACTAGTGACGTAGGGTTGGGAAAGGATGGAAATGCCCTTACTCGCCTATGCCTTTCCCACGGTGATAAACCCACGCTTCTTACTAGTAGCATGGGGAAAAGTGTAGGGGGTCCTCTTGACAAACAAATGTAAAAGGTCATAAACAAACAATTCAAATCTTGAAGTCTTGAGTCAAAAACAAATGAATCAGATGTTCAAAATTCCAAGAGAGTTCAAAATCCTAAAGCCCAGATTTTGTCTACCATGTGGCCATCTACGGATCTAAGTCTAGATAAACCGCAAAGCAAGTTGCATCCCAAAACTATGAAGTCACTCGAGTGGAGTAGGCTTGTGGCATCCTAATTTGGTTCCGCCAAAGCTTTGTCTATCTTTCATCACTATCATTTCAACACATTTCATAACTTGCGCCCTTCCCAACTCTCGGTGATGAGCCCTCGCATCTTACTAGTTGCGTGGAGTTAGGAGTAGGGGCAGGTTTATCTGCTCATCATATCAGCTTATCTTCACCACTTTGCCAAAACAAATATGAAGTATCCAAAATTGCTTACAGAAACTAAGATTCAAAATCACATTGTATCTACATTATCATATATCAGCATCATGAAATACAAAAGGAAAGTAAACACTTGCATCATTTGTTCTCCATTGCATACATTCTAAGGAGCATACATGCATAACATCATAACTCACATGAAGAAACTGGAAAGGAAACAAAGCCATAAATACCAAGGGTTTTGATCCAAAAAAGAATATATATATATATATATATATATATATATATATATGATCAAAGTTTCTATACAATGCCATCATGCGCTAAGCATGGTCAAAATGCTCAAAGAGCCCGGGATATACAAAAGAATATATCATACAAAATCTAGGAGAGCCAAGTGGCTTCTCAATCCCTACAAGACCCCTCTAAAGGTGCATGCCCATGCCTAGGACTCTGGCTATGCCGGCGCTCTGAGTGCACGGAGGGCTCAGGATCCCGAGGGGCAGCCGCAGTCTCACCATGAGAATGACTCCTCATCAAGCGCTCGGCTGTCCTATACCCCGCTAGCTCCGTGCGGAGAGTCGATACCATCCTGGCCACATGCCAGACTGGGGCAAAGACATCAGTATGTCTACCAGCTGCTGAGGGCTCCCCAGCATCCACAGACAACTCTACACAGGTCCTCTCCATGGGGATCATCAGGGTATCGGTGCATACCCTACGAATCAAGTCCCGCCACTCATCAGCGATCTCTGTAAAAAAAGGAGAAAACAAATTAGAAACAAAAAAAGAGATTATAAATACAAGATAAAACAAAAAGAGAGATAGCAATTAAGGAAATCCTAACTAAAAACAAACATTAAAAGGAAGGATGGTAACTTACTCGGATCACCAGGCCTCCAGGATGGATCGCTAGGGTCAGCACCTGCCACAGATGCCGCCGCTGACTGAGGTGCTACTCCTGTGACTGGAGCAACGTAGCATCCCGCAACGGACTCATCCTCCCCGCCATGGCCCTGGGAGAGTGGCTCCTCTGAAACTAGAGTAACTCTCTCTGTACTCTACTCGGCCCTCACTGCCAGCATGATATCCCGAGTGTCATGCCACTCAGGATCATTGTCCTCCTCTGTCTCTCCCCCTGTAAACTCCTCGAACTCGGAGTCTGTGTCAATGGGGTCATCGCTGCTATGGGCAGGACCCACGGCAATCTCAAGCAAGGGTTCTTGAGGTGCACCAGCTCTCCCTCGTGCACGTATTACCCTCCTGGCTGCAATAGGAATTCCAGGAATAACCACTGTCCAACCCCGGCCTCTAGGACCCCCTCTGGCCTCTCAAACTGACCTGTATACTGGCACTACTGGGGAAAGCATGCCCATGTAAGGTAGGCCAAATTGCTAAGGAACTCGGCCAAAGGGGTGTATCTCCACTCGTCCCACTCTGTCAATAAGCTACCCTGTAGTGGAGCAAGGAGATCAAAGTAAGAGCCTCCTCACCCCATATACCTGCCATATTCTGATACGGTGTGGCCTCCATGTCAGCAGTGGTCAGAGAAGCAACTGGCTGATGAGGTGCTCGGAGCACCGACATATCTGTCCATCTAGCTGCCCTCACAGCTCTGGGATCTGTCACCTCTACACCTCTACCATAAGGAATGAAGTGCTCGTAAACCCAACTCATGACCAGGGTCGGGTGGCTCAAGGACTGCCCCTGTAAACAGAATACCCTGTATAAATCGTGGTAGGTAGTCCCAAGAATATCTTCTCCCCAGGCATATATCCGGCCATGTGTCCCTCTATCTGTGCAATGATGGGGGACCAGCAGTATAACAGTGTGTCTCCTCCCTTGTCCCCGATCAGTCTCGAGGCAAGGATCCCCATAATGGCCTGGCAAAGCAAGGGGATGGGCAAGCTAGGAATGGATCGAACTCTGACCCCCTTCTTCGAACCCATGGAGATGACTGCATCTCCCATATAAGTGGCCCACTGTGCTATCTGGGCCCGCGAACCTGCTGTCTCAAGGGTCAGACATCTCCCAATGATCGGGACCCCCAGAATGCGATAAACATCCTCCAAAGTGATGGTCCACTCACCGCGGACCCCTGGTAATCAGAAGGTGTTCCGATCAGCATCCCAATAGGAGAATAGGTCACAAAGAATGTGACTGGAGGGTGCAACATGAGGAACGCGTGAGATACGTAGTATCCCGGCCCTCTGAAGAGTGTCCTCCTCATCCTGTGAAAGTGCATCTAGTACTCCTGGGAGCCAGTCACACTCCCTCTCTCGGCTCCACCGAATATACTCCTCTCTCACCTGCATACACCCAAAACACACAAAACAAAGCAAGTTAGCATCCGAGTGATATTAGAAAAATCATGAAAACACGTAGAAATGCTAAAAATGCAAAAACAATCTCAAACAGATGTACTTTTGGCATTCTGTGCAAAACCGCCGCCCTGAGTAGGGAGGCGGTTTTGTAACCGACCGCCTTAAGGGCAGGTGTCATGTAACCACCACCCTGAACAAGGCGGCGGTCATGTAACCACCGCCCTGGGCAGGGCGGCGGTCGTGTGCCGAAAACCCACGCGGGTTTTATAATTTAAAAAGCCTAAAAACACTAAAAAAGGACCATTTTGGCTAAAAACAAAGCCTACCCAGTAGGCACCCCCCCTAGATGGACCTTTTAAAACTAGCATTTTCAAAAATTACCCCCCCACAACAAAGATTTTAGCATTTTAAAGTTAAGGGGGTAAAAAGGATAAATTGAAGAAAACTAACCTGTGATCTCGCGGGTCGGTGTTCCGCTCGCGGAGGCATGATCACTATCCCGTCATGAACGTTTTGACTCTACTCGTGCAAGAAACCATCACCGTGGGTTCCAGAGCTCAGAATCAATCAAATCAACTCGTGCAAATGAATAGGAAAATGGGCCCACTTTCATATATATAGCAAACCTGACTTGTTTTAAAATGCCTTTTTTTTGCAGGTTTGGAGCGCCGAACGGAGGTAAGTTCTTATCCCCGCACGAATGGTACGTCCTCATTTCCTATTATTTTAGCATTTATTTTCCAATTATTTGTCTATCTGCACTTGAGTTCTCTTTTCGTTTTGCAGGTGGCAGGAATTTTGGACAACGTCATTTCAACACACAGACGTATTAGGTATAACTTCTAATTTCCCATTTCGGGACCACCATACTCGGACCCACCGTTTTATGCCTCTTCATGGCTAAAACACTTCTCTGAGGGGGCAATATGTACGTACCCAAAATTGTAGGGTACTGTGCTGCCAGAACAACGTAACACGCTCCCCAATGATGATACAGGTCTCCTCGCAAGGTGTTCAGGATCCGGAAAATCTCTCCAAGTATGCGTTAACATCCCGCATGCCCTGCTTAGCCCCCACGTGCTTTGTTTTTCCCTTTTCCCCTCTTTTCTTGGCCTTTTGCTCTTCAGTGACGAAACCGCCGCCCTGCCTGGGTGGTGGTCTCATGACCGCCACCCTAAATAGGGTGGCGGTCCTGTAACCGCCACCCTGCTCAGGGCGGCGGTCCTTTATGCATTTTCCAGAAAGCTCTTTTAACACGACTCACGTAAAAATCAATGATTCACCAGCTTTTTTTCACCGCCATAAGCTTGCATTAATGATTCTGGTTCCCTGGAATAGTGTTTTGCCATTGTTTATAGTTTAAGAGTTCTATTTGGTTTTTACCTTGGGTAAATGCAAATGCTATAAATAGTTGGCTTGTGCTCAAGAAAATGGCCCCTCAAATTTTCCTCTGAATTTCTCATTACAATAGATTAGTCTTTCATTTTGCTTAGAATTCCTAGTTTCTTTCATTGCATGCTTAGTTAGTGTCGTTTTGCTGTTAGTAAGCCACATATCCATCTTGTGCAAATGCTATTGACATTTTATCCAATCCATTGGAGTAAAATTGTTGTTTTCAATAGGAAGCCATTAAAGTTGCAGGTTTTGTTCTTCAAACAGGATAGTTTCAGGTTCTGGACGTTTTATATTGCATGACTCACAATAAATCCCGCTAGGAATTGCATAAGCCAAGCTCTGTACTCTTGCGCTATCCCTCTCCTACTCGCATTGTATTCAGTCTGTATCTTGAGCTGCCTTTGTCCCAATATCTACTTCTGTTGATGCTAGCATTACACGCTTTTCTGGATCCACGTGAACATGAAAGAACGAGGAGATCACACTGAGGGGACAAGATCACACACACCATCAGATTCGCCACTGTTCTGCAGAATCCAGGTTCTAGCTTTCAAAGTTCTAAATTAGAAACATATCAAATAGAGTAGTTAATCACTTTATTTCAGTCAATTTTACTTTTGATATTGCCGGAGAAGCTGTGGGGATTGATAGTTTCTGAGAGACTATGATTCATTCCTCACTTCAGAGGTAGGATCGAGAGTCTTGCAAATAGACTAGATCAAGTATTTCATTATTTAGAATAGATTCACAGTTGCACAGACAAATAGCTATACTCGGTTATCTTGTTTGTTTTAATTTGTTATTCTAAATCATCAATTTCTAGATATATTAAATAGTTACTCTTTAAATTCGTTCGAATAGTTCATCAGAAAATACAAAAATAGAGAAATCATATATGCTATAGATATACTTAATGTAGTTAAATTTCACTTTGCTGCAGTTAATTTTCATTGTTGCTTTTGTATGACAATCACGGGACCTAGAGAGCCCAGGGAATACATATTCGAGCCAATCGTGCCCCAACCCAATCTCGTCACAGCCATAACTGATATAGATCAGAATCTCAGGATCCAAGTCTTCCGAACAATGGTAAACTTGCAACAAATCAGTTTCCAACTGCACGGGTTAAACATAGAAGACGACCGAGCACACACATTTTGGTCAAATCAACCAAACTACAGATTACCTTAGATTTATATCTACATGACTGTAGAAGGGTTTGAAAGAGAGTAGACATTTGATTGTGATCCTTTGGTTCCACAGCCAGACGTAGGAGACACTCTCACAGATATAGATACCAGCCTAAGAATCTAGGTTGCACGAACACCTGTAAGATATTCTGAGAAGATCACACAATTATTGATTCTGAATATAGAAGCTGAGAAAGCATATGATTACTGGGTACTAGGGATTAGGGACTGATTCCATACATGACCATAGCAGGACCACAACAACCACAAATCTACGGTTGTGACCCACAAATCCCACAGCCCAACGAATCCATAGGTGAATCAGACATAGATGCTGGCCTACGTACACTAGTATTTAGATCTACTCCACTTCCACCTATCATTATCGAACAGTTATCCTTGCTAGACACAGCAGCTAACAAAGCTAAGGAGTTCTGGACTAGGCTAGAGAATCACCCATAGAGTCAATTATACCATCTGCCCTATGACCTTATCTGGAGATATACATGAAACTATCCCAAGACATTTTCCACGTATTCCACAACCTATAGACCGAATCACGCCAGAGCTCGATATTGATTGGAGCCTTCGAGCAGTCATCCTTGCTGATCGATCTATCACACCAGTTCAAGTTAGGAGGGCCTTCTTTGCCTTAGATTCACAATTTCCACTAGTGCGTGTCGAAGACATTAGATTGCCTAACTAGTTTGTCTGTATCCCACGCATATTCCATCCCCACCGGCTGTCTCGGCACGACCTCGGGAGGTCGGGTGCGAGGAAGAGTTACTTGTAGATTCCCAAGCTCGCTTGTCTGAATCTAGGGGATATTTCTACTAAATTTGCTAGATTTTACATCATTAGGTTGATTGTCAATTTAATCCAGCCTCAGCCACACACAAATATATCCTTTTTATTTAATCATAATTTATATTTGTTATAATTCATTATAGGTGGTGTTGAGCATGTACTCATTGTTTGGATAGTGCTGACATTAAGTTATCTCTTCCAGACCAAGAGGGAGGAAAGTAAATGTTTAATCTCCCCCTATTTTCTAAGTTAAAATTGTGAAGTAGGGGTAACTGGTACAGCAAACTCCTATATGGTTCCCCATTTATCTAAGATAAAGACTTCCATTATGGCTTAATCTCAATAATGAAGCATATTCAATTTTTAGATCATCCATTCCATCAATTTTTCACACCTATATCACTTTTGTATCTCTCTTTACAACTAAGTATTCATCCCTTCTTTTGTTTTACATAATAATTTCCTCATTATATCATCATTTACTAAATTAATAACTATATTTTGGATTATATGGTTAATATGGATTAATTTATCAAAAATATTATTCTTGTAATATACCTTACATCCTCATATATAATATTTTTAGGTTGTAAATAATTAGATTTTTTGGTGTCCATATTTACAAGTTGGCTAATTACAACCTCAGAGATATACATTAATAAGAATGTTTATATTTTATTAGGGTGCAGCATATTCTTATTTATAAAGAAAAAATTGAATGTTGATAAAAATACTTTACTCATCCATGTAGGGTACATCCCAATATCTGGATTCAACACATGTATTTCTTCGGAGATAAATACCAAGCAAAGGGGGAAAGGCCTAATATTCTAGAAATATTAGACCTATCAAATGGTGGCAGGAGTTCTCTCCAATTTCTCATGAAAATCAATCTCACAATGAGGCTCTTTACATGCAATTTTATATTTATATCCATTGTGTATTTCAAGATTTGTTGAACAAGCCCTTCTTATTGCATAAATCTAATTGTAAACAAAATATTAAATGCATACCATGTCTTTATGTCCTATTTTTGTGTTTCCCACCATCATGTGTCATTATTGGTGACTGTATTATCCAATATTTCCAACATCCTGATCCTATTTCACGATGGAATAATTTCTACTTTGAGTTAGAATGTGGAAGCTTCCACATTTCAATCTCAGATGTCATTTTGGTTGGACATTCTTATAGGTACTTTGGATCCAAGCCTAAATAATGATCATTAAAACCCTAATTTCATACTTGTGCCTTCCAAAACACCTCCATCTCAGTCATCCTTTGATAAGTTACATGGAATTTGGTCATTTGATTTTTGAAACCCTTGATTTGACTATGCACTCTTTCTCATGATAAATATATGTCTTTACCCTACTTAGCATATCTGATGTTCATTGATTTTAGCTTATTTTTTATCCTTGTACATTGACATGTTGACATGTCCTAAGAATATAGTACATAAAATAAATAGACAAACACCATTTTATCAGCTCCAAACTTCATTTAGCATATTTTTTAATCTCATTTAAGACTGTATAGTTTTGTCAGGATTTTATAGCCATCCCAGACCCTTATGTACGCTCTTGGACTAACATGTCTTCCAACTTTTCTTTCAAATTGATATATTTTGTTAGGTATTATACTTCATTTGGGTCATCCTTTCTTAGATAAATCATCTACATAACAAGGTATATAAGTGAGTAAAGGGCATAAGTCCTCATTTTGAAGCACCCTGGTCAATACGAGAACTTCATAATGAAGGCATTAGAGTAATCACTTCATGGGAAGAATTGCAAAAGGGCTTCCAATTTCTCCAAATATCATAATTACATGTCTACATCATTAGGGTAACAACATCGATTTTGAAGATTTTGACTCAATTCAAGGTACCCATATATCTCATATACAAGCATCCAAAAATTCTCTCTCTAAGTTTTTTAGAAAGATCCATGTAAAAGAAAATATGGTAAAAATAAATTTTGAATTTGATTGATCTATCGAGATATCACATCTTAGGTGGAGAAAGAACTACATTTTGAGGCCTCTTCAGAGTAGTTCAAACATCAGTGATGTATGGGGGTTTCCATAACCCTTATAATATATATTTTGTAGGAATTTTTATCCATGGGTAGAGCTTTAGATGATGATCAGTTCATTCAAAAAACCTTGTTGCATGTGTGGCAACTAGGGATTGACAATGATGGAAAAATATAGGAAGGTGAGAAACCCAGAAAGTTATAAAGGCTGATTAGGAGTAATTCCAAGACTACACATAAGGGACTAGACCATATGGTACGTTCATAACCTAATGGTATGGTCTTGACCTCAGTGTAGTTACAGTTATAATACAAATTTTGAATGTTATATAGGTTCAAATATCCCAATTTCATTGTTGCAGAGTCCCATATTTCTCTAGAAATTAGCTAAGCGCTTCTATACCCTACTATTTTTATGTTAAGATGATTGGTGTATGCAAATTATTCCTATATGATCTAAGTTAGCATTTATATCATTACATATTTTTAATTAATTGTAATCTATTCTACGCCTAATTAAATTGACCTAAAATTTAATTAATAGTTAAACACCTATATGTATTCTGTGAGCAGTGAAAATATATACAGAAGTTGAAAGATAACTACATGGAAACAATATAGCTCTCTCTGATCTTTTCATTGGAAAACTTGAGTAATATTGTGAATTAATTGTACTTGTATAATCTTGTACGTAAAAGGATTGTGGGTGATATTGGATTATTCTCCAAATGTGGAATTCTGAATGTTACGAGCTCATACACATGAGGATGTGGGTGGAAAATTTAGCAAAAGTTGGCTGCAAATTATACAAAGCTTCCAAAGATGGATTTATAAAGGAATTACCTTCATTTCATAGCTGAGATTGAGGCCATGAGAAGTGAATCATAGTTTGAATGAGCTCCAATATCATAACTATATTTTTCTAAAATACTAATAGGATTTGGTCTGTGCAGTTGCACCTTTACATGGGCAATGATTATTTTGATTTTTGGCAGGAGGATGGTTATGCGTGTAACTTTTTTGGCCCCACCATTATAGGGTTGTTAAAATTGAGTGGAGTGGAGTGTGAGTCAATAAATGATATTATTTAAATAACTAATTTAATTAGTTATAAATTGTGAGAGTATAATTAACCATTTCATGTTGGCTTCGATGGTAGAAGCTAAGAGATTAGAGTCTCTCCTTATTGAACATGAAAAATTTTTGGGGCAGCTTATTAGCTTTGACTAAAGTTTTATTATCTTTCTCAGCACCCCTTAGAGTAGAAAACTTAAGATCTATAAAATTATGGGATGTAATATTCAGAACCTTCCTTCCTCTTTCCTAGGCATGCCTCTCTTCACTAGAAATGTTCTCATTGAGGTCGAGAACTCCTTACTAGAGTGTTTTTAGATAAATCTCATTGGGTGAAAAGGTTTGGTTCTCTCCCAAGTTGGTAAATTATTTCTCATTAAGAGAACCCTTCAAAACCTTCCTATTTACCTAATGTCTCTTTTATAGATCCCTACTTCTTCACAAATAATTTGAAAACGTGAAGCACAAGGATCTATGAGATAACTCAAACATAAAACGAGATGCACTCTGATAGCATGATGAGGTTCCATGAGGGAGTGAGTATCAACCATGAATTTACATGTAAGGATTGGAAAGGGTCAAAACATCTCAATCCATCTATCTCATTCCACACAAATCTGAAAAAGGTAAGGGGTACAAATAAGGGGCATTGTGTAACCACTAGTACATGTAATCATACCTCCACAAGTGGATAAGGGGAGTTACATTCCATAAGTATAAGTAACTCCCATATGATGCAGTGATGCATTGACCCATAAGGAATCTAATCTCGACCCTATCATAACCCCTATGACACCTAGACTTATGACCTCACCTAAGTGAGATGACTTGCCATGTGATGTGGAAAATAACTCACACCAACACCCCCTTCATCATAACTTAGGATGAGGTTGTAAGAAAAAAATGAAAAATGGGTCTCGACACTAATTCCTGATGAGGTATCTATGAACAACAGGGATATCAGGCATCAGAGGAAACCCTAGAGGGAAAAACATCCACAACAAGATATGGAAAACCCTCTTTAACAATCTAAGAAAGATGCCATGAATGGGTCCTAGCAACGGAGGATACTAATAAGGTACCCATGTACAAAAGGGAAATCTATTTAGAAGAAGAAGAAGAGATGAGAATAAGGAGATAAGAGGTATCTAGAAGAATCCATAGACATATCTAAACTCTGCAGCTCTATGAAGTCTCCAAGAAGAGTTTTAATGATGTGGTTCTCAACGTCTAGATAGAAGAAGAACCAACTGCATTGAACTATGTGCCTTCCCATGGGAAGGATAGAAATGGAGTACTGGAAGTCCACCCACTCCATAAAAGAAGACGAAGGTAGCATTATTAATAAATATGAATCTGTTCCATGAAAATGTGACATAGGTCTATCAAATGAGTGCCAAAGAACTGAAGGTAATTCCACAAGCATATAATTTTCAAATTTATAAATAGGAACATCCACCAAAAGGATTCCTGAGTGAAGTGAAGGTAATATAAAAACCCCCACAATAGAAATAAGATCCACAAGAAAAGGTGGATCAATGATGATATCTTGAAAGATAGAAGTAATAAGAGTCCCATAAGGGGCACCCCAAAAAAAGGAAAAGGTGAAATCCTTCAAAACACCTGTAGAATGAATAGGAACTCCTTGTACTGCATCACAAGTAGGCACTGCAAAGGTCTAAAAATAGAATAGCAAAGGTCTGGGAGAAACTCATCCCAAGAAGGGGGCTCAAAAAATAGAATAGCGATGTCAGACAGGTATGAATCATCCATGCATGAAGGAAGAGGAGTGGAAAATTCCTCACACACTTGAAGTGGAATGAAGGATGATGTAATGACTATATGAGGATGAGAATGGAACTGCTCAATGTCTGAAGAAAAGAGAGGAGTGTTTACATACTCTAGAATAGGGTTGAGAGAAGGAAGAGAGGATTCCTCAGTAGTACTCTCATCATTAGAACTAGAAGCACAATCCTCATCATCGAGGATGGAAATAAATGATTGTGTGTCAACAAAACTATCATCACATGAAGAAGAAGAGGAGGCAATTGGATCACCAATAACAAAAATGACAGTAGTATGTGAAGGGTCTCCAAATAAAAATGAAAATATGATCCATATGGTGTGGGGAGAATCTGATTATACCACATGAAGGTGGATATTTCTAGAGACATGAAACATCAAATGACTAATGACATGGTTTCATGTGTCAAGATAGTCCTCAAGACAGTGAGAATTAATGGGTGCAGGAATTGGCCCAAGTAGAAAGTGTGAAAGACCCTCATAGGAAAATTAATGTTCCATAGAAGCATGCCATAATGTATAGTTCTCTCTCCCAATAATATGTGGTGGAGGCACTCAAGTCTAGAAAGAGCATCCTCCATGATGTGAAAAAAAGTAGTGAAAGGTGCACGAGAAGAGGGTATGTGGATACAAGAAAATTTGTAAGACGTCAGACTCAATTGAGAATGCATCTGCGTGTAATACAACACCCAAGAAAAATGATAACCCCCCTATTTGAAGAATTTTATAAGTATTTTATGATTACAATAAGGTATGTTCATGCGATGTCAGACATTTGACCACTCACCTTGCATTAGGTGATGAATCACGCAAGAGTGGAGGCCACAATAAGTCTTAATCAAAAGTAGAGGAATGACACGTAAACAAGTAAAAACTATCATAATCACAACAAGGGTATGATCAATGCTCAATGTGATAGAATTCATCTCACATCGCAAAAAATAAGGCTCTCTTTCTACAAGGATGTGGTGAACGTGCTCACTAGCTTCAGGATAAGAAGAGCGCTAAAAAGAAATGACTCAAAAAAGTGGTCAAGAAATCCCAATAACCCTATACAGAGGCCCATAAATATATGCCCCTTGTAAAATTCTTAATTTTATTATTTTTACCTTCAAATTTCTTCAAAAATGTGAAAAAAGGGGGAAAATAGAAAAAAAATACAAAAGGGGGTTAGAAAGGTCCTGGGCCCAAAAGAGGGCAAGTTGGCAATAGCTCATATGAGTTGTTCGGCAATCTAGATGGGAGGAGATCGGTGGGTGAGGTGATGGATTGTCTCAACAAGATAGCAGATCTATATACCAATTTGAGGAGTTGGGAACCATCAATCTAAATCAGGTTCAAGTGGTGAGCTCATCGGCAAGCTAGGCACCGAGTTAGGGAGTGAACTGTGCACAAATTATCAGGGAAACTGACAAGTCAGGATGGTGACTAAGCAAGTATGGAAAGTTGGGATATACACTGAGTTGGAGTTTCTTGGGCCATTCATATATTTTGAGGTGGTTGGATTTTACACGTGTCATTGAGGGGAGTGGTCGTTGCAACAACAAATTAGGTATAAGCCAAGAGTGAAAGCCATTGATCTGAGTTGAGTGGAACCAATACCACATGTCAAAGGGTAGCACTAAATGACGTGATGTGAGCTAATCTAGTGAAATGGCTGAGGTGATTAGTGATATTCCTAGGGTGTAGAGTTCAGCATTGGACGTGGAAGGTAGAGAAAGCATGTGCTTCTTGAATTAGTGTAGACACAACCACAACGGATGTAAGGCTGAACAGGGATCAAATAAGAATGTCAAGCAGGGAGCTAGACATGACATCAAGTAAATTGGGTGTTGATCTAATTGTTGATATAACAATGTATAGACCACGAGTCAGGGTCCAAACCAGAAGGCTGGATCCAAATGTGGAGGGAGTGCAAGGCTTAAAAGTTCCAACGCAAGTTGAACCACAATGCACAATCCATGAAATGAGGAACACACAAGGGGTCCCAAGAAGAGACTTGTAGGTCTAATACTTGAATCCAAAGAGTACCTAAACAAAAAAATGTAGTGTATGGAGATTGCAGGTAAATTCCAATGTAGCTGAGGTGGGGGACACGAGTAGTCGAAGACAGTAACTCAAAAAACTGGTGTAAACACCAAATAAAGAATGACCAAGGCAGAGTGAATTAGAGGAATATGGTGAGTTTGGGGAATATATATATATATATCCATCTCGGTTCCTAGCTCAGTGAGCTAGGTCCAAGTTATGCCCAATTATTAGTCTTTTGCACCTTAAAACAGAACTCAAAAGTTTTTGAAAACAACAACCTGCAACTTGTGAAACACCCAGAAACCTCTCAAACACGCATGCAAATCTAGAAAATAATGAACAAGATTGAAAACCTATAATCAATGTAAGTATAACATGGATGGAATATCCATTATGATTTTTTCACATGAAACCTAAAAATCATGAATGGAGAGTAAGAGATCAATGATAGACAGTGAGTCGCATGAATCCCAACAACGTGAACTCTAATATCATGATGAATAATGTGGAAATGTGAAGCACAAAGATCTGTGGGATAACACGAACATCAAAGGAATTAGATAGAAAATGGGGAATGGAAGGCATATATTTTTCTAGGAGGAAAATTGGATTACCCCTTCCCCCCTCAAGATTTATGAGTTATGGTCCCCTCTCTATGCTCACTTCAAGACTAATTTTGGGGATAAAGTTAGTGATTATATTTCAGTTTTGAATTCTCACAAATATTGGTCTCAACTTACTTGGGATGAATATTCTACTCAAAATATTCATAGAATCAACACAGTCCAAGAACTCCTGGACACCCATGACCTGATTTTCTGTAAGACTCAAAATGAGTTTATCTCATACAATTCTTTTGGTGGCTCTTACTTTGTCAGAATAGGATACTTGTTATTTTCCTTTTTTCAGCCTATATAACTTGAATGGAGACGGGTCTGGATGAAGGAACTTACTCCTGAAATAAACTTCTTCTTCTGGCTTATTATTCAAAACAAATTCTTGACGATTGATAATTTAGTCAAGAGAGGGAAAAATGTTCCTATCTTGTTTATATTGTGTAAGAACATGGATGAATCATTCAACCACTTATTCCTTCATTGTTCCTTTGTTGGTTCTATTTGGATATTTTTATTAAAACTCATGGGAGTAATGTGGACCTTCCCCAACTCTATTTTCTTTACTTGGGAGAAATGGTTTTCCCCATTCAAGCACATTGTTATCAGAAAAATTAGGTTGTTATCCTTTCCTCACGTATTTTGGAATATATGGAAGGCACATAACTCTTGCATATTTGAAGAAAATATGCCCTCCCTCTCTAGGATTCTCATCCATTTGTTTAATAAAAATAAAAAGAATGTCCCTAACTTTATACCCCCTAAGAAGCAACGTCAAAATTTCGAGGACTTTAAGATCTTTAAAAAGTGTAAAAGTATCCACTTCTCCAACAATGTGTGGCTTAGGGAAATTATTGATAAAGCCCAGATCACTTAGCATCATCCCCCTCTGAACTGGTGTAAACTCAAATTTTGTGGAGCCTTTAAAGGTAATCCTATTAGGGTATGTGGTGTTGGTAGCATCTGCGATGACAAAGGTCATATTATTTTTTCCTCCATGGGTCCTATGGGAGTGAAAACCAATCGTTATGTAGAATATTTGGCCTCCCTTTAGGGCATCAAACTAGATAGCTATTGAAATATTACTAATATCATCATTGAAGGTGATTCCATGAACAATGTCAATTACTTAAATGGGTTAACCCCTACTAGTTGGATGATCAAATATATTATGGAAGAGGCTATCCAGGTCATTAATTTTTTCCCCTAGTGTATTATCCAACCCATATATGGGGAGGGGAACAGGTTGATGGATATGATGGCCAATATTGGGGTCTTTGTTAATGATTATAAAGTATGGTGAATTGGGGAGGATCTCTCATCTACCATCATGGAAACTATTCTCAATTATAAAAGACATTAGATATTCTCACATGAGAAGGTAATCACACACGAATTAAATTAAGGGGCTTAGTCACACTCTCCAACCTTTAAATCCTTGCATTGTTTTAATCAACCTCCTCCTAACTAAGTGCATTATATTCTACAAAGTCTAGGAGAAGATTCCTTTGAATAACATTGGTGAAAATTCTAGAGTGGGAGGGGAAATATGTAGGGTAGATCCCGTTCACAATGATTATTAGAATTAAGATGAAGAGCTCTAGATTATACACAACAAGGGAGGTTTTAATTACTTTTTTGATAGATTCTGTGGCCATGACCTCCATATCTCCCTAGATTTAATAAATAATTAGAAGGATAGGACTATGACCTACAAGGGAATAGACTTTGAGATTAACGAAGATCTCATATAATTTGAGATTACTGAAGATCTCATATCTAGTGTTACTGGGTTACACATGAAAGGATTGAATTTTTTCAAGAATAAACTCAATAGAGAGGTGAAGGGGAAGAATTTTATATAAAACAGTGAAGTTTTGGCTCACACATATGGTTGTTTCTTCAGGGATTCTTTGTCGTATCCCTACAGTAAATTACATCTTTTATTGATGAAGCTCATCACCTTGGGTGGGATATTAAAGGTAATGCACTACTTCCACATGGTATTCCTTAATTACTTTAGAAGACAGAATCCTATGAGTTTCCCTTTTTGTCCTCTAGTCACTTGAGAATTCTATCAACCTGGTTAAATGGGGGAAGTGGGTCTATCTTTTGCATCATGTGATCATTTTTATGATCTACAAGTATTTTGAGCATTACATTCTCCATCTGTAACTCTTACCTCAACATCCTTCTCAAAATCATATCATTGTGTTTCCTCCTCCTCTAGCCCTACTCCCACTTCCCTTCCCTCAGCTCCTATCTCTAACAAGAGGCCTAGAGATAGTTCCTTTAATCACATTCTTTGTAATCAGGCTCAGAAGGGTACCCTTGCAATTGGCAATCCTTCCTCTCCCCCTAGTATAGTGGAAGGTGATGTTGTTCTTAGCCTTCTCTCTTTTGGAAATAACCAAGTGGAATTTCCAAAGACCAAGGCCCCCAACATCAGAACTGAGATTGATCTCCATAATGATACGTTGAACTAGATTCATAAGGATTTATGTGAGATTAAAGATAAAGTCACAAGTTGCACACTTGCAGTTGATAACGAGAAGTTATAATTAACCATTTAATTAAATAAATGTTTAATTAAATTAGCTAAAGGGTGCTAGGAATTAAATTAATTATTTCTAAGAGAATGATAGAATTAAATTAATTAATTCTAAAGGAGAAGAGTATGTAATTAGAGCTAATTTAATTAATTCTAAAGGGTTGTGAATTAAATGATGGAATTAATTTAATTAATTCCAAAGTGATGTATTCTAGTAGGATAGAATTAATTAATTAATTCCAATGGGATAGAAATAGGATTAAAATAGGTATGTATATTTGGGGTGTCTACATTTTCCCCTCTTTAAAGTGTTATTATGAAGTAATAGAATTTTAAAGATAGTAGACACATGCAGACTTAGCAAGAAGAAGCAAGTGAAGAATTTGGATGCCCTAGCGAGTATAATGGTAAGGTAATCCCCCCTCAAGTAGGTGGGTGAGGTGACAAAGCAGTGGACAAATGTTTGATAGGAAGAAAACAAGGAATTTGAAGGAGGATGGGAGGGATTTTTCTTGTAGAATGAGCTTCATTTGGAGAGTGAAAGTTAGAGAAACCTTATTTTGCTGTTACAAAATATATTTTTCACCATGATTATGAAATAATAAATATGTTTAACCCATTAGATGCATACAAAAAACACAAACAAAAAAGAAAATATTAAAAATGAAAACAATCCTAATATACACCATAAAAGTATGCACCATGGCATATTACTTGTAGGTCCAAGCCAAGATGATACAAAATACACCATAATTGCATTGTACAAAAGGAGCCATGATAATGAAATAAATTGGTCCAAAATAATAACAACGACAACCCAACTTTGAAAATAATACAATTAACTATGCCCCTAATATGTGCCACAATGATGATTAAGCAGATGTGAATGCTCCCAAGCACTAAACTTATGAAATGCATAAGGATATGATCAAACTTAAGAGTGGAGTGATCTTAGATACTCCTAATGACACTCTTATTGAATCCACATTGAAAATTGATCTGATGTTTGAAAAGGATCATTTCCCCTAAGTATTAAATGTATGAAATGTAGGAGAGGGAATGAGAGCCGGAATTGTCCCAAGTAAAGTTATATCGCAAAGGAAAAAACAATTCGATTTGTCCCCCAAGCAGATGATAGTAACATGCAAAGGGAAGAAATCATCCATGATAGTAGTAAGATTAGATTTTTATCACTAGGTAGTAGTGAATTTTTGATTTTAATAATTGTGTTGTTTTGTTGAAATATTTGCATGTGTGTAAAATTTTAGGATTTTGTGAATATTTGAATTTTTTTTTGATTTGAATTATAATTTTTTTGTTTTGAATTTTATGATATTTTTTGCACAGAATTTTATCATGAATATTGTTAATTAACACCAATGAAAGCATACACAATTTTCTTTTTTGAAGAAATGAAAAATGACCAGACTTGAAGGCCCCTGGGTTCTTGGAGAATCATGATGAAAACTAGTCAATGGCATGAGAGAAGATTACAAGAATCACAAATCACAAGAGTAACATTGAGCCCGCATTACGATGCAATTGTAGCATGCAAGATTTATTATGGATAAAGGATGACATTATATATGTAATGATGGTATACATGTGAGATTTTCAACAAAGTACTTTTAATTGACAAAAACAAAAAGAAATGTTAAAAAATATAACACACACACCCATTAAGCAAGTAAAACATATTATGGCTTAGTTAATAAATCAAGGTGACAACACAATTCTGAAAAAATAAGCCGATCCAACCTAAACCCTAATTGGCAACAGGATGGTAAATGCACTTTTATCTGAAATGAAGTGCTAATGATTTGGAATAGATGAAATAAGTGAAACACAAAATACATGGGTCCTAATGTCATAAATTTGATAAGTATGCAATCTGCTATACGTTCCGAATTGGTCTATAATAACAAGTCTTACAACCCCTGCAAGATAAGGTGTCCTGATGGCCATAAACTAACAGCATCTAACAAAAAGTCAATCTACTCAAAGTTGAATAAACTACAAACTAATATAACACAATTATAAAAATGAGTTCAATGACACCCCTAATGTAAAACAATGAATAATAGACATATATGAATTCCCCCAAGTGATAACTTAGAACATGAAAGGATTTGATCAGGCCAAAGAGCGGAGTTATCTTAGACACTCCAAAAACTCTCTTATCGGACCTCATTGAAGTTTGATCTGTATTGGATTTAATCCAAGTGTGCCCCAAGAAAAGTTATATTGTGAAGGTTTAACTTATTGTTTTACCATGAGCATAGATATACAACAGAGGAAAGAAAAGTCATTATTGAGAGATGATCTAGAATGATCAATAGGATTTTTATCAAATGACGATATTGTTGAACTGTGTTATTCAGTTGCTGAGATTTTGTCAAACATTTTCTGAATGTTTTTCTTTTTTCCAGTTTTATACTTTTTTTTTGTTTTTAAACATATTTCAATGTTTTTGTTTTTTGAAACATATTTAAATGTTTTTAGATTTTGAAACATATTTGAATGTTTTTTTAAAAAAAAATTGAAACATATTTGAATTTTTTTAGATTTTGAAACATATTTGAATGTGTTTTTTTTTTAAAACATATTTGAATGTTTTTAGATTTTTAAACATATTTGAATGTTTTTGGATTTTTAAACATATTTAAATGTTTTTTTATTTTTTTAACTCAGTAAAAGGGTGCACTGTCTGAACTCATGTTCAAACAATTGTAAGCATTTCATTCCATTGGTAGAATGTAGATGATATAGTGATAGGATATATCACTCCACTCGTGACTCCACACAACTAGTAAGATGCGAAGGATCATCACTAAGAGCCAAGAAGGACATAAGAACTAGGAGATAGTGATATAAAAATGAAGATGAATGGATGCCAAGACACAAGGTGTAACAATGGTCCATTCAGGAAAATGTGACTCATCTCCAGTCAATATTACCTGACTGATTCCAAGATGATTTCACTTTATAGGTTTTAACTAGACTTAGATCCATTGATGGCCTACTGATTGACAAGATCTGGTTGAAGGAATTGTTGTCTCTCTTAACATAAGCAACTTCTTGGGATGTGTATGATTAAGCACTTTTGATTCAGATTTTCTGAAGGCTTTATTTTGTTTTTTTTTTTTTTGAATTTACCCCTACATCTTGCCCCATGCCACTAGTAAGAGGCAAGGGCTCAACACCGAAGAAAAAACGTAGGCGAGTAAGGATACTTGCCTCCTTTCCCAGTCTCATACTACTAGTAAGAAGTATGGGCTCATCACTGAAGACTGTGAAGGATGAAAGGTGTAATGATTGATATATTTTTTGTATTTTAGATTGATTTTTCCTTGTATGTTGATATTGTGCTTATTGAGAAGGAATGTTTTTCCCCCAAATCTTAGCCTCATGTGACTAGTAGGACACAAGGGTTCAACACCGTAGACTGAGATGGATGGTGAAAAGGTCTTGGTAAAGAAGTTTAGTGCTTTCTGTTAAAGAGAGAACTTGTTTGAAAGGAGGATTTTCCATCAGTAAGCTTCTAGACAAAACCGTAGGTAAAAAGATATGGAATGGTAGAAACCATAACAGGGATGAGACACACAATGCCTAAGATGAACAATATTAACTTGCATTGTATGGGTGAAGAATGTGGAGAGATGATGATGTCATGATTAAGATATCTTCAAATGGATGAAACAACTAAAATTGTTTTAAAAATGAGTTTAACCATGCAAGTGGCCTCCCCTAGTGTGGAGAGTACCTATGGAATAAGATGTTTTTGCTTCTTGTTTTTGATTTTCAAATAGTTCTTTAATGATGGATTTGATGTGGATTTTTTATTCTCTTTTTAAGATTTTTTATTTTTCTGATTTTTTACGGATGAGGGTTTGCAATGGACTCATCAAGATATAAGTTCATGTTTATGAAATTGGAATGGTTTTGATTTATGATACTTGGGTGGACGAGGTCCAAGTCAAATTAATGTATAGAAAGGTTGTTGATAAACCTATAATTTGATAAAACCTAGTTTATGAGACTTGGGAGGAAATTTTCCAAGCCAACAGAGAGAATCCTATGATTTAATGAGTACTATTATACGAGACTTGGGTGGATGAGGTCCAAGTTAAATGAGGGAATCAATAGATTTGATAAGTCCAAATTTATGAGACTTGGGTGGATGAGATCTAAGTCAATGGATGTGTGATTTGATAATTTTTTGATGAGATAGAAAAACCTGTGACTTTATAGGAAATTTGTTGATGTGGAGAATAATTTCAAATTCAGATTCACTTGTGAGTGGAAATATGTGAGGAAATAAATATTGATCCTTGGATATGTAATTGAGGCACTTTATAGGTCATAGAGAGAATTTATTCAATTCTTTTCATTTTAATCAGTGGATTAATTTTTTTGACAATAGATTTATGATTAAATATTGAAATGGTTGTGTGAGAATATTCCTAGGAATACACAACTCTTGGAGTGCACACATGTGGATTTATTGACATGTAGTTATCATTGTTGATTGTTTAATAATTTTATGTAAAGCACAAGAATAATCTACATCATATGATTGTTGTGAAACATTATTAAATTCAAGATTGACAATTTGAGGTATTATGAACATAAATTTTTGCATCATGACAAGTGTCCAAACTTTTTATTATGTTTCTACAACAAGACTAGAGATGTGGTCATATGAGCTAGCATTAAAAGGATAGAATAAATCTCAATGATGTTTTCCGATGGACCTTCTTCTTTAGAGTCTTCATTTATATCATTGGTTGTGGAGGAGTCTTGAAGCAATTTTAAGTTATCATTTGATGTTTTAAGGTTGATGTCTAAAATACGTTCAATTTTTGTCTGACCTAATGGAAGAAAATATAGAGAAGGGATTGATTGGTTTTTATTTATAGATATTTTACCCCTTTTGTCATGATCTCGTTGATTATTATTATATACAAGATTTTTGACAGTGTTCAATTCTTCATTAGAAGTTTTAATAGTTGTTGGGTTCTAATTTTTTATAGCTCCATTGTCAAATTCTATTGTGATGCCTCCATCAATTAAATTTTGGATGTAATGCTTAAATCACACACATCTATCTTTTTTATGACCATCAATATGAATAAAGTCACAATATATAATATGTTTGTACCAATATGGCTTAGGTTCCCCTTCAACAAAGGGTTTTTACTTGGATATCTTATCATTATATCATTTTCTAATTGATGAAAGACACTAGAGGCCCTTTCTCCAAAGGGTGTAAAATGATGTTTAAGTTTACACGAAGTAGTATCTTCACTAGGTTATATGATTGACTTTTTGGGTGATTGCTCACTAAATTGAGAAGCTATATGAGAGATTTGTTTTATCATCTTAGTAGGTTTTTATAATAACTTTTCGTTTCATGTCTTGTATGAATCCACCATTTTTGAAAGAGAGGGAGAATGAAGAAATGAGTGATAAAGTACTCAACCCTTAGAAAAGTGAATTCCATGATGGAAGAGGAGATTTGAAAGATTGAATAAATCAACCCTTAGAAAAGTGAATGCTAATACTGAAGAGGGGAAAAGGTTTGATTGAACAACATATCCTTTATAAAAGTGAATGTTAATATGGAAGTGAGTGAAAATGAATATCAAGATAAACTCAACCCTTTAGCAAATTGAATGCTAAGATGAAAGAGGGGTTTAAATTAATTGAACGTATTCGACCTATAAAAAGAGACACAAATTGAGATAATTCCATCAAAGGATGATCATTGGGACCATTTGAGGAAGGTGGAAGACACCAAGGAATCATCAATTTTGAATTTTACCAATATCAGGTTTTCCCTCCATTTCTTAATTTTAAATTTTAAAAAACTTGCAAAAGAGCAATATGAGAATGTAAAGGGTCTTAGAGGCTTTCTAGGTGTGAGGTAGTGAGTATGAGATAATAAGTTTTGTTAAACAATGTAAAATGCCCCATTATGTATGAATGTGAATGTAATATGTTAGGTAAGCTATGATGAGTTATCATGGTTCTTAAAAAATCAGTTACACTTCAAAGATACTGAGATGCAAAGATGAAAATTTTTCAGTAAAAGGGTGCATTTTATGAATTAATGGTCAAACAATTGTAGGAATTTCATTCCATGTGTACAATTTATATGATATAATGATATGATGTATCACTCCAAACTTGAATCCAAACAACTAGGAAGATGTGAGGGCTCATAACCAAGAGCCAATAAGGACGTGAGAACTAGGAGAATAGTGATATGAAAATGAAGATGATGGATGTAGAGGCACAAGGTGTAACAACGATCCATTCAAGAAAATGTGACTCATCTCAAGTCAATATCACCTGATCGATTCCAAGATGATTTTTATTTATTGGTTTTGACTAGACTTAGATTCACTAGTGGCCTACTGATTGACAAGATCCAGTTGAAGGAATTATTATCTCTCTTAAGATAAGTAACTTCTTGGGATGTTTTTTACTAAGCACTTTTGATTCAAATTTTATGAAGCCTTTATTTTGTTCATTTTTTTGTTGTTGGAAAGGACCCCCTACATATTTCCTCATACCGCTAGTAAGAGGAAAGGGCTCAACATGGAGGAAAAAATGTAGGTGAGTAAGGATATATGCCTCATTTTGTAGTCTCACACTACTAGTAAGAAGTTTGGGCTTATCACCGAAGAATGTGAAGGAAAAAAGGTGTAATGATTGATTTTTTGTATATTTAGATTGATTTTTCCTTATATGTTTATAGTGTTCTTGTTGGGAAGGAACATTCTAGCCCCAAATATCAACCTCATATAACTAATAGGACGTAAGGGTTCAACACCTTAGATAGACATGGATGGTCAAAAAATTCAGGTAAAGAAGTATAGTGTTTTTGTTAAAGAAGGAACTTGTTTAAAAGGAGGATTTTCCATCAGTAAGCTTCTAGAAAAAATTGTTGGTAAAAAGATATGGAATGGTAGAAACCATATTAGGGATGATACACACAATGCCTAAGATGAACAGTATTAACATGTGTCGTAAAAGTGAAGAATGTGAAGAGATGAAGATATCATGATTAAGATATTTTCTGATGGATGAAATAAAAAAGAAATGTTAAATGAACTGAACGTGGAAGTGGCCTCCCCTATTACAGAGAGTACCATGGACAAGATGTTTTTTCTTCTACTTTTTATTTTATTTTCAAATAGTGCTTTAAGGAAGGGTTTGACATGGAATTTTATTCTCTTTTTATGATTTTTAATTTTATATGAGTTTTGGTCCAAAGAGAGTTTGCATTTGACTTATCATCATGGAATAATTCCATGTTTAGGAAAGTTTAATGGTCCTCATTTATGAGACTTTGGCAGACAAGGTCTAATTCAATGGATTCAATAAAAGGATTTAAATTATATCTATGATTTTATAAGTCATGATTTATGAGGCTCAGGAAGATGAGATCCAGTTTAATGGAGTAACTAAAAGGATTTATAATGTATCCATGATTTGGTAAGTCCTTATTTATGAGGATTTTGTGGAAGAGATCCAAGTCAATGGAGGGGATCAAAATATTTTTGATGAATAATTGATTAAAGTAGTCCTAATTTGTAATACTTAGGTAGAAGAGATCCTATCCAACCAAGTGAATCCCAATATTCAATGAGTCCTGATGTACGATACTTGGGTGAATGAGGTTCAAGTCAATGGAGTTATAATTGGATAATTTTCGATGAGATCAAAAAAACTAAGTGATGTTGGAGGATATTTATCAATGCAAATAATATGTTGAAATTCATATTCACCAATGAATGGATTCATGCAAGGAAAGAAGGATTTATCCCTAGATGTGTACCTGAGGCACCTTATAGGTTGTAAAGAGAAAACATTCAATGTTTCTCCATTGAGGTAGTGGATTAATTTCTTTGACAATAGATTTTTAATTAAAGCTTGAAATGGTTGTGTTAGAATATTCTTAGGTATACGCACCTCATGGAATGCACTTAGATAGATGTATTGACACATAGGTACCATAATTGGTTATTTAATAATGTTTTTTAAAATAAAAGAAGAATCTATATCATATAATTATTTTGAAACATTATTAAATTCTGGATTGATTATTTGAGGTATTACAGACATATAAGGTTGCGTTATTGCAAGTGTCCAAGCTTGTTGTTATTGTGTCACTACAACAATAATAGTGAATTGAGGAAAAGGAGTTATCATTGAAAGAATAGACTCAGGATCAACAATGCTTGATGATGGACCATCTTCTTTAGAGTATTCATTTGTATCAATGGTTGGAAAGGATTCTTGAAGTAAGCTCAAATGTTTGTTTGATGTTGGAAGATAGTTGTCTAAAACACATTAAATTTATGATTGAACTAATGAAAGTACATCTAGAGGGAAGAGTAAGTGGTATTTATTTAAATATACTTGACCCTTTTCATTGTGATCTCATTGAGTATAATCATGTGAAGAATATTAGACAATGTTCAACTCTTCATTCAAAGTTATGTTAGTTGACTTGTTTTTAGTTTTGATATCTTTACCGTTGATTTCTATAGAATTGACTTCATCGTCAATTAAGTCTTGGATGTAATGGTGAAGTTGCACGCATCTATCTATTTAATGACCATCAATGCGATGAAATTCTCACTATGTATTGGGTGTGTACCAAGATGGATTAGGTTCCCCTTTGAAAAAGGGTTTTATAATTGGATATTTTATCATTTTATCCATTTTTAATTCATGAAAAACACTATAGATACTTTCTCTGAGCAGTGTAAATTGACATTTGAATTAACACAAAGTAGTGTATTTCCTAGGTTGTATGATTGGCATTTTAGGTAATTGCTCACTAAATAGAGAAGTTATGTGAGTGAGTTTCTTTGACATATCACTAAGTTTTTTAAGTAACTCTTTTTTTGATGTCTTATGTGAACCCACCATTTTTGATAGAGAGGGAGGATGAAGAAAGGTACGGAAAAATACTCAACCCTTAGAAAATGAAATTCCAAAGTGGAAGATGTGATTGATTGGATTTACCATACTTGACCTCTATAAAATTGAATGCTAGAATGGAGGAGGGGATGAAAATAGTGATCGTACTCAACCTATAGAAAAGATAATTCTAGAATGGAATGGGGTTGAAAAAAAGTTTGATGTGCTCGACCCTTAACAAAGAGATATTTAAGATGGACGAAGCTTAACGATGAAAAGGGAAGACTCAAGTATCAACAACATGAATGCTAAGAAAGAGGTGTGAGAAATGAAGATGCCTAAAATTTGACAAATTGAATGTGAAATTTATAGACATAATATGGGTGAGTGCTTAAATTTTAACAATGTCTATGTCAAAATAAGATACATGGGAGAATGATGTAAAATATAATATATTGATGAATGATAATATATTTTGATGATTTAGATTGTGAATGACTTAAGTCTTAGATTAAGAAGGACTTGGGTATCCATAACTCAAGACATAATTTTAATGGGAAATAAGTTGTTTAAAATTTGGGAAAGTGATCTAAATTTTCAAGACTAAGGTAAGATAAATTGAACTCGAGATGAGAAAAATCCTAGTGGAAATTTTTTGGTAATTTCAACAATGGGTGATGAAAAATACAAATAGAAGGTATTGTGGAATATTTGAAAAGAGATGATGAAAATTAAAAATACAAAATGTTTGGAGGATTTGAAAGCAGATGATGAAAAATATAAATAAGGGGTATTTGGATGATTTCAAAAGGAGACAAAATAAAATTCCAAATAAAGGATATTTGGAGATGGTTTCCAAAAAGGTATGGAACGAAAGATCCAAATAAAAAGAGATAAATTTGGAAGGTTTTAAAAGAGGTAGTGAAAGATTCAAATGAAGGAGATTTGGAAAGATTGAAAAGAGACAACAAAAATAAATAAAGATTTTGAATATGGATAGTGAATGAGAAAGTGTGGAACAAAAACTCACTAACACATAAAAATAAAATAAAGACGAAAAAATAATTGTTTATGGAAGGTGGGCCTCTAACTTAGATTGGCTTGGACAAAGAGTGACTTCCTAGAATAAATTTCTCTCCCTAATTATCAATAGTATATCCGAGTGAGTGAAATACTATTGCTATTTTATGGGATTTACTTTAACCCATGATACAATAAGCTAGATTTTACTCCACTCAAAGGATAAAGTTGGGGTTGCCACTATGGATATCCGTGACTCTAATCTCTCATAAAGGCGTACTAGTCAGTTGGGTGGGGGTACCCATTTTGTCAACTAGTTCACTCAAGGAACTGACTACTTTGGGGTTCTTGTGGTACTCCTCACAGTGAGTTTTTGGCCCCTAGCCATGCACTTCCCATAGTTACAATTGAATCGAAAGGAATAATCTCCAACTTTGAAAACTTTAAATAAAATTAATTTTATAAAAATTGTAATAAAAAGGGGTGATAAAGGGGTTTGTTTGAATCAACGAACAAATAAACCTGCAGTTAGTAGTTTTTGTTAAATCCTTCTAAGAATGATCCTGCATACAAGTTGTTATAAGTTTTTCCCTGAGGTAGACAAAAGAGAAAACAATGAAAAATAAAACCATGTTTCTGATTCTCAAGATCAATTTTAAAAGCATAAGAGAAGAGTCATACACATGAAGTTGTTACAATTAAAGCAAAAATAAAAGATAATTAATAATAAAATAAGTACTTAAATTAATTAACTAATGGAAAAACCTACAATGAAAATAGTCATAAATAATTTTAAAACAAAGGTTAGATTTATAGGGCAAAAAAATTGTTAGCTAAAAATACAAAAAAAAAAGTAAAACAGATGCATGCTAGTGCATGCAATTGAGTGTGTAGATCAGAAATTAAAATAGGTTACATGTAACACATACACTTGAATGTGCGTTAGCAATAAAAAGTAAAATAGCGTGTGCATAGACTTAAGTGTGTTAGTGCATACAATAACACGTAAGTGCATGTTAAGTGTGTTAGCGGAAACACGTGCAGATTAAAAGTATTTGTAACATTAACATGTGGATAAGCATGCTAGTGCACACAAATATAAATGGTAACACATGCATAGAGATATGCTAACACACATGCATGCACGCTAGTGAAAATCTTGTGAAATGCTAGCATAAGGAATTTGGAAATGATTAAAAATTTGGTAAACATGGCCAGAAACCTTTTTTTAATTTCTCCTTCTCTGCTGCACCTGATGAACCTAAAATTTGGATAGTAAGGTTAGAAAAAACAAAAAAACATACAATGATTAGATTAACAAAACATAAAATAAAAATTATTAAAGAGGTGTGGGAGTCCCACCGGCATGCTAGAATGTAAGCAATGAAAATATACAAATAAGAAAAGTTAAGAAAATAAACAAAGAGAAAACCTCAATTGCAGCCATCTCGCAAACCTCAAAGAAGATTGTAGAAGCAGTTGGACTTGTTGAATCTTAGATTTGAATGGATTATGGGTGCTCTTGAATATTTCTCCAAATGTGGGATGTGAATGCTACAAATAAACACAAGGATATGGATGGAAAATTTTAGGTAGAAGTTGGCTGCAAATTGCATAAAGCTTCCAAGGATGGATTTACAAAGGAATGGCCTACATTTTATAGCTGAGGGTGAGGCCATGAGAAGTGGATCATAGTTTGAATGAGCTCCAGGATCTTAATTATAATTTCTTGAAATAGTAAGAGGATTTGGTCTGTGTAGTTGCATATTTTGTAGGGGTAATGATTAGTTTGATTTTGTGCGGGAAGATGGTTATACATGAAACTTTTCTTCCCCACCATTATAGGGTTCTAGAAGTGGAGTGGAGAGGAATGTGAGTGGATAAATATGATTAATTAAATAACTAATTTAATTAGTTATAATTTGTGAGGAGATAATTAAAAATTTATTTAAATAAATGTTTAATTAAATTAGCTAAAGGGTGTTAGGAATTAATTTAATTAATTCCAAGAGCATGGTAGAATTAAATTAATTAATTCTAAAGGGTAGAAATATGAAATTATAATTAATTTAATTAATTGTAAAGGGCTATGATTTAAATGATGGAATTAATTTATTTAATTCCAAAGGGATGTATTCTAGTGGGATAAAATTAATTTAATTAATTCTAATGGGATGTAAACAAGATAGAAATATGTATGTATTTTTGGGGTGTCTACATATTCTTCTACATTTCTTTTGCCTCGTCTATGTTCCTTCATACAATGGATTCATTTTTATATTATGTAGTATAAATTTCTTTTATCTCTTCCATGGCATGTAGATAGATGATCATGGTATCATCATCATCTTCATCCATCGTATATTATTGTTCATCATGGTTATTGTTATCCAATTTTTCACACATGGCAAGATTGGACAAGGGGGGGCCTGAGTTTCATCTTGCCAAGAATGTGGAAATTTTAGAAAACATTGCCAAGCGTGATAAAACCGTGGCAAACCATAATCGGATTTCCGTGAGTTGGAAAAATGAACACCAATTGCCAGGTGGAAGTGCTATGGTGGAGTGCCAACATGAAATTTTTGCTCATGGGATATTTTAAGCTCTTTGCCTAGTCGGATAAAAAATAAATAAATAATGCCTCAACCCCGCACTAAGGTATTCATGAGTTATTTGCTTAAAATGGGAATCTGGGAAGCCTAATGCCAAGTGGGTTTTCGTGGATGGAAAGCCAAAGAAGGAATTCCATGCGGGGAAGATTTGGGGTGGTATGACCAAGTCAAGAAGCAAAAATTTGATGATGGCGGGCCAAGCTGTTAATCCCGCGCTGAGGTATGAATAGGGGAACTCAGGGAGTACACCACCAAGTGGAAATATTGGGTTGGTAAACCATGATTAGGCTTTCTGTGAATGGGAGAAATCGGATCAAACTGCCAAGCGTGGAAATATTACGATGGCTATCCAACATGATACTTCCGCACGGGCCGTGTAAACAGGATCGGAGCACGTTGTGCGAGTCACAAGGAGAGTTAAAGTGGCAGTTGCAAATTGGGTGGTGAGTAATCCTCCAAGCGATAAGGGAGGATGATGGCGAGATGGTTGAAGATGGGTTGACGTTGAAAAAGTATCTAGTTTCAGGCTCACAAGAAAGAAACGCCTTCTCATGGAATACCGTAATTGCAGCTTACAGAAGACACATGTTTCCTTGCACTGTTTCAAATGCAACAAAAAGATGTCTGACCTGATCAGTTCACCTTTGTCAGCATACTTCTCCCAAATCCCGTTCGAGCTTTGAGCATTCGGTAGTCGCGAGGGAAAATCCCACGCACAGGCAGCAAGCATGTTGCAGTATAGTAGAAGCCTTTCTTTTGAACACTTCCAGCAAGCAGGTTGTCCAACTGTGTTGTTATCTATTCAGTATAATGCATCTCAATTCGATGAGGCTCGGATTCTAAACTGGCAGCTGCAGGAAACAAATATTCACTGCCGTGTACGATGGATTGGAGTCACGCTATTCAAGGCTTCATAAAATTTCCTTGAATCAGGAGATGAAGGTTTATTACGGTGCAGAATGAAACGATTCATATTGCTCAGCATTTTTTCTCCTAGAAATGAATTGAATGTGAAGGTCAACTCTGAAATACCTGGTTGGTCGTTTTGCATGCTGCATCCTTGTTACTTGTAAATGGTCTCTTTGAGAAACTCTGAGGGTGATAGGAAATATTTATACCCTTCCATTATGTACGTCCAATCAGAAAATAAAAAGTGTTCCTTTACCAGGTTCAGAGAAACTTATTTTTTACAAATGGACGATTATACTGTAGTTTCAAGCTAATTTTATCTAGCTTTATTTCTATTAGCTTTGATCCACGACTAAGGAAGAATTCATATGGTTGTTACCTGTACATTTTTCCAAGGTCCTCTTGGCTGCCCCAGTTGTTCAATGTATTTTTTGAAGGGCTTATTTTATGTGTTGCAATTGTAACATAAAGGATCTTTTTAGTTTTTGGAAAAATGAGTATATTGTGTAGCTCACAGCTACCTATGCCATACTAAGATCAATAGTGGCATAATTGTTGATTGGAGCCGAGATTGCCAAGTGCACTGCCAAAATACCGAAGGGTTCTTTGGCCAAAAATCAGTCTCAAGGGTGTCTATCGACATGTTATGGGCATGAACCTGGGTCATCATCATGGCAGCATTAGGTCTTTATTGGTAATGGCATTTTCTCATCGTTTGGAAGGTACAAATTGTGCTTATTATGGCAAAGCCAAAACATTCTTACTACAAGTGTTATATGATAAGGAAGAACCATGAGCATTGTGGTAAAACCATTCTTTTTAGAAATATTGGGTTAAGCTCGGTATTCAAGTGAGTTTGAGCCCAGGAAAGGTAAGATTGTTTGCTGGATGAAGAGCTCGGTGACTTCGCAGGGAGCTTGTGGTGATGTTTCATGAAGTTTGAACGTGGAATGCATAAATGGCCTCGAGTTAACAGAGGAAAATGATAAGAATCGAGTTTGATAGCTCACCATTCGAAGGACTCAATGCAAAAGAGCTCGATTACCAAAGTCAAGGAAAGAGTTAGTGTGGGGTTCAAAATCGAGTGCAACACCGAGTTAGAGGATTCGAAGCTCATCGAGTTTGGCTATGTGCAGATTCTATCCACATGGACCCCCCTCCTCTTCAAGTCAAACGGGTCAACGGGGGGGGTCCCGACATTATGTTAATTAAATTAATATTTTTATTTAAATATTTTAATAATAATATTTATTATTATTATTTAAATATTTTATTTAAATATTCTTTTAATTAATTGAGAAGACTAGGTCATCAGGCAATTAATGACCCATGATGGAACCTTCTCAGGTGGTTCAACTAACTGTAATAAATACATCATGGGCCTTCAATTTAGGAATGTAATTATGACCATTTCCTCTTCTTTCTCACATATTCTTCTATAAATGTAAGTTGGAAGCTCATTTCAAAGGGTTCCAACAGTTCAGACAAGTTGGACAGTTAGATATCTCAGGCGAGTGTATACTTTTCAAGAATCCTCTCTCTTCTGCAAGTTGTTCTTGTGTGTTGAGAGAACTTTCAAGCCTCCTCTTCAAGACTGTAATGGAAACTATTGCCTCTTCTGAATGTATGATGCATTGTGCATGTTATTGAAGCAATAAAAGTGTGTGTTTTGTGACTAATCTTGGTCCTTTCATCCTTCTATGCTTCTTTGTGCCTTTCTCATACTTGCAGGTACACTGTGCAAGTTTAAGTTTCTATTGCAGGTTCTTGGAGTTCTGTGCTTATCGAGTGGTGGAGTATTGCATGCAGTTGAGTTGTGGTGTCTGTTCACCCTTCTTGAGTTCATCCTTCTTCACTGGGAAACTGGTATATTTCTCGGTCTGATAAAGTTTAACAAAGGGAACGCGTGTCTCTTAGTTTGTGGTATCCTGTACCCTCTCTAAGTTGCAGTAGGTGAAGTTGACCTGTGGTGCACACACCCTCTTCAAATTAACCCTTCCTGAGTCTAGAAACACCCTTTATTTGGTGCATCACCATCCCTAGTATAGTTTCATTTCTATAAATCTCTTTCCCTAAAACCCCATGAAAATGTTAGCATAGGACTAGATAATCATTTTTGTTACACTAGGAGTAGTACAACACTTAGTTTAGGAAGAGGAAGCCGGCCTTCTCTGGAGGTTCACCTTGAGCCCAAGTCCCACAGCTTGAGAGGTGATCCCATGTGTCCCAATCACACCGAACGTCCTATTCACATCCTGGCCATTCGGAGGGTGCAGTGATTTGGCGACAACAGTTTTTGGCACGCCGCCACCGTGCGACCACACACAACAGTTTTTGGCCCGGTGGGACAGAGTTGGTACTTCTCTTCTCACTTACACAAGTCAAAGTACCTGGCGACTCTATATCTCTGGATTCCAAATCTCAGTGCGGTAACTTATGCGAAGAATTCAGACAAGAGCTTCTTCAAAGAAAGGAAAGTATCAGCATATCGAACTTTCCTTGTCTCCTCCAAAGAGAAGAAGAAGAGGCATTTCCACATCCCCAGTTGCAGATTTACCTAGTAGGGGTCATTCAACTCCTCCTTACGGAAGGTTTCCTCCACCCAGGAACAATCAACCTTTCGTTGCTATGGCGAGGAACCAAGTTTTTCCCCCTTTCAATGCAAGCAGTCCTCTTATGTTGGCTCAACATGACCCGATACCTGTTGCGGCACTCAAAAGTTTACCCTTCTACATGGGGGAAACTCACGTTACTCCAGTGGAGCATATCTTTGATGTAGCCAGCATCTGTGCAGTACATAATATCACAGAAGACAACGTTGCAGTTAGACTTCTTGCTACCTCTTTCAAGGGAAAAGCACTTCAATGGTTTCGCGGGTTAGGTGTTGGCACTATAACCACTTGGGACGAGTTGGGAGAAAAGCTATGTAAACAATTTGAAGACAAAAGTGATCACCTATCACTTTTGGAACAACTTACTACCATAAAGAGAGCTTCCCAAGAATACATGAGTGATTTCAACTTCCGATTCCATAGGACTTGGAATAGGATTCCGGCACTCGTAAAGCCTTCTGCACATAATGCATTCTTGTACTATTTGCGAGCCTTGAATAGCGATGTAGCAGTTATGATCCAGTCCATGGGAGGGACTACACTTCCTGATGCTTACGAAGTTGCCATAAGTGCAGAGAATTCTTTGATTCAGGCTAGAAAGATAGCTCCACGACCACCAATGCCCTTTTCTCCAGATCTTACGAATCATCAGCCTATCATTGCTCCTATTCTAGTAGACTCCAAGCAACCATCTCAATCTTCCCCTGCCTCTTCAAATGACCTATTTGAAGTCAAGTCACTACTGCAAAATTTTGGAAATGAGCTCGTTGCACTCAAAAGGCAACAGTTTCAATACAATCATCCGTATCAGCCACAAAATCAGCAGTATCAGGCTAACCGTTCTCCTTTTCAAGGGAACAATCAGCCTCGAAATCAAACTACAAGTCAAGTTGCAAATGTCAGGCCCTTGAACTTTCAGAACCCTCTTGCAGCTAGCTCATCTAGAGCTATAGTACCTGTTCAAAATAATCTAGTTCAAGACTATGAATGGTGTTATCCTTGCTCTCAACCTCACAATCAAAATCTTTGTCCCAATGGGGTTCTTAGCCAGGCCCTTATGGTTCAAAGTGTATCTGCCCCTTCAGAGTTAACAAAAAATTCATCTACACAAGAAGCAGCAGATCAACCGCAGGCACCTGAAGAATCCACTTTGCTAAACTGGCAAGTAGAAGATTTTTGTGGGTTGAATATAGATTCCTCATCAGTGGCAGCAAACACTCATTCCAAAAAGAGAGCAATGGAGCCTCAACCTCTCAAAGCTGATCTAGCATCCACTTCTCAACCTGGGTTACAAATGGCAGTTGATAAAAATGCGGGAAAGAAATCACCAGAAACACCGGCTAGCCACACCGTAGGGAAAGATGGTTCTCCAGGCATCACGGTACCCAACAAACATTTTCCAAAGGAGGACCCCAATGCCCAAAAAAGTGTCATCAAAGTTGGAGCAATTCCCTTCAGCATAGTAGAACAAATGAAGAAAACCAATCTGAGCGTTACCATGTGGGACGCACTCTCGATCCCTTCCCAAAGAAACCTGTTGCGAGAAGCTCTGAACAGTTTTAGTACAACCAGCGGATCACCAAGCCATGGAGTGACAAATGCTACAAGTTTGTGTCAACCAGAAGGGAAAATCATTCCTACGGAAAACAAACCACCGCCATTCTACATTTCCCTGATCATTGGCGACCACCTGGTACATAATTGCATGATCGATTCTGGTGCCAGTAGCTCTGTCATGCCGAAACAAATTACAGATGTACTAGGCATACAATATGCGCCAGTTACAAGAGGGGTTGTTCAGCTGGATGGCACAGCTGTTAAGACTGTTGGGGTTATCAAAGGACTTCAACTTACCATTCATGCATGCCCAAGTTTGTCATTCACCCAAGACATATCAGTCATTGATCTCCCTCCCCTCTTTGCCATCTGCCTATCACGGGATTTCACTGCCAAGATGGGTGGTTACCTATCAGCCGATTGGTCACATATGATTCTCAGGACTCGATACGGAACCAAAGTAACTATAAGGGCAGAACCAATCTGCCATAATCATGTAGAACCCTACACTGCTAGTCCCATAAATGGAAATTACACCATCGGTGATCCAGAAGAGGAAGATGCCGATCATGAACCAACCACCCTTGTTGAAGAAGTCCCTGATACTTTGCTAGATGAAGTAAGTAGAGATCATCAGTACGATCCCTACGCTTGATGTATTGGCAGAAGAAGAAGTTGGTTTGCTGGTCTTGGAAGAAACATGATTAGGTACTTACTGTATCCATGAAGAAGATACGATCATACCACAACTTGTCAAAACACCAAGTGATTCTAAAGGACTGTGGCAATTGTTCTTCGATGGCTCAAGAAGTAAGAATGGATCTGGTGCTGGTGTTATGTTAATTTCTCCAGAGGGAGATAAGTACTTCTCATCTTTCCGGTTGCAGTTCAGTTGCACTAACAATGTTGCTGAATACGAGGCTCTTGTGCAAGGAATTCAGCTAGCCCAAAGGAAGGGAATCAAGGCCCTGACTATTTTTGGAGATAGTGAGTTAGTTGTTCATCAAGTTTCAGCACGTAGTGCATCCAAAAATGATCTTTTAAGATCATACAAGAACCGAGTCTGGGACCTGATTGAAGATTTCGAAGCTTTTGGAATCCATGCAATTCCTAGAGGTCAAAATCAAGATGCAGATAGGCTTGCTACAATTGGTTCACAATACAACATACCAGTTGATATCATGAAAGAAGGGCAGAAATTTGTTAAAATGGTGGTTTGACCAGCAGTCCCTGATAATGTGAGTAGTTGGCAAGTGTTTGATAGTGACAAACAAATTGTCCTCTTCCTACAAGAAGAGGCGGAGTTTGCTACAAAGAATCAAGATAAGTTGCAGGAGTCATATGGTGAGTAAATTATCCAATTGAAAAGCAACAAGCTACCAAAAGGTTTAGTCACTTTGGAATCCATTTTCAATTCAGATGACCAAGCCACAAGACAAAGCCCTAACATGGTGGTCAGAGAAGAATATTTTGAGGAAGTCAAAGTATCAAATGTAAAGTTTCTCAAGATCGGAAAAGTGTGTACTTTTGAAGAGAAAGAAGCTTTCATCAAACTTTGTCAAGAGTATCATGACATCTTTGCATGGAGCTATAAAGATCTACGTGGTTTTGATCCAGGTATAGCACAACATACCATCAAACTGGATCCTAATGCTAAGCCAGTTCGTTAGAAACAGAGACCAATTAATCCCAAAACTGAGCCACTAATGAGAAAGGAGACTAACAAGAGGACTTGGCATACACAGCTTAAGACTGCCTTATGGGCAGATCGGATCACACCTAAAAGGGCCATCGGAAATTCTCCTTTCGTTCTTGTATATGGAAGAGAGGAAAAACTCCCACTCTCATTGGAGTTACCTTCTTTGGAGTTAGCTCATCAACTTGAAGTTATAGAGAGTGATCCTCTGACAGTAAGGTTTGCTGAACTCATGGAGTTAGAGGAAGTACGAGACAAGGCTATGAAAACTTTGGAGCAGCATCAGGCTCAAGTTAAGAAATATTTTGACAAGAAGGCGTCTGACAGGCATTTTCAAGAGGGAGATTTAGTTCTCAAATGGGATGAAGACAGGGCCAAACCAGGCAGGCATGCCAAGTTTGATGCTCTCTGGAGTGGGCCATACATCATCACAAGTTGCAAAGAGGCAAATTCATTTCATCTATCTAGGCTCAATGGAGAAGAACTGCCCATTCATGTGAATGGGATACATCTCAAAGCTTGTTTTTGAGAAGCGTTCCACCCCTTGTACAGTTAAATTAGGTGTTTTCCTCCAAGTGCTTATGCACATTGTTGTGTGTTGTTGTTTTGCTTTCCTTGTTGTTGTGTTTTGTGTTGTTCTGCACATTGTTTCATCATTGGAAGGTGTCAAGGAGAAGAAGGTTCAAGGTTTCCATAAGAGTTTCAAAATCTGCTTCATTCAAAATTTTACAGTGTTCCATGGATGTCAAGCATTCAACAGATTCAGTATACTTCATGCTTAGCATTCCAGGGAGGTCCAGGATATCGGCAATGCTCAAGGAGATTTCGGGATGTGTCAAAGAAAATCATACTACTTTCAGGATTCCAACATAGACTCCATGCCCAATGGATGACTTAAGGCTACTGGAATCATGCTTAGCAGGCAATCATCCCCGAGAGGTCGCCAAAAATGTTATCCAATTTTACGCACATGGAAAAATTGTAAAATAGGGCCTTATTACACAAATGACATTGCAAGATTGGACAAATCACGACATCCCAGGGACCCACTGGTCAAGGTGAGATCGCCCCGATTTTTTTTGGTATGCGAGCCATCGAGGAGTTCGAAAGCTTTTAGGTCGAGCTAAAACAGTGTCAAATCGTGAATAAAGACCATGAGGAGTTCACCTTAACTCGGTCATAACTTTCACAAGCCTTAGAGTTCATGAGTAGGAAATGTAAGTTCAAACCGAGTTTGGCTTGTCATAAAAGAGTCTCGAGGAGCAGAGGAATGGTTGGCTATTGAGGCAGAGAAATGGAGTTCGCCAATTCATGGAAGATTGATGCTTCCTTGTTGGAATATTTCAGTTTTAATGCTCTTAGATGCCTCAAGTTTGGAGCTATGGAAGAAATTTCCAAAATAAAAGGCGAGACAACTCAACTAAAAATTTATCTCGTTCTTCTACTAAGCGGCAACATTTTACAACAACTGATCACGACTTGGTTTGCAACTTAAACTATGGGAATCCTGTGAAGCCTACCCTGTATACTGCCAAGTGGGTTTTCGTGGATGGCAAGCCAAAGATTTTTAGGAATTCCAAGCTAAAAAGGGAAGTGGGAATTTGGAGATAAGGAATGATGACCAAGTTTTCATAGAAGCTGGGGCCCGTGGATTAATTTGATGATGAGCGTGGCCCAAGCTGTTAATCCCGCGCTGAGGTATGAATAGGGGAACTTAGGGAGTACACCGCCAAGTGGAAATATTGGTTTGGTAAACCATGATTTCAGGCTTTTGTGAATGGGAGAAATATGATCAAACTGCCAAGTGTGGAAATATTACGATGGCTATCCAACATGATACTTCCGCACGGGCCGTGTAAACAGGATCGGAGCACGTTGTGCGAGTCACAAGGAGAGTTAAAGTGGCAGTTGCAAATTGGGCGGCGAGTAATCCTCCAAGTGATAAGGGAGGATGATGGCGAGATGGTTGAAGATGGGTCGACGTTGAAAAAGTATCCAGTTTCAGGCTCACAAGAAAGAAACGCCTTCTCATGGAATACCGTAATTGCAGCTTACAGAAGACACAGGTTTCCTCACGAAGCAACAAACAGATGTCTGACCTGATCAGTTCACCTTTGCCAGCATACTTCTCCCAACTCCCATTCGGGCTCTGAGCATTCGGTGGTCGTGAGGAAAAATCCCACGCACAGGCAGTAGGCATGTTGCAGTACAGTAGAAGCCTTTCTTTTGAACGCTTCCAACAAGCAGGTTGTCCAACTGTGTTGTTATCTGTTCAGTATCGAATGCATCCTCAAATTCGTAGGCTTATCCTTATTTTGAACTCAGATCAGCAATAGCAGTGCAGGAAACAAATATTCATTTCCGTGTATGATGGATTGGAGTCACACTATTCAAGGTTTCATAATTTTTTCCTAAATCAGGAGATGAAGGTTTAAAACGGTGCAGAATGAAACGATTCATATTGCTCAGCATTTCTTCTCCTAAAATGAATTGAATGTGAAGGTCAACTCTGAAATACCTGGTTGGCCATTTTGTCATGCTACATCCTTGTTACTTGTAAATGGTCTCTTTGAGAAACTCTGAGGGTAATAGGCAATATTTATACCCTTCCATTATGTACGTCCAATCAGACAATAAAAAGTATTCCTTTGCCAGGTTCAGAGAAACTTGTTTTTTAAAAATGGACGATTATACTGTAGTTTCAAGCTAATTTTATCTAGCTTTATTTCTATTAGCTTTGATCCACGACTAAGGAAGAATTCATATGGTTGTTACCTGTACATTTTTCCAAGGTCCTCTTGGTTGCCCCAGTTGTTCAATGAACTATTTTATGTGTTGAAGGGTTCTTTGAACAAAAATTTGTCTCAAGGGTGTCTATCGACATGTTATGGGCATGAGCCTGGGTCATCAAAATCATGGCAGCATTAGGTCTTTATTGGGCATGAAGCCTGGGTAATGGCATTTTCTCATCGTTTGGAAGGTATCGTTTGGAAATTGTGCTTATTATGGCAAACCCAACACATTCTTACTACAAGTGTTATATAATAAGGAAGAACCATGAGCATTGTGGTAAAACCATTCTTTTCAGAAATGTTGGGTTACGCTTAGTATTCAAGTGAGTTTGAGCCCAGGAAAGGTAAGATCGTTTGCTGGATGAAGAGCTCGGTGACTTTGCAGGAGCTCGTGGTGTTGTTTCATGAAGTTTGAATGTGGAATGCATAAATGGCCTCGAGTTAACAAGGAAAATGATAAGAATCGAGTTTGATAGCTCACCATTCGAAGGACTCAATGCAAAAGAGCTCTGATTGCCAAAGCGAAGGAAAGAGTTAGTGTGGGGTTCAAAATCGAGTGCAACACCGAGTTAGAGGATTCGAAGCTCACCGAGTTGAGATTTGTGCAGATTCTATCCACATGGACCCCCCTCCTCTTCAAGTCAAACGGGTCAACGGGGGGGTCCCGACATTATGTTAATTAAATTAATATTTTTATTTAAATATTTTAATAATAATATTTATTATTATTATTTAAATATTTTATTTAAATATTCTTTTAATTAATTGAGAAGACTAGGTCATCAGGAAATTAATGACCCATGATGGAACCTTCTCAGGTGGTTCAACTAACTGTAATAAATACATCATGGGCCTTCAATTTAGGAATGTAATTATGACCATTTCCTCTTCTTTCTCACATATTCTTCTATAAATGTAAGTTGGAAGCTCATTTCAAAGGGTTCCAACAGTTCAGACAAGTTGGACAGTTAGATATCTCAGGCGAGTGTATACTTTTCAAGAATCCTCTCTCTTCTGCAAGTTGTTCTTGTGTGTTGAGAGAACTTTCAAGCCTCCTCTTCAAGACTGTAATGGCAACTATTGCCTCTTCTGAATGTATGATGCATTGTGCATGTTATTGAAGCAATAAAAGTGTGTGTTTTGTGACTAATCTCGGTCCTTTCATCCTTCTATGCTTCTTTGTGCCTTTCTCATACTTGCAGGTACACTGTGCAAGTTTAAGTTTCTATTGCAGGTTCTTGGAGTTCTGTGCTTATCGAGTGGTGGAGTATTGCATGCAGTTGAGTTGTGGTGTCTATTCACCCTTCTTGAGTTCATCCTTCTTCACTGGGAAACTGGTATATTTCTCGGTCTGATAAAGTTTAACAAAGGGAACGCATGTCTCTTAGTTTGTGGTATCCTGTACCCTCTCTAAGTTGCAGTAGGTGAAGTTGACCTGTGGTGCACACACCCTCTTCAAATTAACCCTTCCTGAGTCTGAAACACCCTTTATTTGGTGCATCACCATCCCTAGTATAGTTTCATTTCTGTAAATCTCTTTCCCTAAAACCCCATGAAAATGTTAGCATAGGACTAGATAATCATTTTTGTTACACTAGGAGTAGTACAACACTTAGTTTAGGAAGAGGAAGCCGGCCTTCTCCGGAGGTTCACCTCGAGCCCAAGTCCCACAGCTTGAGAGGTGATCCCATGTGTCCCAATCACACCGAACGTCCTATTCACATCCTGGCCATTCGGAGGGTGCAGTGATTTGGCAGAAAAATTTGCTATTATTTTTTTCCCTTCAAGGTTAACTTCCTCATCTTATAATTTTAAGATCATGTTGCAATTAACAAACCACTCTAAATATAGTAGTAGTGAATATGTAGGTTTCTTTTTTAAAATATCCATTACTTTGAAATGAACCCGGTGAATGATGCCCATGAATTTTACTTTGTCATCCTTTGATACTCTAAATGTAACCTTGAGGGATCTATCCACCAATGTAGTATTATATCTCACAAGTTATATTTTTGGTTTTCCCAATGCTTCCCATGTTCTATGTGACATAACATTTACATACACATCCATATTCAATGCCTTAGGGAATTTTTTCCATTGATATTAGTGTCTAAGTATATGAAATATTTTATCCAATTTTTTTGTGTGTGAAATACATTCTTATTATTATTATTTTTACAAGTCTCCATCTGTTGTATGCATTTCACTCTTTCTTTTTTGTTCCAGATTTATAGAACTACTTCATTTTTTTCTATTAATCTTTGTTCAGTAATTAGCTTCACTAGTTGCTTCAACACAATCACCTCTTCCTCTTTAAAGTAAATTTTTTGGCTTCTAAATCTTGAATATTTTTTACCACCTCCTGAGTTTTATGAATAAATTTTTCATGGACCTTTGGGTTAGGGTAGGTCTGTATTAGTTCATCTTTGACGGAACTTAAAAATTCATGTCATGGGCTCCCTTTTACTATGCCTTTATTTTTCAAGGTAACACTTCTTGTAGTTACCATGAATCTATGCCTACTTTCCTCATTTTCTTCCAATTTATTTTGTATCATTTTCTTCTTACATATACCTTCCTTAACTTCCTCTTTTTATTTTATCTTCTCTAATATTTTATTATTATTATTGATAAATGGTTTTAGAGGGGGCCATACCCCAAGGTACAAAAGGGTTTCAACAGCCAGAAAAGACAATTAAAGATCAGTGGTTTTTAGACAAGTGGGGACCACACCCAAAAAAATGCCTAAGAAATCTAGATAATACAATCAAGAACAAGGTAGGGAAAAAAATCCAGCAAGGAACCAAAACATAGATTAAAAACAACCTGAAAATAGCAATACAACAATTGTATCATCGCAGCAAAACAACTCTGAGATAATACAAAGCCAAAAAATAGGGGCCACGACATAGCTACTTGAGGAATTTTTTGAAGACCTTTTGAGCATCCTCCAAAGCCTTGAAGAGATTTGTAGATATTTTTTGTGTAGGATATTGGCTACTTGAATCCAAATATTTCTTCTTATCCTTTACATCTTTCTAGATATCTTCAGAGATGCCACTGATGTCACAAATTTGTTTAACATGCAATTGAAGGAAGTTTAACAAGGCCTTATGCATGGATAAATGATCAATCTACTTATTGATTATTATTTTCATTTTATCTTCCATGACCTGCTGCTTCTTCACAAGATCCTCAAATTTTTCCAACATATTAGAGAAGGAAATAGGGTCAGAGTCTTCTTTACAGCCCTCATTGAGTAGAAATTCTACATTTTCTCCAAACCCATTTATTTCATCATCATGTAACTTAAGCTATACCCTCAAGTCATTACTAGCTAGGGGTTCCTAAATAGCTTGACTAATTTTAGGAAGCTTTCAGCAATTACAATATTTATCCCCTTCTCATTACTACGCAGTACCCTTTTAGCCAGTGGTGGGGTAGGAGAGGGATAACGAAAGCTTGGGTTCTCGGTCATTACTCTATGTTGTTGAGTTGGAGGAGGATATAAAGGATGTGAAGGGGGGATAGAGACCGCATCATGAAAATATTGTTTCAGAAGAAAAATGACCCCTTGGTGGAGAGGGAGGCCTCTGAGGTGAGCCTGTACATCAACAATATATGTTTCCAAAGAATGGAGGATATAATAGGAGAGGTTAACCTTTAGGGTATGGTGGAAGTGGTTCAATAGGACCATATGGTGGAGTGGAAAATTAGAGAAGCGACCCTCCAAGGTTATGTATCTAACCACCATATTTTCAAGTTCATTGAATGGAGAAGGAATGGAAGAGCAGACCCAACCCATTTTTCCAATCTTAAATTTTTCTTCCCCTTCTATAAACGGTTTCTCTTCAGCATCCTTCTCCTTTCTCTTCAGCATATTCTCTAACATTTTTGTTCTTTCCCTTGAACTTTCACCTTATTTCATTCTAATTGGTATTTCGCGTGTTTCCAGAGAGGACTCATCCAATAGTAATCTTGTCAAATATTTAGTAGTTTTGTTTACTTCATTTCCCAATTCTTATGTCTTGGTTCTTGCATTTTTTATAAAATTGGACCTCTTTCGAGTAAATAAATGAATCATGAGTTCCTCTTTCATATAAGAAACCACATATATTTTTCTTACACTCTATGCACTAGCTAGCAATACATCCTTGTTTTCCTCACCTACAACATGTAACAAGTATTATTTTTTTATTCCCTTTGGAAATCATTTCCTCCCCAATTATTTTTGAAGTAATCTCCCTATTTATTCAGGTATCCACCACCTTGATTATGTTGGTACTCTCCTTCTTGATATCCTTATTAACCTATACCTCTCCAATAGCCTCCTCTATATCCGCCTCTATTATAATTTTGGTTGGCATACCCTCCACAATATACTCTATTTTTATATAGTTATTATCCTCCATGTTATTATTGAATCCTCTTTGATATGGTCCCCCCATGTTTTGGTGATAGACACCATCAAATCCAGTAAAGTTTTGAACAAGTTGTGATAGTGATGACATGTTTTGTGGCACATTCTATGGTACAACATACGACATTCGAATGACTAGGTTGGGTTATGATAACCTACTAGGTTTCATCAGAGTTACTTTTGGAATTGGATAGGGTTGTGGATGGGGTGTTTGCTATGATAACAAGGAAAGGTAGACCATACACTTGTTTAATTCCTCCATTGCATCTATTCTCAAACAATTTTACTAATAATGGTTGTATGACCCACATGTTATGCAATACATTAGGTTATTATGTTGGTCGTATGTTAGAAAAGGTGAACTGATTGGGATGGATCCCAAAGCCTACAAATGCCACACCATGTTTGGTGAAATAATGTTAACAATTGTGTCAAATGTTGTGGTGGTGTTATATCTACAAAAAGCTATGTGACATCTTATCATAGGCCGCTTTGTAAAATTGTTCGTATCAATGTAATGTCACTAAGTACAACTATGTTACAGAGATTGCAGACATATTGCACATCATTTTTGAAACCTATGTAAGTCGGCTCTCAGTGGCGAAATAAAACAAATTGTATTATAAATTTCAGATGTCAAGACCAAATTGGAAAATCTTAATTAAGCATAGTTCCTGCATCACTTTTTCTAACAGTATGACCCTCAAGCCTGCAATATCTAGAAGTCCAGTCATTGTACGCTTCCACATCTAATAGAAATCTCAATGATGGAACAATTGTACTAAGTAGGTGTTCATACATAGATGCCCTGAGATACAATAATAACCCATCAAATAAACCTTTCAATGGTGTTTGTAGTCTACCGATTAAGGGCTTTGGAATCAGCTTTCTAATTGCTAATTTAAACCACTAATGAAAGTCACTTCACAGCATTGCTCACTACAAACATCTAAGTCTTTCATTTTTGCTTAACGGAATTTGTTAGCGCATCCTAAGAAAATACAAAATCTGATTTCAACCCCTTGACATTAGATCCCACATCTTATTGTGGTTAGGACTATGCACGAGCATATATCAAGTAAAAGTATAATCTATGTTAATTCCCATATTTTTGTTCGAATGACGCTTAACCTGGTCGATCTATCAACATTCTGACTGCTTTAAACCATAGAAATCTAACAATGAACAAAAAGGTCCTCTACGAAGCAAAGAAATGGTCATTCGAACAAGGACCAACTTAGAAAATAAGTGCAATTTTTTCTTAAGCTGTTGGAATCGCATTTACTACTTGACTTGTATTCTAGGCTATTTTGCTAGTTTTTCCTCATTCTTATCCTTGTCTAATCTTTGTTAGCGAGGTGCTGGTGGAATGCCTTTTTCATGGCTTTATTTAGAAGTTGATTTAGTTACTGATGTCAAAGTATATTTTCCCTAAGTAAACTTTGTTAAATCCTATGTCAATGTGAATGGAGCTTGTCACACATTCTCATATTAAAAAAATGACTTTTGTTGCCTCTAAAGAAGGCTAAGAGATCGCCTTCTAAATCTGAGTTTATGAAATGGTGTCTAATGCAGTATTTCTAACATTTCCCAGGGCATTACGTTGGGTGTCGAGGGGTCTCAAATCTGTAATCATATTCATGATCTACGTGGTTGCACACTCTGGGTGAGGCAAGGGGACGCATCTAGCTTCACATCTCACGTGCATTATCTTCACTAGATGGTGTTCATCAATAAACAATCTTCTCGCACCCATAATCTTCCTTAACTTCACCTTACCACCCGACTAAAATTTAAACTCCTCATCTTAGAATTATGGTTGGTACCTTCACTCATTTTCCTAGTGGCTCACGGTCAAATCTTCTACTGGCAGTGATCTAATTTATCTGCTTCACTCGCTAATGTACCAAACTACATTCTCCTGGCATCGATCTGCTGATTGCTTTCTCTTTTGATTTATTTATATCCTCCACTTCTCCAATCCTAACACTCTTCCTCCTTAGGGCTCTTCTACTGGGTCTAGTCTAATTTATGCTACCATGCCACTCTCTGATCTAGCCTAGTTTTTTGCATTCCATCCCAACTTGAGAAGAAGACTCCCATGGCGTGTCGTTGCTGATATGCTCTAAATCCTCTACTTCTCCAATCCAAAACTCTTGTTCACGATTGCTACCTCTACTTTCTAAGAATCTACTCATTCACCCTCTTCTCCTTAACAATAACATCACTTGAAGTCTAACTAGAATCATTCTGTTCGTAAACTAATGGTGCTTACACGATTTGTCAACGATTCCCGACATGCTCGCAGAAAGTAATGTTATTCTATGGACCGAATCCCAGCGTATTTATTTATAATACATAATTGTTATGACATCATGTGCCTTCACTTGAAACTATATGAATGCTTGTCTATTGTTATATTAATTCTATAGCCCATGCTAGATTGAAGATAAATGTATTTTTAAAATTATTTTGTTAAAACATTATTTAGGTTTAGATAATATCATATTGACGTGAAGTGTAGAAGTATTTTGTGTGCTTAATGATGCAAGTAATTGTCCTCCTTCCAAGATCACGGATCTCGCAATCCCAATTTCCAGGTCCACAAGAATGCAGCTTGACGACCCACCCATTTTCTATTGTTGAAGCCTATAGTTTAATGCATTCTCTTCAACCCTACTAATAACTTAAACTATTTCGTAGCGCTTTAAATAATTTTCTAATGACATCGGCTAAAGAAATCCTTTCCTCCTCAATTGGCCCAACATCTTGTCCTACTCTGGCTACTTTACTAAATTTTCTAGTGATCCGCAACCGTGATACCACCATAATTATTTCATGTTCCACATTCCTTTTGTTGAACAACCCGCAAATGCATTCTAGTAATTTTCATGCCTTTTTCTCACTTTTTCTAGTTGTTCAACTTCTTTCTCTAGTACTGGACTCATTTCTTAATCCCAAATACAAGTGAAGCTTTTCTTGATCCCATAAGTGGGACACATGAGAGTGTTGCTGGTAAATAGTTTTTTTTCCCTATTTTAGTTCCTCGTGATGTCCCCCAACCGTCAACATTCATTTTTCTCAACGCTTAATCCCCATTTAATCTTATGTATATTGTTATATATCCCCATTAAGTTGCTTGTCCTCTTTATCGCCACTCTTCCCGCCCATTATCCCATAGGTGCCTTTCCCCTAAATAAACTTGTTCAGTGTTATTAACTGGATGAAACCTTGTATGGAACTAGCTAGACTTTAGATAAGAAGTGGGACCCTTGCTATGGAATGTCCTATAGTAGATAATTGTAATTTGAACTAAGAATTCTTTACCACAACCATTTTCTTGAACCCTTGTATGGAATTGCCCATGGTAGATAATTGGAATTTGAATCAAGAATGGTTTCAAACCAGTAGTCTACTGCTTAAAAAATATGGCTCAAGCTCCAGGATACTCCCTTTCATTCCTGTAGGTTCTTCTTGAATAGGGCATTTAATCAGTTTGTCTAGCCACGTAGTCTAGTCAAATCAGTTCCTAATTTGATGCATCCACAAAATTCAAGGCCACAATTGAATATTATGATGTGAATCAAAGAGTGAGTTCCTTACAAAAAATGCATATTTTTTTTTTCTCTTTTTGATTCCAGTACTAGTAAATACATTGTGTACATCGCATGTTGCTCATCAATTTAGCTTTATAAAATAATGATTTGTAAGATGTTTTATAGAATCAGCGAATGTTCTTATTTAAAATTTCATATATTAGATCCTAAAAATTTACAAGATATGCATGTTCAATAGTTATCCCATTGTTGGTGGTAGTTGTATGTCATATGTTCCTTAGAGACATTTGTTTATTTTTTCCATTTGTATATTTGGTGGTCATTAATGAAGAGATGAAAATCACATTCCTAAGTTGTTTATTGATGTTTTCTTTGTATTTTGGTCTAGCTCTCAAAGATCGCTAGGCATTTTCTTTCTGATTTCAAGTAAAATGAACATGGATGTAGGATTTCGTACTCTAACTCTCATTTATTTATATTTATTCAAATAAACAATGCAATGTTCATATTACAACAAACAATGTATAAACACAATTCACCTCACTACTTTGTTATATTTTGCCTTATCTTTTTACATACATATTTTTCTTATACTCTATAGAAACACTTACATATATTTATTCTACATCATCACACACCCTCCTATGCTACATATCAACATTATCCTCTTTGTATTTTTGTATATTACCTTTGTCTGCTAAGGATGTGTCTATTGTACACACAGGGCCTTCAATTAGACCAGTGGAGAACGGTTCCTTTGATGTGTAGATTCCTCAACATGTGGCATATTATGTCCTCAATGTGTATCCTGCAAATAACATCTTCTAATCAATCCAATGAATAACTCTACCAGAACCAAGTGCTTTCTTCAAAACTTTGCATACATATCTTCCAGAGAACTTGCGACTACAACATCTGGAAAAATTCTCTTCCCTTTTCCATTATGATTTGTTGTATTAACACACCTTGTTTCAAAGCTCTAGTTCTAACACAAGCTAGGAGTTTTCTAGTAAAGGTGAACCAATCAAGTATGTCCATGTGACTGAAGAATGGCATTAATGAAGTATCTGTAACCCTCATCCACTAAACCAACATGATTGAATGCTAATAAAAATTGAAGCTTACATGGTTAGGGCATGTTACAAAGATCATCCTTGTGAAATCCATTGTTTACATATCCTAAAATCATGGCAATCCATGAGACCACATATGTTTAAGGCATTTTGTCAAACATGTCACATGCATTGTGTATGCCTCCACATTTTGCATACATGTCTACTTGGGTGCTTGCCAATACATCTAAAACTAGAAACATCACTACAATGGTGTTTGTTGGGGACCGATGGGAATGTGTGTGTGTGTGTGTGCATGCGTGCGCGCATGTATGCGTATGCATATGTGTATGTGTATGTGTATGTACCAAGTTGGGGGCCAAAAGGGGGTCTTAAGTGGACGCATTTTTCTGAAAAATAAAAAACTTCAACTTGTACGAGTTTTTTGAAATAGTTACACTCAAAATTGGAAGATGTTGTATAAACATGAATCATAGCATTTTGAGTCTAGTTTCTAAGCTACTAAATTTTATTGAAAACAGATAAGTTTAAGTGGGTCAAATAACTAAAATACCAACAGGTGCTCCTGTTTTTGTTAAAAAACATAACAGAGTGACTTTCGTGCCCCCCACCATTTTTTGAGCACCATTTAGTTTTTTGAAAACCCTTTGGTAGAAAGATAGCTAGGAGCATCTAGTTTGGGCTACATTTTTTTAAAGATTTTTTAGCGAGTATTTATTTTTTTATGATTTTTCTAGTACAAAAATTTTAAATTTAAAAACATAACGGAGCTCCAACCGTGCCCCCCCTAACTACCTCAAAAAATATCGAAAATTAGATTTTTTTTTTTGAATGTGTATAGAATTTGGCCTAGTTTGGGCTAGTATAATTTTTTTTCAATTTTGATGAGCCAAAAAAAAGATATATGACAAAAGATAGACGTGTTTAAACTTCAAAAAATAGCTATAAAAAGGCATTGTTAGAAAATAAATAATATGGAAACCTTATATTAGTCAGAAAAAATTTGAAAACTTATATTTTTAGAAAGTAGATAGTCTTCTCTACATCATGGTATAATGTTTTTAAACGAATCGGCCGTTTTATGTCAATTTATGATGGCAGAAGAGAGATTTTTTGCATTTTCCTACAAAAACACATGGTTTTTTGTGTTTGTGTATGTCCATGCCTTAGGCTTGGGGATCCAAACCGGATCTAAGCCTCGAGACATGGCTTGGAAAAAAGTGAAACAACAAAACGTATGTTATACGCATTATGTATGCTTTACTTATTTATTGGGCCCCCCAACGTCTTTTTCCCCTTCTTCATGGGTTTTCTGTTGTATTTCTGTTTGGTTTGCAAATTCTTGTACATTCTTTGTGAATTTTTAGTACTTCATCTTGTCCCCTACCCCACAATATATTATTCTGCAATCATGGGTGACAAAAAATGACATAAGGATGTAAAGAAAGTCAATAACAAGACACCAGAGCAATTGGAAGAGCTGAGAATTAAGAAAGTGAAGAGGATGCAAAAACTTCGTGCAGGGAAAGGTACTTCTGTTGTATCAAATGTATCTAATGTATCTGAGAATTATGATTTTTCTATGAATGTTGATATTGAATTGAATGATAATGTTGGTATGGATGAAGAAATTGATATGAATCCAATTGTTGAACCTTTACCTGAGAATCCAAATGTTGAAGTTTTACCTGAGAATCCAAGAAATTGAAACCTTTACCTGAGAATCCAAATGTTGAACTTTACCTAGAATCCAAATGTTGAAGTTTTTTACCTAAGAATCCAAGAATTGAACTTTTACCTGAGAATCCAAATGTTGAACCTTTACCTGAGAATCCAAATGTTAATCCTGAAATTTGTATGGAAACACTGAATGAAGAAAGTAACCCTCTTAATGAATCTTCACCTCTTAGAACATCTCCTTCCATTTTGCGAAGAAAACCAATTCACTTAATTGAAATTGATGAAAACATTATAAAACCAATGCCTAACAAAATGTCTGACAGAAATGCAAGAAGAAAAGCTAGGGGAATTTGGGATAATTACTTTGCGAATTTAAATGACACACAAAGATGTCAATTATTTGTTACATTGATGAAATTAATTAAGATGAGACCTACAATGAAGACCCTGGGTTAAGAACTTCTAATGTTGTTGATCGAAATGCGTCAATTGTTGAAAATATACATAAAGCATACCAAACTGTAGGTGCCAACAGATGCACCAAAGATAGTAATGCTACACGACGTGCACTTACTAATTGTATAGTAAGTGATAAAATAATTAATAAACACTTGATTAGAAAAACAAGCAGTGCTTTGAAGCTAAATAGAAAAACACTAATGAAAGCAATAGGGAGACACAAAAGTCTTGAGTCAGTCAATAACACTGACTATTGGGATTTCTCTAGCAGACTCCCATGGAAAGACAAGAATACATCTGATATTCTAAAAGAATTAATTGTAAAATTTTGGAATGAGAACACAAGGTGTCACCTAATAGAAGAGATACAGTAAAAAGAAGAATAGGTTCTCGTAATCGTGAATCGTGTGCAAAACATTTCTTAGATATGACTCAAACACAATTGTTCTCTAAGTTTAAAAATGAAAATCCACAAATTAACATTAGCCAAAGATTCTTTGAAATGAACAAACCCTTTTATGTAAAAATCAATCACTCACGTACCACTTGTTGTTGTAGGCATCATGTTGAATTTTCAATGCATTATGATGTTTTTTGTCAAATACGTCATGTTTTGCATACTGACATCATGTTGCAGGAGTGTGGATTAAATGTCCCACCAAAATCTTCAAGGGAATTTATTCCAACAATATTTTGTGAAAAATCAAGTAGACAATTTTTTTATAACAAAGCATGTTTGGATGGAACGTGCAACGTATGTGGTGGCTTGCCAAATCTGAAAATTTGTATCCATGAGGAGAGTACAGATTCAATAGGAAAATAATTGGTTGGTTTCAACAAATATAAATCAGTGGCATATCAATTAAAAGATGGAAAAGAATCTAAGAGGTGTGAGCTTGTTACAGAACAGTTACCTGTAAAAGAATATTTGGTCAAATTCAGAGAGGAAATTGTTTATGAGTATGCAAGGCACACACATAGAGCTCGATGGTTGGATGAACAATTCAAGTTAAGCAAGGACACATTCCCACTTGGCACTATTGTTTCAGTAGTTGAATTTGCAGAGAATTACACATTGCAGCCAAAAATGGAGGTTCAGTCTCAATACTATAACTCGGTGCAAGTTGTTATTTTCATGCATATAACATTCATGCACTCTCCAGAAAGCACTGAGAAAGATCAAAAAATATTAAGAGAGTATCATTTCTACATCAGTGATGATCAGACACATTCTACAGAATATGTGCAAGGGTGTTTCCAGGTGTTTTATGTGAACTTGAATGAGAGGAACATTTTATTCAATCAACATTACATTTGGTCAGACAACTGTACATCACAATTCAAGAATGCACAGATGTTTTATTGGCTAAGAAGGATGCACAAAGAAACATGTGTACAACATATTTGGAGTTTTACTGAGGCAGGACATGGGAAAGGAGAGCATGATGGTGCAGGAGCATGTGTGAAAAGAGCACTTGCAAGAGAAGAGTTAAAGTTCAAGGATGGTGCTAAATTTACAGATGCAAGAAGCATTGTTGATTGGTGTGTCAAGAACATGGGCTCTCAAGATCCAATTCAATGGTTCATAGATATTTCTGGTTGATAGAGGAACAACATTTGGCAAGCTATGAAGATTGTATGACAGTTGCAGGATCAAGTGATATGCACTTGTTCCGTAGTTCAGATGCAAGTTCTTGGACTCTTTATACTAGGTGCATGGCATGTTTTTGTATATCATGCATTGATTTTGCATGGAATGAATGTGAGTCACAACAGTGGGTGGATGAATGGATTTGTAGACCTCTAATTCCACTCGACAATGTATATGAAGTTCCACGAGCATTACAACTTGCAGTGTCTTCAGATCATATGACAACATCACCTGACTTTGACCAAGTCTCTGATTTAGTGCAACAAGGTACATATGTATGTCATGTTTTAGATTTATAAATTATTAAATGATCAAATCTTAATGTATTTTAAATTTGACTTGAGTTTTACTTTGTGATGTAGGGCACGTTTTTGCAGTTATTGCGATAGAATCTAACGAAGAGGGAACAAACTACTTCTTGTCTCGTTGTGTAGAGGGGAAAAAAATTGATTTCCACAGTCATTGATGGTGAAGGCCTTGAGTATCCCACTGGGTCAGTGGTAGTCACTGGAACTTGGCTTCGACGATATCCTATAAAAAAATCAAACACTTGGTTGTTTGAAGACTATGAAGTACATCGAAAGATACTTCACTATTCACATTTGGTTCTTGCAACAAATATTAAATTGATCAAATATCGAGGTAGGCCATTAAACAAGAATCTGTGGAAGGTTCGTGAATCAGATCATGAAGCAATTCTTACTATTGTTAAGAGTAGATTTCATCCATGCAGTTTATTGGATTGAATTTACAAAGGTATGTTCTTCATGAATTTTTAATTTGAATATTTATTTTAATGATTTTGTTTAAATTCTGTAGGATTTAAAATTCTATTTAATTTCTTACTAACATGTTTATGTAGGTTAGTGGTGCCAAAAAATCTTCCACCTTCACGTGGTTGGCACTGTTAGTAGAGAATTTATTATTCTCGAAGCCAAGTGAAGCTAAGGGAAATTAAATATTAGAAAGGAACAACAAATAAAAATTCTCATTTCACCACCTATATTGTAAAAATATCTTATTAAATTTCACCACCTATATTGTATTATTAAATTTTCATTTCACCACCTATATTGTATGAACCACCTATATTATTCACGTGGTTGGTAATGAACAACCTTACATTGACTCAAACTGTAGTATTTCACGTGTTTGCAAACAATAGGACAACGAGAGAACTGAATGGAGATGGAGAAAACTGAGAAAGGATTTTGTAGAGGGTCCCAATGTGGAGGTGTAGGATCTGACGAGACATCTCTAGGTGCCACAGAGTCTGAGAAATCACCTGTCGAAGATATAACATTTTTTGGTCTCAGGGCTCTTAAGGGACTACGCCTGGATGAGGTAGCCCAGAAGCACCGGGAGCTTTGGCCTCTGAAATGACACCTCCCCTAGTGTTTACCTAGCCACCCTGATGTGTTGGAAAAGGAAGTTTGGTGCCAAGAGCTTCCGTTTGCAAAATATTGCATCTGACAGCCTTACACTGACACAAACTGCATTATTTCGACATTTTGCAAACAATAGGTCAACGAGAGAACCAAATGGAGATGGAGAAAAACGAGAGAGGATTTCATAGAGGGTCCTAACATGGAGGTGTAGGATATGACGAGACATCTCTAGGTGCCACGGAGTCTGAGAAATCACCTGTCGAAGATATAGCATTTTTTGGTCTCAGGGCTCTTAAGGGACTACGCCCAGACGAGGTAGCCCGGAAGCACCAGAGAGCTTTGGCCTCCAAAATTATACCTCCCTTAGTTTTACCTGGCCACCCTAACATGTTGGTGAAGTCAGTTTGGTGCCAAGAGCTTCTGTTTGCAAAATATTGCATTTGACAACCTTACACTGACTCAAACTGCAATATTTCACGTGTTTGCAAACAATAGGACAACAAGAGAACCGAATGAAGATGGAGAAAACTGAGAGAGGATTTTGTAGAGGGACCCAACATAGAGGTGTAGGATCTGACGATACATCTCTAGGTGCCACGGAGTCTGAGAAATCACCCATCGAAGATATAACATTTTTTGGTCTCAGGGCTCTTAAGGGACTACACCCAAACGAGGTAGCCCAGAAGCACAGGGAGCTTTGGCCTCCAAAATGAACCTCCCCTAGTGTTTACCTAGGCCACCCCGACGTGTTGGTGAAGTCGGTTTGGTGCCAAGAGCTTCCGTTTGCAAAATATTGCATCTGACAACCTTACACTGACTCAAACTGCAATATTTTACACGTTTGCAAACAATAGGACAACAAGAGAACCAAATGGAGATGGAAAAACTGAGAGAGGATTTTGTAGAGGGTCCCAACATGGAGGTGTAGGATCTAACAGACATCTCTAGGTGCCACGGAGTCTGAGAAATCACATGTCGAAGATATAGCATTTTTTTGGTCTCATGGCTCTTAAGGGACTACATCCGACGAGGTAGCCCAGAAGCACCAAGAGCTTTTTCCTCCAAAATGACACCTCCCCTAGCATTTACCTGGCTATCCAGATGTGTTGGAACAGTCAGTTTGGTGCCAAGAGCTTTCATTTGCAAAGGATTGCATCAAAAGCTTTACACTGACTCAAACTTTAGTATTTCACATGTTTGCAAACAATAGGACAACGAGAGAACCGAATGGAGACGGAGAAAACTGAGACATAATTTTTTAGAGGGTCCTACGTGGAGGTGTAGGATCTGACGAGACGTCTCTAGGTTCCACAGAGTCCAAGAAATCACCTGTCGAAGATATAGTGTTTTTTGGTCTCAGGGCTCTTAAGGGACTACGCCCAGACGAGGTAGCCCAGAAAGCACTGGGAGCTTTGGCCTCCAAAATGAACCTCCCCTATCATTTACATGGCCACCCCAGATGTGTTGGCACAAGTTCAGTTTGGTGTCAAGAGCTTCCGTTTGCAAAGTATTGCATCTGACAGCCTTACACTGACTCAAACTGCATTATTTCGAGCATTTTCAAACAATAGGACAATGAGAGAACCAAATGGATATGGAGAAAAATGCAAGATCATTTCGTAGAGGGTCCTGACATGGAGGTGTAGGATCTAATGAGATGTCTCTAGGTGCCACAGAGTTCGAAAAATCACCTGTCGAAGATATAAGATTTTTTGGTCTCAAGGCTCTTAAAGGACTATGCTCGGACGTGGTAGCCCGGAAGCACCTATAGCTTTGGCCTCCAAAAAAAACCTCCCCTATCATTTACCTGGACATCTCTGTGTTGGCGCAATCGGTTTGGTGCCAAGAGCTTCCGTTTGCAAAATATTGCATCTGGACAACCTTACACTATTCTAGTCTTGCACTATTTGGCACATTTGCAAATGAGATGGGATAGAAAAATGTAGACCTATTATTTTCTAGAAAATTTGTAGAGGGTCCCTGATAGAGGAAGGTGTAAGGATGCTTCATGAAAATTTCTAGGTCAAATTTAGGTCATTTGTTCAAGTTATGTGAGTTTTTGTAAAAGGGAAACTTTTGTTTCTTCTTGGTTGCCTCGACCAAAAAATGCTATATATCTTCAACAGGTGATTTCTCAGGACTCCATGGCACCTAGAGAACATCTCATTAGATCCTACACCTTGACCATTTGAGACCCTTACACTGACTCAAAATATTTCCTCTCTCCGATTTTTCTCCATTAGATCCATTCAGTTCTCTCATGGAGGTTATCCTATTGTTTGCAAACATGTGAAATATTGTAGTTTGAGTCAGTGTAAGGTTGTCTCAGATGCTTAATACTTTGCAAATGGAAGCTCTTGGCACCAAACTGAATACACCAACACATGGGATGGCTAGGTAAATGCTAGGGGAGGTGTTGATTGTTGGCCAAAGCTCCCAGTGCTTCCAGGCTACCTCGTCCGGGTAAAATAGTCCCTTAAGAGCCCTGAGACCAAAAAATGCTTATATCTTCGACAGGTGATTTCTCAAACTCCATGTGGCACCTAGAGATGTCTCATCAATCCTACACCTCCATGTTGGACCCTCTACAAAATCCTCTCTCATGTTTTCTCCATCTCCATTTGGTTCTCTCATTTGTCCTATTGTTTGCAAACACACAAAATACTGCAGTTTGAGTCAGTGTAAGGCTGTCAGACCAATACTTTGCAAACAAAAGCTCTTGGCACCTACTATCACCACCAACACGTCAAGGTGGCCAAGTAAATACTAGGGGAGGTGTATTTTTGGAGGCCAAAGCTCCTAGTGCTTCTAGGCTACCCTATTTGGGCGTAGTCCCTTAAGAGCTCTGAGACCAAAAAACACTATATCTTAACAGGTGATTTCTCAGAACTCCATGGCACCTAGAGATGTCTCGTCAGAAGCCTACACCTCCATGTTAAAAAAACCCTCTATAAATCCTCTCTCAGATTTTCTCCATCTCCATTTGGTTCTTTATACCATTGTCCTATTGTTTGCAAACCTTGTGAAATACTGCAGTTTGAGTCAGTGTAAGGCTTGTCAGATGCAAATACTTTTGCAAACATAGAAATCTTGGGACCAAACCAACTTCACCAACACATCAAGGTGGCCAGAGTAAATGCTAGGGGAGGTGTTTTTTAGGTTAGGCCAAAGCTCTATGCTTCCAAAGCTACCTCATCTGGGCGTAGTCCCTTAAGAGCCCTAAGACCAAAAAATGTTATATCTTCGACAATGATTTCTCAGACTCCGTGGCACCTAGAGATGTCTCATTAGATCCTACACCTCCATCAGGACCCTCTACAAAATCCTCTCTCAGTTTTTCTCCATCTCCATTTTTCTCTCATGAAATCCTATTGTTTGCATGTGAAAATATACTACAGTTTGAGTCAGTGTAAAAGGCTTGACTAGATGCAAACAATTTGAAATGGAAGCTCTTGGCACCAAACCAATATTATGCCAACACATCATCCCACCATAATGGCCAGGTAAATGCTAGGGGAGGTTTCACAGGTTTTTGTCCTTTTTTCTTAAGCTCCAGGTTCTTCTGGGCTACCTCGTCTGGGAGTTCTTGTTCAATGACTAGATTGGCTTAAGAATGAATTTGACAGGGGAATGACTAATAACACATAGGGTTTATCAATCACCTAGTAAATCTTTCTTGTTTAGTTCTGAATGGGAGTCAGTTGGCCTACGACTTAGTGACCTTCCATTCATTGATAATTTATGCTATGATAAACCCATGGATGCTTTCAAAAGCGCCTTCAAAAAGATAGGGGTAGTCATCAAGCCTAGTGAAGGGTGTGATGTGATTTCCAAATAACTTGAAATGCCTACAGATTTAGAGGTAATAACATGAATTGGACAGGATTGGACAATCAAGAATCATTGAGTGTCTGAATCAGAATGTCATTGCATCTGGAGAGACATTCTCGAGCATTGGAGTAATGCATCTGGAGAGACATTCTCAAAATATCAACAGATGAAAGGCATCAAATTGTGATGACTCTCTTTGAACTATTTAGAGTCTTGTAAGACTTTGAACTATGGGTAATCCTTAGATCCTTCTATCCATGCTTGTTGCAAAAAAATTTGTCTTAATGATGGTCCTAATGATTGGAGCCTTATGAATCAAGTTAGTGATTCCTAATGAGGAGGTGTTTTAACAGGGAGAAGACTAAGAAGCATTGAAGAATGTAGTAGGTGCATGATAAGATAGGAACCAGTACAAAGAGACCATGAGCAAGAAGAAGCGCAGGTAAGGTAAATACACATATACACATTGATAAATTGAATGAATAATTACTCAGATTAGGTAACTCTTTATATACATACATTATATAAATATTGATTTCCAAAGTTTGATGCATATTATACATTGAAAACACTAGTACATGTACATCACCAATAAATGAAAAAATAATCCATAATGTCTTAAATATTGTCAAGTGCACATCATATTAGTTTCATGCAAAAATAATCTTAGAAATGTAAGGTCTCATACAAAAATATCGAGTTCCAAATAGTATTAATGTGCACAATAAATATAAAAATTCCCGAATAGGTCATATACTATCAAGTTCAAATGCCATATAGGCGTACATACAATGCCATGCACATAGGCATACAAAAAAAATGTCATGTAAGACATATATATATTTCCTAATCATCAAAATATATCCCTCTCTTGGCCTTGCTCGAAGAAGGCCCTCCCTTAGACGAAGATGGAGATCTATGAGATGACTTTGGATCATCTGTGCCCATGCTACGAGTCCTCTTCCGCTGAATACTCGCCTGTAGTTGAACCTGTAAATGCAAACAATTTTTTTTGTCAAAACTTAATTTATATATGTTTTCAACATGTATTTAAGACCATGCTAATGAAAGTATTTACATAAATACACACACTTACCGCAAGCTCTCGATCACGTTGAATCTGCATCTCACGCTCAGATGAGTCATCGGGAGCTCCTAGAGCACAAACGGGGGTATGAAACGATGAGATCAAGGAGTCCATTCCCTTGAAGTGAAAATGGAGGGGGTTGAAGTTCCCTACATACACATAAGATCACAAAATCAAACATCAAAATTAGCCAAAATAGAACTAAGTACATGTATGTGTAATGACAATATTTTAACTAATTTTATCAATATAGAACTATTTTTTTACCCCGCCACACCTGTGAATCAAATGAACAGGGTTGCTACCTGTCGCAGGTAACTCCTGCATATACACAATGAAGGACATTATTAACATAATTTAATAATTCTACAATGAAGGACATTATTAACATGTAATTTAACATAATATGAATTACACGAGCAATTTAACGAAAATACATGTTGTTTGAATACCTCAGTGAGTTGTGTAGATGAAATCACAGTGGTAACACCTTTCTCTACTCATCGCAGAGATGGTGGGGTGTCTAGTGAAGTCAACATATTTATCTTTATCAAACATGTATCACGTGAGTTAGATGAACATACAAGAACATACATATTTTGACTTCAATATATATATATATATATTTGCATACGTGAAAATTTTACACAATTAACATTCTAAATTACCTCTGTGAATGTATGTGTACACATGGTGCTCACAGCCTGTGGTCAGGATGATGACGCCCCTCCCACGCACTGTAATATCAATGCATACAT